>OX377204.1:3969411-4695768 GCA_947396885.1 Heligmosomoides polygyrus polygyrus
ACAATGCGTACAACTGCTAAACAACGCAAAGATGCTAGAAAGAATGCAAAGCGTTTTTCGTTCATATTATTATTTACCTACATATTTACACTTGAAAGGATTCAAATCAACTTCACCAGGAAGATACTAATTCGGCGGGGAGGTTTCCTCCAATCAAAAATTCCTAGCGCGGTGGTAAGGAACAAGTACTTTGGACTTCCAACTCTTGAATCAAGACGTAGACTATTTGACGTTCGAATGGTTCGAAAGCTTCTGAATGAGCAGTCCGCAGTTAATGTTTCACAATTTTACTCTCTACGCCCTTCTATAACCAGGGGTGGACAATGGAAATTATTTTTCTCCAGACCTAAAACCACTATCAGAGCCAACTTCTTCACTGTTAGAGCAAGACTTGTATATCTTCACCTCCTTTGCTCCCATCCCTGATTCTGTGGCCTCCTTGAAACGCCTCGCAGCAAAGTCTATTCTCTCAGCATAGTTATATCGTAGAGCATTTATGTGTTCATTTACCATGTTGTTGTTGTTGTTTTATCTGATGTGTGTCTTAAACAGCGAGCGCAAATAAATAAATAAATAAATAGATACACTAATTTTTCATTTGTGTTTTCTTTATATGTAGTGTATATATAGCTTTATTCTTGGCATTGATACAGTGTACTACTGCAAGTTCGGTTTGTTTATCTCAGTACTATGGAAGCAACCTCGAATGAAAGCAAAATGAAGGCCTAGGTATGTCCGGAATTAAGACCGGACTTCTAGGTGCTTCCTTCTGTCTAGCTGCTCGAAAGTGATTCCATTATTCCATCGGAATCACGCCACAGTTATACTGTTTGCCAAAGGGATCACTGCTTCTAAGATTTCAATAAAGTTTTTTGCTCAAGTTCCTTCCATTTAATTCATATACCACTTTTAGACCTCATTACACGTTTGTTTGTGATTGCAGTCTTCTTGTACTTAGGCTTTTGAATTGCTGCAAAACACTAGGCCCCTACAACAGTTGCAGTGCATACTGATAATATGCTTCACTTGCTTCAGCATTGTTCTTTATAGCTCACGTTGTGCAAAATAATAGCGCACGTTGTGCAAAATAAAATAAAATGAGAACAAAAACAATTAACACTTGAGACTGAAGACTAAAGAATGACATTGACTCTTAAGAAATACTTTACGTGGCTTACTTTCACCAAACGATGTAAATTCGTGTTGAAGGCATGCATAGGCTTTCATCGGCTGTAGGATTCTGCGACTTTAGTGACAATTGTGCTTGACGAGTTAGGAAGAAATCGAAGGAAACATAAATACATAACATGCTTCTCCTAGCTACAAAATTGTAAAGAACGGTCCTCTCGTAGTCCATTCAGGGTGTTGTCCTTGCAACATATTTAGTTTGTTTTTAATTTTGCAATTGAGAGAATGCCTCCGGAGTTCCGAGCTTCGTCGATTCGAAGATCAGAATTGCTGCCGCATGGGCGAAATCGTCCAAAATTAGGTGGGCCGGCCAAGTAACCCCTTTCAAAGACACCCGCTGGACGAGAAAAAATGAAAACCGTATCGCTGTGTTTAAGTCATTCACACCAAGCTGTATTTGAACTTACACGATTCAAATGAACAGCTAGAGGACTTGCTTCACGGATGGACGAGTGACCATGAACGCAAGGAAACAGGAACAAAACGACGAAATGTTTCAGGAAATGATGAGTAGCAAACTAATGATAATTTTCCCTCATGAAAGCATGGCGCTTTAATAACCTTTTATATTGGTATTTTTTCGGGCGTTGCAACAGGTTTTAGAAGAAACTACTGATGACAGCTAGGAGGACACAAAAGCGTCACGTGTCGTGTGGACATTGTTAGTGTGGAACAGGTTGATGAGGAAAAGTGAAACAATAAGAGATGGCAGACTATGGCGGTCACAAGAAGGAGAAGTTCGCTGTGAGAAAAAGTATTTTTCTTAGAGCGAAATAACGTGCTGTACTTTAAAAACCGTTACCTGATCCCGATTTTTGAAGGGAATTTTACAGATCAATTACCTGTCATTTCGTCCTTACAAGGCTAGTCGTTGAAATGCGCAGCGCACTTCTAATATTTTAATATAATATTTTTTCCACTGCGCTGAATGCTGATACTTTATAAATGGCGTTGTGTCCGAAGAGTGCGAAAGTACTTAGATATCTCGCATAAAGGAGAGTTCTTCTGGAACGATATAGGAGGACCGAAAATTCGAGGTGAATGTCATCATCAGATACGCGTAAACAGGGACTTTTCCATACGCTGTGTCTCGGATTTGTATACCATTTTCAGTTGAAATTCAACGTTTTTCAAACCAAATTCAACGTTTTTCAAACCAAATTCAACGTTTTCAAACCAAATTCAACGCTTTTCAAACCAAATTCAACGTTTTTCAAACCAAATTCAACGTTTTTCAAATCAAATTCAACGACCTTCTAGTCAAATTTCACGTCTTTTTTGCCTGTTGTACGTTTCAATGTTTACTTCTTCTCAAGAAATCCCAGCATGTCAAAAAGGCTATCCAACGGAAATTAGAGCTATTTCGCCTTCTCAAATACTAGAACTGTAAGAAAGTTAGAACTATTCTTTATAGGAGGAAACTTAGAGCTGAGGGCTATCCAACATACATAGGAAGGAAACTGTAGGCTATACAACAGAGAAAGGCTATCCAATGAAAATTAGAGCTATTTGGTCTTCTCTACTATTAGAGCTATTAGAAAATTAGGACGATTTTTTAAAGGAAGAAAAACAGAACTATTTCGCCCTGTTTTCTACTTCGCCCTCTAAGTCATTTCGCCTTTTCGTTTGTAGGAGTTGATAATGCTTTGTGCAGTGTACTCTATGACATCAGCAATTTGAGCAGCTTCGTGTGCGATCCTTCCGTCGACGAACACCAGCTTGACCAAGATCTCCTTCTGACTCCGAGACACTCGACTGTATCGGCCGCGTCGCTGGCTTAGTTGAACGTCATGATGATCGTTGCTTATGCTGCAAGCTTGGCAAAACGCCCAATAACAGGAAAGAGTGGAGGGATCCGTTTATATAATACGGGAGAAGATTCCGGAAGAACGTTAAATTTGATTTGAAAAACGTTGAATTTCAACTGAAAATGGCATATAAGGAGGCGATCTAAGAGAAGCGCAAATCACATTGCGAAGATCGCCCGTTGATGAGAAGATGACCTTGTTGTTGTCCGAAAGGGGGATAGATGAACGTGCGGAATTTCCGTGACGAAAGGGCAAGCCGATAGCGCTTAACTGCGGACTGTCAAGCTCGGAGGCTTTCACCGTTGATTAGCGGTGATCGGTGGTTCCAGTTCTCTTCAAAGCAATTTTTCGATTCAAATCAGTTTCATTAAGCCTCAAGTGGCTGGTATCGAGGTTGTGAGCTGTCATAACGATGTTTTGTTGCGATCAAAACTTCTAGCGCCAGGCGGGACTCGAACCCGCACCTCCCTCTAACCGGGTGGGAATGCTCTACGCCATTACACCACCGGCGCCGTTTGATCGAACGCAACATCCACACCTCGTGGGACCGATCAGCACCCACCCGTATCCGGGATGAGCTGGCCGCTGATTTCAGCATGGAACCAGTTAAGCTGATGGTCTTGATAGAAACGGAAGTTTTGATCGCAACAAAATTTTTCGATTGTTCCTTACGATTCAGAAAAAGGAGAGGGCGAGTTGAGGAAGAAATTTACGCATCGAATCGCTGATGCGTTGGAAACTAAAAAACTTTTTTGTAAACTGAGGTTTTGAATATTAGGTTCCGTAAATGAGTTCACGAGATCATGATAAGAAAAGTGTTAATTTTAATACGAGAAAAACCGAACACAAAAAACGGGAACAATAGGATTAAAAACAGCCGGGAGGACGAATTTGGAACACAGAAACAGAAAATCAACAAGCCTTTGATTAGGTTGAAATTGATTTGCTGCTCTACATGGACTCTTCTGTTCTTCTCTTCTGCGTTCTTCGCCCTCATCTCCTTGCACGTCCACTCCAACGCCTACATTAGCCGAAGAGTATGTAAGAACGCCCTCTTCCTGCCATCAATTCTTAGAAAGCAAGTCAGTGCACTGCGCAGTAATGGGCACAGTAAGTAGGGAGATGCCAAGCTTCAGTAGACCACGATTCGACTCTAGGAGCGGTTTAGAGCATTTTCGCTTAAACCTTGTATCCCAATGAGTCGCTGAATAAGTTTTAGTCAACCCACCCTGGATCACACACAGTATCGCGGCTTTCTCGCGATCATAACCCGATTTCGTGGGATATTGCGAGGAATCTTCGCTTAGAGCTTTATCAGATTAGGAACTATGCAAACAAAAAACTCCTTATAAAAAAACTCCTCATATGGGAAATTCACATGGCGCTCTTCTCATGCTCTATTTTTCTAATATTCATTTTTTGTAGGATGCTTTTAGACGCTCTAATGTGTACTGTATTTGTACATTAAAGTTGTGGTTTAATTACCCAAGTTTGAGATAAACTGGTGTATGTGTGTACCGAAGGACATATTTTGATCCAGCGACACTCTAGCGCTCTAGCTTACACAGGCTCGCTGAAGATCGGAGACATATATCTTAAAAATGCTTACTAGCACAGAGAAGACGAAATGTGTGATCATTTCCTAAATATTTTACGAAAAAAAAATTTCGACAAAATTTTTGGATCTCTATAATGCGAGCTCTACTGCATTGTTTTGTTGGCGTTCCGAAAAGGCAAATAACAGCACCAATCCCAATTTAAAATAGATGCTGTGATTTTAAAAGCGCGTAAATTACAGTACGATAAATAAGAAGTAGATGATCTGGACCTCGAAAGCTGCAGAAATCATAAAGATATCAACCAAAACGTTGCCCAGTTTAGAAAAAAATGTTCGGCTGGAAAGAAAGAGACTGCTTCTGACCGAAACCATCATTTTGTATGTAATTTTCATGTCTACAGGATGCAGTTTGCTACTGGAGTTTCTTGAGCATTCTGACAGTGATCACAACGCTTTTTTTACGCGGTGAGTTTTAAAGAAGTCATCATCGGCCTCCTTCGGCGACGTTTCTAAACGTTTACGCTCAACATACGAGGTGTCTTAAAAAATGTTACCGTAATTTGGGTGACCATAGAACTGTTACTGGTTCAGCTACTCCGAAGTTTAGCGATTTATTTTGAAAAGCGCATCACGGCTACATAATTTGTTGTTGAGATCGCGCCACGTCCAATTTCTAAGATGCTATCCTGGAGCCGGATTCATCAACGACTTACATCAATTTAACAGAGGAGATACAACCGAAACCCCTGATAAAACGTCTTATCAAGCGATATGGTGAAACATTTCGCCGTGCGATCGAGGATTTCGGCTGTATCTTCTCTGTTAAACTGCTGTAAGTCGTTGATGAATCCGGCCCCTGATCGGTATGCAGTGCTAATGCCGTATACATAAAGTTCTCTGCGCTTTAATATATTTGCCACTCAATTCTCCAGACCTTGAGGATCAATTCTGATCACCTGCAAAGAAATAAGCCAGAAGTGGAGAACTGGGGCCGGATTCATCAACGACTTACAGCAATTTAACAAAGAAAATTACATCCGAAATCTCTGATAGCGCGGCTTACCAAACGATATGGTTATCTGAGTTTTCCGCGGTAAATTCTCTGTTAAAGTTATATAAGTAGTTGATGAAGCCCACCCCTGATGGTGAGTTCCTTACGCTAAAGGTTCAACAACTGCTTCCTCAGACAAGAAGCTACTTTCCTAATTGAAAAATAATGGCTACTAGTAACGGCATCAACGTCATGGGCGCGTGTAGCGCAGTTGGAGGAGGTACTGGCTGTCACATGCAGTCAAGAGCAGGTTCTTGGTTCGGATTTCCCGCCCAGACCAACCAAGCCTTCCATCCCTCCGGGGTCGCAGATTGGTATCAGATTTGTATGGGAAGGATAGAGCGTTGACTTGCCCATCGGCTGGCTATCTTAAGTCACTGTGTGGCCAATTGCGCATTTAACTCGCCTCCACGACATCCCATGGAAGTAGAATACGTGGTGCATCTTCAAAGGAATTTACTAAAGCCGCCCTTTATCCAATCAGTGGTTAGAAAATAGCGGAAAAAGTTTCTCCATTCAACGTACGCAGACAAAGAGCAGACGTACATATAAGGAGAGTGTAACAATGGACAATTGAAAAAGAAGGTGAAAATTACAAAAAATTGGGTGGAGGAACTTTGACATCGATTTTCTGATCGGACTACTCCTTTTGACGAAACGTCGTTCTAATATGTAGCTCCACTTCTGTAAGAGCAATTTTCTCTTCCAAGTTTAAACGCCAATTGCAGCAGCTAAAATAGGGTTTCATACCGTTACTTGGGTGTAGAAAAACACAAAAGTGATTGCGAGTACTCGTACAAGAAACTACAAATGTTTACACTTAGAGCAGGGCTATTATAAGAACACTAAATTGAAGAAGCGACCAACGGATTCGAAAATCGGCTCATTTCTGACGGAAACCAGACGTCTACAAAATCAGCCGAGTGCCCGTGGTGGCGGTGTGAACTGCGATGCCAATTCTTCTCTTATCTGATATCCCATCGACGGATCTCTCAATCGGATCTGGTCGGAAAACAAAAAATTGATGTCGATGTGGAGTGCACAGGAATTACATAGGAGTAGAGCGCGTCGCATCTTCTGAATATTCTGAAGCGATAAAGTGGCCTCTACTAAGAAGAAAAGAAAAGCAGTAAGAGGACAAATAAGAGCCACATAATTACTTTAAAAATTCATTTGAGCTCTATTTTATAATTCTTTATTTTTAAAAATTTCAGTCAGGGACGAATACGGACTGGTGGTACACTAGGAAGACAAGCTGCCAAGAAACGAACATCTTTTTGGTTTCCAGTTATAATCTTCTTCATCCTTCATTACAGCAGCTACAATACCGCCCGCGTCGCGCGGTCCAAAAGACGGAAAAATCCGTCGCAAACCGTCGCATGGTCATAACTTCTTTAATTATAGGTTGTTTGAGAAACTGTTAGTACCGTTCGATTTATCTCCTGGAGATCTGCACAAGCATATATAAAACTTTACTAGATCACCGCGTTTTCGCCGTGGATGTCCTAAAAAATTACAGCAGCAGGTTTTTGCGATTAGAGCACCTTATTTTCCAGGGCGTGCATGTGACGTGCAGTGTTTTCGGAGTATCTCAAACATGGCGTCAGTGCTCTGTAATGCTTGGAATGCTGTGAGAGTGCGCCGTGCACAATACATATAGGATCGAATCTATCAATAGCGTGCTTTTGTGAGTGGTCGCCTCACTCGACTGATAGGCTTTATTCTGTATGCATTATTCACGGCTTACTCTAACGTCTCGCCGAGACCGAGTACAGCAATTCCTGAGAAGGACGAGAGTTTCTAATCTAACCTAAATTCATTAATTATGCATTGTGCACGGCGCACACTCCCTTTTCGCTTCATAAAACCTCTTCATTTGTATAACCTGCTGTCAATGGGTGCACTAAAGCACCGAAAGAGTGTAACTTTGCTGTTTAGCACGATATTTGAACCGTTTTCGCTCACTCGATTAATTGGTTCAATCCTATATGCACTGTGTACGGCGCACTCCAGTGGCTCATCGGAGCGACTGGAGCAAAACCTAAGTAAGACGGCCTGAAATTTCTTAAAAAATTCCCCAAACGGTGCAAGGCAGTCTTGAAGGCTTTACATTTTCCATTAAGCATTAAGCGAAGATAGAAACATCGGTATCAATCCCTGGATACCATACCTTCATTCTTGCTAACGCCACCATCCTTTTACGGCCGTAATGGCTACTGTGTAATATTTGCAGAGCTCTCTGGCGAAACTTTGCCGGTATCACTACCTTGCTGTCCAAACTAAACATCCATTCTCCACTGTAAGTGAAAGCTTCTTGTTAAAGTAAAGTTGCAATTTGCCTTGCTTTGCCTTTCCCAGCCAACCTTGTTTTACATAATGCAGCACTCTTTTTAAGACAGGACGTTTTTGCGTAGCTCCTGCTACTTCGGCTTGAGCCAATGTTAAGTTTTCCGAAACTTCTTGGCCTAACTGTGTATCTTCCAGCTCGTGCACTAACATCTCGACACTAGGCAATTCAGGTCAGGCAGTAGGGACAATCTACCAGCGTTACCAAACTCCTTGGTTTTACGATATTCTATCTCAAATGAGTATGCCATCAATCAGATTGCCCATCTGTGCAGCCTCTTTGCTGCAATGACCGGCAACCCATTCTTCGGACAAAATATGCCGACCAATGGCTGATGGTCTGTCAACAGGGTTAATTTCCTATCATACAAATACTGACTAAACTTTTCAATTCCATACACAATACCCAGCGCTTCCTTTTCAATCTGCGCATAATTCTTCTTAGCTTTTGTCAAAGACCGAGGTGCATAGGCAACCCATAGGTACCCCTTCCTCTGTCTACCATCATTGAACTTATGATAAATCACCGCTCCCAGACGACCATATTCCATATTATTCTGTAGCTAGCACTACAGGAATATTGGGATTGTAATGAGCTAGTACGTCAGCCTGTTAACCTTTGCTTAATCTACTTGAATGCGGACGCCTGTTCTGCTCCCCACATCCATGTGGTACCCTTTCTACTCAGGCTATTTATCGGAGCAGCTAATGTAGCGAAATTTGGAACTAATTTTCAATAATATTGAGCATTCCTATGAAGAATTCCACCTTCTTCTAGTTTTTTTTTTGGCTCGGGCGTATTCGTCGTTGCCTGCACCTTCTTCGGTGATGGTCTTTTCCCGATGCAGGCAAAACAGAAATCTAGAGGGAAGCAAGGTTTGAGCTGTCCTACTTTGGTTGTCCTCGTCCTGTTCTTTCTTTCAGACGCAGAGGTGGACTTGATCAATTCATAAAACGTGCAAGTGATCCAGTTCCGCTGCCGTGGCTTTAAAAACACCAAACCCGCCGAGATTGTCGCTGGAGATTTTTCTCAAGGCACGGCACGTTCGTCAAGGCAAACAGTGCCCGTAGGGCGCCATCAGAAGAATATGCGACAACCATTCTATTCCTGCGCATGAAGACAATCCGAGACCTCTCCGAAGGTCAGTTTTGTGTTCTTCATCGGAGGGTCTATTCTCTCAGGCTTAGATCTGGGGTAAGCTGTGCGATAACTTCAGCAGGACGCCTCGCTAGACGGAGGAACCCACCCTGTTCTGGCGATGCCTGGCCGTCGGACCAGCGAGCGACTAGGGTTGCGAAACGAGCGACCGGCCGAGAGTGACGGTTTGAGTGCAGTGCTGAGTATGGCATGAGAAATCTGAATACTAGGAAGGAAAGAAGATGAATGCGACGTTTCTCCAATAGTCGTCAAGGTTGATTTGTAATCGGCTGGTCTCCGCTAGTCAGTGTGTGGCCAAATACGCATTAAAATCGTCTCCACGACATCCCATGGAACTAGGATGCATGGTGCATACCAACACGCTGCCTTTTATCCTCTTATGGTCAGCGAAACGTTTTACTCCAAACACAGTTTTGAAGGAAATCCTTTTGAGTGATACATAGAAATGCTTATTTTTATGGGTACGCTGTCCATTCTCTAGTTAAATATTGTGAAGGTGTCGCTAATATGACCTACTCGCTACGGTTGGCGCGTCCGTTCACTACTCGATTGGTTGGTAATGCGTGTTCCCTCGACCCTGTCGCCGCAACTGCGCACGATTGGACGATTAAAGGGCGCCAAACATCCGGCGCGCCCGGTCCCGTAGCGCCTACAGTGTACCGAACGATCCGGAAAGGCGGGAGCGCCAAGCCCACTGTCGTCGCAGGCCTACCGCACAGGCTCATTCGTACTCGCATCCATTCGTATCAACCGGCATCGTCTCCGCTGGTCTGGATCTAGCGTAGTCCCGAATCCTCCGTCTTTCGGATACGCTGCTGGAGGACTTCGTACATCAGCTCAGGAAGGAAGGAGCAGCAGAAAGCCACAGCAGGTAAGCACGGGGTCCCATCGGCATCCCTGCCGTGGCTTGCACTGGTCGCTCGGCTGGATGTACGATGTGCCCCGTAGGTCCGGTTCTCGTCCCCCGTTGCGGAGGTAGGGTCTCCAGGGCTAGTAACTTGTAGGGGTATTGGATTGTATGAGCTGATTACGTATAGTATTCGTAGATAAACATCATGAGGTTACTTTGTGTACTGTAATGGAAGTAGACGTATGGAGTCTGTCATACATATCCGTATATTGATTGTTACGCATGTGTCGTCGTAGGACGCCTAAGGACATCCGTAACCGTGGGAGGCCTATTGTCTCGGATGATCTGAGTGAAGGTTCAACCAGGTGTAGCGTAGGCTAAGGGCGTTATTTAGGTTGATGGTGCGTAGCCTCTAACTTAGCGCCACCCTTAGGGCAACAGGAACTTTGGAATCCGTAGTATTAAGAGGTACCGCGTGGCAGGTAACGAGCGGAACGAGCGTAGGCGTAAGGCACCGGTGAACCGCTAGCAAAGGTGTGCTTCATCCCCGGGTTCCATTCCTGCTGACAAGGGGAGTCAAGGAGATACACACGGCGCAATAGGGTAGGTAGGCCACATTAACATGACCAAATTTGCCATTGAGAAAGGAAAAGAAAGATACTCTGAGTTTAGAAAAGGACGTCTGAGCAGTGTGGTCGTGTGGCGACGTGGAAATGAAGAGAAATTTCCGTTTTAGCTTTCCTGATACAATGGAAGAAGTTGCTTGCCCTCATTGGGGATCTTACTGTTGCATTTTACGATGCTTTACTTTGATGGTGCTTCTGGAGGATATTTCAGGGCCTCGAGATGTGGCGCGAACTTCGTCAAAGAGGGTGGCGGCGATGGCGAAGGATCGAGCGATCGCTTCGTTTGCCCTATACGATTGATCTGACGCAGTCGGTGACCGTTCCCGAGCACGAGGACCTGACTTGGCATCTTCCCCTTTCTGTTCAGATGAGGTGGGGCTTACCCTCCAGTTCATCTGTTCATTCTATCATTTCAATGTATTCCAATGTATGTTCCATCTCCTTGCAGTTTTCTGGCTGTGTTCAATTTCTCGTTTAGGTGGACGACCGTAACTAAATGGACTGCATTTGAATCCACCTGGCTATCCGAATCCACGCCTGAGTCACACAATCTGGAGCCACATCTGAACGGCCACTCTCCCGTGAGTATTCTGACATCTTTCTCACTTTAGAATGAAATGTGTCATTTATCTCGTTGAGAGCGAGTCCCTCTCCTTGCTTTGATCGTTTGAATATCTTCGCTCTTCTGGTACATGTCGCAAAGGTGGGGAGCATTGAGAGGGGAATCAAAGCAACGACCGAACATGTACATCAAGCCAGAGTAACTACCTGTACGCCTTCTCTAAATGGCGCGGCACTCTCATATAGTGATTGGCTCCACGCTTCGGCCCAACAGTGCTGCCTACATCCGCGATATGAACGCTCTTTTTGTTCTTGGATTGTTTTTCGCTCGTTGTCCTCTCATATTCTGACCAAAAGCCATCTCGTCGTTATTAAAAGGAGTGCACTTATACAGAGGAGAGTTCACCTTCTCTGATCTCCTTAACTGGTTGCTTAAGCACACATCCATTAGGCTTAGCACAAGTCGTCCTTCCATAGTTATGCTTATGTAGCTCTGCCTCTCGACTTAATTTTGAGTTCTTGGACAAAATCAGTAGACCCTGTTGAAACCTATGGAGGCCGGTGAGCGCCTTGTAATTAAGTAAATCATTTGTAAATTTAGGGAAATGATAAATTAAGTAATTTAATAGTAAATTAAATTAATTCAGTGAAGGCAATAGAAATTTGGGTGCAGGTCGAGTCGGGGCGTCACCTATTCTCTTCATCTAGTTCAATCCGGCTCGCTGCATCGATGTGACCAAGGAACTTCATCTCCGTTTTCATATACTCACGCTTTTCACGCTTTACGCGAAGTCCAGCTCGTCTCAAACGCAGCAGCACGTCTGGTAGCCGTGTCAGGTGTATCTCATCATTCTGTCCCATGGCCGCAATATCATCTAAATAGATTAAGACTCCTTTAATCCCAGCCAAAGTTTCCATAATTTTCTGGAAAATAGCTGGTGCGGACGCAATACCAAACGGTATCCTATTGCACTCGAACAGACCCTTGGGCGTGTTTGTCGTAGTATACCGCTTAGTTATTTCATCAAGCTCTTCCTCCACGTACGTCTCTGATGGGTCGATTTTCGAAAACTTTTCAGAATATCGAGGACAGTTCCTTCCCCTACTTAATTTTCATAGCTCGCAGATCGGTGCAAACGGTAGAAAATCGTTTGCGATGGCCAAACATTCGTTTCGACTGTTCATTGCTTTATTTTTGCTGGAAATGCAGAATGCTTCAAGCGGTTTTTCGACGTCCGAGGGGTCGGAACGTTGCGCACTCCAGTAAAATTCCCCTATGAACAATAACCCCAGAGCAGATGCACTCTTTCATAGAGTATCCACCTTTCAATGTGTTAAATAATTACAGGCCTTTGATTCCAGCTTCCAATATTGCGCAAATTTATTGAGAGGTTCGATAGCTAATGTCGTTTTTCTTTCAGATGGCGTGAAGTGCACGTACATTTTTATTTAGCAGCGATTGTGTGACTTACACTGTTGTATACAAGTATTTTGGACTTCAGACTATCGTCTATCAGAAACTGAGCATCATTAGCAAAACAAAAGTTGGCCAAATAATTAAGTAAAAAAGTCCAGGAGAGCATTATCGGCACATTTTATTGTTTTACTTCCGAAAGGGCAAAAATCCGTGCAAGCTCGAAAAAAAAAATTGTGGTTAAGGTTATGGCGAGGACTGCCTTACTGAACGCCAGTGTCCGCGATGGTTTGCTCGCTTTTACTCTGGAAATTTCAGTGTGCAAGGTGCACCCCATTCTGGTCGCACAGTCACTACTGACACTACTGATGACAACCAAACAAAGGCGTCAATCGAAACTAACTGGTGTATGAGAACTCGAGGGATGACAGAAAACATGACATATCGAACTCAATTCAATTACCCGTACTTACAGCAGCTTCGTTATGTAATCAAGCTGTGTTGTGTTGTTTTTTGCTCTGTTTCTTTGTTTGGGTTCCTCAGGAATTAAGGGTGTTAAGGCTTAATGTTTGCAGGTAATATAAATAAATTCACCTTGAAAATGGAAAAACGACGGTAACTTTCGAACAACCCAATCGAAGGTGTTATTTTGTAACTCCGTTCTTTTCATTAAGGACCTGGAATTCTTTTTGTCTGTACTTTTGAACTTTTCTTTTGTAGAATCGCCCATTGTTATAGCTTAACAATGTTTTGCGTACTTTTATGTTCGATTATGTAGGCAAGCTATGGTGTCAGCTTGGCTACAGGTGTTAGCTGGGGTGCTACGATAGTGGCACATCATAAAAGCGGTCCCGCAGCGATCGCCTGAAGGAGTGCGCAAATCCACCTGAGCGAAATTTGGGCGAAGTCAGAGATTATGACCTCGACAACCATAATCACCCGTACCTGCCGTAACATACCGTAATCAGCCGAAATTTAATAAGCGATTTCAGATTCGTGATGAGCACCCTAAATAAACCACTGGGTGAAATTTGGGCGAAATCGGTGACCATGACCTTATTCACCCTTACCTACTGTAACCTACTGTCCTCCAGCGTAATATGAAAAACTGATATCAGATTCATGATTAGCACCTCAAATAACCTTTCAGAGTTCAGATGAAGTTCGGGAAAATCGGCGATGTCAACACGGCCACCCCTATTGACGACCTGGTGGGAGGAGGGGTGAAACCGGCTGTAACTGTTGAGCCAAACATTAGCACCGTGTTTGGCAGCTCGAATTTATCCTTAGACGAAGCTTGGGTCACGACATATCGTTTCACATTTGTGCGGCACGCTTTGTCCCACGCGCCAGACACGCGAAAATCTCTCTCGTCGTCAACGTGTGAAGTCCTCATGAAAACGTAGCATCTTTTACGAATTATAATAATAGATCTTTATTACTACCATGGATGCTATCAACAACTTAATAAAAAATACACTTATTAACAATACTTCCTATGATCCTACCTTTCATAAATCAAGCGGCTATTCTATCACACGTTTGGCTTTCATCGCTGAGCGGAATGCTCTGAGACATATACCGCAATATTATTCTCTACACCTGAATTGTATTGGTCTCGCGAGACGGAACGTTCTAATTGTTTGAGACCAAAGTCCTTCTGGTAAACCGTCCACGTTTTGGCTTTTTCTTGTAGCAAAGGCCTTCATCAGGGTCGCAGGTACAATTCTTGCAGTCACATGCAGAACACGGCTCTCCAATCTTGTATATCGGCCACATCTGATAGTTTCCTCTGGAACGCAACTGTATTTAGATAGAGCAACGGTTGAGGTTAAAATTTTAAAAGAGGTTAAAATGCCGGTGCTTTAATCGATTTCGGAGTTTTTGCAGGACCGTACTGCTAGTACCCTTTTTGGGAAAGTTATTATCATTTTCTACATGGATATTGTGAAGGCCCTAATGCCTATGAGAATGAAAGAGAATTATCAAAAGTGTTCAAAGGACGTCACGTCAGTCTCTGAAAATGTATTCAATTTATGACACCCAATAGCTCAAGGTTTAATATCCCGTAAAATTGGTCAATCCTTGTGAAGGATGTGCTCCATATTCAAATTCTACCAATTCAACGAGCATAAACAACGAATGGCCGATGGAGAAGTCAGCGTTTTCATTCTGGAGAAATCTGACATCAGTTCACAGATTGCGGACGAATTGCCCATCGTCCTGTTGATCATAGACTTGCTCGAGCGGGTGCCAACAGCGTACCCATTCATCCCTATCGCGTGCCAGGGTGCTCCAATGGCTCTCACTCCTCACCGGAGGGACGTGATTAGCGTCATATCCTCCCTTCAGGCTTTCATGAAGAATTCCGAACAACGCGTTGGTGGGCGTCCTGGTGTTCTCTTGGGATCCCGCGGAATCCAGTCTGTGACGGTTCTCGTTCAGTGGGTGTCTGCGAAGTGTATTTCATAGCCGGCCCACCTAATTTTTAAAATGCGGATGTACGAAGGAATTTTTAGTCTGGGTGAGATCCAAGCTACAATACTTGACTTAGGGAGCTCGCAAAGACTGGCACTCTGGCACTTATTACAAACGCACTGCTAAGGGCTATTGTTTGCCGGGCAATTACGAGTTTAAAAGTTTAGTGCAATACCAAAATTTCTTGATGACTTCGTTTTCAACCACATAAAAATGATTTCCTATGCAGTAGAGTGCGAAGGTGTGAATCGTGACAGAGCATAAGCGAACGCTCAATACTATCTACCAGCTCCAAAAGGCAGTTAATAAAAATGGACGTTAATCCAAGGAAGAGACATATGCTCTCTATTGCGAAGAGACGGCATAAGAGGAACTGTTTAAGTGTTTTTTCTGCACAAGAATTTAAGTTGTCTACTGCTCAGCTTTGTATTCTAAAATCTTATGTACGGCCACGGGCGCGTATAGCCTAGTCGGAGGAGGTGCTAGCTGTAGCATGCACCCAATACCAGGTTCTTGGTTTGGAATTCCCTCCCAGGACAAGCAGGCCTCCCATACCTCTGGAATGGTACAAGAATTGTCTGGGAAAGATGCAGCGCTGAACGGTTCAGCGGCTGGCCACCGCAAGTCATTTTATGGCCAAATACGGATTAAATTGACCTACACCACAACCCGTAAAAATGGAATGCGTGGCGCATTCCAAAATAAATTGAGTAGTTCCCCTTTATTCTTTATCCTTCTCCTTTATTCTCTCTATTTCTCCAAGTCCTTTATTCTTTATCCTTCTCCTTTATTCTCTCTATTTCTCCAAGTCCTTTATTCTTTATCCTTTATGTGCAGCCACCAGAAAAACCAACGACTTTTCTACTTCAACCGTTGAAAACGTCTATTTACGGCTGGCACAACAAAAACTAACCTTAGCAATCTCCAAGTTCTCTCTTCGTAAAACTTTGGCATTGTCTAGATGTTTCGATTACTTCTGTACCGAACAAGGTTGTAAGGTGGACCAGTATTTATTGAGCGGCCTAACGTTTCGACCCGTTCGTCGTCTTCGGAGGCCTAAAAGTGGCTTGAGGTTTCGGATGTTGCTATCTATCCGACCAAACGCCTCATCGACTCTAGCATTTCGGAAGCATTTTTGAAGCATAGCAGAAAACCCCAGACCCATGAACGATAAACTCACCCGCTGATCCACCGCTTGTGCGGAGCACCGCCGCTGCTGCAGTCAGTCGACAGATGGTGACTTAGACTCACTATACTGTTCATTCTACACTATGCATACTGTGTATACCAGTGTCATTCTTAACCACGTACTTGTCACCACCGGTCGCTCTATAATCACAATGCGAAATCCTCTCGGCAAGCATAAAATGGAGGAACACGGCGGAAATGATTTTGTTGTGAAGTGCACGATTTTGACTATCGAGACAGACATTTCATCTAGAAAAGCTCTGGAAGCGTTCTGGATTCTTTCGCGAGGTCCACGAATGAACAACCGAAATGAGTGTCCTTCGGTCACCGATGACTTTCTGCCGCTTATTTCGCACAGTATGCATAGTGTAGAATGAACAGTTGTAGTATAAGCTAAATACGGTATTGCTCACGGTACAGCGACGACGCTGTCCGTGCTGCCGGCCGTGTATCCGCAGGTGAGACGAGCCCGCAAGTGCTGTATATCCGCAGGCGAGACGAGGCGCAGATGCCATATATCCGCAGGCCTCACCTGCGCAAGTAAGGGCGGACACGCCCAGACAAAAAGGCATAAATACCGGGTCATCATCTCCCAGCAGACGCTCAATCATCACTCATCATTTGTCTTCCGTTGTCATCTTACGTCATCTTTGTTATTACGTGTTATTAAGGATAAAACCTTAGTGTAAATCTCGTGTTGCTCAAGCTTGTCTATAAGGCTTGGTTAGTCTCCACTTCGAGGAACCTTGAAGGGAGAAAAACCACTAGACAGCCTCAAGAAACTCCTAGGTAGAAGTTCGATTAGAACCACATGGGAGCCAAGCCTAGCGAAGTCGGATCGACTAATTAGGCCTATTATAGATAGTATTGGAAGCAATACAATGACTTTTTCGACTTCATCGAGAGGCAACGTCCCCAGTAGTATGGACACTGTGGATGACACAGAAGAGCAAATGGTTGTCGAACAGAATCTGCCAACAGCAACTGAGCCAGAGGTGAGTCAAATGGATTCGCAGTTAACTGCAGCATTTGATAACATAGCCCGTCGGTTGGATGATATTCTTGACGATCAGATCCGCCATCTAGGCGCGCAAAAAAAGCAGTGCATTCTAGAAACAGTTGGAAGAACTGTTGATATAGCTAGGGAGAAGACAAGGCAGACAATCTGCGAGACTCTTCCTTCGATTTTGAAGGAGATTTCGTTAACTCCGGAAGAATTGCGCAGAGTTTTGCCAATTGCGAGTTACCACAGTAGTCTGATGCAGAACCTAGCCGAAGAATTAAACTGCGAAATACCTGACGTTACGGCAGTAATGAAAGCTAAAATTTCAGAGGTAGATAGACTCGAAATACAGCTAACTGATAAGAATAAGGAGATAGAAGATCTAAGGAATCTAACTATTCAATTGCAGAATCAGGTGGACACCCTAGCAACACGAATGGCCAACAATGTTGGACCGATCGGAAGCGATCAACAGTGTGTAAATCCTGCTGCAACTCCAAGAGGTGAGCGTAGAAGTGCGGTCAACTGGTCTGCAGTTAGCCAACAGCTTTTAACACTGAACAAAGTCAAGAACAGCAATGTTCAGGTGCATCAACCCGAGTCCCAATGGCAGAGAGATGGGAGACGTCAGCGCCAGAGGTCAACCTCAAGCGTACGGTCGAATCTATCATCGCGGTCGTCTTTCCACGCGTCGATGAGAAGTGAGGCTTTCACTTGTTCACATAATACAACTAATAAAGGGCAAACATCAGAACACAGCGCGGAGTCCAACGCGATGGGTGGCATGTTTAATGCCTTTAAAGAAGTATTTAAAGCCCAAAGCGTAGCGGAAATAGCTAAATATGATGGAAAGAATTCCCTTAGTGATTTCCTTCGGGCAATTGAAGTGAAATACCCCCAAACAGTCTGGTCAGATCGGGATCGGCGCGATATACTTGTTAACCACTTAGTGGGGTCGGCCAGATCCATTTATAAGAACTTGCCATATAGTGCGAAGCACGGTAGTTTCGACGAGATTGTTTTCGCTCTTAAGGAAGCACGCAAGAACCCCTGCGAAAAACTAAAGCTAATGCGCGAATGGGATAACATCGCTATGAGGAAGGGCGAATCGGTCGGCGATTTTTGCTGCCGCATGGAGGAAATCTCCAGACGAATCCATCCAAACGGTGACTGGGACTTCCATGTAGCATCAAAGCTGTACTCTTCCCTACAGCATTGGAAGGATTCATATCATATGCTTGCGGCATTAGACGCTAAGGAAGGGAACGCCTACGAAGAGGTTAAAAGAGTTGCTCTGAGACTGGAAAAGACCCACGTTATTAGATATGAAAAACCGGAAGTCTACAGTAAATCGAACACCTCCCACAGGGGTCCATGCGCGGAAAACGCGGTGGTACCCACACATAGAGGGAAATCCCTACGGTGCAACAACTGTGGTAAACACGGTCATGGCACCGCAGACTGCCGTTCAAGGCCTTTTCCGAAAAGGAATGGTGCAGATGAAAGGCGTCAGGGCCCTAACAGGCAGCAAATCAGCAGAACTCCAGCTAGTGGAGCACTTTCAACATTCGTAGATGAATGTTGTGGAATGGTTAGGTCACAAAACCAATCGGTACATCCAAAAACCATAGCGGCAGGAAAACCCACGCTTTGCAATGCAAGCATCTTTGGAATAAGGGTAAAGGCATTAATTGACACAGGCTCAGTTGTCTCAATAGTGCCAACTATGCTTCTCAAACAAGCCAAAGATCAGGGTTTTGACTTGGATAACGAGGTAGAAATGGTAGGAAGCGGTCAGGAAAATCGATTTTTCGATGCGTCAGGCAACCAGATGAATTTTTTGGCTGTAATTAACGCGGAGGTGTGCGTTGATGGAGCAGGCATAGCTCGAACCTCGTTACACGTCCAGAAAACTAAGGACACCACCCTACTTTTGGGCACAAACGTTCTGAACGCATTAGGGATTCACCTAAAGTTCGAACCTTCAGCTTCTGGATCTTTGCGGAATGGGGTTCAAGAAGTAGAAGTAGCAAGGGCAGCTAAACGGTTGGTTATACCTCCTGGCTCAGCAGCTATAATTGAAGTGGGATCTTCAAAACCATCCGGAGAAAGAATTTTTTGGTCGAAAGATTCTCGTATAAATTCCGGAGTATGCCTTCTAAAGGAAGGGAGTGCGGAAATATCGGTAGCCAATCGCGACAACCAGACCTGGGTTATCAAAAAGGGTGAACCTTTAGGAGAATGGTCCGATGACTCTCTGAGTGATCCTAAGTCAACCAATATTCCGAGCGGCATGCTCGATATGACAGAGCATGTAGTCTTGTCCAAACCAAAGCGGATTAAAGCTTTGATAGAAATCATAGAGCATAACCGTAAGTTGGGGAAACTACCAACAAAAGTTGCCGAAATTGTCATAAAGCATAGCGAAACTTTCGCTATCACTGATTCGGAACTGCGACAAACGAATCTGATTGAGCACGATATTGACGTGCAGGGACACCCTCCTATTCGACAGAAAACGAGGCCAGTGCCCTATGGTGTCCGAAATAAAGTAGATGCTATGCTACAAGACCTTAGACAACGAAAAATAATCGAGGATAGCAACTCGCCGTGGGCTTCTCCGATCGTTTTGGTCGCAAAGAAGGACGGGAGCACTCGATTATGCGTTGACTACCGAGAGGTGAACAAAGTAACTAGGAAGGATAGTTATCCACTACCTCCTATAGATATGACGCTACAAAATTTGCAAGGAAAACGATGGTTCACATCACTTGATTTAGCGAGCGGTTATTGGCAGGTGCCCTTAACTGAAAAAGCCAAAGAAATTAGCGCGTTCACTACCTCATCTGGGCTATTCCAATTCAATGTATTGCCGTTTGGGTTGACAAACGCGCCATCGGAATTCCAGCGGCTAATGAATACGGTTCTCGGCCATCTTATAGGACCGGAAGTTTCTGTATATCTGGACGACATACTCATCGCAACAGAGACAGAACAACGCCATTTGGAAGTGCTAGAGGAAACTCTCAACGCTTTCCAAAAGGCTAATCTGAAGGTAAAACCTCAGAAATGCCGATTTTTGGAGAGTAGTCTAGAATTCTTAGGCCACGTAGTAGATAAGGACGGGATAAAAACGGATCCTGGAAAGGTTTGCAAAATCCAAAGCTACCCCAAGCCGAAGAATATTGCTCAACTAAGGACCTTTCTTGGTATGGCGGGATATTACCGCAAGTTCATCTTGCGATACGCACAGATGGCGAAACCGTTATATGAGCTTACTAGTCCTAAGATTAAATTTGTCTGGGGAGACAAACAAGAGGAAGCCTTTGCGAATCTAAAGGAAGCTCTAGTAGGTGCACCGGTATTGGGGCAACCCAATATTGAGGAAGCGCGGAACGGAAGTCGCCCTTTCATAATTTACACTGATGCGAGCAGAATCGGTGTAGGAGCGGTCCTGGCTCAAGAGGGAGATGATGGATTCCTGCATCCGTTATTTTTCGCATCGAAACCGTTTTCTTCCGCGGAACGGAACTATCATGTAACAGACCAGGAGGCACTAGCTCTGATTTTTAGCCTAAAGAAATTCCACTATTTCATTTTTGGCATATCAACAATAGTGCGTACGGATCACTCGGCATTAACGTCGCTATTCAAGCGAACACATGTTTCACCACGCGTTCTACGCTGGGCGTTGGAAATACAACGGTACGATCTCCAAATTGAGCATGTGAAGGGTGCCGCAAACTGCGTAGCAGATGCGCTTTCCAGAGGGCCATTGGATCTCCGGAGCGAAGAAACTCAGTTCTGGATAGCGGACGAGAAAGTTGTCTGCTCCCTTCAGGAGGAACATGAGTGGCTCAAAGAACTGCGGGAAGACCCGGATTTTAGTGATCTAATAGTAACAATTGAAAGCAATCAAACCGAGGAGGTTAGACTCCCGAGATATCAGAAAGTGCTCAGTTCTGCTGATTTTGTTATTAAGGAGGGAAAACTCAATCTCATGAACGAAGACGGTTCGTTAGCAATAATTGTCCCACGATCGCATCGTCGCGATGTCTACAATGAGGCACATTCCGGTGTTCTAGGCGGGCATTTCAACGCCAAGAAAATGTTCAGTCAGCTGAAAAAATCCGTATTTTGGCCTGGCATGCGGCAAGATATAGGAAATTGGTGTAAAACTTGCAGACAGTGTTTTTTGACTAACAACACTGGAAAAGGTGTACCACCATTACGACCTGTAAACGTTAGAAGGCCACTGCAAATAGTGGGAGTCGACCTTCTAGAAATGGGATTGACAACGCGCGGTAATCGTTACATTGTCACCATCATAGATCACTTCACGAAGTATCTAGGAGCTTATCCTATCGCAGATAAAAGGGCTGAAACAGTCGCTGAAGCTATTTTTAGCAACTGGATTTGTGGGGTTGGAATGTGCCCGGAAGTCCTTCTTTCAGACCGAGGCAGTGAGTTCGAGAATGCTGTGATAGCAGCTCTTTGCGAGGTCATGGGAATCGAGCAAAAGTTCACTAAAGGTTACTGTCCTAGAGAGAACGGATTGACGGAGCGCGTCAATGGAACTATAGTACGGATGCTAAAGAAGAAAACCACAGTGCCAACAGAATGGGACAGAATTCTTCCGACCATAGTGTACGCGTACAACGCCTCGACCCATAGAGCAACCGGCGAAAGCCCACATTTTCTGCTGTACGGGTCCGACCCTAGGTACCCTTCCGCAGTGATTCCATCAGAACACCTCTCGCCCTATGTCGTGGATTACGACGCCTACAAAACGCAACTACTCTGCGGCATGAAAATAGCTCGGGAATTGATAACCGACAATGCAAAAGAATATCAGCAGAAAATGAAACGGGAATATGACGAAAGACTAAAAACTGGAAAATCTACAGTTTTTGTGTCAGGAGATCGAGTTTATATGAAACTCCCTGCTGAAAAAGCAAAATCTTCTCATCCCAAACTGATAACGGACTGGACAGGTCCTTTTCGTGTAATCGAAGCTAGCTCCAATTCTGCCCTTATTACTCTAATTGGAGAAAACAAGGAGCCTTGCAGGGTACCATTTGACCAATTGGTTAAAGTGCCGAAGGAAATCGACGATACCCCGGTAATAGGGAAGACTGCGCGTAGAACCCGTGGCAGGCCAAAGAAAACTAAATTCAAAAATAAAAAGGGTATATGTCGCGTAGGTGAGCAGCATTGGTAGGTGGGAGCGCGTAAACCAATCAAATCGCATGGAATCGGCGTGCCATTCAGAGAGGGCGTGTACCTTTGGTACCCTGATGGGCTGGCATGTGTTCGGCCAGTGCTGTGTTTGGTTACTATTGGCTGGTGCGCTCCCACCTACCAATGCTGCTCACCTACGCGACATGTACCATAAAAAGAATATTAAATGTTCTAGTATTCAAGTTCTAAATTTCAGAGCATCCCTCTCATCAACAACCAACGTGGACCACGTGGATTGGCACTGCCCCCGCAAACTGATGTATCAAGGAGTGGAAGTGGAGTGCCCGACAGCAGTTATCCTCCAGGACGTCATCCCGAACGCGCCTTTTGGAGCGCTGAAATTTTCTTCACCCTATGATTTATCACGTCTTCTTACCATATTGTCGCAGTCTCACATCCCTGAATCGTGGCGAACTGCTCGACTGTTGGACCGTACCTATGACATCACCAGTCCCACCGGACTCGGTTTGGCCTGGTCATTTTACCGTCAGAATTGTATTCATTTGACACTTGCCTCAGTGTCCGAGGCCGGCTACGTGATCCCAGATCACCCATCTCGCGGCAACTGCGATCCCTACAACTTAGCTTCGATTGCGGATATCGCAAGAAGATATGCGGAAACGCATCCTTGGACGAAATCTTCCTGGACGGAACTGAAGCCAAGAAAAAATTTGATTATTTTACCCGTCGGATTCGAAAGGGTAGTCGACTGCTTGAAAACGGAGTCGCAAAAGGCTGTCGTGCTAAAGAAGCCCGAAGAAATGCTACCAGAATGGTTTGTCGAGGACTACTCGTCAATCGTACTATTTAGCCTAGCAGAATTCGCCGGAACAACACGGTGGCGTGGAGCTTGGACGCTCCTGATGCAGCAGGTTGCTCGTGGCGCGGAACTCATGATACTCGCAGGACCAGAAAATGACCGAGAATGGAAAAGATCGCTGGACATGTTGCGAGACTTGTGCGAGGAAACAGTAGCCCAGCGCCCATCACTGCGAACTCATATCCGATGTCTGTTACCATATCGATCTCAGTACGAGATGATCGGAGCTGGATTCCGTGCAGCAACTTACGAACAGGGCAAACTGTTCACCGAAAGTGCAGCAAAACGTTTTTGGGCATCGACTATGGCGCAACACTCAGCATTCATCTCGCTTGCTCCCTTCAGAAGGAAAGCACATCAAAATGCGGTGAAGCGAGGCGCCGGACATACTCCATATCATCAGCGGAACACGCCGAATTATCAGGCTCAAAGCAGTGCCCAGCAAGGCCAGTCTCAACATCGAGGAGGAACTCGATATCGTGGACACAACAACAGAGGTGGATACACCGCAAGAAAGCCTCTAACGGAGATGCCGATCCATAAAATCGGCAACCAGATGTACAAATTGGTTCCTATAAAAGATTCGAAAAGGAATCCATTTCCACTCCGAGGGCTCTCATCACGAGGCGGAAGACGATTTTAATTCGGCGTAGTGGAAACGCCTATTTCCAGAGGCCCCCCATGTAGTATAAGCTAAATACGGTATTGCTCACGGTACAGCGACGACGCTGTCCGTGCTGCCGGCCGTGTATCCGCAGGTGAGACGAGCCCGCAAGTGCTGTATATCCGCAGGCGAGACGAGGCGCAGATGCCATATATCCGCAGGCCTCACCTGCGCAAGTAAGGGCGGACACGCCCAGACAAAAAGGCATAAATACCGGGTCATCATCTCCCAGCAGACGCTCAATCATCACTCATCATTTGTCTTCCGTTGTCATCTTACGTCATCTTTGTTATTACGTGTTATTAAGGATAAAACCTTAGTGTAAATCTCGTGTTGCTCAAAGCCCTGTCTATAAGGCTTGGTTAGTCTCCACTTCGAGGAACCTTGAAGGGAGAAAAACCACTAGACAGCCTCAAGAAACTCCTAGGTAGAAGTTCGATTAGAACCACACAGTATAGTGAGTCTCAGTCACCACCTGTCGACTGACTGCGGCAGCGGCTTCGCTCCGCACAAGCGGTGGATCAGCGGGTGAGTTCATCGTTCATGGTTCTGGGGTTTTCTGCTATGCCTCAAGACAATATCCGAAAGGCTAGAGTCGATGAGGCGTTTGGTCGGATAGATAGCAACATCCGAAACCTCAAGCCACTTTTAGGCCTCCGAAGACGACGAACGGGTCGAAACGTTAGGCCGCTCAATAAATACTGGTCCACCTTACAACCTCGTTCGGCACAGAAGTAATCGAAACACTAACCTTAGCTTAAAACGGTAGAATATAACGGGACTGGTGTGTAGAGCAATGAACCACAATGACACACAACGATCATCATCATACTAAAACTCACGCTGGGTCATAGTGACAGACGAGCAATACACTCTCATCAGGACACTGCTTTATACCACAGCCTATCCTTTCAGTCCAATCCCAGACCATCTAAAAATGTGTGGCATTCACTAATTTATTTGGAGTCTTACGAAAAGCTATGTCCCGA
Organism: Heligmosomoides polygyrus polygyrus; assembly: GCA_947396885.1. Taxonomy (NCBI): domain Eukaryota; kingdom Metazoa; phylum Nematoda; class Chromadorea; order Rhabditida; family Heligmosomidae; genus Heligmosomoides; species Heligmosomoides polygyrus. The sequence goes on from OX377204.1 coordinate 3,994,356, forward strand.
GAGTTACCTGTGTGTAGTGGCCAACTTGCACATCCGCGAAAACATTCGATGGGCCAACGCCAAACTTTCTTAGTTCATCAAACCATAAACTAGAAGCCTGCAAATACTATATCATAGGTGACTGTAAGGACAAGCCGACAATGCGTAGCAAGAAAATGTGTCGGGAAAGAACGCTGTGTTGTAAGTAGTCAGCCTCTGCTCTTACGAAACCTATCATTTAGATGAACACAGGGCAATAGCGACAGACGTCTGCATTTTTACAATAAACTAGATTTTCGTCGGCAATCGCGCCGCCAAATATCTGGTTGGGGCTTCGCCGCCGTACTCGAAAAATACATTGCCTTGACCGTATCGGTTCTCTTTTCCTCTCTGGACTCTTATTTTCACTGTAAAAAGCTTCTTGGTTATATTGTGTAGGGCTCGGTATACAGTAGGATGGAATAGCGATGGGGTCTGAATTGTACAACATGTAGAGTTTTCGCCACGTTTTTTAAACCTCATCCACGTTGAAAGATGTCTGCGGCATGTACTCTGAATCCCCGCGCACGTTGGTACGTTGGACGACGTGTACAGCACGTACTCTGAATCCGAGTGCACGTTGCTCGACGTCTGCGGAACTTCTTCTGAATCCGGACTAACGCTGTACGACTTCTGTAGGACGTCTTCTGGATCGGAGGGTCACACGTCGGCGACACGCCTTCTGAATCTCGAAGCAAACCGCGCAACTTCTCCAGCACGTCTTCCGAACCCGAAAACACACTGAAACAACACGCTGCACGGCCACTCCGATACTCCTCAACACCCTTATTGGTCCTGCAGACAGACGAACAGAAATACGCTCCGCTTCTGACAAACAGCCTCGAAGAGACGCCGCTTGTTATGTAGTAGGATTATAAAATTTCAAAGACACTTCCAAATAGAAGTGAGCGGCAGATCAGTATGCACTTCCAACAAGACACCGCTAAACCACACATTGCAACGTCGACGAAGACTGGGTTGGCAAATTATGGGTGGACTATTGTTCGCCATCCGCCATTCTGTAGACCACAATCTTTCTGGTTGACGCATTTCCTTCAATACTCAACGTTTTTTGGGTGGTCGTCACTTCACAGTCAGTGAGGACACCGATGAGGAACCGAGGTGTTCTTCAAGAGCCACCGCTTTTGGTGCAAAGTCATCCATAACCTGTCAACATGTTGGGGGACGTTGACCGATATTGGTGGTACCTATTTCGAATAAACCGCTGTCGCTTTTTCAATATAATGGAGGAAAACATTTCGTTCTTTCCAAATGCTGAAGAACTTATGTGTTAGCCTATTTCTTACCAGGTCAAGGACGCCCATCAAGTCGTAAACCGGTGACATCATGAATAGACTCTCTCCAAAATCAGTTTCTGAGTGCACAAATGTACAATTGTTTGCGACGTGCTGAGCAGATGCCTCCAGAGTACAGTCGTAATCCTGCATAAAATATAAAAATCAACCTCAAAAATCAATCAAAAACCATTCGAAAAATTTAATTATTATGTTAATTTTCGTAATTGTTTAATATCTAATCAGCTCTACATAACTAAGCAACCAACAAAATAAATAATAACACAGCGCGCGTAAATAAATAATTAATAAGTAACTTTATTACATTTGTGTTTTTTATTTTCACTTGTGCTTATGTTTATTACTTTTCGCTCTGTCTACACCACTGTTTTTGTTGCTGTTGAGAAACTCACCAGTTTTTTCATCCTCGAAGCCTTAGGTGCATATCCATCAGTGCCGGAGGGATCCTCAGATAGACCTCTCGCTGTCTGCGATCTTCAAAAGGCATTCTTTAGCGTTTCTTTGCTTTGCACTCATTCATTGGTGGAATATACCTTAGCCTATTATGGTCGTTGAGTACTTTCGTTCTTAGTTCATCATTCATGAAGTAACTGGCTGCACAGTGTGCGAGGTTGTCTCCTTCAGTTAGGTTAAGCGATCCTAAAAGACTTTGTAATTTTCGGTGTTAAATTGTATCATGTAACAAAAAATGCTAAAGTCAAGAAAACCTTCGCCTTTGCTTGACGCCGTTGAAGACAACTCTTCTAGAAGTGACTTCTCGGTGACTTCATCATTTTTGTATTCGATGCAAAGCCCATCATAACAGGCAGAAGTGGGGATTGAGGAGCAGTCAGTGTTATTGCTACATAAGGTATCGTTAAGCATCGCTTTCTGTCGAAGGCTTCCACTAGAGAAACATAGAATTTTATTGTGGTAGTAGCTGAGTTAAATGACATCCCTTCAATGAACTTACTGCTTGTTGTACAAACAGCTCACTAGCAGCATCATTAGAGATCCTTTGCTGCATTCTGTAAAAGAACAGCCAATCTGGGATGTGTTGGAGAGTACCATCTAAATTCTGATGAATGTATTTAAAAATGACTACTGAACACATCCTATTTTAGAATGAGAAAGCTGACAACCCACGTTATGGAATGTAAAAGTGCTTTGGGCTGTTAATCCAGTGCCCTCATCATGTTCATGTAGCGGTTTGATCCAACCTGTTACGGCTTTCTTTATAGTTTTTGCATATATGTTCAACCCCTCCGCTTCTTTGTGATGGAAAGGAACTCTGAAATTATTCAAGATCAGTTCTGAAATGAATAAAAGCCTCAGACCAATAAACTTTTCTAAGAAATAACGGGAGTACTGTCGCGAATGCGATAGCTCGCTCCCTAATTTCAAACCCCGCTGGCTGCCGTATCGGCGCGGGATCCCGAAGAGGCGCTCCTGAGGACCGGCTTGCCCGCGCAAGCTATCGACCTGCTCGGCCAAGCCAGTCACACGCCGCCCCTCGCCGGGTTCAGTTCTTGCCTCGCCGTCTTCTTGAGCGGCTGCGCGGGCGCTGCTCTGGGGCGCTATCCAAAACATCTCTGGTAATCCTCGAGCGAAGGTTTGCCGCTTCTTCATCTCCAATACAGCGGGCTACACTATAGGAAGGCGGTAAGCCAATGATGGGATGCATCTTCGTTTGAATCGCGTCGCCCGGCGATGGAAGCATAAACGGGATCTAACAGCCCATCATCGTCCGTCGGCGGCGAACCATGGGCGGCGGGCGTGATGGGGTGCGGCAATTGGCCAGTTGAGGGATCCCGGGACCGTCCGCGGACGGTGCCTCGGGAGTACACCACAGTCCTTATGGTGGTTTCGTGTGAGCAAATCACCGCAACTCGTATTCGCCGTGGTATTTACCGCTTGCTTATGATTTCGCCGCCTGCTGCGTACCACGGCGAGTGGTGCCGTACTACAGCCGCATAGGTTTGCGACAAGATATTGGGCGGCGGCAGCGTCAGTAATGCTGTGAATCATTTGATGTGAATCATTATTGCCGCCGACGCTGATTTTCGCCGTCGCAGCGTTCCATCTGTGCTCGCGGCAGGGATCCGCTAGAGTGCAGACAAAATGCGGGAAAACGAATAATTGCAGTATGTCCCGACTAGAAAGAGTACAGTGCCTCCGCTGTTTGCCGCCGCCGCTTGCTGCCAGTAAGACTCGAGTGTGCGTGAGCGGCACGCTTCACGAGTTTTGAAGCCCACCGCAAAAGTGTTTGAAGGCTTTAGCAACGTTTCTATGGTAATAACAAACACACAAGTAAACATTTGCAAAAGGACTGTTATCCTTACACTGCATAATTGATGGAAATATCACGAGGGAAGTTCACTCGGCAGCCCGATATCGAATTTTCAGCTTTTCGCTCAAGATCGCAGTTCCATTCCTGAAATTGCTGCAGTTGCAGTTGACAAGGATCGCACACTTCTTCCTACAATGCCGCTCAAATTCTATGAAAGAAAGATCCTTTTCGACGGATTTTCCGACATAAGGCGTCGCTTTTCCATAACCTCCTTTAAACTTACTCCTGTGGATTCCAGCTAACGCCATTCGAATCGCCTCTTCACTGCGCATTCGATGCTTCAAGGGCCTTATTAGGACAACCTCTGACCTAGTTATGGAGCAGTTTGTCTGGATAGTGCACTTCCACTGGATATCGCATCGAGGTGGGAACCGAGCAGAGGTCGCCCGCGACTCGGCCGCTGAACACGGGGCTCACGCCAAATCCAAGTCCCACTTTCAAAACTGGCAGCGTGCGAAAGCGGTGAAATGTCGACCATCTCCTATCTGAGCCATATTTTATCGCCGATAAACTGTTGACGCGACCAAAATGGCTACCATAACCATTTTCTCACTCAACAACAACCCGAACAGTAAATTGAAGAAAATGAGAAAAACCATTAAATTTGGATAGAAGTAGAGGCCATAAAATAATCGCTCCGAAAAATGACAGTCTTACCTGATGCCAGCTTCGGAATATTGACCTTAATAGCGTCCAGTAAAAAAATTGGAGCTCTTCACTGCCTTACTATACATCTAAGATCGAATTTAATTGGGAAAATCCCTTGCGGCGGACGAACACAGCGTTTTTAGGGTCATATTAAAGAAGTCGCATTCGAGCTCTTAACATTCTTTTATCGGACGAGAAAGGTGCTTTTATCAACTAACTCATCGCCAATAGAAGTTTGCAGGGGAGAGTGTGGTTAGTGAGAAGAACGACGTCCTGAATGTGAGCATTGCGAGCGTTTGGATTAAAGATGCAATCAGATTAAAATCAACCAAATTAAGTAGTGTTTAGTGTTACTATAGAGCCTTGACCGCGTGTATCGTTACTCACGATACCATATTTTTGAGGCGGATCCCTTCAGCGCGTGCTTAAACCGACGGAGAAAGCTCAGAAGGAACTCTCTTGCACGGTGGGGCTAGCTCTCGGGTCTCGGTCTCACGCCCGATCTCAGTAGGGTTAGACTGCCTTATGATTATCCTTCTTCCAACAAATCTTATAGAAGAACGACTGAACCATCATTTCAAAAACATGGTGCATCAGAGATTCACCCACAACCGCTTTCGTTCTTCTTCATTGCCTTCAAATCTCACTCCAAGAACCGGATTCCGAACGAACCCTATCACCATTCAAAACAAAATTTTCAGATCAAAATCTCGTTGCCTACGGTACCCTATTTTCAACTGGCGGGTTGAGGATCTCTTAAAAGAGGCAACAACAAAAAACCTCTTTAACACATATTCGCACATAACACATATTATCAGTTCATTCTCCCTTATTTCTTACGGTGGTAGGAACGCTTCTTTGAACGGTGTTGTTCTTGGGTAACTTTCGTCCATGAGGGTCGCTAGTCCGCAGAGCACTAGCAGAGGGTCTAGTGTGGACGTGATCTGCGGCTAATTGTTTATTAGCATGCATTTTCACGTACTAATGTGTAGTACAGGGTGCGTAAAAAGTATTGACGCACCTACTTTTTGATTCAGCTCCAGCTTCTCTTTGTACCCCTCTAGGTTCTTGTGTGTTATTTTTATTGTATGTATTGTGCTCAAAAAAACACTCAGGAAAAAACTGAAGAAACATGATCGTCATCGTTACGTTGGCCCTTTTTTGTCTGTTTCCCAAAGAGCTTAGTAGTTCCTTAACAAGAGAATTAAGCTGTGTTTGAAATGGTGGATGAGAAAAGAGGTCAACAACCCAAACGTCAACCACGGCTCTGTCATAACAGATGATGATTACAAGATGTTCTAGCACGATAACGTTCAAATCAAAAATTGTCAACCTCTGTCCCATAACGGCAAACAGATAGCGCGCGCAGGTGTGAACAGCTTCTCAGGCGAGCACAGCTTAAACGTGAATCTGCTGGATTACTCTTTCTAGGTGATTTTGAAGAATGAGGTCTGTGCTACTTTCAACAGAAGTGACCAGTCGCAGAAGGCTACTCTGTTCGAAGAACGGAACAAAATGCAAGGGAATACTTGCGGCGCGTGCTCATGAATTTTTCCGCCGTTTTCGCTCCTGTATTCACAGTAAAGGAGCCAATGTCAACTAAGAGTTATTCTAACGTGTTTGCAAGATTATTTTCCATATTTCTCAAGTGAATATTTTAAAACTTACTGCGCAATACTATTTCCACAACCGTCATTTAGTGCGTCAATACTTTTTATGCACCCTGTACAAATGTTGAAGTACTAGTCTGATTAAGGTGGAAATGGTTTCACCACGAAAACCAGGTTAATCGAGGAGTATAACTCGTGCTATTCCGATCAGCTATTAGCAGCGGAAATTTGAGTCCGGAAAACAAAGCCCACCCACAGACATTCCTCTACGGAAGCAGCCACTCGCAATCTATTCAGTGAATCTGCAGTACTTTATAAACACCTCGAGGCGCGCACATTCCCTCCTTATAAAGTCTGCTCCACTTCGCTGATCTCTTTATCCGCTCCGACTTCTTCCTCAGCCTCACTGTTGTTCGTTGGTTTCACCTGCTCTCCTCACAAAATAGTTTGAGTCGCCCTTTTCTTGCGTTTCACAAAACATATGATCTGCGCTGTAATGTCAAGAACAGAAAGGACCGTAGGGCACGCGAACCAAAGACTAACGCGTCACCTAAACAGCATATGGCGGATCGTAATCGACTCTGGTGGGTACTCCCCTAGATGAAAATTTCTAACAGATCGCAACACAAGGTGCCATTTCATCAACACCAAGCGAGATTCTAACTACGCAGGATTATAGAAAAGCTTAAAACCAAAACTAACACCATCAATTAAATTTATCAAGAACGCCTGCACTTTTGCAAAACGTGGAGCCGGGGTCTTCCATTAGCTCTAGGACGCTGATGGATGAATTTAAGGCTTACCGGGAAAGACGAAACATCCACCATTATAAATGCTTGCATAGTCATGCATAACCTTACGATAAGGCTTGTCGAACTCGCAATACAAGAAGCTCTGTGTAACTACATGTTTAATCTCGAAATCCTGTGCAGTTCAGAGGTGCAAATTTCTGAGAATTTTCCTCGCGCTATCTAGGCAACAAATCTACAGCAAAACAAGCCCCATGGGAGCCGCGACGGTTACACACCGCGCGCAGAAATGTTTACTAAGTATCGGGCATCTTAAGCACATTCCATTACCAGCTGTAATCCGATATACAATAGCCCTGCCCGTCGAGGTGCTTGCTCACATTCTGCAGTCGTCCTACTTGGTCAGTTTTTTTTTCTGTCATCGCATTCGTGCTCATTGCTCATCGTCATATTTGGTCGAGAAAAATCATCTTAAGGAGTGTCATTTTGGAAGATTGTGAATACTATAGAGGGAGGCAACTTTCTTGTTCTCGTGAAAATTATTCGCTTTTATACGCACTCAAAGGTCCTTAGTAAGCTCCGTTATAGTAAACTGGATGTAAAGTTGGACACCATTATGAACAACTACGGAGAAGTTGCTTTGAGCAAAACCAAATGTGAAGAACAGATGAGATTAAGTGGGACTAAGGAAGACTTCTATTCCTACTGGTAACAACGGGAAGAAAGTAGCATAGTCGAAAGTTCCTACAAAATAATGCAATGTTTGCAATTGAGATTAAGCGACCACTCTTTGCAGAAAATACAATTTTCCTACTCAGACTGAGTTCGACAACCTAGAAAGAGATAATGCCAGCAATACCAGTGGAGAGCTACCACATTCCGGACCTCTCAGTCCCTTTCCTCGAGATTACATCCCAACTAGAGTCCACCAACTCATGACATCCCACCCCAAAAAACGAATTACGAATCCCGGAGTTTGATGGCAACCCGACTGAATTCGAAGCATTCTGGGAAATATTTTTCGGAACTTGTGCATAAGCAGCCCTACTCGGACATCGAAAAACTTACACTCCTTTCAGACAAATGTGAAGCGGAGCATTTGCCTCAGAGGCATACTGTGTGATAACAAAGGCGTTGATGGTGTGTGGAGGCAAGCAAGGATGAAACGGACAAATGTGGTGATGTTGTTGATATGCGCGGTCACGGCGGTCGAGGCGCAGTCAGACAGAGCCCAGCAGTACCAATACGGGTATCCAAGGGAGGCGAATGCATGCCAATAAGAAGGAGCTGACCGCAATCAAAGGGCAGCAGACTTGCACAAAGGAATCAAAGATGTGTACGCAGTTGTGGAAGACATTAGCAAAAAGATCGTCGACGGAGCTGCTACTGCGGCGAAAGGCCGGATGGACAACATCGACCTCTCGAACAAAACTAATCAGGTGGCATGGGCAGTGGTGTGTGGCGTCGTGGCGTACACACACAGCCGGTTGGGCATTCCTAGTATCATACCAGCGCTCGTGGTGATAAGTATGAGCGAGCACAAAGTGGAGAAGACAGGATGTGTAATGCTTATCGCCAGCTTTTTGTGTTTACAATTCCCGTGTCTGACGCCTATATTTATAGTGCTCTATTTTTCGAAAGCTCTTTTCGGATACTAAAGTTGGTCCTCCGTCTCGCGTACAAATACATTTGTCGGAAAATCATCCATCGTACAGCTTCGTAATGGTAAACCGCTTCAGAATGCCGGAGGCGCCAAGTGACCGTTCCGAGCAAAAAGCAGATGCGATGGACGTAGAAAACGCAAACGAGGAAACATCCCAACCAGTAGATGGCAAATCAATCATAAAAACCTTCATCTCGTCGCTGGAGATCGTAGAGAAACTTGTGCTTGAATTGACAAAAAATCCTTTATGAAGAAGCACACAAGAAACAGGTCAGTAAAATTTATTTTGTTGAGTAGCAAGTCCATCATCCACACTTTACCTTAGGCGAAAAACACTCTTACAATCGCCTGCACTTCGTTTAGGAAAGCGAAGCAGAGCACGCAAAAAAACTAGTAGGTAGTAAGAAATGTATCCCTCAAATGCTTCTAAAAACAAGAATTTTTAGGTCACGGCCACCAATGCGAAGTACGAGATTGCAACCATCGTAAACAAGCTGACAGCTCTGCTTACGATGACAGGCTTCCCGGAGTTCTCAAACTCAATCGCGTGTCTTCGCAACGGCAGCCAAAAGGGAGCGCAACCCCGCATAGCCAGTTGGAAGCGCAAGGGCCATCACATCTCTAGAAAGAGGGAAGGAAATGCAAGTTTTCTTGTGGTTGACGAACCCATCAATACGCTACGCAGTGCGACATCTATGTAACCCTACCCGAGAGGTGCAGACGCATGGGCGAACTTTGTCTTTGTAGGCGATGTTTCCAGCAACACGTAGGCACCAGCAAGTAGAACGTTCAGTGCAAACCAGAGGCATGCTTCTACTGCGCACCTAACAGTAGGATGACCTGGCGCACATGTCCACATTATGTCCGTACATGTTTGTCATATGAAAGAATATCACCGTAGCAGCACCAGAAGTCAACTCGGCGTACTCAGTTGACTCGTTGATAAACCGTTAGAATAAGTACGATGAGCCCATCGTAAATCAATATCGCATGCATTAGTCACCGTACCCACAATTGCACAACATAGATTGCAGTGATTCACTTCATTCCAGCTACCAATCGATGAAAAATGAGCTCGACGAGTAGAGAACTAGCACTAGATTGAGGTACCAAGACCTTCTCATCGATCAGAAAGCGTCTACTGTTTCATGTTGCATCGTTTGTATCTGTTGTCACACTTCACTTAATTCAAAATGGTCGATTGTACATCATTATCGGTGGTTAGCACACAGATGAGATTTTAGTATGGTGTTCTAGTCTTCTGCTGAGGACAAAAAGAGGTTCATAACATTCTTGTGTGGCAGATGAGTGACAACACACTTCGTGGGCCGCAGAGTCGCGGTAAACAAATGCCTGTCGCAGTTCGTAAAACGTGCCGAAGCCAACTATGAGGATCTAGCATCGCTTAGTTTTTCTGGCAGAGTGGATGGCGCGAAAGGCTGTGCCCCGATGGTCGTGAGGACTTGCTGCATCGCTTTCGGTTGGGTGCATGATAAACTTTAACGCTGGGGTAATGGAGGTCGCTCAACACGAATCTTAAGTTCGTTTTTAAAGTATCGATCACCGTCAACCGATATTGATCAAATTATCAATTTTTTTGTGGATGTTGTTAATTTTTCCTGTTTTTTCTAACTTGTCGCAATCGACGCAGTTAAGTTGTTTTTTCCTACGGAAACCATGACATAGATCAGTTAAAATTGATGATGAGAAGTTATTACTACGTCGAAGCCATTGAGAAGCCGCCAATGCGGCCGAGAGGCCGCTCTGATTGCTGGCATTAAAATGTGAAAAAAGTATTCTCAAACTGGGGGTGTTAGATGTAAGTGTCTGGTGATCAAAGATCACATTTACGAAAATTTACCATTTACCACTTACGACCTAAAATGTCGTAAGTCTTTAAAAAATTATCCAAAAATTTTCGTAAATCGTGAAATCGTTAATCGTAATTAGCACACCCCTGGTACTCACACATAAAAGAAATGAGGAAAAGGAACAAGCTCTACTCAAAAAGTCGACTCATCATTCTAAATAAATAAACAAACGGAAAGAGACAGGCCTAAATTTGAGTCCAAAACTTACACTTGGACCAGACTCGGCTAATGCTTAAGCATGTGTGGGCTAAACCTTCGAGGGGCTATGCTGAGGCTCGCCAAGGAGAAGATGAGTTTTTTATCAGAAGGTTTCAAAATCGTTACGTTTTTTCAAGGCCTCGAGAAAAACCATGTTGTAAAAAGGATGGCTGTAATATAAAAATATATATAGAAATATAAAACTTGTATAACAAAATACCTAAAAAGACGAGAAAAAATCATTTGCTTGCAAACGTGCCCAGGTTTCAGATTAGTGGAACTTGGAAAAATAATGCAGCTCTATGCAATTTGTAGAAGCCAGCATACCTCTTATGGGTGGTTAAATCGATAACGGATGAAAGATTCAACGGAAACGAAGAGAAGACAGCAAACCAACGGGTGGTTGAAGTACAGAAACAGTGAAGGTTGTGAAACACTATAAACGGCGAAATTGCCTTGAAGTCGCACCTCTGCATGGTAATGTCCTTAAATGGCCAAATTAACGGGATAGTTCCTGAAATCCTTCGTTGTATGAACTTATCCTCACTACCGTGCAGGGAATATTTGGGAAGAAGGCATGGAAAGCTTAAATAGATGGTTTTTGACCACTAAGGGAAACAATTTGTTGATCATTTGATGGCGCCGATATAAACAAGAATGATTGCTCAAAAAGGAAGTTCGCAATGCAACCACCCAATATCTCTAAAAACGGCCCCTACAACGGATTCTGGATTTCTGATTATGAAACTGAGCTGAGAATTGTTGCTGCTGTTGAACCACTAATTTTTGGAAAACTTACAACTATTGCAACAATAAAAACTTAAACTGCGCGAGAATACTTACCATTTTGTGAAATTTTAATGTCGATTCGAGCTCTCCCTCTCTTATTTTTTGCTGCGTTGCATTCACACGAAGGACGTTATGATAGTGAAGAAACACATCGCGCAGTGCGTCATCAAGCAGCGAGGAGTTCGAACAGTTATATCCTGAAATTCCTATTGAATCGGTAGTAGTAGGATATCTCCTATTTCTTGAGAGGCATGATTGTCTAGTGTAGTATTTATGTTAAGAGCAGACTTCAACCGTCACATAGCGAATATGGGAATATAGAAATGGCTGAATGAAAAAAAAAACTGAAGCTGTGATTCAAAAGCTGGTGAGATGCTTACGACAGCCACTATTCTTCCGCCGCTACGCCGCGAACGATGTCCGTCGCATCAGCGTGGCAATCTTCGAAAACGACGATGACACGGTCAGTCTACCATTGCAATGAATCCTTTCATAGGCCTTGTTTATACTTCGAACGGCGAGCGACGCGGCGGCATGTAAGGTGGTCGATCGCGTCGCTCAATCAATATGGTAGCTGTGGCGTCGCGTCGCTCGACGAACAGCAATCCCTTAAGGCCCTCACAGAGTTCTGCGGCAGCGCCGCGGCCCTATGCTTAACCATAGGGCAGAGACGCAGAGCTCGCCGCCGTCGGCGTCCCTGCCCTATCCTTAACCATAGCGGCGAGCGGCGTCGCCGCAGAACCCTGTGGGCGCCTTTAGTGTAGTCCTAGTTTGGGTTGGGAGAACTAAAGGTGCTTTACCTCACGATAGAGGAGGTAACTAATGGGCTCTAATTGGGCTGCATCAGCCAAATGGAATTTTACAGTCTCTTGTCCTATAATTCGAAATTACATAAAAATTCACAAGTCAAAACATACAAAAAGAACCAAATCAAGAATGTAATAAAGGCCAGCGAATTTGGAAATGTTTGAATGATTGATGATTGATTTGTTTTGACTTAATCATTGATAGTTGAACGCATCAACGCCTCCGTTTGAAGTGTTGTGGTTTTTCCACCGGTTGCAGTCGCTGTTATAAGAAAGAAAAGTCTAAAGGTCTTGAAGGAAGTGCAATTGGAGAGGCTTGCATGAAAGAATGCAAAGAATATGAGCGTGTTTGTCTTGGTCATAAATTCCCTTTCTATTAGACAACTTTAAAGTGTTTTTTAGTTCGAATATACTAAATGAACAAGTATCTTCTTTCTCTCGCGGTCTATCCATAAGACGTGCACTGATTACAGACCGGCCATGCGGTTCTTCCGGCAAAGCAGAGTGGACAGAGATGTGAAAACCTTTCGAAGCGGCGTTGAATAGCCAAAATCTTTGCGGCGAACGATAATTCATTGACAACCGCGCAGGCCGATTTCGGCCTGCAGTTTTTCGGTCGCTGAAACGCGCGGGCCGATTTCGGTCCGCGGTTATAAAGCTGTTCGCTATGGTCCATTTCCCTCCTTTTCATAGTTTACGAGTAATCATTAGATATATTGGATCTTAGGTACGCTTGGATACGCTTCAAGCCAAGAACTACGCCTAACTTCGTCACCATCTATACTGTCAACTGTAATTGGCACAATAAATGTAATATAATGTAATCCTAGCAATGCTGCTGCACTGTGGTCCAGCAGACATTTACTTATAAGCACTGATAAACAGATAATCAACACTACACACTATTCAAACTGCACAAAGATCGGCACTATTCGCAAACGTTACACACATTTTGTGAAAATGGTTATGCTGAAAAATAACTAGTCACATTTCTTGTAAAATTTTGTAAAAAAATTTCTGAACAAAAATATGTCAAACACCTGCGAAATCGTGGGTCACCTTATTTGCACAATCCGTGACAAACGTGCGTTCTTTTTCTGTGCAGACCTTCTTAGAGCAGCGAATACACCTTCTATGTTTGCTTCAAACATCTTCCAGCCTTCTCCAATATGTGGCTAACCCTTTGAGAGTGAGCTTCATTTGGAATATCGTGAAGAAGTGTTTCCACGAGATTGCAAAGTCCATGCGGTCCCACGCGCAGATACGCGATTTGAGGCGCAGTCGTCAATGGGTTAAACTACTTAAAATCAGAGCTTGAGGAAACAGTACCAAAATATCAATAAAATAATTCAAAAAATGCAACAAAACAGGATAGGATCGACACTAGCAACTGAGAGAACTTCTAGGAGAGCTCGCACTTACCTTCTTCGGAAATAGGAAACAAAATCTTTTAAATTGTTAATGAGGCCGGGTTTTGTGGACTACCAGTTTTACACATATCTTCCAAAGAGTTTATTTGGTATGTTTTCTGACACACCAAACGAGAATACAGGTATGGGTCTGCGTGCTCTCACCGCACGCGGCGTAGGGGTGGAGAAATAACAGCGATCGATGCTTACAGCTTGATTTCTGCGTAAGGCATACTTCAAGGTCTTCAAGGCACCGCACTGAAATCTCGTCCTTTTCTTTCCTATACAGGTGAGAGGCACGCCGAGGGCCAGCCGTTTCTCGCAATTGTAGCCGCTGTTCTTGGTAGTGAATCGAATTTCGACAGTTTGCCGCCGGGAGCCGCAGCTACATTTATCTCAACCATAACGTAAACTATTATGCTCTCCTAGGATACCTGACGCTGATCTAAAATGCCCTTACTGTAATGTGCGATCCCTCCAAAGGAATACTTTGGCCAACGGGATTGGCTAGAGCGCAGACAGAAGGCGGGAAAGCGACTAGCGGCAGTAGGTCCCGACTAGGAAGTACACGATGCCCATGCTGTTTGCTCCCAGCAAGACTTGAGTGTACGTGAGCGGCGCGCTTTACGAGTGTTGCAGCCTGCAGCTCGCTGCTAGCCGCAAAAAGTGTGCGGGTGACTTAAGGCCGGAAGCAGAGTCTTGCGGCACCGCACTGCAATCTCGTCCATTTCGCTTCTGGAGCCGGATTCATCAACGACTAACCCGCGGGTATACGGGGTAGAGATACCCACGATGAAGCCTGCGTCTCCGACTCTTACCTTATCTCTATCAGACATCTTATCTCACCCCTTATACTCCGCATACCTACGGGTTTAATTGTTGATGAATCCGGCCCCTGGTAGGATCCCAATACGGTGAGAGCTGCGCTGTGGACGAGTCGTCGAGGTGTCCCAACCGTAGTTCTCGGCCGCAATCTGCCGAGCGCCATTCACTGCGGCAGGGCTCAGGGGAGGGGGGGGGGGAGGGATGGTCAGGTCCCTAAGCAGAAGAAAGGCTATTGGGAGCTTACATATGACAGCAAAACTAAGAAAAAATAAGCCAAGAAAAGCGAGAGAAAGGATATGGGAGTTAAGCGAACACCAACTTTTAATTCGAATCACTAACTCAATGTATAATAGTGAACTTAATACCAATAAAACAAAAATGTAAAAAGATCCACAGCAATTGAAAAATAATCTAACAACGTAAAACCTTGAGGATATGCTGGCATCGTGAATTTCATTTATGAATTTCAAGCATTCTTCCATTTTTGGGAGCTTCCCTTTCACGCTCCGTATTTTTGTAAAGATTAAAGTTTTCTTTCTGTCTGCAAAAGCGCTCTTTAAAGTGCGACTAAATTTGTAGACAAACTCCCATGTTAGAAAAATAGGTGTGTTTTACCGATGGTGATGTCATTGAACAAGAAAGAGTGAAGATGAATATGGCTGAATATGGACTACTTTACGAAGGACTACATTACCAGGCACACTTTTACAGATTTTAAAATCACTTTAATTTTGAGTCTCCAGCGAATTGCAGAGCTACCACATGAAGTGAAGGGGCTCACGCGCAGAATGCAAGAAAGCGCTTTGATACAGCTCCCACTCTGAGAGCTAACTACACATTATGACGTTGTTCGCGTCTAATCCAGCAAAAAAAAAACGGAAGACAGGGGAGGTATTTGCACGCTACTTCGTTTCTTGTACGCATGATTGCTTGTTTTTGATGTTTTGAGCGATTACTTGTTAGTTATACGATTCTACTCTCTGAAAATGGTGGTAGTCGTGTTCTTGAAAACAATCGTTTCCGACCTTACCTGCTGTGACATATGCCACCGAGGTCACCTAAAAAGTTGCAATAATTCTCAAGTACATCTGGCCCAGTAGCCTATGAACTGACCAGGTAGAATATCTCCAAGACAGAGGGCATAGTTGAAGAAGCACTCCTCAGAATCTGCAAATGAGGAAGTGGAACAAGCAGCATCTATTGCTCTATTACATATTGAAACGTGGGAGCTAATAAAAATCGAAGAGATTCATTAGATAGCTAAAAATTGATGGAATCCTTAAGATAGAGTTGCTGGGTCTTTTAAATCCGTCTATTTTACATTTGTTACAGCGCTAAGCATCTTGAAAGTTGTGGTCGGTTTTGAGTGTTATCTTGGTGGAACGAATGGGTTTCTTAGGCGAGCAACCTGTTCCGTATTTGGTTTTTCCCGTCGAAAAAGCGCTCTCGCTGCTGCGTCGAGTTTCACCGACATGCTTTCTCATCGTGGGATTTATTTGTCACATCAGGACGTCTTCCAGTTTTTGGTCGTAATCTCGACCATCACGTATTCTCTAATTCATGCTAACGCGATTACAGCGAAACGAGAAAGTTGGGAATCGAGTTACCAGCTGTAACCAATGACTGCTAAATTGCATAAGAGTAAACCTGTATTAGTTCCTCATTCCTTGTTCTATTAGGTTGGCAACTAATTTCGTGGACTCTGAAGAGTCTTCAGCAAAAGTCTTTATTAACAAATAACTAATAACAATCTTTAACTAAAATAAGATCCTTCGGAACGCAGAAGTGCTTCCCATATATCAGGTAGCTGGTCTATCCCATGGCCGTAGAATTATTGTGCTTTTAAGGCCAAGAATCTTTGGAGGTGCATTTTGACCCAGTCCACATTATTAAATCGTCTTCCAACCAAGAAGTACTGCACCGAACTAAAAATGGGGTAGTCACTCGACGCAAGGGCTGGGCTGTTAGGTGGATGAGTTTGACGCTCCCAGTCAAGGTCTTCTGTTTTTGAGGTGTCCGGTTAGCTACGTTCTCTCCGTTTGGTGGTGTCAAGAAGGTATTAACTTCTGGGAGCTCGTCAAGAACGGTTCCAGCATTAATGCTGTAATCTACTCTTCTCAACCCGCCCGCGCGCAGGCTGAACTCCGCTGGAATCGGTTCAGACAGATTTTCAGGAGCGGAATTATCTTTCAGCAAGATAACGCCAAATCACACGTCGCGAATCGGAAGCTTCAAAAAATCGAAGACCTTAGCTGGGAGCGTCTAACTCACCCACCTTACAGCACAGGCTGTGCGCCAAACGACTAGCACCTTCATAGCTCGCTGCAGCACTTCTTGGTTGGAGAACGACTTATTAATGTGGACCATGTCAAAATGCACCTCCAAGGATTCTTGGCTTCAAAACCACAAGAATTCTACAGCTGTGGGTTGGGCCAGCTAGCTGATAAATGGGAAGCAGTCCCGCGTTCCAACAGATCTTACTTTGGTTGAAAACTCTTATTTGTTATTTGTTTATGAACACTTTTGTTGAAGGCGCTTGAGAGTCCACGAAATTGGTTGCCAACCTAATATTAGTTTAATGTCGTTGAAATAAGTATAAATAAATAAGAGCGAAAGGTAAAAGTAGACGTTATTCCATTCTCTTTTGAAGTGTGCCACGCACCCACTACTACATGACAAACGTTTTTTTTGGCTCCCTGTTGGTTCTCGGAGAATCGGCGCCTTTTCAAAGTTTCGGATTCGTCAATGTTGCACCATTTTCCTCTTCACTAATGAACCACCGGCAAAATGGTATTACCTCATATTTGGTTTGAGGTCTCCGCCGTAGTTAACATCTTATTCTTAATTTTGCTGAAAGGCTTTTAATAATGTTACACAACAATTCTTATTTTTTCTTCATCTTTCGACTACGCCGAAACTCAAGCGGTAATTGACGCCCTGCTCACTCGGGGGGGGGGGGGGGGAGGGGGGGTTCCTACTCAGTACATCAGAGTCCTTCGTGAGCTGTACAGTGGATTCACGACCAAGATCTCACCATTCTACAACGACGTGCTCAACGACGTGAAGAGAGTGGTTCGGCAGGGTGATACCATATCCCCGAAGCTCTTCAGCGCCACCCTCGAAAACGTCATGCGCGAACTAGAATAGGAGCAAATGAGAGTGAAAGTCGACGCCCGGCAGCTGTACCATCTGCGCTTCGCTGACGACATTGTGCTCATAACACCGAGCATCAGCCAGGCGGAGCGAATGCTGGCCGACTTCGATCGTGTATGTGGGAACGTTGGACTGCAGCTGAATCTTACGAAGACGATGTTCATGAGGAACGGACAAGTTTCTGATGCCCCATCCTCGCTCAACGGAACGAACGTCTCCGAATGCTCCAGCTATGTGTATCTGGGTCGCGAAGTCAACATGGCCAACGACCTAGCACCAGAGCTGAGCAGGAGGAAACGAGCGGATTGGGGAGCTTTCAAGAGCGTCGATGAAGTCGCGAAGAAGACGAAGAACGTCCGACTCCGTGCCCACCTATTCGACTCCACTGTTCTTCCTGCCCTAACATACGCCTCAGAGACCTGGGCTATACGAAAGCAGGATGAACACGCGATCAGCGTCGCGCAGCGTGGAATCGAGAGGACGATGCTCGGAGTGACACGACTCACGCAAGTGAGAGAAGGCCTCCGGAGTTCCAAGCTTCGCCGACGTTCGAAGATCAGAGACGCTGTCGCGTGGGCCAAGTTGTCGAGAATTAGGTGGGCCGGCCACGTAATGCGATTCGCAGACACCCGCTGGACGAGAGCCGTCACCGACTGGATTGCGCGGGATGTCAAGAGAACACCAGGACGCCCACCAACGCGTTGGTCGGACTTCTTCGTGAAAGCCCTGAACGACCGCTATGACGCTCTTCGTGTCCCTCGAGCGAGGAGGATCCATTGGAGCACTCTGGCACGCGACAGGGACGAATGGAGACGCTGCTAGTGCTCGCTCGAGCAAGTCGATGATCAACGGAACGACAGGTGATACAGGTGATACACAACATTTGAAAGAAAACAGCTTGGTCTATCAAGAAATATGTTTGACTTTTTTCCATTTAAAGTTTTGTCAAATTTTAGCTCATTAAATTGGAAAGTCAAAAACAACAAAAATGACCTTTGCAATAACTATTTCTTTCTCCTTAAGTTTGTGATTTTGTTGCACAACGTTATAAACCGTTCGAAAGAGGTTGACCTGCTATCGCTTCTTTTCTGTTGCAAGAAGAATTCATATCCTTAAGGGACTTCACATAATGCCCTGAAAATCAAAAAAAAAAGACGAAGAAGCCTAACGCATGTTCTTGTAAAGCAATTAATTCTCTTTTGAACAGTTCATATCATTGCATGCAAAACGCTCGAAATTATGGAGAGGGGAGCTGCGATGACGATTTTTTTTACATTCGATTTATTGACCTAAAATATGCAGAAATCGAGATGAAGAAAGCAAAACATTATCTTTATAGATTAAATCATTCTCTTAGAAAATGATGTATAACGTTGTGCAAAGTATCTTCGGCGAAATTCAGAATAGGATGCCTAAAAAACGGCGGGGACTTAGCTTTCAACCTAATGCATATAACGATTCAATTTAAGTTTGTCGACTTACTGCTCGAAATTCCTAGCCAGAAAAGCCAAGAACCAAAAAAAACGAATGTCGAAACAATTCTTAAAAGGCACACCCTCAGCAAAGTTTGGAAGCGTTTGGTGTCTAAAACTTGAACAACCGTTGGTGCACGTATTCTTCCATCTTACAGTCATATCTTCCACATCGCTGCAATTTTATAAATAAATTTAAAATATAAAATGAAATTTGGGAACCGGAATGCTTACTTCTGTGCGAACAAGAACCATTTTAAAATGAATGAGTCGCAATCTCAGAGATTTAAGCTTTACACTGTGCGAAGTCTCGCCTAGTATCGTTTCCTAAATGTATCGTGTTCATGACTCACATCGCTGGACTGGATGTGAATCCAGTCTGCAAACGGCTTTCGGAGTGGGCCGTTCGACATTAACATTTCACCGTAATGGTGAGACAACGTTCTTGCCAGCACTTTTTTTTGCGGGAGAAATCAAATGCGCAGATCTGCAAGACCCAACGAATAGTGTGGCATACCATTTTGAAACTTTTCAAAGTGAACACTTTTCAAACCAGGCCGTCAATTGGCTTTCTATGTAGGCGTTTTAAATTTGCGCTCCTAACCTTTATAATCGGAAGCAAGATTTATTGAATGCTTTGTTGACAGTAAGGGCGTGTGTAGCGCAGTCGGAGGAGGCGCGACTGTCGCGTGCACCCGATACCAGGTTCCTGGTTCGGATTTCCCGCCCAGGCCAACCAAGCCTTCCATCCCTCCGGGGTCGGTGAATTGGTACCAGACTTGTCTGAGAAGGATAAAGCGCTGACTTGTTCATCGGCTGGCCACCGCAAGTCATTGTATGGCCAAATACGCATTCATGTCGCCTCCACGACATCCCGTAGAAGTAGAATGCGCTGGCGCATCCCAGAAGGGATTGTGTAACGCCGTCCTTTATCCTTTATCCTTTATCCTTGTTGACAGTGGGCGCGTGTAGCGCAGTCGGAGGAGGCGCGACTGTCGCGTGCACCCGATACCAGGTTTCTGGTTCGGATTTCCCGCCCAGGCCAACGAAGCCTTCCATCCCTCCGGGGTCGGTGAATTGGTGCCAGACTTGTCTGGGAAGGATAAAGCGCTGACTTGTTCATCGGCTGGCCACCGCAAGTCATTGTATGGCCAAATACGCATTCATGTCGCCTCCACGACATCCCGTAGAAGTAGAATGCGCTGGCGCATCCCAGAGGGATTGAGTAACGCCGTCCTTTATCCTTTATCCTTTATCCTTTGTTGACAGCGCTTTTCTTCAGATTTAAAGTCAATAATATTGCAGATCTTATACAACAATACACAAACATGCAACTTATCACAGACCTGGTATCCATGGGGTAGAAGAGATGGGGTCTATGAAAACTGCGAGTCTCGATTCTCCCCAGGAATCTGACCAGTCCGATGGAGAACAAGATCAAGGAATCGCTGAACATGAAGCTCTGATAACCACCATTAAATCAGAGGGAGGAAGTGAAGTGCGCAATGGGGCTCATCTTCCCATATGACCGGCTGACTATGACGGCGACATGGAGATATGAGGGAACGCGTTCACTATTCGCTAATATATACCATTTTTTCGCCAAATTGGACACTCTTCTAAGCTTAAAATAATCGAGACTATAGAAACTCTTCCAAATCAAAATGACCCTCTTACAAGGTAAACTACAGACTCTCCAAAAATAATTTCTTGTTCAAGGAAAATTTGGTATAACTTGAAATTTTTAGTTCAGTCGCCCTAACAAATAATATCAAATAGTTGAGTACCATTTTTATAGTTTTTTAAAGAAATAATATTAAAGCAAATTAAGTGGCTATTCTTCTGTGCCTTCCAGGTTTGTTATAAAATTATTTACTACTACGGCCGACGTTTCGAGTAACTCGTCTTCTTCAAGGCCGATATTCCGCCAGCGCAGGAAGACCGACTCAGCTGGCCTCCATGGAGCCATAAACGTCGAACTTGGAGACTAGTAACTCCATGGTGGCCAGCTCAGTCGGTCTTCCTGCGCTGGCGGAATATCGGCCTTGAAGAAGACGAGTTACTCGAAACGTCGGCCGTAGTAGTAAATAATTTTATAACAAACCTGGAAAGCGGGTATTGTTTTGAAGCCGACGAGGCAAAAACCATACAGCGTGTTAAAAGACCATATCGAGCTATGCGCTCGAAAAGCTACATAGTCACGATTTCTATTTGACTGATAGCGTAGATGCTGCCTAGATAAAAGCATCAAATTGTGATATGTGTGTCCTTTAATTGTTTTTGTTACATCGGCTACAGGTAGTAAACCTTATGAAAGAAATTTTGCTATCAATCCAAGAAACATTGCGACTGCTTGAATGAGAGTATGGTGCAGTCTCTTCTTCTAGCAATAAAAACTCGCCTAGGATTCCTCCAGAAGTTTGGCTATCCTCCTTAAAACAGGTGGCTGCGGTGTGAATACCAATTCAATTGAAACGTTTTAGCTGCGAGGTACTTACTCCATTTTGCTTCCATTTTGAAGTGCTTTCATTTTGAAGTGCGCTGAAGCATATCTTGTGTGCATTCAACGTAAGGGTTCCTCCATGAGGTACTTCATAACCTTTATACGTCCTTTTGTAACATAGATGGAAGTCTAGAGAGATTGGTCACAATAAATTTCTTCCGCAATTGCCAGCATTACTGTAGGCAAAGCAGGAGTAGGTTTCAATCTACGATTATACTCAATTATTGTCGCGCATAGCTTCTTTACTTTAAAAGGTCGTGAACAAGTTTTTGGAATTTCTTGGAGAAAAATTAGAGTGAACCACCCTACCCTTGAGGATTTACACCGTAAATGCTTCTCACTTGCAGTTGCGCATGAGCCATTGGTATAGTAAGAGTATCCGAAGAAAAAACACGTTATTATTCATGATAGAATGTTTGGTAGGCGGTGATGGGTCCCACTAGGTGTGAGTGTTGTTTGCTGTTCGACCAAGCGGCGCCGGTGGTGCAGTGGCGTAGAGCAATCCCGCACGGTCATTGGAGGTGTGGGCTCGAGTCCCACCTGGGGCTAGAGTTTTGATGGCCTTAACGTCATTTTGAGCACTTTTTCAACTTTGATGCCAGTCACCTGAGGCTTAGAGAAAATGAACTGAATCGCTTCATAATACAATTCACCGTTAACACAATACTCACCGTTAATCTGATAATAATAGTGACCTAGAGTACGGCCTCATGGCGCAATCTCTTCGTCTACTTTTTTCGTTTCTATACTATAAACTAAATCTAGAGACACTCCTGTAATGCGAAATGTTGTAACTGCTATAAAACCTTAACGGGATTTCTCCCACAATTTTCGCCGAAATTCATCTTTTTCCTTTCTACTGTGCAATTAGTGGAACCTTATGTTTCTCCTCCTCGTCTCGCATTTTACCGTTTCCACAATGTTCTACGTATTTTGGCTGTTCCAAGTCGGATTTCCCTATTTCTCGATTGTTCTCTTTGCATTTGCAGTTTTCCGCAGTTTTTTGTCGTTTTTTGCCTTCTAAGAAAGATTGAGGTTCAGCGCGAAGAATAAAAGGCTCATAAACGAGGCGTTGACAAGGAAAAGAATCTTTTCCACCGTGTCGCCTCTCACCAGTTTTCGGTGAGTTAGTCGACTTTTTTGTGCAGCATCTGGTGATATTCATCCCTGAACACATCATAAAATTCGAACAATACATTCGAGCATGGACACTGCGCAAAAATGACGTCCAAATTCGCGAGGCGTTCTAAAGTTTTTGAGTGTGTGGTAGAGTAGTCGGAAGAGGCTGTCGTGTGTATTACCAATCCAAGATTTGTGGTTCAGATTTCTCGCCTAGGCCAACCAAACATTTCATCCTTTAGAGTTCGTGATTGGCTATCGGACCTGTCTGGTTTGTCACCGCAAGTCATTTTATAGGTTGAGAACGCATGCAAACTGTCTCCATCTAGCAGAGTTAGAATGCATCGCTCATAGAACAATTGTCAGTAGTTGGTCTCCACCCCAGAATTGTGCATTGGGTCGAATCCTTTCTGTCTCAACGGACATTCCGGGTTAACTACAAGGGTCATTTGTCATCTGCTAAACTTGCGAGCAGCGGCGTCCCTCAGGGTTCCGTCCTCTCTCCTATTCTCTTCAACATATACACAAGAGAAATTCCTTCCCTTATCAACAAATTCGGGGTGTCCTGCAAAGTTTTTGCAGACGACCTCAAAATTTATAGCTGTGTAGTGGATTCTACGGATGTTGATAGGATTCAGTCTGCAATTTTAGCTGTAGCCGAGTGGGCGCGCGCTTGGGACCTTCCTCTGGCGAAGGATAAAACAAAGATGTTGCACTTGGGGAGGAGCAACATCAATGCTCCCTACTTTATCGAGGACGGCTTCTGCAGGTTTCCAAAGTGAAGGATCTTGGATTTCTCATCACGGATAATCTGGAATTCGACAGGCACTGCAGGGAGATCGCAGCTAAGGCAGCTCGTAGGGTGTGCAACCTGTTCAGATGCTTAGTTACCAGTAACGAGAATATTCTTCTTATAGCTTATAAAATGTATATTCGTCCTATTCTAGAGTATGGTACACCTGTCTTTGGCCCAACTAAAGTAAAGAATATAGAAGTTTTAGAAAAAGTTCAAAACAGCTTTACAAGGAAGCTTCTACTTAGATCGAGACAGTTTGATTATCGCTCAATCAGTG
Organism: Heligmosomoides polygyrus polygyrus; assembly: GCA_947396885.1. NCBI lineage: Eukaryota > Metazoa > Nematoda > Chromadorea > Rhabditida > Heligmosomidae > Heligmosomoides > Heligmosomoides polygyrus. Next base: position 4,017,907 of record OX377204.1, read on the forward strand.
ACAGCACTGAACGCTGTCGGACGCTTGGGTTAGAGCCTCTCTCCTTGCGAAGAAAAAAATTTGATCTCCTAATGGTGCATGAAATTCTCCAGGGCGCTATCCATCTGGGCGGGTGCGGATCCTTCACAACCAGAATCTCGAGTACCAGGGGTGCAGCAGTCAAGCTAATCTACCCGTGGGCCAGGTGCTCGGTCCGGTCCTGCTATTTTACCTGTCGAGCTGGCAGTGAGTATGTCAGGCTAAGTAAGCGTGTTAGTTTACCGTAAAATATTTCATCTTTCAAACGAATGCTTGACAAAATTCTGTAGACGTTTCAAGCGTTTTCTGATTTTCTTTCGAGGCGGTTAGTACTCGTCATAATATGAATGAACTTCTCCTTCCTTTTATTTTCATTTTCCATCTCCTTTTCTGTTGTTTCCTTGTACTCCATTGTTCCTTTTGATGAATTTCTCTTTTATGTTCTCATTTACTTTTTATTGTATCATTCCCTATATTCCGTTTTGCTGGCTCTACAGAATGCTAGGATCTAGTTTCTTGGTCGCGATGGTGAGTCGCCCTCACGTTTATCGCCTCACATGTGTTGCAGCACATGTCTCAATAAAGATAAAGATAAAGATACCAAGTAGAAATTTTTGGGTTGTTGGGAAAATTATCGTCGTTTTCGACTTCTAACCTGAAATGATCCTGACTTCTTTCATTGTTAACCGTTTCAGTTAGGACAAAAACTGCTACAGCTGGAGTTCCGCTGCTAATAAAACCCGCCACATTGTAGCAATCTTAATGTTGTGAACAATTGTACAGTTTGAGTTCTTGGACTGTCAGAAGACATTTTTGCGCACACCTTTACAAGATGAGAATTTCCCTCTAATAACACTCAAAGAAATGCGAGAAAACAACGGTGTTAATCCTATGAAGAACTGTGGAGATCACTCTATTTTGAAAACAGTTTTTAACCACAAATCCTACTACCTTGTGCAAATAAATTTAGCCATGTGTTATTTGGAGTTGCTGCTCGCTTGTAAAAGTGATGACATTTTACTTACCAGAGTAAGGTACATTTTCTGCAAAATTTCATGCGTTGTTTGCGAAATGTCGGAATACCCATCGAAGATGAAACACCAATGGACCGGTCATATCATGCGAAGTACGGACGACCGCTGGACAAGAAGAACAGCGGAGTATTCCAAGAGGGTGCAAGCGTCCTCGGGGAAGACCTCCAACGAGGTGGTCAGATGTGTTCGTCGAAAATATCGAAAGGCAGCGTTTGTTGCCAAATTCTAACTCAGAGTCGGTTAACGGTTGTGATCGTTGTTCCAACCGAGCTATACGAACATCATCGGTGACGATTACGAAAGAAGGAACCGAATGGTGATTACGTCCGGGCGCACACTACCAGTGAGGACGACCCGTCTAAGTATCTAAGTTGTTCTCAGATTTTTATTTATTTATTACAAGGCACGGAAAACAATCACATGCGGTAAGATTCTAACAATAACATATAACAAACAAAAAACAAGCCTAACGAAATCTTAGTGCAATTAAACGTTTAAAAGAGGATAGAGACATATTAACAATGTTCTCGTTCTCAGAAAGCAAGATGTTGAGCTCTCTGATGATGCTGTGAATGAGGAAACTTGACCTTACTTTTGACCTTGGAAGTGGCAGGTAGAGTCGGAGATGCCCTCTTCTGTCAGTTGTCAAAGGGACGCCAAAAAACCCAAATGGGTCAATGGAAAGTCTTCCTGTCAGAACTTTGAACAACATAACTAAATCTGCTCGCTTTCGTCTAGTCTCAAGGCTGGACAACCCAAGCATTTTGGCCCTGTCAGACCCACTCGGAATATTGTCGTAATTTAGACCACGGCACTTTAGAAAAAACTTACGGGTAAAGTTATTCTGAACACTTTCAAGGAGTTTTATGTCCTTCTTTTGATAGGGACTGAAAACTGAGAAACCACATTCTACAATGGGCCTTACGTAAGATTTGTAGGTTCTCACAAAAGAAGGTTGATTTTTGGTTATCAGTACCTTAAACAAGTTATAAATTTGGTAGTTAGCCTTCTTCACAAGTGCTTTATAATGATGCTCAAAGTTTAGGTTACTCGAGAAATGGAACCCTAAATCTCGTGCACTTGTAAGTTGCTCTAAAATTGACCCGTTGAGTGTGTATGTTGGACGGCGACTTTGAGATTTAGATTATATCACGAGACAATGCGATTTTTTAGCCGAAAGGGGTAGTTCCCAGGTGCTTGCCCAATTCTCTACAACATTTATAGCCGCTTGGATATCATAGGAGGCTTCTTGATTGTCGACTTCTCTATAGACCTTTATATCGTCTGCGTACATTTTACAAGAAACTCAAAACCTTTGAACTGAATCAGGAATCTCACACGTATACAAAAGAAAAAGTAATGGCGATAGTACTCCACCCTGTGGAACACTACTGGGGCAGAATAAACCGATGAATACTCTCCTCCTACTATGACTTGATAGGTTCTGCCCGAAAGAAAACTCTTTATCCAGTCTACAATCATAGGATGTATGCCTACACTTCCCATCTTGTACAATAATTTTTTCGTAGGAACCTTGTCGAAGGCTTTTGAAAAGTCGAAAAATACAATATCTGTGCGTTTTCAACGGTCCATAGATTTAGTCCACTTGTTTAGAGCAGAAGGAACAGCTGTTTCCACCCGGCGTTGTTTCAGAAAACCAAACTTGTCTTTAGAGATGATGTTATGCTCTTCAATATGACCCGGCATGTGTTTTTTGATATTTGATATGATATGGAAAAGCTAATACAAAGCCGCGACCGCATCTCGTAACATCAACGATGCATTTGGGGAGGTCCTGCACTCTCAACGCCTGAAACGAGAACATTGCCACGATAAGTTGACTAGAAATTATTATTAAGGAGTTTTTTTTTGCTAGGGAACGCACGATTCGCCACTGGTTCGAAAGGTTTCAGTCTGGAGATGAAGTCTCGATGATGAAGACCGAGGTAGGCCGCCAACACTCCTTAACAACGCCCAACTCAAAGCCAAGGTGGAATTTAGTTTTTGTACACTGATGTCGTCGAGCTGCTGCTTTTTAAGGTAACTCGGTCTATCGGATTTACCTTAAAAACTTTTGTAAAAAAAGGCCGTCAAAATATTTGAATTTCACACATATCTCTAACAAAAATCTTATGCACAATGACGTGTCGCGAGCTCTTAAAATTTTGCGTTTCAGCGGCACTTGATAAAGTGGGAACTGTGTACTCCTTTGTTCGACAGGAGACGTTCACAGCCTCCTGGAATTCATTCTGCGACATCGACCTACGGAAGGTTGCAGCGGCAGCTGACTAATATTGCGGGTTGTCACTCCGAGTGTTGTAGACAAAACCAAGAATGACAGAAAACACTCACAGGATCTCGTATCTCGTTGATCCAATCATGTTTTGTTGTAGAACACGTCGATCCATGTTTTTGTTTCAGTAGTTTTACAGTGAAACCGATGGTTTCATTGGTACATGGCGAAATTGAAAATAGGCTATCGTATAGGCCTATGTCATACCATCGCTCTTCGCTACCGAAGGCGATGGACAACTAACACAATTGGGGAAGGGACGGTATCAGACGTTGTGGAGGGGCAGACGCCTGTAGCAGTTGTCCGATCTTTGAAGAGGTAAATGAGGAAAACCTGAATATTTACACTTTAGGCTTCGCTAGCGGGGTGTCATACTTTCGAGCGATACAGCATCGCTACCGATGCGACCGCGTCGCTGAGCTGAGCAGAGCGTCGGGCAGCATCGGTAGCGATGCTACGACGCAGCTGCACACAACGCTATTAACTGCGCGCCTAGCTCATCGCTCTGTTCGTCGCCTTCGCTCGGGGTGAGCGAAGGTATGACATAGGCCATACACGCAGTATTCAATCTCCTCTCGATTTTAGGCTTTGAAGAGGTAAATGAGGAAAACCTGAATATTTACACTTTAGAACTTTCGTCCCTTTTTGCTTTTCTGTTTTGGTCCTAATTCTTGCTGATAGCGCTACTGGCAACAAAGTTATAGACCTTATATCAGCGCCTGAGATTTGAAACTACGGATTTTCTTTACCGGCCACGTTAGGCCTATGTTATACTTATACTTTTGCTGTCGCCGACGTCGGCGACAGTGTTACGCGGGCTGTTACGCAGTACGTAGCAGCCGTAGCAGCAGCACAGCGTCGCCGAAGTATAACATAGACCTAATGAGACACCCGCTGGACGAGAGCCGTTACCATGTAATAAACCAGCGGTTCAGTTTATTAGCGTAAGGAAGAAGTGCCCGAAGGCATGTTCCCGTAGTGGAAATAAGAAACACGATGCTTGTTGTTTATATGTATGAGTTTATCAGGTTATTTAACAAAATGATTGTGGAATATGAAACATACGAGAAGGTTGACTATGAGGAGTAAGTTACATTACATATAGAACGTATTAAGCAGTCACAATAAAACTGCAAGCATAATATGGAGGATGACATACAGATCTTCAAGATGGAGACTTCGCACACAAGAGGCGGCTCCACTAAGTTACCACTACCTCGGCCAAGAACCAATTTACGAGCAATGTCTTCAGCTTATAGTGCAGGTAGTTTATACCTGAAATTCTCTGAGCGCCTTCATTTTCCCCTAACACGGAGACAATTCAGAAGCCGAGTTGAAAATTTGTTGCTCAGATCTAAAATTGGTTGAATAGTATAAATGTAAGTTGTAAGTGCTGTCTCACTGTTTATATGTTTTCGTTCCTGTAATCTTTTGTATGATTGTTTCTGTGTTTGTTTTCTAACGTATCGTAATAAAACAATAGCAATAACAATACAGTAAGAAGGAGAAAGAGAGAAGGAGGACCCGAGCTCGTTTAAGAGGGGGGAGACGACCAGGCGTAAGCCGCCGTACCCCCCCCCCCCCCAAGGCGGAACGTCTGTCGTGAGTGGATGAAGGGCTTGGATGGTCCCGGTAGAAATGAGCAGGGGATTGGTGCTCTGCCGAAGAATTTTAGCTTTGTCTCTGGTGCGAGGTCACTACAACCGACTGGATGTCAACCAGGACGCTCATCAACGCTTGGTCGGACTTCTTCGTGAAAGCCTTTAACGAACGATATGACGCTCTTCGTGTCCCCCGAGCGAGGAGGACCCATTGGAGCGCTCTGGCACGCGACAGGGACGAATGGAGACGCTGCTGGCGCTAGCTCGAGCAAGTCGTGCGTATGCATTCAATATTAGACGTTTGTAAGCAGAATCAGACAGTGAATGATATGAACAGTCCATAACTGCGGCAGGTAGTTAGCCAAAATTCACGCCTTACAGCAATTCATAGCGTTTACGCGACGTTGGACTCCAGTTTTTGCTCTTCACGCTACTCATTAATTTTTAAAAGCTTTACTAGCAGAATAATTATAATTTTTTCATACATGGTCTACATTTTTTGAGACACCTTGAATACTGTGTGTTCCATTCCACTGTCCAGACCGACCAAGCTAAACTTTGTGTGTTCGTCGGATAGTTGGCTTTGTCGTTTGATTAATGATAAAACCGTGTATAGAATTTTACTAATAATATGTTGTTGTATGGAGCAAATGCGTTGAAAATGCTTAGACGAAGTTTCGTGTAAACAAGGATACATGGCACGTCTCTGTTTTATGACTAGAACACAGCCGATCTCAATTGGTTTCGCGGACCGATTCATCAACAATTAAACCCGTGGGGTATGCGGGGTATAAGCGGAGAGATAAGAGTCAAGTAGAGATAAGGTAAGAGTAAGAGAGACGCAGGCTTCATCGTGGGTGTCTCTACCCCCTATACCCACAGGTTAGTCGGTGATGAATCCGGCTTTGGTAGAAATTCCAACGCTTTATCCTTGCAGGATTGGTCTCATCAAACGACGAGTCAAACGAATTGCAAGTTGAATCGGAAACGAACTTAATGGCCTTCGTAAGGGCTACTAATTCGGCTGTCAACACTTTCAGCGGTAGGTAGGATAGGAAAGCGTAGACAACCTCGTTCACAAATAATTAGTAGCACAATTTCTTCCATTAAATTCTGTTCCGAAAAATCAATAACAATTACATATAAATGATTTTACAATGTGACAAAAGGCGCTCATTTCAAAGCTCCATTGGAGACGTGTGAAAGTAACGTGAGTTCTATCCTGTTCCTGGTTTTGATCCCACTTTTGCTTCTGCTCGGTCTGCTCCACCGATTGCTTTCACACCTGAAATACAATAATAATATAATAATAAGGATAAGGATAAAGGATAAAGGACGGCGTTACTCAATCCCTTCGGGGATGCGCCAGCGCATTCTACTTCTACGGGATGTCGTGGAGGCGCCATGAATGTATATTTGGCCATACAATGACTTGCGGTGGCCAGCCGATGAACAAGTCAGCGCTCTATCCTTCCCAGACAAGTCTGGTACCAATTCACCGACCCCGGAGGGATGGAAGGCTTGGTTGGCCTGGGCGGGAAATCCGAACCAGGAACCTGGTATCGGGTGCACGCGACAGTCGCGCCTCCTCCGACTGCGCTACACGCGCCCAATATAATAATACAATAATTTAGTGATACAACAATAATATGATGCCTCTTTCTCTCTATAAGTGATAAAGAATCCTTACCTAATATTATGTTATTTTGCCTCAAACTAACTGTTTGGCAGCGGTTTCATGCATAAATACTGATTGTTTTACTGTGTTTTTATTTGGTTCTTACTGAAAAATTACTTCTGAAACTGAAAAAAACTACTGTATCAAAGAGCACTTTGGAATCGCGTATTCTTAGCAAGAAAGAAGTCTGTTCTGGAGCCGGATTCATCACTATTTAAACCCGCGGCTTATAAAGGATAGACATACGATAAGGGGTAGAGTTGAATACTTCATCGTGGGTATCTAGACCCCTTATACTCGTCGGATAGTCGCTGATGATTCCGGCCCTTGATCGGTTTGAAGGATCATGAAAAATAAGACGGCAAGCATCAAAGCACGTCTTGTTGTTAGTCGTCGGTTATTCACCTTCGGTCTTCAAACCGAATCATGGGTATATCTTCAGTATGGAAGGGTTGGCGTTCAATGTAGCTTCTTTTTCCATTGGATGCGCGTTATGCTACTTTACGTTTCACATCTTGAAATAAAAATAAATAGATAAATACATGATACATAAGCTTAGCTAGGTCAGCAAATTAGTAAACACCTTTTCGCTTAGGGTTGGAAAAAGCGTATAATACGTAGAAGTATGAATATGAAGGGACGCATGTAGCGCAGTGGGTGAGGCGCCGACTGTCGCCTGCGCCCGATACCAGGCCCTGGTTCGGATTTTCCGCCTAGGCCAGCTAAGCCTTCCTTCCTTTCGGGGGCGGTGAGAGGGTAGCAGACTTATCTGAGAAAGATAAACCACTGAGTTGTCTATCGGCTGGCCACCACAAGTCATTGCATGGCCAAATACGCATCCGAACCGCCTCAATGACAACGCGTAGAAGTAGAATGCGTGGCGCATCCCAAAAGGGATTGAGTAACGCCGTTCTTTATCCTTTATGAATATGAAGTAGGAGAATGAGATCAGTTCTATTCAGACGCCCTCCGAGGAAGTGAAAATATTATTAAGCAAAGGATCCTCACCTGCACGGTTTTCTCCATACGCTCCGTAGTAGCCACCTGCAAAGGGATTGAATGAGCCCCACTGGGCTAGAGACATCGCGATCAAGTTGAGAACCAGCAAGAAAAGTGCGACTTATTACTTCACAACTACAAAGTCAAATCAATTGAGATAAACTCTATTTTGTTCTACTACACTTCTCCAAAGACGTGGTAAAGGATAAAAGGATAAAGGACGGCGTTACTCAATCCCTTCTGGGATGCGCCAGCGCATTCTACTTCTACGGGATGTCGTGGAGGCGACATGAATGCGTATTTGGCCATACAATGACTTGCGGTGGCCAGCCGATGAACAAGTCAGCGCTTTATCCTTCCCAGACAAGTCTGGTACCAATTCACCGACCCCGGAGGGATGGAAGGCTTGGTTGGCCTGGGCGGGAAACCCGAACCAGGAACCTGGTATCGGGTGCACGCGACAGTCGCGCCTCCTCCGACTGCGCCACACGCGCCCTAAAGACGTGGTAATTTTTCTAATTCCTCTCGCGTAAAAGACTGCAGTTCTGAAGTCGAATCACCGCTGAATCCAATTTTTGAGGTCCTCGTCCGTTTCAAAATATTTCTCTCCAATTTCTTGCTTGAGAGCGTGGAAGAAATAGCATTCGGGAGGGCCGAGGTCAGGGCTATACGGTGGATGTGGCATTACCTCCCAGCCCAGCTTCTTTATTGTTTCTCTTGTGAGTCTTGCAGCATGTCGCTTTGCGTTGTCATGCAGGATCATCACCTTCGACTTCTCAGGCCTCTTTTCTTGGAAAGCTGCGGCGACTTTGTGGAGTTGGCCACTGTATGTGGCAGCAGTAAGTGTCTCTCCATTTCTGAGAGTTTGCCGATAAATCACTCCTCTGATATCCACCAAACACTCAAGAGAATCTTCCGTTCGTGAACATTGGGCTTGAGATCAGACTTAGGGCTCTCTCCCTTTTGTACCCATTGCCTTTTCCTCGGAAGTTGGCACACAGAACCCAGGACTCTTCGCCTGTCACAATCCGCGGCAGAAACGATTTTTTTTCGTATCTGGACAGAAGAGGAGCAGCGATGGAGAGCCGTCGACTTTCTGAGTGTCTCACAATGAGGAATCACAGGTCCAAATTTCCATGCAATGACAAGATTCTTCAGATGGAGTCGCACTATACTGTGAGACGCTTCGAGCTTCTTTGCCAGTTGACGTGTCGTCTGCCTACTATCCGTACGAAGAAGACGGAGTAGTTCAGTGTCGTACAATTCAGTTGGCCTTCCTGACCTTGCTTTGCCCTCAGTGAATAATTTCCCTTTAAAGACTTTCCGAACCACTCATAACAGGCGCGATGAGTAGTAGATCCCAAGCCATATATGTGGTTAATTTGGTCTGCTGCCTGACGTGCTGTGGATTCTTTAATGAATTCTTGAAGAATGCCGTGCTGAAAACGGCCATGAGGTAGATCTGGCATTGAGTTCGGAAGATTGGATGGATAACGAATTACAAGAAGAGTCTTAACCTGTGTCTGCGTGCGAACGGTAGACAAGTGTGATAGGATTACGAAATCAGCAATCAACATTGGCTAGTGCGTTTACAAGGGGAAGGGTAAAAAAAAATTTCGAAGTGTGAAGAGACTTTTTTTCCAACCTAATATTAGGTTGGAAAAAAAAGTCTTTTCATTTTTTCAAAGATTTATTACTTCACAACTACAAAATCAAATCATTGAGACAATCTCCATTTTGTTCCACTACACTTCTCCGAAGTAATTTTCTAATTCCTCTCGCGTGAAAGACTACAGTTCTGGAGTAGAACCGTTGCTGAATCCAATTTTTGAGGTTTTCATCCGTTTCAGAATCTTCCTCTCTAATTTCTTGCTTGAGTGCATGGAAGAGAAGGTAGTCGGTAGGGGCGAGGTCAGAGATATACGGTGGATGTAACATTACCTCCCAGCCTAGCTCCTTGATTGTTTCTCTTGTGAGTCTTGCAATATGTGGTTTTGCATTGTCGTGCAGGAGCATCACCTTTGACTTCTCAGGCCTCTTTTCTTAGACAGGGGCGACGACTTTGTGGAGTTGACCACTGTATGTGGCAGCAGTAAGTGTCTCTCTTCTGAGAGTTTCCCGGTAAATCACTCCTCTGATATCCCACCAAACACTCAAGAAAACCTCCCTTTTGTGAACACTGGGCTTGAGATCAGTCTTGGGGTTCTCTCCTTTTTGCACCCGTTGCCTTTTTCTCCGGAAGTTGGCATACAGAACCCAGGACCAACCGCCTGTCACAATCCGCGGCAGAAACGATTTTTTTTCGTATCTGGACAGAGGAGGAGCAGCGATGGAGAGCCGTCGACTTTCTGAGTGTCTCACAATGAGGAATCACAGGTCCAAATTTCCATGCAATGACAAGATTCTTCAGATGGAGTCGCACTATACTGTGAGACGCTTCGAGCTTCTTTGCCAGTTGACGTGTCGTCTGCCTACTATCCGTACGAAGAAGACGGAGTAGTTCAGTGTCGTACAATTCAGTTGGCCTTCCTGACCTTGCTTTGTCCTCAAGTGAATAATCTCCCTTCAAAAACTTTCGAACCACTCATATCAGACGCGATGAATAGTAGATCCTAAGCCATATATATGGTTAATTTGCTCGGCTGCCGGACGTGCTGTTGATCCTTTAATGAATTCATGAAGAATGACGTACCGAAAATGGCCCTGAGGTAGAACCGGCATTGAGTTCGGAAGATTGGATAGATAAGGGGAAGGGGGGGGGGGGGGGGAGAAATAGAAGGGTCTTGTCCGTGTCTATGTCCGTGTGCGAACGTTAGACAAGTGTGATAGGATTCGAAATCAACATTGGCTAGTGCGTTTATAAGGAGTATGGTAAAAAAAAAATTCGAAGTGTAAAGAGACTTTTTTCCAACCCAATAAAGGGAACTGATTGGCGTAGTGAAGGCGAATCGATTTCGTCACGTTTTTTGAAGAACCAGGAATTCATACATGTGGCCTTGGTGAAGCACAATACGTCATCACGTTGTTGACATCAGTACGAGCCACGTCAGCAGGCGCCGAAATAGGGTCAGAAGAATAATAGAGTGATCTTTGTGCAGTAATGTCCTGCCATCTTCACAAACAATTGTAGATTCTATTCGTACTCCAATAACGGCGCGAGAGTAGCGCCTTAGAGCGGGAGCTGTTGCACCTATTTATGAAGCGAGAATAAATCGCTTGTAAAGAATCGTAAGCGAATCGTAAGTGAAGGTGGACCCCACATGCTGTAAATGCGGAAATGAGAGGCGAGTAAAGAGATTGTTAGGCGTTTTCAGCCTCACTACAGTAGGTTTATTAGCCGTCATTCAAAAAGGATCCTGTGTCGCGACGCTGCACCGGCCCCGTTTATACTTCGCGACAGCAGCGACAAGAGCGCAGCGCGCGGGAGTATGAATAGGCGACAGCAGCGACTGGAGCGACTGGAGCGACAACAGCGGCTGGAGCGACAACGCCGGCGCTTGAGTATGAACACTTTTCGGCGGCGCGCTCGGTTTTAAGCGATATGCATGTTTTGCATGGGCGACAAGTCGTTCTTGTCGCGAAGTATGAACAGGCCCTAATGCGACTACTATTCGTGCTAGGCTCCAACATTTCGATCGCATTTAAAAAGACCCCCGTGCATCGGATTCGGTCAGGTGTTCGCGGTGGAGCGCGCTTCTTGCGCACCACATAGTGGAACCCACACGGGACACGGCGTCCGGCGTGTTTGAATCGTCCGCTGCTGGGCAGCGTCTTTAAACGTTGCTGAACATTGGGGTTCTGGAGACGTGCCGCCGATCTCGATAACTGCCTGGGGATCCATGGCTGAGTTCTGCTCTCGAAAAGCGCATGCAGCTAGAAAAATGCGCAGAAAACGCCAGCAAAGCAAGAATACGACAAAGCGGACCCCCGACCTCTCTCGCATGAAGCAACGCACTATCCACTGCACCCGAGCCGCCTCGCCACAGTGCAGTCGCAGGGTACAAGAGCGCACAAAGGAGCGCCAGCGCACAGTTTTCGATTGCCCGGGGTTAAACAAACACGATCACGACATTTCCAAGTTACGAAGCAGTGGAGAGGACGCAGAGGAGTAATTTTTTTCGTTTTGTTATTGTTTTGGCTGGAGCTGGGGCGTCCTAGAATGGCCTTTTAAAGAAAAGTCCCACTTGGAAAATCCTTTAGAAGGTCTCTATAAAAGTTCCTTTTAGGACGTCGTGTTGTTTTGAAACCATTTTTTAAAGTTCCCGTCTGTTCGTCGTTTCGGTTTTCTTGCGATGCTTCCTCCACATGAGAAGTATTAGTTGTTTTGAAGTATGGGTACGTATTTTAAAAGGCTTTTTGGTCCGACTCTTTCTCCTCGTGAGCTACTGGAGCTGTTCTATAGTTGGAAAACATTTTTCGGAATTTTTGTCGGCTATGTCATATGTGTACAACCACCCCAAAGAAGACTGGAAGATAAGGGAAGGTGTATGTAGAAGCTGGTTACGCATTTTCGGCCACGTTCGCCTCTCCCAGCGGTAGCCGCACAGGGTAGACAAGGTGTACGGGAAAGCACCTGCACCTCAGCTTAGAATGTGAGACTAAGGTCGGGCTTGAGCTCGAGCGCTATACAGGCATCCGGGCATTCTTCTGGTTGACCTTGGGATCTCTATAACAGCTCCAGGACGCCTCAATGTGTTCTGGATCTACTCCAGTGACTTTAGATCAGTGTTCAGACTTCCTCCACTGGACTATGACGAGGTGCGATACTTCTATTCTCTCCAATGTCCACGCTTTTAACAGTTTGATGGTGATTTTTGTAAGGTGGAAGAGACATTCGTTGTGGTAACTTCAAATTAATTTGACCTTTCAGGTTCTGAGAAAGGCGATCTGGCCGAAACATCGAAGCCAACAAAGCCCTTTTAACAAGCTCCTATTATGAGAACATTATAGAACATTATTTAATGCAAAGTTTATCATTATTTATCAGTACAGTTTTTACCGTCAGTTTCTACAGAGTGGATACATCAGAAATGAGCATACAATACTTAAAAACACGACAAAAACGTGCCCATGTTAAAGCTTCATAGATTATTAGTAGTATAGGAGACCTGTTGAAGAAAAGTCCATCATGCTCCAGGTTTCGTTCCGACAAGGGCATCGACTACGGCTTGATCGGCTCCACTAAGCGCTATTGCACCTGAAACGATAACAATGATACAAAGGGTATTACCTGAAACCCTACCTGACCGCGATAGATGCACGCAAATTGCTTGCTATCAGCTGTGCCTTTTAATACAGTTTAACCCTTCCACGACATTGTCCGATGATGTCGTCAGACACTTTTTTTTGCCGCGTGGAACAATGTCGGACGATGTCGTTGGACACCATCATAAAAATAGTTCATGGAAAATTATCAAGCATTTATTAGTACAAATTTAACCAATGAGTCCACTAATATCTGCGGTCAAGATGGTCATTGGGGAACCTTATCCGTTACTGTTTTTGATATTTAACAAATAATTCAAATAAGCAGCGCGCTGTCCCACGCGGCAGTCAACTGAAAATCGCGCGTGTGGTGAAAGGGTTAAACCACTATTTTATTTTCAGGTTTACGAGTGACAGCCCTTTTTAATTAACAGAATAAAATTCTAAACAACAATAAACAAATGAATCAAGAACCTTATTTAAACTGAGGATTTGAAGTCACTTCAAAAATTCAAAAGGCGATAGAATACCAAATAAAAGAATAAGGATAAAGGGTAAAGGACTTGGGACTTGGCATGTCCTGAATGGCTAAAATACAATGCACGCGTGTTCATCGGCTACCTACCGCAATTCATTACAGAGGAGAAATATACACCGTCTGATAAAAACACAATAGTAAATCAGTAAATAAAGGATAAAGGATAAAAGAATGACGGCGGACGGCGTTACTCCATTCCTTTTGCGATGCGCCACGCATTCTACTTCTACGGGATGTCCTGGAGACGATTTGAATGCGTATTTGGCCATACAATGACTTGCGGCGGCCAGCCGATGAACAATTCAGCGCTCTATCCTTCCCAGACAAGTCTGGTACCAATTCACCGACCCCGGAGGGATGGAAGGCTTGGTTGGCCTGGGCGAGAAATCCGAACCAGGAACCTGGTGTCGGCTGCACGCGACAACCGGCGCCTCCTTCGACTGCGCTACACGCTTCCAAATAAATAAATAAACAAATAAATAGTAAATACATAAATAATATTTAATTGTTTGTACAAAATAATGCGCATTAAGAACACTGCGAACTAGACAACCATCACATAAAAAGAAAACTCAAAAAAGTTCTACAAATAAAAACAAGAACAGTCATCATAACTGGTTTTCGGTGAGTAGAGAAGCTCCTGGAGAAAATTTAAAGAATAAATAAGACCTTTCTGCTATCTACGTATACGGGAAACTATAAGAAATCATGGGAAATAAAAAAAAACGAAACCTCGAAAAGAGTTTGAACAAAAAAGTTTTCATATGGTTTTTGAGAAAAAAGCAGCGGTTTTAGGGCGATTTAAAATGCAAGCTTTAGATCATCTCTGTTCAAAGGCTTCTGAGGCTAATGAAAATATTATACTGCAAAGGATCCTCACCTGCCCCGTTTTCTGCATACGCCCCGTAGTAGCCACCTGCAAACGGATTGAAAGATCCCCACTGGGCAAACGTCATGGCGATCAAGTGAAGAAGTAGCAGAATAAAGCCGACTGCTCGATTCATCTCTAAAATGCACACGTTTTATTTATTTGTTGACGTGCAACTTGAGTACGCGTCGAAATTGAAAAGGACCACAAAAATGGAAACGTAAGACAGGGATGAAGTAGACACGTAGAGCATGTCTGTCCGGTCGACAGATGGTGCGGGTTCAAGTCCCGCTTGGCGCTAGAGTTTTGATCGCAATCAACCGTCGTTATGGGAGACAACACTGGGAAAAAACCTATGACGTGTTAATAACTTGATTCTGAAAGGAGAAAGGAAGCAAGTGAACGTCTTTCGAATCAAATCCAAGCAGTATAACATCTATTACATTTATTATGATGCAGTGAGAGCAGTAAATTTTGAAAAGCTTGATTAGGCAGTTCGAGGATGTCTTTACTTTCACCAGGTAATTTGTTGAACTTTGGCAGGATTCTATAAGCCAAGTGGACAATGGATCCAACAGCAATTCGGGTAACTCGAATGCGTCATTTTTTCAAATCTTAAGCTAGATTGCCGGCAGCTGAGATTACATCCGTCGTACACACATACACGAGTGGCAGACGACAGTTAACCTCAAAGTTGGGTAACTAAACCAAAAATTTATTTTCGCAAACACAATACACAATAGATCATGTTAATAACATCCTACAAGAGAATAAAGAATAGAAAAAAGGAGCATGAGAAGAGCGCCATGTGAATTTTCCCATATGACTTTTATAAGGAGTTTTTTGTTTGCATAGCGGCACAAGCTGATGAAGCTCGAAGAGAAATTCTTTTACAATATCCCACGAGATCGTCCTATGATTGCGAGAAAGTAGCGATAAATCTCATTTAAAATGAATGTGCGAATAATGAAATTTTTGAAAAGCTTGGATTTTATGACGATTTAGACAGAGAAGATTTTCACCAGATCAGATTTTCGAATGATTTTGACAACTGATTTTGATCAAAAATCTGACATATAAAGCGATTCAGATATGCAATGTGAGATCAGGGGTCGGATTCATCAACGACTTACATAACTTTAACAGAGAATTCACAGCGGAAAACTCAGATGACGCGGCTTATCGCTCACCATATCGCTTGATTAGCCGAGCCATCAGGGATTTCGGCCGTAATTTTCTTCGTTAAACTGCTGTAAGTCGTTGATGGGTCCGGCCCCTGGAGATAAATCTGTTATTTAGATAGCCAAAAAATCCGGTCATATTAAAGACACTTTCATCTGAATCATTCCAAGATCCGGGGCTTTTCGAAAATGCCATTACTCGCATGACTCTTCGGACCGGGTCTGAAAAATGACGGATTCAAATTATCCGAATTGGCGTCGGATCCAATGTATAATGCGAAGGAATAGGCATTTCCTAACGAACTTAAAGAGCGTGTGTCGTTAACCCACATGCAAAAGCTAGCAACAATCTGGTTTCAAGAGCACCACGGGAAGAAGAAGGGACTGATTGGCGTTGTGAAGGCGAATCGATTCCGTCACGCTTTTTGAAGAATGATGGAGTCAGACATGTGGTCATCTTACACGACGGTACAATACGCTGCTAGTTGTTGACGTCAGTACGACCTCACGTCAGCGCACGCCATCGACATAAATACGTGCAGAAGAATTTTGGTGAACTTTGACCAGTAATCTTCTGTCTTTTTTGCCGACTGGAGGAGGACAACGGTAGGAAGGACATCCGAGTCATAGTTTCAATCACCTCCAGAACAAATAAGTGTAAGTTGTGTTCGTTTGCTTATAAGGAAACAGGAAAAACTGGGGAAGTAGAGGAACTGGATGCGCATTCATAACACGAAAGGCTAAAGGAGATGTTTTCCGCTGTGAGCTTGCTTCTTCTGCGCAACCAAAACAATATCTTAGACGGGCGGACCTTGACGTGCAGTGACTGATAGATCCCACAGGACACCCCAAGACGATCGACTTTGGGGTTGGAGCACAATGATGCTGCAGAGGAATTTTGGGTGGAAACTGTATTAGAGTAAAAATGATTATTGCTTCATTACTTCTCGCCCTTCTCTTCCTGAATCATTAAAAACACGGAAATATTTATTAAAGAGGATTCACTTAAGAAGCCACATAGTTTTAGATGAAGAAGAGTAACCAACATTGTCCAGGGATCTGAAGTGTTAAAAAATCCGATAATATGATTGAAGCCGTCTTCCTATTATACTGCACCAACTATTTGCGCTGCTGATGCTATACGCATAATCATGAAGATGAAAAAACGGTACATGTCGCGTAGGTGGGCAGCATTGATAGGTAGGAGCCCCCCCCCCCCCCCCAGACAATATAACCAACCAGAGCACAGCGCGAACACATGGCAGCCCATCACGGCACCGACTGAATACGCGCTCTCTGAACGACATGCCCATTCAATGCAGTCTGATTGGTTTAGACGTTCCCACCTACCAATGCTGTTCACCTACGCGATATATACCAAAAAAAAAACAAATCATTTCGTCAATACTTGTGTGGAATATGATACACCTTCATGTCCCATAGGACATTGATGCATATTTTGGTCATATTTTGGTTTGGTCTATACGGTGACTTGCACAGGTCAGTCGATGTATTATCAGTGTTTTGTCTTTCCCTGACAAATCTGGTGTCAATTCACAGTCAGCGGAGAGGTGTAAGGCTGGCACATCCTGGGGGTACCCGTGCCAAGGACCTCGAATCGCCCTGCAACTCCCCCGACTGCGTTTCTTCGCGTGGTTTCAGACACCAAGCAGAATAGCAGGTCTTTATAGGTGCAATACCTGTCGCTTTTTTGGTCACTGGACGAAAGAGGAAGGGTTTTTTGCGCCTCAGGGCGTCTTTTTAAACAATTCCTTTAGAATTTCATAAGCGCGCACTCTAATGCTTCCTTCGGGTTCATATGAACTCTTCAACTCAATTGGGAATTTACTCGCCAAATGACAGAGCTTGATTTGGCGAGCTCAAATAAATGTTATCCATTTTAGAGTATGGAATTCCAAATTAGCGAAAGATTTTTGAACCATGCTCTTTTGCTCCCTTTTCACTCAATTGCCAAAAGGCGGCCGACATTATATATATTATATATATATATTATATATTATATATATATATATTATATATATATAAAAACATATTTTGCCCTCATGCAAAGTCCAAAGTACTTTAAGATGTCGTGACCAAACACAGCTAGAAAGGCTGTGAAAAAATATGTAGTTAAAATGGTTGGTCCGTGTAGCGCAATCGGAGGAGGTGCCGGCTGTCGCGTGCATCCGATACCAGGTTCCTGGTTCGGATTTGCCGCTCAGGCCTTCCATCCCTCCGGTGTCGGTGAATTGGTACCAACTTGTCCGGGAAGGATAAAGCGCCTTGTTCATCGGCTGGCCACCGCAAGTCATTGTATGGCCAAATACGCATTCAAATCGCCTCCACGGCATGTCGTTGAAGTAGAATGCGTGGCGCATTCCTAAACGGATCGAGCAACTCCGTCCTTCATCCCTCATAAAATATTAGAAGAGCTACCAGCTGACAGAACAAAAATAATGGAAGGAAGGCGAAATTAGGTAAAATAATTTATCAGAAATAGCCAAACATAAGGGAGAGGCATCAGCCCAGTTCGATGCAGAAACGATCTCGTCCTGTGCCGGGCAGTAGGCAGGCACGGTGTGAGTTGATGCACAGGCGCTTCCTTTCGTAAAATGAGAACTTTTTTAAAACCGTGAAAGCGTTGATTGGATTTTGCTTGATTTTAACTTTCCAGTAGTATATTTTCAATGAAGTGTTGTAGCACAGTTGGAGGAGGTGCCGACTCTCAATCCATGGTTCTGGCTACTATAATTGCCGACCGAGTGTTCCATTCTCTCGCGATTGGCGAGCTTCTCAAACCGGCCTCTACCATCCCTAGAGTTGTTGCCGTATTTAGTCCGTATAGCATAGTCCGTATTATTACGTGGCTGTGACGTGGATAATACGTAGACAATACATTGACATGATGTACACGTTAGGTGCTATGACGTAGGTTCCGTGACGTAACTAGGTAAGGGTCGATGTGCTATTACTGCTCAATGCCTACAACACCTCCCTTTCTTAAATTACATACGATATGACTTATTCTTGGGATCGATGTCGAGGCAGCGTGGAACACGGCGAACACGGGACGAACGTCGAAGTTGAACGGCTGGCGGGAGCGTCGAACTTGTAGTCACGGGGTTGTTAAGTCCTGCTTCATTGGTGACGCTGGAATCGTCGGAGCTCAGTAACGGTGATTCATCAGCGACAGCGGCATCATCGGAGTGGAACAGAGGCAGTCGAAGACTTCCAGGAATGTATTTTCTCTCGGCGTGCTGTGTCGAGGTTTCAACTGATTGATATGTCGAGTCCAGAGGAGCCTTCCAGAGCGGACTATATAAGTGACGTTTCCAGTGCGTCGAACGATCGTAGCCGGAGTCCAAGTGCTTTTCGACGTCCGATAGTCCTTTGCATACACTTCGTCGTCTCGTCAGTTCGCAACAGCGGCTGCGAGTTCCGTAGTGTCTGCTGAACTGTCTTTCCATCTTCCTGTCCCGAGAGCGCGTGGAGCGCAGTCGGAAGAGGCGCCGGCTGTCGCCTATACCGATACCAGGTTCCTGGTTCGGATTTCCCGCGCAGGCCAACCAAGCCTTCCATCCCTCCGGGGTCGGTGAATTTGTACCAGACTTGTCTCCGACGATTCCAGCGCCACCAATGAAAGGTAAAGCACTGACTTGTACATCGGCTGGCCACCGCAAGTCATTGTATGGCCAAATACGCATTCAACACGCCTCCACGACATACCGTAGAAGTAGAATGCGTGGCGCATCCCAAAGAAGATCGAATAACGCCGTCGCCCTTTTATCCTTTGTTTAGTCTGTATGTTGCTTGCACGTTTTCTGCACCAACCTTCCTATAACTTTTCATCAGCAAGACAAACTAGGAAAGGAGCACCGATCTACAACATATGATGTTTCTTTTTGAAGCTAAGAGCTAGACGCTGAAGGACGTAGACCCATCGCGGCTACAAATTTCAATCGGTTCATGTGCTGTCATAAACTCTAAGACTTTGGGATGCAGACGGTGAGACGGCAACATGAGTCAGCTTCGAATTCAGCGATCGTGGTGCTGATCAATGTGGTCGAACATTACCGTTCACATAGAACTTCATGAGAGTTCACAATTTCAGTGAAATCTCCACATGATTCGCTCCCACTCTGAACACAGTCTTTGATACCCATGACTTTAAATCACATTTTTCTTTCATACGCAGGAAGAAACGAAAGGAAATGGAGTTTGTAGTTCGGCACTTTTTCGTAAAGAATAGATGGTAAAATGGGAATTCATTTTCTGCTAAAAATAGCATACCTTTGCATCCTCCTTTAACCTTATCTGAGTAGATCTAAGCAAGTGAAATTAAAGCATCGAAAATTAGGTGTGCCAAGTAATGCGTTTTGAAAAAAAATCACTAAGCTAGAGCCGTTATCGAATGGATTCCACGGGATGTCAGGAGAACACCAACCCGCCCACCAATGCGTTGGTCGGCTTCCTAGTAAAAGTCCTGACGAACGATATGACGTCATTC
Organism: Heligmosomoides polygyrus polygyrus; assembly: GCA_947396885.1. Classification (NCBI taxonomy): domain Eukaryota; kingdom Metazoa; phylum Nematoda; class Chromadorea; order Rhabditida; family Heligmosomidae; genus Heligmosomoides; species Heligmosomoides polygyrus. The sequence goes on from OX377204.1 coordinate 4,037,832, forward strand.
GTGTCCCTCGAGCGAGGAGGATCCATTGGAGCACTCTGGCACGCGACAGGGACGAATGAAGACGTTGCTGGAGGTCGCTCGAGCAACTCGGTATTCAACGGGCCAGCAGGTCATACACGTGGGCGAAGTGAAGAATGAGGCAGATTTGCGCGGTTTTTTTAGTGAGCTAGGGAGAGGGATTTATGAGAGCGTGCTCACTGAGGAGTTTACATTGTGCGGTGTTTGAATCCGAGCAAACTGAACTCTCTCCTCCCAAACAACATATAATAATATCTAATATCTCTAATATCTTGGAGTGCATAAATGATTGGACGGCCACATTGGACATGAAAAAGGCGTGCGATGTAGTATACTTTGATTTTGCGAAGGCTTTCGACCGCGTTAGTCATAGCAAATTGCTGCACAAGATATCTAGACTTGGTGTTCATCCAGTGATTTGTAAGTGGTTGGAGGAATTTCTTAGTGGGAGGTCCTTTCAGGTAAAAGTGTGTAACGCGTTGTCTAGATGCATGCAGGTCATGAGCCTCAGGGAGGTGTGTTTTCTCCACTATTATTTATCATCTATACAGCTGATATTCCTTACCTACTGAATGGCAGTGGTGTTGTGGTTAAACAGTTTGCTGATGATATCAAGATTTATCGAGAAGTTATAACATCTGATGACCAAATCTCGTTGCAGACTGCTATTAATACACTGCAGGAGTGGTCCAGGACATGGAGTCTACCTTTATCCTCAGAAAAAACTATGTTTATGAGAATTGGATCTTCATCGGCTTCGTTAGATTATAAAATAGGTGACAATCCCATCTCCAGAGTTACAGCGGTGCGAGACTTAGGATTCTACTATGACGAAAAGCTGGATTTTCTGAGCATTTAAAGGTAATCCAGAAAAAGGCTCAATCACGTTGTTTCCAGATCTTTAGGGGGCTATCCACTCGCAACAACGCTGCGTTGCTACAAGCTTATAAAACATATGTTAGACCGATTGTCGAAACTGGTTCTACTGTTTTTCCCCTCTCAAAAAGAAGGGTATCAATCTTATTGAGAAGGTTCAAAACAATTACTCTAGGAAAATATTGCTTAGATCTGGAAGCTTCCTCTATTCTAGGATAACATGCTCACGCATAAGAAACAAATATTTCAATCTCCACACCTTGGAGTCGCGCAGGAAGCTAAGAGACGTTTGTGTTATCTTCAAAATGCTATCAGGGATCATGGACGTTAATGTTTCGCAGTTTTATATGATTTTGCCATCGGTAACGAGAGGTGATTCTAAAAGGATATCCTACCGCACTCCAAAGACTACCGTAAGGTCTTCTGCTTTTAAGTGCAGGGCCGCCTCCTCATACCTAGCTCTAAAACACAATTTTGAAGTAACTGAGAAGATCTATGGCTCCTTCAAACAATTTGTGAAGAAGAAATGGTTATGTTATTAGTCTTTTAGGTGAGCATATTCCTAATGGTGTTTAGGTGTTTTTCTATGTTTGTTGTGTTTGTTCGTTTTATGACGCGTGTCTTAAACACCGTAATAAATAATAATAAATAATAATAAATAATAATAAATAATAATAAATAATAATAAATAATAACAACTTTCTCACAAAATACAATTGGAATAGAACATTTTTACACACCAATGGAGGAATATCGCAGAAGGAAAATTGTTCGAGATATCCTCGGTCATCAACAATGACCGCCTCCATCCTTAGCCTGAAGCGTTCGCATGCCATATTTGTGCTGTTTCAATAGCGGTACGAAGAGATGTGGCTTTAGTGTGCCTCGTACTGTTACTACTCCTTTCGACTACGCTCCGGACATAATAGTCCAGAGGGTTCAAATCCGGGCTATTCGGTGCCAGAACACCTTAGACCAAAACATGTCCAAGTCATCGGACAGCCAGTTTTGAACTAAATGGCTCGCGCGAGCCGGTGCGCCGTCCTGGTGGAAGATATACGTCCCCTCTAAGGCTGCCGTCACCATCCACGGTCTTACTACAAAACTGTAGATAAACTTGTTAATTCCTCAAAAAATCTTCTTCAGAATCAGTGCCTTAGCCTTTTTCACGAGTGCCGCTGTTCTTGCCATGAGTCAATATTTTAGGAAATGGTAGACATGGGACCGTTGCTTTTTTACAGTTTCTAGTTGCTGTCTTATTCCAAAAACCTAAATTACAGGAAATCGTCTCTTTTAATTTTTTAGGTTGTCGGATTATAAATGTCGCCTGCTTTCGATTTGTCATTTCTTGGATCATGTAACTTTAACAAGCGTTTCCGGAGGCATCTTCCGCCAAAGTTTTGTTCCGAGTCGTTGAACCTTTTAAAGAATTGTTTAGATTAACGGTGATCGAGCAAAAGTACCGAGTGCGGCTTTGCTTGCTGTACTACTTGAAGCAAGGAAGAGCTGCTGAAGAATCCTATCACATCTTGTCTGAAGTGTTCGGTAACAAAGTTTCATCACTACGTCAATGGCAGCGCTGGTTTCAACGTTTCCGAGACGGTGATGAGAGCCTTGAAGATCATGAACGGCGTCCAGAATTTGTGGATAGCCAGGAAGCCTACCATTGCCGATCGTTTGCATGCAAACGGAAGGTGCAATCGGTGTGGAAAATGGGTGCCACATCAGCTCAGCGACACAAACAAGGTAGCACGAGTCGCCATCGCTAGAATTCTCATCCGCAATTCCAAGAACAGCGGTTTCAATGACTCCATCGTGACTTCGGAGGGGAAGTGGATTCAGTGCTGAGTCCCGTTGAGGTTCTTAAGTCAACGACGAAGCCTGACACTTACGGAAAAAGGTCATGCTCTGTGCTTAGTGGAACAGTAGGGGTCTGGTGCATTTTGAAGTGCTGGATCCAGGCGAAGCAGTTACTGCAAACCTTTACAAAGAACAACTGGGCCGTGTCGACCAAGCACTGCGTCAACAAGCAGTGAACACAGCAACTGTGAAATTCCTCCATGAGAGCGCTCGACCGTAGAAAAATTGAGGAGTTGGGAACTTCTGCTTCACCCGTCTTATAGCCCTGACCTTGCGCCATCAGTCTACCATCTTTTACGGTCAATGCAGCATGCCTTGACGGAGAAAAACTTCAAGAACCGTGGCAAAGTCGAAAATTTGTGAGTCGAACTTCTTCGAGTGGCAGCCACCGGAGTTTTTCAAGAAGGTCAACCATTCATAGCGAGGACCTTGGTGACATGCTGTTAACAATAGCGGAGATTATTACTTTTTGTATTATGGCAAGGTCATTTTTTTCTTGCAGCGAAATTTCTTTTTTGAGCAAAAACGACATTTTTAATCCGACAACCTAATAAATTTACAGAAGATCTGATAGACTGATCAATCTGGCTAGTGATATTTAATGATAATCTGACTAGTCGATAATATTTAAATATATTTAAATTTCATGGGAACAGCACATCAAATCAAGGATAAATTTCAGCAGCTTTTTATTGCTTTTTGTGAGGAAGCCAGCTGTTCGTAAAGAGATTTGAAAAACTCTAGAAATGAAGAGATGAATGAGAAGAAACATTTTCTTATTTAGATCCTCCTCCTCGTCAGGGTGTCGTCAAACTACGGTCCCAGTATTCATCGTTATCTTCTTCTTCTTCAGCGTCTGTCACTCTTCGTAGCGGGGTCCGCTATTCTGGTGTCATGACGCCATCTCTCCCGATCCAGCGCTAGATCAGGGTGGACACCAGCAACCTTCAAGTCCATATGTAACGTGTCAGACCAGCGCTGCTTCGGACGCCCTCTAGGCCGCTTTCCTACCACCTCGAACTTAAGGCCTACATTCCTTTCCACGCTATCTTCCTTTCCACGCAGAACGTGGCCGTACCATCGTAAGCGAGCTTCGCGCATCTTGTCCGCTATCGGCGCGACACCGAACTTCTGCCGAATGACATCGTTTCGGATGCGGTCCAGGCGCGTGACTCCAGCCGTCCACCGCAGCATCTTCGTCTCCATGACGCTGAGGCGCGTTTAAACCTCCTTGGTCGCAGGCCAACACACAGCACCGTACATCGCTACCGGCCGGACGACAGTTCTATATATTTTTGACTTCAAGCGCTCTGGTATCTTCGTATCGCAGAGCACGCCAGTCAACGAGCGCCACTTGGACCAAGCTGCACTCACGCGTGAGTTCACTTCAATAATCAGACTGCCATCAGATGCTACTGCTGATCCCAGGTACTTAAAAACAGAAGTGCGTGAGAGCTCGATGGCGTTGACCTTGATGGAGCTGGACTCATTAACGTCCGTCGTTAGATACTCGGTCTTCTTCACATTCAATCTGAGTCCAAAACACTACAAGCGATCACACCAAGCTTGCACCTCTCGCAAGAGTTCACCTTCATCTTCGCTAGCGAGCATTACGTCATCAGCATAAAGCAGTGTCCAGGGGACTGGCTTCTGAAGATCTCGTGTAATGGCGTCCATCACGACAACAAAAAGGAGTGGGGAAAGCGCAGAACCCTGGTGCACTCCGACAGAGATGGGGAACTCCATCGAGGTTCCGGCTGCAGCTTGAACTCTACTCTTTGGAGAAGAGTAGAGGATTCGCACCCACTCTATGAGCTCCTCAGGAACTCCATGCCGTTGCAGGGTGTACCATATCACTTCACACGGTACGCGGTCAAAGGCCTTCTCTGGGTCGAGGAAGGCGATATGCACTGGCTTCTGTTTCTCGCGATGCTTCTCCACCAGGAGGCGGGCGGCGTGTATGGCATCAACGGTGCCACAGCCAGCCACGAAGCCGCACTGATTGCTGGAAAGCTGGACGATGTCCCGAATTCGTCCATCGACAATTCGCTCAAAGATCTTCATGCTGTGCGAAAGCAAGCGAATCGGACGGTAATTGGAGCAGTCTGCAGGACTGCCCTTCTTCTTCCAAATCGGAATCGTCGTACTTTGGCGCCAACTCTCAGGCACTTTTTTCTCCGCCACAACCTGATTAAAGAACTTCGCCAACCACTCAGCAGGGTACCAAAACTTCGACTTCCACAGTTCTGCTGCCACGTCGTCGGGCCCAGTCGCTTTGCCTGGCCTCATCTTCTTCAAAGCCGCTTCAATCTCCTCCACGGTGATCTTCTGAACGGGGCCGTGGGTTGGAACCATTGAGGGGATGGCTGGATGAGGAAATTCTACTGTAGAGATTTCCTCAAAGTAATGGCGCCATCGCTTCAATGCCTTCTTGCGGTCCATAAGAAGACGGCCGTTCTCATCATTGATGCCGAAGAACTTCTCGATGTCCTCGGTCTGGCGATGGCGATTCTTTGCGAGTCGGTACAGATACCGCTCACCATCGCGCGACTCGAGCTTCTCGTTGACATCTCCATAATGAGTGGCTTTTGCAGCAGCCACGGCCTTCTTTGCAGCTTTCTTCGCTTCTTGATACTTCCGCCAGTTATCGGCTGTCTTTTCGCCGAGAAACACGTGATATTGCGTCTTCTTCTCTCGAACTTTGGCTTTCACGTCATCTGTCCACAGCCACGTCTGCTTTTCGACCTTGCGTCGTCCAGGTACCGTGATGTCAAGCTCAAACCTTGCAGCTTCACGTATCGCGTCGGCAGCCTTCCTCCAAGTTTCGTCGACAGTTGTGACTGTCGGTAACCGCACGCGAGAAATCACAGCTGCTTCCTTCTCTCTCATTCGCTACCACTTGATCCTCGGTGCACCGCATCGCTCGATCTGCTTCTGCCTTGGAGCGGCGATCTTTAGGGTGCAGATCAGCGGTCGGTGCTGTGGGGCGACCGTCTCATACGGCACGATCTTCGCGTCTGTGACAAGACTTCGGTCGCGATTCTTCACAAGGACGAAATCTATCTGAGACATGGAGCTCCCACTATAGTATGAGATGAGGTGGGAGTCGCGTTTACGAAATATGGTGTTCAATATGGTGAGGTTATGCGATTCCGCATATTCAAGGATACGCTCACCATCGGCGTTACGCGACCCGTAACCGAATCCACCATGACAGCTGTACCCGTCTTTCGTCGCGCTGACGTGCCCATTAAGGTCACCAGCGACAATGATGACATCTTTCGACGGCACCTCTGCTGTTGTCTCATCAAACAGGCTCCAAAACTCATCCTTGGCTTGATCGGAGCAGCCAATCTGCGGAGCATACGCAGAGAAGAAGTGATAGAGTCGCTCCTTAGCGGCAACAATGATCTTCATCAATCGATCGTCGAAGCGTTCGACGCTTACAATCGAGTCACAAAATCGTTCGGAGACGATGACTCCAACTCCACTGGTGGTCCTGGGACTTCCACATAGAACGGCCTTAAAGCCACGTCCTAGTCCCTTGACTTGCGGCAGGACCACCTTGTCTCCTGCACCGCACAGAAATCAACTCTTCTACGCTCCAGTGCTTCAACCAACTCGCACGAGCGGCCCGTCAACGTACCCACATTCAGCGTTGCCACGCGGGCCCTGCTTACGTTACGGGACTTTCGGACTAGCTCAGTTGCCCCAGATGCCGTCCTCGCATCAGGGACCCTCGCATACTTCTCACACTCGCCGGGCTCTGCGAGTGCGCGTCGGCTCCCGCGGACGCCGTACTATCTCGATACTCATGTAACGTAATCAACCATGTGATGTGACATGGGTCTTCGTAGGCCGACCTGTCACAAGGGCCTGTCGCCTGCATTCGAATGTCCGTGTATAGCTTAGCTCGCAGAGCGAGCAGTTTCCAGTGGCACCACGTGGAGGAACGGACATCGCCACCAGTATTCATCGTTATAAAAATGGAAAAATTTTAGTATACCTCAACCAACCTATTTCCAATCACAATTACGATGTCTGCACTCATAACGTCTTCCTCTGGCACGGACACAGCCCTTCAGACGACGTAGCAGGCTGGCCTCGTTCTCCAAGCAGGACCAAAACGAGAAGCCCATAGGGCTTAGGTCTGGGCTACACGGAAGCCATTCTACTGAGCTGATAAAGTCAAGAAGCTTGTTGCGGCACTATTCCTGCACGGTCTTCCATTTATGAGCAGGTGCCGAATCCTGCTGTAAGATGAACGGCTTGTCCGTGAAGATCGTTCTGCTCCAGGAGATCGAAGTCTTTTCTAATACATCCTCCAAGTAGATTTTGGAGTCTATTTTCTCTCCCTTTTTGAAGAAGGACAACAGTGACTTTCCCGCATAGGTGTGTCAGCGGCCCAAACGATACCTTATTCCGGATGTGGGCAGCGTTCATGGATCCTTCCCGCTTCATTGGCTTCGGCTACTGATTTGACAAGCACACGGTTTCAGCGCTGTTTCGACAGTGAAAATTTTGGGAATGTTGCTTACTGATGCCGTGTAGTGTTTAAAATAGCTTCAGAATACAGGATTTTGTAAGAATTGCGTCAAGGAATATTTGGTGCATAAAGCATTTGCAGCATTTTCATCGCATTTAAGGAATGCAAAATCTGTGGGGGCGTTCGTTCAATACACGATCCCGCCCACCGCCCATTTCGCGCTCTACCTGTGCCGCCCTATTTGGACGAGTTTGCTGCGCTCGAAACCGCGCCGCAGTTTGTAGGTTCGTTACTTGACGTGACGTCGTCCAAAAACCTAACAGCAGATAGAAAATGATTGGGGAGTGCATCTCATGGGGAACTCCGAAGTCATATTTTTGTCAGTTTAGGGAAGCAGAAGTCGTACGTCTCCCTGTATTCTTCAAAATTTCCTCACAGCTAGAGGCTATGGATTACTCCGGTTAGGAATTGGTAGCCTATACGTTGAAGACTTATATGAAATTGTGCGCAAAAACCGGCCCACCGTTCTCTCATTTTTAAAATATCAAACAATTTTTCTTATATGGAAGAACTTTCTAGCAGACCGGACGTTTTTGTCTAGACATATCTTGTTAAGACGTTAGCTTGATGGAAAATGCGGACGACGCCTTAGCACTCAGCAATGTGGCGGGACCTGAAGAAGGCCTTGGCGGTGGAGCTGAAAATGTACAACATTCTGACTCTTGTCTCAAGAACGAAATCTGTTCAGCATAGAGTTGCCACGTTGCGGGAAGTCATTAGAAATGCAATGCCTCCATGTGATGGCGGGGACCCCGCACATCTCGTCCTCGGCACGCCCTCTGCTCCGCCCCTTTGTGAGAGCAGTGTAGGGAACACCTCTCCACCCAAAATGGGTTAATGTGTTAGAGTATGTCAAAATGAATATTATGGAGACAAGTTGTATCAAATTTCAAATACTTCTTGTGTCTGTAATGTCAGGTTTATAGCAGAAATCTTCTCTGCAATCTACAAAGGGAATGATCTCGTTCCTTCTTCCTGCTAATTCTGTAATGCTTGTAGTTGTCCTTATAGAGGATTCCTTCCTCAAACCTTGTTTGGACATTCACTTGCGATTTTAGATGATTTCTTCAGTTTATCCTCGTCTGAGGTGTAGTGTAGGAAGTGCGAAAGAGCAAGTTTTTTCAAGTTTTATTAAGTTCTGCGTCAGAATCTGGAAGTGATATCGTCGGATGGTCTTGGTTCACGATGGAGTAGAACTTGCCATTATTAGCCTTGGAAAGCACCCATGATACCTCCAATCAACGCTCCTTCAAGAGCGCCTGTCCATCCTGAACACAAACTGTGTAAGTCTTTATAACAATGTACCGATTCAACGCTCTGAAAACGATGTCGATGACATGCGTACAACGGAAGTTACACTCACCTCCTCTTCCGTATCTGGGAAATCCACCATACCCATAGTATGGATACCCATACCCGTATCCACCGTAGCCATAATATGGTGGCATATATCCCCATTGAGCTTCAGATCGCATGGCGAAGAAGGTCAGCAGAAGGACAATTAGAACATTGATTCTAGTCATCGTCTGAATAAAATGTTTATTTTATTTATTTATCTACTACGCAACAGAGAGCACCATAAAGCAACTAAACATTACGTAATGCTGATGCAGAGTGGATAGTAAATATAGCTGTAAATAGTAGTATGTAGGAAATATAGGGAAGTCGAGAAGACAATTTGAATGCGCATTTAAGCTATACAGTGGTCAGACCGTAGAGTTAAAAAACAATAAAAAACAAAATAACAAAATAAAGGCGAGAAGACAAGCATGTCGTGTTTCCATTCTTGCTGTTCCAGCCAACCTCTGAGGCAGTGGTCTTGTCAGCAACACACTAACTCACCATGCCAAGGTTTTAAGAAGAGAGAAGTTGGAAGAAGAGTCGAGTCCAAATGTTGCTCAAGGGTGTCTGTGAGCTAGCCTTAAGGCGGAGCTATGTACTGATAAGAAACCAAACAAGTCACCAAATCCCAAAACACGTTCCTTTTTGCAGAAACAAGACCAGTACCATCTTCAATTCGATATTCGTTTTTACATCGCATCTATTTGATTGATCGAAAAGTCTTGCAACACATTGCGCTACTGCCTGCTAAATTTGTTAAAGCTCTTACAGTATCGATCTTGTGTGGTGACGTCACAGAACATTCTCGAAGGTTCCTCAAGGCCTCGTCGAGTACGAATACAGCAACAATGTCAACGATAAGCAGCAGCATACTACGACCTATTGTCTAATACGAATCTCTGCGAGGCCATTCCGCAAGGACTGCAACCTCCAACACCTACGCTGCCCTCAAGGAGGAGGTCATTCACTATTCCACAGTGGCCACAGTATTCCACAGCGCTTCAGGGCTGGAGATATCTCTCTCGAAGACCGACCTCGTTCCGGACGCCCGTCCGTTGTGGGAAAAGACAGCTAGCGGGAAGCCTTCAAGCTGAAGCAAAATTCAACCACTCGCGAATTGGCAGCGACACTTGGATGAACGCAAAGCACCGTCGTGAGGCAGCTGGAGATCCTTGTGTACCGCAAAGTGTTGTCATCTTGGGTACTACATGAGCTGCGAGACTCTGACAAGGCATTGTCAGAATCAGTGTTGCTGAGTCAGTCGCTTCTTCTCCCGTACAGAAAGAACTTTCTAAAGGACATTGTTACTGGTGATGAGATATAGGTTTTTTATGTTGACCACACCCGCAAGAGCCAGTGGCTCCCACACGGAGAACCGGCTCCAAGGCAACCGAAACGTGGACACCACGAAAAGAAGGTTCTTATGTGTCGCTGGTTAGACAAAGAAGGCATGCTTTAATGGGAGTTGTTGGACAGTGAGACCACAGTCACAGCATCTGTCTACCCTACCCAGCTTCAGAGCTTGGCCGACGCCATGTGCCAAAACGTCCAGAACGGAAAATGTCTACCTGCTGCCCGACAACGCGCATCTAGTGAGTCGCGAGAAAATCCAGCAGTTAGGCTGAGAAGTTCTGCCCCACCCACCGTACTCTCCAGACCTAGCTCCTTCTGACTACCACCTGTTTGGAGCTCTGAAGCAGCATCTTCGAGGTAGAGAGTTCGATGATCGACGTAACTGAAAATGGCGGTTTCTGAATTCTTTTCCACACGGCCCTCAGAATTCTGGTGGAAAGGAATTGAAAGGCTGCCTGCCTTGAAGATGGGGCAGGATCTTAGACTTGGATAGGGAATATATCGTGGACTGAGTTTTTGTTTTAGCAAAAAGGGACAAATTTGAATATTGTTGTGCTAGCGTTGCAAGACTTTTCGATCAACCTAATATTAGGTCGGTGGTTTTTGTGCAACCGCTTTTCCTCTTTTTTGTTACTGGCTCAATATTCACCTACTGGTGTTTTTATATAACGCCTAATACGGAATTCTTTGTTTCATATGAACGAATAATTCCTGCTTTACCTATGCTCAGTAATTGTGTTTCTTCCAAGGTCTATTGAAGTAGGTCGAAAGTACAGTTCCGAACGATATTTTATGGAGCTGAGTAGAGGAAAAAGGACCATGCGACGGTGGTTTGCAAAATTTCGTACTGGAGATTCAACCTTGAAGATGCATCTCGAAGCGGCAGACTTTCTGCAATCCATGACAATGATTTGAAGGCCTTCTTGGAATATAATCCATCGCAAACAGTCCAACAGGCTGCGGAAGGTCTAGGAGTCAGTATGTAAAACTGCTGTTGCAGATGGATTGAAACGTCTCAAAAAAGGTGAAAAACTCGATAATTGGGTACCCCACGTTTTGAGTGACTGTCACGTTTCGAAATTTGTCCTTTTATGCTTCTCCGGAATCGAAACGACCAGTTTTTGGATTGAGTCGGCATATATGTATGATGAAAAGTGATTTCTACACAAAAATAGAAGACGATCAGAATAGCGAGTTGATGTCAACGAACTCTACAGGCAGTTCCCGAATTCGAAAGCCCACCGGGAAAAGACGGTCGCTAGGTCGGCGGCTGATGCGATTCACTACAACTTTGTGGAACCAGACCGAACCATCGCAGCAGAGTCTCACAGTAAGGAAATCCACGACCGAAATTTGGTGAGCTGCAGCAGGCACCGGTCGACAGAAGACAGAAGAGGTCTATTCTTCCGCACGATAACCTCCTCCACGATTCGCAAATCATCATGCGAAATTTGAAGAAACGAAGAGTTGAAGTTCTGCCTCACCCGCCATACTCACCAGATCTTGCGCCAACAGACAACCACTTTTTCAAGCACTTTCAGAACTTCCTCGCTGGTAGAGCCGTCGCAAATCAGGACCACGCAAAAACAGCCCTTCCATGTAGAATCTCAATGTGGAATCGCATCTCGATCAGCCAGTTTTTTCGCTGATGGAGTTATTCAACTGGCATCGCCTTGGAAAAAGTGTGTTGATTCGAATGGTGCTTACTTCGACTAAATCCGGTGAGCATCGAGAAAGTCGTGACCGTTTGAAGTGGACAAGTCAAAGCCGCCAGAACTTTCCGACCAACCTACAATACCGCTCTTGTCTTTTGGTTTTGGGCGGAATAGACGGGAAAAACCGCCGTTTCTGCCGCTTCTCCATAACTCCCTTCAAAGTGCTTTGATCAGAAAATATATGAATTCTCTCCGGATGGTCTATCCAATGATGTAGGTAGCATTCAGTAGTTCTTAAAAAATAGTCTCGACGGCGGCGGCCTCCCGTCGCCGGTCGAGATAATTGTTCCCACAGAGAATATCTAGTAGGCTCTTCGGTGAAGCATTATATTTAGATAGAAGTGTCGAATTCCGCATGAGTCAGCGTGCGTCAGTAGTTTTCCGTTTTCTTCTACCCTTTCGAGTGTTGGGCAAAGTACGCAATCGTTTAGCGAAATGAAATTTACTCAAAACGTCAGACGTATGAAAACCGAACAAGAATGGTGAACTCTTCGCAAACATCAAGGTTTTTGTCGCTGCGACAAATTTGTTTAGGAAATTGTGACGAAATTGATTGTGCAGGGAGCAGAGATCATAAAAGAAGGAGCACTATGTCGTGTACCGTCACAATCCATTAACTGAAATTCTCATAATTGACATAAGAACTTCAAGGTGACAGATACTGTGGGTATGAGCTGTTAGAAAATGTTTACTTGCGATAAAAACTTCAGCACCAAGCAGGTACGAAGACACTTTGCTGCTTACCGGGCAGTATGCTATACCTTTACATTACAGAAACCCGGCTAAGAGGATTATAAGAATAATGGTATTTTTGAGAAGCCGGATTTCAGGATGCTTCAGATAAGAGTAGCTTTAACAGGAACACATTTTCGGATGATCCAAATAACTGTATGTTTCGGATCTATTATAGCGGTATGGCACTAGAATAGATCGGAAATTTTACATGGTTTCAGAGATGATCAGGCAAAATGGCTGCGTAAGAAAGCTCACAAAAGGAGACCTTTCTAGTCATAGAAAAATAGAAAATATGTAGGCACAAAGTGAAGACAAGTATCACAGCCTTTACCGCAGTTCTTATAATGTGTTCTGTGCAACTCAAAGGTGCGTTGTTCAAGTTCAGCAGGAAAACTAGTTGTGTTAGTCAATTTACAGAATAAAAAGATACTAGGCGTGATCTTGCGCTGAGAAAGTCAGCCCCTTCTAAAAAATTGTCTCATAACAGTACATACTAGTCTCTTTTTTCGATTAATGAGCGGAAAATCCTGTTTTTGCGCCGTATTAGGCTTCGACAGCGTGATGTTGCGCAGTCGGAGAAGGTGGCGGCTGTTGTGTGCACCCAATACTAGGTTTCTGGTTCGGATTCCCCCACCGGGTCAACCAAACCTTCCACCATTCCTGGATCGGTGAATTAGTTCCAGAGTTATCTTGGGAGGATAAAGCGCTAAGTTGTTCATCGACTGGCCACCGCAATTCATTGTGTGGCCAAATACACATCCAGATCATCTCCACGACATCCCGTAGAGATAGAATGCGTGGCGCATTCCAAAAAGGATTGAGTAACACCGTCTTCTATCTTTTTTATTCTTTTCGGGTTTCTGAGGAAGGCTAGTAGTTTGATGGCGACAAGCTGCTTAATAGAGATTCACCATAATGGCTTAAAAAGCACACCAAAAGGCACATAAAAGGACGGCGTTCCTCAATCCTTTTTGGGATGCGCCACGCATTCTGCTTCTAGGGATGTCATGAAGGCGATTTGAATAGGCACACAAAAGATACAGCGTAATTACCCAATAAAAATTTTTAAAAAATGACGGATAAAGAGAATCAGAGCCTCTTTTAAGTGCTGAACACCGACTGTCGGTCAGGTTTTACAGCTGAAACTCGTGTTCACTGCCTAACACCGAAAATGAGGAGCAGAATACAGGCAGTAGATTCACAAAAGACAAAAAATGGCATAGAAGGGCTTGCTTTAGTGCAGTAGACTGCAAGAGAAAAAACACAAGAACACGGAGGCAAATAAGAATTGATGACCCTCGGGTTTTGTATATATGTCGAGGCAGTCGTTCTTGCATGTGTTTTGTGATGGGCCAGTTGTATGTCGTCACTTCATGGTCAAAGTCGACAGTTCCCGATCATTTTTTATAGGGAGCATGTACAACAATAGATCCCTCCATTTTTGACAGATGCACCCTTTCCTTTGTGATTTGGGCCAGGCAACATTTTGCGGTGTGTATCGCGCTTGTTCGTCGAGTCGAGAACGGAAAAAAATTCGTATTTGTTCTGGGAAGTGAATCACATTCGATCGAAGTCATTCCCTAGCGATAAGTGGTCGCCGATAACTCTTTAAACTGTTTACCAAGAATATTCTCAAGGAACATAAGGACAAAGAATAAAAGACGATGTTACTCAATTCTTTTTGGAATGCGCCACACGTTCTGCTTCTACGAGATGTTGTCGAGTGGATATTTGACCATACAATGACTTGCGGTAGCCCGCCGATGAAGAAGTCAGCGCTTTTTCTTTTTCAGACAAATCTGTGACCAATTCACTGACCTCGATCGGTCGGTGACTTGGTGCCAGAATGGTTGGCCTGAGTGAGAAATCCGAACCAGGAACCTGGTATCGATCGGGTGCACGCGACAGCCGGTACCCTTCCGACTGCGCTAATGCGTCCTAGCGACATACTACAAAACTCCCCCTACCAAATAATTAAATTATGACATTGAAGACGTTATTTTAACAGAGCTTTCCTATGCTCGACGCGCTGGTATCAGAATAGCCACTTCTTTAAAGCAAGGTTGGAAAAGCTCGATCTTTTACAACTTCTAGGAAACAACAATGTCTAACGATGAGGTCTTTGTTTGCAGCCAACTTTCACCTTCCTCCTTTCTATAGTTCGTCGGAGAAAATCAGCCGCACCCGCTCATCATCTTGCAGTCCAGTCATCAAGAAGATACCATCAGTTTAATGGAGCAGTAGATTAAAAAAAACAGAGTTCTCAATCATGATTGTTAATTACCACGAGTGTTTTTTACCCACTATAATAACTCTCAGATCGTAGTCGGGTTCATTGTTTTATGGGTGGCATTAATGTATGTATGATGTATGTATGTAAAGACGGTGTCTCAGCAAGAGTAGTCCTGACTGCAGTTAATATTTTTTATACAACTTTTTTCTTGCTTTTGTCCAACTTTAATGATTCTTGTTCCCCGTACCGACACAACTCACTTAGAAGGTCGTAAACTTGACGCATATCATACACTCTATAATAACGCGCTAAGCGTTGAGTTATACTATCGATCGGCGCCGTTGCCGCAGAAATTATTCATAAAATGGGGGAAAATGGGGGAAAAATTATGTCAAGAAAATAGGGAAAAGTACCCAGACGTCTTCTAGTTCCCTGCCTGGGAACTTTAGCCCTGGAGCAGTCGAGGCCGCCAAACATGAATCTGAAGTTTGTTTTTAAAGTATCGGTCGCATCAATCGATATTGATCAAATTATCGATTTTTGTGGATGTCGTCCAGGCGGTTCGAAACTTTAGCACCGGGGTAATCGAGGTCGTTGAACACGAATTTAAAGTTTGTTTTTAAAGTTTCTATTGCCATCAATCGATACTGATCAAATTACGGGGCACGAAAATAGCGGAGAACACCCAGTCGTCTTCTACGTGTCAGGGGTTCAGAAGACGTGCAGAATACGTCGCATGATGTGCCTGGGGACTCAGAAGACGTGCCAAAGACGTCGCTCAACGTGTTTTGGGATTCAGGTAGGCGTGCCGAGGACCCGTCCGCTAAGGGGGGATCATTGAGGGGAACCAGTATCAGAATGTAATGGAGGACCGATTAAGTAAGGGAGGACCAGTAGTGAGGAACCATCGCCCTATCACACTATATTCTGTACGTACTGCGAGCCTTTTGTACCCCTAGGCAAGGATAAAAGCTGTACACGTAGAGCAGCTAGCTCGATGTGATTTTCCTTAGCTTATCGATCCTGCAACATCGCGCGAAGCGCGCAAATGCGAGGCACACCGATAGGCGTGACGAAGCACTTGTATAATAAATAATTCTCATGCAAGACGTCCTCGCGGGAAGAATTTTATCTACGCCTTACGTTCTTTTTGCGATTTTAACAGCCCTTGTAAATAATTTTTCTTCCAAAACAAGAAACAAGTACGGGCTACTCTTTTACAAACCTCTCTTTACATGTGTTAGCAGAGAACTTACTACGGTCTCAATTTATTTCATTTCAAATTTGAATTCCCACATTACTCAAGGATTGAACAACACTCAAACCGAACATATGGTATGTAATCTGGTTTGATCCGCAGTATTTGTTTTGTTTTGTTTACTATTCATGGCACACAGTTTGTGTGATAAATAACTAAATAAATAAATGTTGTATTGTAATGCTGTAGTAGTGTATTGTTGCTGTAGTATGTTGCTGCTGTATGTATTACGTAGTTCGTAATGTTAAACGGCATTGAGTAAACCAGCGCAATGTACTACGCGGAAGGTTGACTACACATGCTTTTTGTGTTGTACATTTGGTTCTCCAATAAACCGTTCTGCTCTTCGAAGTCTACGGCAACCTCTACAGCAAAAAATCTTTGTTTCCATTATTGCTCAACCATTAGAAAAAACGTAGAGAAAAACAAGCTTATTCAGCTTTTATTAATTTTTATAAAAAAGATCGGCGAATACGATCATAGTCGATTTGCAAACGTCGACAGTGCAGATCATTTCCTTACTTGCCTTGAAAAGCGCCCACAATACCTCCAATTAACGCTCCTTCAACAGCACCGGCTACTCCTGGAAATAATGTTGAACAAGTTTGAATACAACCTAAGGTTATTTCATTGACACACGTTTTCTATTTAAAAAAATCGTATCAATTCAGTGCTCTAAAAGAGACTCCACAGTCATCTATACTTAAGAAAAGCGCCCACCTCCTCTTCCATATCTAGGATATCCGTAGTATGGGTATCCGTAGCCATAACCATAGGGTCGGTAGCCATATCCATAGGGTCGGTAGCCATATCCATAAGGTCCATATCCCCATTGAGCTTCTGTATGTGTGAGGAATAAAACCAGCAGGAGAATAAGTAGAACGTTGATTCTGTTTGTCATCTGGAGTAATAGTAGCTTAAATCGCAGGAATAAGGAAGGATAAGTTACATGACAAATTAGGCACTTCTGAAGACCAATTGAACAAATTCCAAAGCAATCTTGACACTTTTAAAATTGAAATCAGCATTTTCCAAATCAAGGAGTGCGCCCTGTCGATGAAGCTAGAAGCTTTCCATGAAGGTTAGAACAAATTTTCTGTTGAGGAAAATTTTATATATTTTTATTTCATCGGGAGTAGAGAATTGTTAGGCGTTAAACAGCTAGTGGTGCTATTGAGAGTGTGTGTAAGATTTGCGGAAATGATTTAGACACGCATGTGTCTTAGACAAATATTTGAAGGCGCAAGGCCAATCCAAGTACAGCGCGCTTGGCGTGGCCACAGACATTTTAGGGTGTGTACAATGGCAACAATTAGACAAATTAGTGCTTGATCATTTATCTTTATCTTTATCTGTGGGCATCCACTAGTAGGTGGACGCGTTAAAGCATTAAAACAACCAAACGAAGCAACCGAATTCAAACAATCTCTCTTAACGTAGCGTCACCGTTATCGTAAATTTGCGAAGATATTAAAAGCCAGAAATCAGAATGGAGAAATCTATGAAGGAGACATAAAGCTATGAATAGATAAGACATGCAAACCTAACAAACATGACAACAGCAAACCGGAGCAGTAGGCAACTTTCCGCTAGCTAGATAAGAACGTAGATTAAAGAAGGAAAAGAGAAGAGCTCTACTGAGGGATAACGGGCTTTTTAAGGAGATTTTTGAAAGCAGTAAGCCACATTCCTATGCAGCCTTTAGCTATTAAGGTGTTGAAGGCAGGCACAACTCTATTTGAGAGGATCTTTAACCTGGTATTAGTGCGAGAAGCACGAGTCGCAAGTTTATGCTTGCCACCTCTGTTTCTAGGTTCTATCCTTTGTATATCCATGTGGCGCCAACTTAGCTATCCCGTACGGTTTATAAGCTTTTTTCGGCCAGGAGGAGAAAGAATCGTGGTACATGTCTCGAAGACGCGCTGCGGTATTGCGCGCACGCGCCGTTGCTTCCGTTGCAGCTAATCAGCCACCGCCACCCAGTCGCACAGGCAAGGCACACGATTGGCTTCCGCGAGCCGCATTTCCTGCTGCACGTTCCCGAACTCCGTCTTGGAGGAAATGTACTGAAATCGCTAAACGCTCTCAGATTCTCTGTCTATGGCGCTACAAACTTATTTATATACCAGACGGCCTAGCGGCCGCCAAACGTCAGATTGGTGGCTTCGCCTCCAAACCCCGTTCATAGAATAAACTCAATCTTCCTCGTGTTTTCTTTAGGCCTTCTTACTTTTACTACAGTAAATAAAGGTTTTACTATACAGATTAGTGCAGCTGAATATTCTAGGGCAGAATCTTCACTGCTCATACGAAAACTGTCCACTCTCTACATGCACGCGATTTATTCTCCGAAGTGCCCGTTCTTTACGTGGCGAGAAACAGATCATGAGAGCCCCAATCCAAAGTGTTTAATTTGCAGAAACATAACTAAAACTAAACGGTATTGGTCGACAAGTCGGCACCGTTTACTCTCCGACGGCAATAATGCTTCTCCGAATCCCATAGCACTCTCTCTACTTCTTCCCCCCCCCCTCCCCGCTAATACTTCGTTACCTATGAGCTGGCAAATAAACGGAGTGAGAGTCAAGCACGCGCATGTGATACGGTATCCCCACTCATGTGTCACCACGTTGCCACGACGTCTTTGACACATGCACTCCGACACAGGTGTCACGCCGCGACTTCTGTGACCCGCCTTTGGAAATCCGACGTACATTGGACGACACTGAGAGAAAATTCTGGTTCCCGCCTATTCCCCCCCCCCCCCCCCCCCTCAAGTGGTACTCGCTTGCTGATCCCCTCTTCACTGGTCCCCTTCCTACTGGTCCCCCTTACTCCGAATCCCTACGTAAGCTTGACGTCTGCGGCACGTTTTCTAAATCCTAACATACGTTGACAACGTCTCCAGCACGTCTTCTGAATTTCTACGTACGTTGGACGACATCTTCAGTACGTCTTCTGAATCCCTACGCACGTTGAACGACGTCTGCGGCACGTCTTCTCAATCCTACGCTTCGCACTTGGTCCCCATCCACACCCTGACGCGTTGCCCTCTCAAAATATCGCAAACTTGGACGATCAGTCTCCAGGGATATAGTTTGCCAGCAATTCCCTATGGTAAAGCTCAAGCAAAGCCCGTCCAGCATACGCCGCGCTGTCGCAGGCATCTCTTGGCTTCAGTCCCCCTCCCCGTGACGGACACGTGGCATTAGCCGATTATATATAGTAGGATACTATGAGTCCAGCAGCCTAACGGTCGCCATACGTCTTCTTGGGGACTTCGCCCCCGAACTTCGAGTATAGAACAGCCTTCGATGGCTGTAAATGGGCGTGTCAAAGCAGCAATTTCGGCAGGTTTACTTCTATGCGTTCAAGCTTGGTCGTAGTGTGGCGGAAATAACTCGGAACATCAACCAGGAATGGGGCCAAGGAAGTGTTGACGAGTCCACGGCGAAACGCTGGTTTCAAAGACTTTGTCGAGGTGAATTTGATCTTGAGGATGAGGCATGTCGCGGACGTCACTCTGGCATTGATGACAACGAGTTAAAGACCTGGGTGGAAGCAAATACACGTGTAACCGTTCGAGAACTTGCGAAGGAATTCTGAGTAAGCAAATCAAGTATTTGGGAACATGTGCGAAAAAAGACGAAGAAGTTAGATAAATTGATACCACACGAGTTGAACGACCATTAAAAAATCGCGCCAACAAGAACGATCCATTTCTCGGCTGTATCGTGAATTGTGACAAGAAATGGGTCCTCTACGATAACCGGCGGCGATCGGCTCAGTGGTTGGACCGCGATGAAGCTCCGCAGCAGTTCCCGAAACCGAAATTGCACCAAAAGAAGATTATGATAACTGTTTGGTGGCCTCCTTCTGGATTAATTTACCACAGTTTTTTGAACAAGCCTTTGTCAGCAATGGCAAGAAGGCCTACGAAGCTCGGAGCTAAGGGAGAAGTCGCAATTAGCAGATGCACTGCGATACATGAAGAAGTCCAAATATCGCTGGGCCGGACACCTGCTTTGACGAAAGGACGATAGATGGAGTCTCCGTGTCACAGAATGGCTCCCAACAGACCATAAGAGACCAACGGGACAGCGATGGGCAGACTCATTCTCAAGATCTTTCAGAGATCCGAGTCTGCCTCACTGGATGCAAACTGACAGAGATCCACCGGTCTGGAAGAGTTGTGGTCCCCGCTGAGAAGACCTTCAGCCGACAAAAGGACCATCAAAGTATCAAAGTAAGTAAATTTCTTGAAGTCGGGCGAAACAATGACGGCCGAGAAGTATGTCCAACAGGTCGACGAAATGCACGAAAAATTCCGACCTATGCACCCGACAGTGGTCAATAGAAAAGGACCGGTCCTTCCCCACGATAACGCGCGACCACATGTTACGCATTCGATGCTGCGGAAGTTGAACGAATTGGGCTACGAAACTCTACCACACCCACCATATTCACCGGACCTTTCGCCAACCGACTACCACTTCTTCAAGCTTCTGGATAAGATTTTGAGCCAGAAATGCTTCAATAACCGAGCCCATGTAGGAAACTGCCTCAGACGAATTTATCCGCTGCAGATCTCCGGATGCAACAAGGATAAATAAGCAAGTATCTCGTTGGCAAAGATGTGTAGACTCGAATGATTCTTACTTCGATTAATAAAGTTGTGTTTGGGCTGAGATCTGTCGCTTTAAAATTAGAGGTATAAAACCTGCATTAATTACCTGACAACCTAATAGTTGGAACAAAGAATGAATGAATGAATTGAGCATTAAACTGGAAACAAGTATTCTGAATAGGTTTAGGAAGCAAGTGCGTTTTTGGAAAACATCAAGAATTCACAGTGGCCTATTGAGTACAAAGGATGCGCGAGCACAAATTTTGGCCACAGGATGATAAATTTTAGCTCTACAACCCCTTGTGGTGGAGCGGAGAACAGTGCAGTGAAAGTTTAACCGTTCCAGTCATCATCTCAGAAAATCGTCCTGTTTCCAATGAATACCAAGCGATTCCAGGTTGAATATTTAATTACGATCAGGCGCTGATAGAATGGAGATGCGGTCATAGCCATTTAAACCATGGCTTTCTTGTGTAGCTGTTTTCACCGGTTCGAGTCTCTACGTGCAATGTTTAAAGTGAGGACTAAACAAAATGGTGCCGTACTCCGATTGGGCGAACATATGATTTGTGTGCAAGATTCAAGTGAGCTTCTGAACTTGTAGACAGAGTTCTCGAAAACGTTATGAGCCTGCCTTTCTCTTGCAATTATCTCATAATACCCTAAAAAAGTAAGTCTTCTATCTAACTTGGAGCGCAGATCTTTCAGTGTATTTTGAACAGGCTGCTATTACCAAGGTTGAAATTGTCGAGATGGAAAGCATTAGTCTTTGGTGCTGAGATAGGTAATTTCCGGATTGGCCCTAGTCGGAGGGAGGCATAGTCAGAAGCTGGGAAATCGCGAAAAATGGTGCTCTTGTTGGCAATGATTTCAGTTTTACCGTTGTCCGAGAATCAGAGTGGACTGTCCCTCCCCATTAGGACCCTAACCCTAATTTTCACCAATCCGCAACGTCAGAAACTGCGCATTGGAGGGGAATGTCTGAATTCGCAACAGGGAATCTAGCGAAAACAAAGCACAGAAGGTTTACAGCCGTTAAATGAAGAGCCTGCTCAACCCGTGATTCTTTATAACCGGCTGAAAGGGCAGCGAACTGAAAAATGGCGGCGAATCAAACACCAAATGACAGCGTTCGGTTTATGTGACGAAGCGAGCGAGTTCTTGTGAGTGTTGTTGTTCTCAGCAGTGTATCAATTATAACACATCCAGTAGTAAGGCTGTGATAGTCTCTGGTTTTTTTTTACATCAGTGAGCTTTTGAGGATCAGCTGAAGATGAGTGAACAGCGCCTTAGGTGGTATGGACACGTCCTCAGAAGACCAGAGGATCACCCCATAATGTTGGCCCTACATTCCGAGGCACCCGGAAGGCGTCCGAGAGGAGTTCCAAGGAAAAGGTGGAAGAACGTCATCAAGAGAGATCTGGCCGAAGTCGGCGCCACGGCATGACAGATGACGTCCTTGATAGGAAGAGGTGGCGACAGATCACAAGAACAGCGGACCCTGCGACTGCGCGGGACTAAAGGCTCAGGAGAAGACGAAGAAGAGGAAGAAGCTTTTGGGGACCAATGCATTAGAAACTAATTCGAATTAAAAAAACGGTGCGTAAAATTGTCTCCACTTTGGCGACGGAGAGCGGAAGCCGTGCGATTTGTGCCTCTTATAACCCGCGATGGCCTCTTCGCTAAGCAGCTCGTGGTGCAGTGGGTACAGAGCCTCGCTCCGGCGATGGAGGTCGGGCGTTCGGTTCCTAAGCATGTCTGTGTTTTTGCATTTCAAGTGACTGCATGAGATCTCAGGAGTTTTAACGTCTACTCAATTTTCAGGCGTTTTCTGCCCATTTTCCAGCTGTATGCGGTTTTGCAGAATCCAGCTGCGGACTTCCCTCTTGGAGAACCCAACAGCAATGGACGATTTCGCGCTCCATCGCGAACGCATGTGGGGCCGCAAATTGCCAACAGCCGCCCTTCGCCCAACTAATGCGGCCCGCGATCAAATGCCTTCTCCAAGTACAGGAAGACAAGATGCTTCTGCTTCACGCGGTCTTATTCTATCACATGACGAACATGACGTTACCACGGCCTGACTACAATGCGCTCGAAGATCTTCAGTCTATGCGAAAGCTATCGGAGTGGATGGTAGTTTATGCATTCTGCCGGAATGTCCTCTTTATTCGAAATCGGAATCGTCGTGCCTCTCTGCCAAATATCGGGCACTTTCTTCTGCGTAAGGCCTAGTTGGAGAATGTGGTCAGCTACTTCACGGGGGGACCAGGATCTCGACTTCCTCCAAGTCGGAGAACGTTCTTTCAAATCTTTCAGGGCACGTTGCCTTGCCTGGCTTCATCTTCTTCGGAGTCGCTTCTATCTCCTCTACAGTGATTTTCTGGACGGGCCGCATTCAGGAGGAGAAGATAGAATGCCCTGCAGAGTCGGTACTGTTCGAGTCCTGGCGAGCAAACACTACTGTCGAGGTGATGTCAGAATAACAAAGAGTCTAAAAAAGGGAGACCGCTTTATGAAGTCCTCCTATGCTCCGCTACCACCCAGACGCCATGAATTCCTTCCTACATACATCAAGTATCAGTTCTAAATTTCTCTCGACGCAAAAAGGGATCGCTATACTAGTTTTCAGTGAAAATTAATGGAGGAATGAAATGTCAGCATAACGAGACAACTTTGGCGAACTGTCTTCTCAATTACCGCTCAAATAGTTTCTGGTCACAATTCCTTTCATTAGTCACAGGTTAGGCACGTCTTCTGTTGTATTGCTGCTTTTAAAGCTCGCATTCACTGCATGTTTTCGTGGTTATTTTACTGCATAAAGATAAATTTTTTGACAAGATAAATGTTGTCAAATTGTTATGAGTTCCCTAAGCACACATGCGTGTATATTTCTTCTGGTTATAAGTTTCTTGTAAAAAGAGGTGGAACGGAGTGCGAATACACTGTGCCCGTGCGGTTTTAGAACGCTATTTGAGTGCTGGTAAATCATTCGAATTGTTAATTGCACGGCGCATTCTTCGGTTTAACTCTTTTTTCAGAAACGTCGTCGAGATCCCACAAAGATAAAGCCACTGTCACGGCACGTATTCTTCGCCTACCTACGGAAGATGCGTGTTATCTACTTAGTAGCTGTATTACTAGCGCTGCTTCTGCCGGAAGTTCTTGGACACTATGGATATGGATATGGTTATGGATACGGCTACGGCTACGGCTACGGAAGACGCCGACATCATCACCGACCACCACCTTTCTACCCGGGATTTGGGATGCCCTATGACATGATGGCGTACCAAAGATTTGGTGTAATATCAGGTAACGTGGATTTGTTGAATTCAGTACAATTCAGTTAAAAAAACTTTCGTGGGGAGATATTGTAGAACGGTGCAATTACTGAAGGACGAATTTCTTCTTCTTCTTCTTCTTCTCCTGAGCGTTTAGTCCCGCGCAGTCGCAGGGTCCGCTGTTCTTGTGATCTGTCGCCAACTCATCCTATCAAATTCGTCATCTGCCGTGGCGCCGACTTCGGCGAGATCTCTCGTGATGACGTCCTTCCATCTTTTCCTTGGGGCTCCTCTCGGACGCTTTCCGGGTGCCTTGAAATCTAGGGCCAACCTTGTGGGGTGATCCTCTGGTCTTCTGAGGACGTGTCCACGCCACCTCAGGCGCTGCTCTCTCATCTTCAGCTGGATCGGGGCTGTCTTCATCACTGCCCTAACATCCTCGTTTCGCACCCTGTCCCGACGGGTCCATCCACATTCCCACCTCAGCATCCTCATCTCCGCCGCGTGCAGTTGCCGCTCCTGCGCCTTACCCAGGGCCCAGCACTCACTGCCGTAGAGGAGGGCAGGTCTCACAACTGTTCTATAGAGCTTGCCTTTGAGCGTCCTGGAGCATCTACGGTTCGCAGAGGATCCCTGTGAACTCCCTCCACTTGAGCCAGGCTGCGTTTATCCGTCCCCTGACCGCCTGGTCCACACTTCCTTCCTCGGATAGATCACTTCCGAAGGACGAATTTACTGATTTTAAACAGGGGTCTTAAAGGTTGTAATATATTTCAAGGTCAACCTTATTAGATAGTTGTGAATTAAAGGTGCACACAAAGTTCAGTGCGTCAAATTTTTTAACGAAATTTTTAACTGAAAATTTTCGTTAAATTTCCGGTAATTCGCTGAATTTCGTTAAAAAACGGAATTTTCTGCAAACTATTGTTTCAAGTGAAAGCAATCAAGGGAAATGTTATACGTTCTTACTTCAACAGGTCAACAGTTAAAGTTCAAGTAATGGAGTGTAACACTGCAATGTAAAATAAACAATTCAACATAAACAAAGTGTAGACAGCAAAATAAACAAGACTTCAGCAACAAATTATATACAGGATGTGGAATAAAAACCGGTACCGAATTATCATTCAAGGTAACGGTACTTAGTGGGCTAGTGCCCACATCACACCGGCAAGGCATCTTAAAATACGCGATCAGGCAGACCTTGGAGTTTCCCTTTCCTAGTTCTTTGCGAAACCGTTTTGTGTTCTAAGAACTAATACGATCTCGATATGGGCACCAGTGCACTAAGTACAGAAAGAATTAATCAAAACACAACAGAAAGCCTGTCAATAGAATGTTAACACGTTGTTGAACGCACGATTTTCGCATGTCTTTTGCGCTCGACCAATCCATTTTTTTGCAACCACGGGACCGTGACACGACATCGCGTTATACGGTTCCACACTGCCAAAGGTATGTGACACGTCGTCAACTTGTTAACGTTTAGGAGAAGTAACTTTCTAAATTTTTGTTATTAGCGTTTTCTAAAGTCTTTTAAAATACGTTCAACGTCCGAGAACATTCTCTCCCTCTCGTTCCTGGTTGCGTGCAAAAGTATTCTAGGATAATATTTTAACATATTTGTTGAAGCCTGGAGCGGCTGGAGAGGGTACAGGCTGTTACAGCATGTTTTGTTGCAATCAAAACTGTTGCGCCAGGGGACTTCAAACCCTCACCTTCTGCTTTCCGGGCAGCAATGCTACGCCTCACACTAACGGCGCTAACATACGCGATATCCACAAAGCGCATCAGCACTCCGCCACATTGTTACTAGTAAGGAGTTCAGCTTTACCGGCTCCACGCTGATATCAGCGGCAAGCTCATTCCGATATCACGGGTGAGGGCTGATGCGCATCGAGAATATCGCTGGTGTTACGTTTGGTGGTGGTGTAAGGCGTAGCGTCGCTGACCGGAAAGCACAAGGTGCGGGTTCGAGTCCCACCTGACACAACAGATTTGATCGCAACAAACAGCATATTCTAGGATAAGTGATTATAGGCATATCTTACGAAGAGGTTAGACAACTACCTTTGTGGATTCGTTGATGTGCTTGGGGGCTCGGCCAAGAAATTTTTGGTTCCGAAATGCATAAAGGATAAAAGGATAAAGGACGGCGTTACTCAATCATTTCTGGGATGCGCCAGCGCATTCTACTTCTACGGGATGTCGTGGAGGCGACATGAATGCGTATTTGGCCATACAATGACTTGCGGTGGCCAGCCGATGAACAAGTCAGCGCTTTATCCTTCCCAGACAAGTCTGGTACCAATTCACCGACCCCGGAGGGATGGAAGGCTTGGTTGGCCTGGGCGGGAAATCCGAACCAGGAACCTGGTATCGGGTGCACGCGACAGTCGCGCCTCCTCCGACTGCGCTACACGCGCCCCCGAAATGCATTTTTCCCAAAAATTCAAATGCACCATAAAAGACACGAAAATAGCATGAAAACCTAAAAATATTCTTGCTGATTTCAATTGTTTTCAGGATCTTTCCTAATCGGGAGATGAGGCCTGCAACAATAGTGAGGACTAAGGGTAAAAGTGAAAAACTTACTGAGAAAAAAGTCCGTTAAAAATTCCGTTAAATTTCTAAAAATTTTCGTTAAGTCCTTAAGCCAGATTTTAACAAAAAATGCCGTTAATTCGTTAAGAAATCGTTAACCGTTAAATGTCCCTGATGTGAATAAAGTTTGTGTTACTCAGAAAAACTTGCCAGAGGCTACGGGCTACGAAATGGTTTAAAAACAGGGCTCTAAAAAGGCAACGAAATCAACAATGAATTTTTTGACGTTCTCAGCGTTGCCGAAATGTTTACTTTGAAGAACTTTCCCAATGCTTAAGCAATTCTTAGCTTGCAACCCATAGAAGTCAGCTAAGGAGACAGAGAGTATGCTTTCGAATTCTAGCGATAAGTCGTTAGTTGTTCAGATGGTAGAATTGCTCATCATTTCTTGTTTGTTAACGTTAGCTGATTTCCTTTATTTCCTACCGCATTGACCAGCTTTCACAAAGGTTTGTGGCACAGAGAACTATTACCGACTATGGCATACTTCATCTGTAGACGTGAAGCTTGCGTTTTTCGAGAATCAATATCAATTAATTACTAATTCACATCGATTACCGTGAAAGAACCGTGTAAGGGTGTGTGTATGTAGCACAGTGAGGTGCCAACTGTCGCGTACATCCGATACCAGGTTCCTGATTCGGATTTCCCGCCCAGGCCAACAAAGCCTTCCATCCCTCCGGGGTCGGTGAATTGGCACCAGACTTTTCTGGAAAGGATAAAGCGCTGCATTGTTCATCGGCTGGCCACCACATGCCATTGTATGGCCAAATACGCATTCAACTCTCCTCCACGACATCCCGTAGAAGTAGAATGCGTGGAGCATCCCAAGAGGATGGAGTAACGCCGTCCCTTAACCTTTTTTTTACCGTGAAGGGCTAGTCGTACTCAAGTCGTTCTCAACGAGCTGCAGGAGAGATCCGATCACGTAATGATCTTTCTTTTCTGGCCACCAATTTCGTGCTGAGGTGACTAGAAAGAGATCCTTATTGAAATAGGGGCTATAATTTGATAATTAACGTCGTTCTTTTCATATTTTTCAATGTGGATTTATTTACATATATTAACAACATTAACCAATGACATTGATCATTTTGTTGGACGATCCTTTCGTGAGTTGAAAAATTTCACGCTCAAAGACCTCTTAGTTATTAGAAGCGAAGAACTGGTGCAACTTATGTTTAAAACAACTTTATTGGGATTAAATGGTTCTGAAGGAAAAATACAAATCGAAATCTGATGGGTGCTAAGTCAGTGCTTCAGGGTGGATGTGGCACCAGTTCCCCATTGAGTTCTGTTAATTTTTGGCAGGTTATCAAAGAGGTGCGCGCTCTGACGTGATCATGGTGACTGGCCAGCTTAGGGCATTTTTTCTCGATTTCTTCGTTCAGTTTCGGTAACTGACCAAAGTAGACGGTCGAATCAATAGTCTGGTTTATTGGCAACACGCATTCTGCTTGTGTAAGGGATAACGTGATGTCTTGAGTGAGTATCTATCCCATAGAAATGGCCACCTGATGAACAGATCAGCAACTTATGAATCATAGTCAAGTTTCAAATCTAGTGCTTCGGAGGAGGCGGAAGTTTACCTGCCTTAATCAGTACCGGAAGCAAGAAACTCAACTCAGACACCGCTTGTAAGGAATTACGTGGTGACAATTTCAGAGCGCATTTAGCCCATACAGTGATTTATGATAACCATCTTACGAATGTTGGAGGGTACATGGCAGGAGAAGTAGGAAATGAGGAGTAGCGGGCTGCATAAGGTAGGCAAGGCATAATAGAATACATGTGGTGCATATAAACCCGTTGGGGTGGGATGAAGAGTTCTACCCGTCTTTTGTGCGCCGACATGCCGATTTCCCAGACAAGTCTAGTTCTGAATTCCCGGAATTATGGAAGTTTGGTTGGCCTGCGCAAGATCCGAACCAATGACCTCGAGTCGGGGAACAGGAGAGTAGCATTGCCTCCTCCGAATACGCTACGAGACCGGGTATCAGATGTAAATAGGACACTTTAGAAAATTTTAATAGCTGAAGTTTTTCTTACAGGCGCTATCCAAGGAGCACAGCTGGGAGCTTTGATTGGAGCAACACTGGAGCAACCCATTTTCTACCCACCGTTAATGAAGAAGTGAAAGGAATTGGAAAATACCTCACTGAAGAGCTTTTTGTTCATTTTTGCTCTGGTGATTTCGATTGTGAGTGTCTTTTGTTGAATACACAGTGGTACCGTAATATTATCTATAAAAAAACTGGTGGCATTTAGAAGAACCCTGCTGTTCACATTTGTTTCGGCAAATGTACGACTTTTCCCCATTCATAATCTTAATGAGCTTGTCTTGAGTATGATAGAGATCAGGGACCAGATTCATCAGCGAATTGCAGCAATTTGACGGAGAAAATACAGCCGACATCCCTTTTAGCGCGGCTTATCAAGCGTTAAATCGCTGTAAGACGTTGAGGAATCTGGCCCCTGAATGATTTCTAAACAGACCGAATTTCGAGTGCAATTTAATTTTGTGAATCTAAGCCTAGTAATAAAGCATTTTCTATATCGCAGTGTTTGCAGAGTGGAGACAAAAGAGGGTAGACGAGTGCACGCATTCTGAACTAATAACGCTCTGTTGTAGACCTACTATCAGCCATTTGAGCGTTAAAAGAAATTACGAATGGGCCGTACGACGAACCATTCAGACGATACACTTAGGCCTATGTTATACTCGCGGACGTCCCGCGGGAGCATCCGCGGGACGTCCGCGAGTGGAAGGTGCGCCGCAGACGATCGTCGTACGGCGGCCACCGTCGCATTGGAGCGCGTTTTTGACGCCGAATTCCGCGGGACGACAGCCGTGCCGCGGGCCGGAAGTGTAAAGGCCCTCTCAGACTTCTGCGGCGTTGCCGCTGCCCCATCCTTCATCATGGGGCAGGGACGCAGAGCTCGCCGTCAGCGGCGTCCCTGTCCTATCCTTAACCACAGCGGCGAGCGGTGTTGTCGCAAAAGTCTGGAGGGCCTTAAGGCCCCGTTTATACTTCCATCGTAGGGCGACACGATTCGAACGAAGCAATGCGTCCGGTCGCGTCGCGCGTTTTGGACGGCGATGAGCACTTCGAACAGCCAGCAACGCGATCCGCGATTATGCACCATTTCGTACTAGCACGCAGCCATTACCGCCATATTTCCGGGTCCACGTGTGTACTCAGTTCTTCTGCTACTACACTACTCAGGGTGTGTTCTCGAAGCACTGCTGATCCTAAAGGTCAACAGACAAATACGCCTCTAGCGCCAGCGAGCCACGGCTGATCCTAATGGTCAGCAATGGATCGTGGATACGCCAGAGGATATGCCTATCGGAAGGAATTCATGGAATTTGGGCGCCCTGGACGTGAAACGGGATTGAAAAGTTTACGGAGAAAGCCGAAAACATATAAAGGGGCTCTGAAGAAGAATAAAGCAAAAAATCAAGAGCAATTGCGGGGGCGCACTGCGAAAATCAGCTGGTCGGAGCCATACCGCGCCCCATTCCACCGCGATCCATCGCATCGCACCCATTTCGTGCGCGACGCGATCAAACACTGGGCGACGCGATTGATCGCGGGCTCACGCGATTCATTTCAGACAGCTGGCGTCGACGCCGGGCGACGCGATCAATCAATTTGGCCTCATTGCGTGGTCATCGCTTCGCGCGGCGGCGAAGTATAAACGGGGCTTTAGGATGGTTCCACAGTTTTGAAAGGGTCTGTAAGGCCACTGGAAAATGTGGCCTCTACCATTTAAATACGATTTATTCATTCTGTTTCTAAGATCAAAAAATGAATTCTAAAATACAGAAACACTGGAAGATACGAACAACATAGTACTGTTAGTTCTCATCTACAGTTTTTTAAACAGTTTTTCGAGACACTGAAAATCCCTGCACTTCGACACGTTTATACGCTATCTCCACACACAAATCACAGAGCCTTCGGCGCCTTCTTCTTCATTTCCTCCTCCCAGTGCTCGCCGTTAAAAGTAGAAAAGCGTAGCTGCTTTACCGTTGGTGAGTCTATGCAGTGTGGCATAATACCTGTATCGAGACAACCTTACAGTCAATCTTGTGAATGGGGCCATAGGTACAACTACTATCACCACTCACCTATACTATCAGGATTCGACCGAGGCACGTAGAAGGACTGCACGCCACAAATACTGCAGAATCTATGCTTGGCTTGGTGAGTGTTGAAGGTGTATGTGGTCAACTTATCTTCGCCCTGAAAAGTTTTCTCGTTACTAGTCGTTGATGTGGCCTAGGTCGGGAGGAGGGAACAAGCTAGCTTATCGCCGAACATCGGGCACCGTCTGTATACCGGGGTGGCAAGAAAGTCTTGTTCGTATATGTTTTTCATCTTTCTTTTTTCTTCAACATATTAATGCAATCCCTTCCTTGGGCCATCAACACAAAAATGAAGCAATATCGGTCAATACTTTTGTAGACAATACATTCTCTATTTTTTAGGCTCTCTACGACCATGTAGTGACTTAGTTGTTCTAATGTTCCTTTAGCAAAAATCTCTGAATAGTGTATACGTTCCAAATGTTCCTAGAAGATGTGATGTTTAGTCCTGCGCTGTTATGAGAATAGTTGATTCTATGGAACAAATGGAAGAAATGCGTTCAAAATTCTTTTTTAATATGAGCTTACATAAAAGGAGCTATCTATTAGGTTGTAACGAATTAAATGGCACTGGCTCGCGCCATTATTTGGCGCGTCTTTACGCGTTTGATCAAGAACAAACCGTAACATGAGCATATCATTTAGAAGCGCAAACTTTGCTCTACCGGTGAGTACCAAATTTTTTATGTAAAAATGGGAAAACTTTAGAGTTTTATTGACTTTTTTGCAAATGGACAAAAGGGTAATCCGAGGCATTTACTTGTATGAATTCAAGCTGGGCACTACAGCTAAGGAGGCGGACGAGAAGATCATCGCTGCATTCGGTCAAGGATGTTCCACAATTCGGACCGCGTATCGTTGGTATCAGAAGTTCCGGAATGGAGATGAGAGCTTGGAAGTATGGAGGTCGTGGGAGGCATAGTGATGTTGATGAGGACAAGCTGAGAGATATGGCAGAGGAGGATCCACACAAAGGTACCAGGGAGATAGCGAATGTTGTTGGCGTCAGTCATAATACAGCTGCCCGGCATCTGAAGGAAATTGGAAAGACGAAACGGACCCATTCCTTGATCGCATCGTAACCTGTGACGAGAAATGGATAATGTACGACAACAGGCAACGATCGGCACAGTGGGTGGACAACGATGAGAGCCCAAGGTTTTTGCGAAGCCGGAATTGCACCAAAAGAAAGTAACGGTGACAGTATGGTGGTGTTCGCTGGGAATTATTCACCACAGCTTACTCCCTCCCGGTGAATCCATCACGGCAGAGAAGTGATGCATTGAAATTGAAGAAATGATGAAAAAGTTGAAGGATATCCGGCCGGCCTTGGTAAACCGAAGGAGAGTTCTCCTTCTGCACGACAATGCTCGCCCCCATGTAGCACGAATGACGTTACAGAAATTGAATGAGCCGAGCATTGAAACTCTACCACATCCTCTGTTTTTTCCCGACCTCTCCCCAACAGACTACCATTTCTTCAAGCATCTTGGCGACTTCTTGGTAGGGAAAATATTCAAATACCAACAGGATGCCGAAAGTGCCTTAGAAGATTTCGTCAATTCCAGAACTTCGGAATTTTATGCTACTGAGATAAAAAAGCTTGTCTCACGTTGGCAAAGATGTGTAGAATCAGAGGGTTTTTATTTCGATTGATAGACTTGCCTACAAGCCGAGATATTAACTGTTTAAATTTACAGTGGTTCAGTGCCATTTATTTCGTTACAACCTAATATAAACTACAGCGTTCCAACCCAGAATGCTCTCATTCCTCTTCGTGGGCCACTGATCTAAGTGGACTTCTCTTTCATTTCATTTCATTTCATTGAAACATGTGGTACAAGCACATGTAAAGCGATCAGCGTGAGCGCGCTCACCATCGCACCGAGAAAAGCATCGATGAAATCAATTAGAAAACGAACAAAACAAAGGAATGAATCAACCAAATAGCGGAAAATAGAAAACTTAAGAAAGGCAAGAAAGCTCTGCGCAAAACGATAAGAAAGGACTATCGAAAACCGCTACGGAAAGCAAAGGGAAACAAGATTAAGTAACTAAGAGTTACTGGGGAGATTCAGAGGTATTTTTCTAAAATCCTTTTAAAAGCCGCAACGCTTGTAGGTATAGCAAAACGTTTACTTAACTTGGCGTATTCCGCGCCGGCTCGACAGACAAAGTAGTTGGAGCGGACTGAACTCCGGGCCCGAGGAACCCGAAGCTTTACAGCAGCACCCCTCGTTATGGAATCACTCGTCACGAAAAATCTACGTCCACTCAGATGGACAAGACCGTGCAGCGCTTTGTAAACCATAATAAGATCGAACTTCTTCCGCCGTGTGGATAGAGGTTCTAAACCTAACTGCAAATTCCGCACATCATGGTTCGGAATAGAACGGTAGTTTATATGCCTTGACCTGAAGAAAAGTTTTCTAGTGAAGCTGTTCTGGACCCGTTCCAAGGCGTTAATATTTTTGATCTTATTTGGACTAAAGACAGGAGTGCCATACTCGAGAATAGGACGGACGTAAATTTTATAGGCTTTGAGGAAGATATGTTCGTCTTTAGAAGTTAGGCACCTGAAAAGATTGCATACCCTGCGAGTGGCCTTCGCCGCAACTTCATGACAGTGCTTATCGAAATCTAAGTTATCGGTGATAACGAAACCGAGATCCTTAACTTCCGAAACCTGCGATAATTGAACGCCTTCGATAAAATAAGGCATTTTATTATTGTTCTTACCTAAGTGAAGCACTTTAGTTTTATCTTTCGCTAACGGAAGGCCCCAAGTGTGGGCCCATTTGGCAACTGCCGAGATTGCTTCCTGCAACTTATCCACCCCTCCGGGGTCAGTTACACTATTATAAATTTTGAGATCATCGGCAAAAGCCTTGCAAGATACCCCAATTGGATTTATAAGTGATGGGATCCCCCTGGTGTAGATGTTGAAGAGAACCGGCGAGAGGACAGATCCCTGAGGGACACCACTACATGCAATTTTGGCAGAAGACAAATGGCCCCTGTAGTTGACCCTGAACACACGCTGACATAAAAAGGCTTCTAGCCATTTCACTATCCTATAATGAAGCCCCACAGCAGACAGCTGCTCCAAAAGTTTGTCATGAGGAACCTTATCAAAGGCTTTCTCAAAGTCGAAATAGATAACGTCGATTCCGTGACCAGATTCAATCAAACTAGTCCAGTCATTTAAAGCAACTAGCATTTGGGCGGTAGTCGAGCCTCCTTTACGAAACCCAAATTGCTCAGGCGGAATTATGGAATTGTTATCTAAGTGGGAGACTATTACTTCTTTGAGCATCTTCTCGAAAAGGCGCGCCAAGACAGAGGTGATACTAATAGGCCGGTAATTCCGTGGATTGCTGAAAGGGGCCTTTTTGGGCAGAGGAATAACGAAGGCCTCCTTCCACTTTCTGGGTACCTCTCCTCGCATTAGACTTAGATTGAAGATAATTTGAAGCGGGGTCACGATTTCTCCAGCGACCTTTTGGAAGAAGAACAACGGTATGCCGTCGGGCGTGGCGGAGAAGGATTTAGGCCAAGCAAGAAGGCGCTTCAAAATAGCTTCTTCATGAAACCAGAAGGAGTCCTGCATTTGGGGACAGGATGGGAGAGAGCTCTGAATGAGTGCTTGCGGCGAACCTTGGTCGTTCCGTGACTGTTGGAATACAGCCTCAAAAGTGCGGGCTAATTCCTCGGCTTTATCTTGGTCGCTGTAGAACTTAACTCCTGAATCATTAATGAGTACCGGTATTGATTGTTTGGATTTTAACCTAGCATTTATTAAACGGAAGAAGTCGTTGGGATTTTTCGAGCTACTAATTTTCTTTTCGAGTGAAGCAGAAAACTTTACCAACTTTTTACGGAATCTTCTGGAGAGAATATTAAAGTAACCAGAGGTTTTATTTGACGGAGAGAGGACAGCTTCTTTCCAGGCCAGTTCCCGCCTCTTGGCCAGCGAAACAAGGTATCGCGGCCAGAAACGCTGGGAGGCGGGCTTCCTGGAGCACGGAACGTAGGTTTCAATACAAAACTTAAGAACGGTAATTAGTAATTCGTACATCTCGTCAACTGTGTTAAGGGTGGATAGTGACCCAATCCAGTCAACTTGTCGTAAGTAAGCGATAATGTCGCTGTAGTTGGCCTTACGGAACTCCCTCACTAATCGCGCCGAGCTATAAGTTAGGTTGGATCGGACGGAGAATTCTACGGCAGAGTGGTCGCTAGTTCCAATAGGAGGCTTAACCGCGACATTCCTAACCAAGGCTGCCCTGTTAGATAAAACTAGATCTAAAATGCTGTCACCTCTAGTACCTGAAACGACGAGTTGCGAAAATCCATGAGATAGGCACATATCGGCGAACTCGGTAGAGGATGAAGAACCCCCCTTCATGTTGCCCCAATCAACGTCTGGATAATTGAAATCCCCGACTAAGATACAATTTTCAATCTGAGTTGCTAAGTCGCTGATCGTATTCACCAACTGTAAGTTGTTATGGCTTGGACAAGAGGGAGCACGATATACACCAATAAGTCTCAGACTCTCTTTACCGAGAATAATGTCACAAGACTTTCAGAATTTCATAAGAGTCCACAACAGATTCACTAAAAACTAAATCATAAGAAAACGACGGCTTAATAAGGAAAAGGATTCCTCCCCCTACTTTTCTCGGCCGATCGCATCTAACGAGGTCGTAGTTTTCGCAACAGAATCCCAGTACCGAAGAAGCGTCGACGGAGTCCTTGAGCCAGGTCTCCGTCAGCACAACCACTCCGTAGTCAGAGCCAGCGAGCACATATGAAAACGGGAGGATGTTTTTAGCAATTGATCGAATATTGGACAGGAGAAAGCGAAAAAACCCTGCTTTCCGAAGCGGTTTTACTAGTTTCCCGCTTTAGATGGAACACGAGGCATCTGAGGCAATGAGGCAGACAACACACCGATTTTGGAAGCGGATAATGACAATTTGGACAAATTATTGGAAAGCCTATCAGCCTTGAGTTTTTCTCGAACTTCTCTCGGAAGAGAATGCCGGATATGGATTTGACGAAACAAACGAGACTTATTAAGCATTGGAGCACGTTTAACAGTGGCAGAGGCAAAACGAGAAGCAGGGAAAGAAACTTTTAGAATCCTAGGGTTGCCGCGTCCCATACGATAGACGGCTGAGGGCTTGCATTCGATGCCCAAGTAATCAAGTATTTGGCGAACACATTGGAGATCGTGGGCAACGCGGTCGGAGGCCCTGATAGCACAACTCTCAACGACTCCACTGAATATGACGTCACGAGAATAATCGTTATTATTTGAAACTAAATTTGAGCCTGAGGAATCGAGAGAAGACACAAGAGGTTGAGAGGTACATAGTGTCGGAGGATTGCAGGGAGGAGAACAAGGAACAGTTGAAGAGACTCTTTTCCGCTTCAAGGTCTTATTTTTACTGTAAAATATTAAGAATAAATGTTTAATTACCCAAGTTTGAGGTGTGGACGAAAGGTGGTCAAGTCCCACGTGGCTATTCCGAGCTCTCTTAAATGATGGTAATTTTCTAGAATGCTGTAGATAATATCGTCGCCTGGTCTAAGGAGTGGCGTTACACCTACGTTTAGGTCCATCTGACAATATTCCTGAATATAGAATAGCAAGTTTCCCTATTATAAAGTTACATGAAGTACGGGATTTAGATTTTCTCTATAATGACATGACAAGCGGGATTTCCTTCAACACTTTAAAGCAATTTCGAGCAATTTAACTCGTGCATTCCAGATTTTTAAGGGATTGTCGACGAACAACAAGAAAGTACTTACCGTGGCGTATACTACATACATCACGCCAGTGGTTGAGTCGCCAGTGGTTGAGTATTGTTTTTAGCCCTTTTAAAAAGTGCAACATTATTGTTTTGGAGAAAGTGCAAAACAATTGTATGCGCAAACTGCTTATTAGAGTTGGATGCTTTCACTGTTCTAGGATACCTAGACCTATTTTTAAAAATATCTGAATATTTCTTCCTTTAATGCAAGGAGAGATGTCTTTGAGATGTGCAATCGCAGACCACGAAAGGATGGAAGGCTTGGCTACTTTAGTGGGGAATACGAACCAGAAACCTAAAATCGGGAGACCAATAGCCCACGCCTTCTGTGACAGCGCTACCCCACTACCTCTTCACTTATATGACGTATGATACCTCGCAGATTTTAAAGATCTGATTGTTTCCATCCTATACATTTACCCTCATTGCGGCTTTATATCGATGCTTGTCATGGTCCCCGAATGATTTCTGGCACTGAACTTGTTCGTTTTCGTTGTGAAAACAATACTAGAAGTAAAGAGAACACACCTGAAGAAGGGTAAATCGATCACGGCTGACAATACAGTGATCGTTCGATTTCTTTTTGCAGATCGAACAGCTGCAAAAAATTAATAGTTCATTGATCGTATTCAACAAAGTTGTCAAAGAATCAGAACAACTCATATTAAAACAAAAAAATTCTAATTTTGCGTTACAAATGTTCATTGCAGGCAAAGTAAGTACTTGAGCCTCGGCCTTCGTAAGAATGTCAAAAAGAGTTATACTTGACCACGATAGCGTAGAAACCATGTAGAGAATAACAGCTAGCTAGATTTTAGAGAGAAAGATTTTCTTTAAAAAATTACCCTGCTGTGGTGACTAGTGAAGCTCTGCACTACTCAGTCCTTACGGATCCCCAATAACTGTCCACTAAGCAAACTTATCCTTTCCGTTAAATGTTGCCTGACGAACGAAAGGGAGAAGAACTTGAAGACAATTTGAAACAGACGCTGTCAGGATAGGTGTAAGAGAACAAATCCTGCTACTACCTTTACTCATAGGTAAATGGTGAAAAAATATTTGAAACAGTATTAGCAATAACAAAGCAAGCATTGAAGGTGTTGGTGGAAAACAAAGATGCAAATAAGATTGACATGATTGACTCCGGTTGCGCGTTGTGCATGAATAAATGATTAAATAGGTTGAGGTGAGGTTCTGGGAAATGTGTGAGCGAGCACGGTGGACCACCATCATTCCTTTGTTCCCTTCTCAATGCTCGTAGTCTAGTAAGCAAGCTCCACCACCTCCATTACCTCCTTTCCGATACCAAGCCTGACATAGTTTTCATAACCGAGACATGGCTTACATCGAAAATTCGAAGCTCCGAAATTACTGCCAACCTCCCATATGAAATACTTAGAGTGAATCGCGGAAGGTCTAGAGGAGGAGGTGTTTGTTGTTTAACTAAGAATGGCATTCTTGCGCACTCTGTTAACGTGGAAGCTAGTCTAAAATCGGACGTCTTGTTTGTGGACGTTCTGTCACCCAACATTTCCTCTTCTATACGATTTATAGGTGTATACCGTCCTCCTAGTTGCCTAAAATGTGATGACGATGAATTAATTGAGTTGCTCTCTACTCTTATAGCGAGTAGTAGTAACACGATAATTCTAGGCGACCTCAATCTGAGAATTGACTGGAGTAAGCTTGTCCTACGGAGTCCTAGTGCAGCATGCTTTTTGAAGTTTTTTATTGATTCTGGATTTAAGCAGACTGTCAATGCATCTACACGTGCCGACAATATTCTTGACGTTGTGCTTACTGCAACCCCTATTGTACACGGTTTTACAACGCATCCTCCTCTAGCTACCGCTGACCATACCATCATAAACCTCTTCGTTAGGTCCTGGCAAGTCCTAGAGACCGACAATTTACCACTACCTGATTTTGCAAGGATAGACTATCGTTCGTGGAACGAAAGCCTGCTTCATATTAATTGGCTAAAACTGTTTGATAGTTATACATCTACTGCAGAACTTTATCAAAGGTTTTGTAGTATAATTTATGATAGGCTGTCCCATTTTGTGCCCTTCACCGTACGAAAGCTGTCAAGCCAACTATATTTTCCTCAACATATTTGAAACTTACTTGCTCAGAAGAAGAGAATTTTTCTACAGTCACCTGATCCCCTAAACGACACTCTTTATAAGAGAGTGTGCTTGGACATTGATCGCAATCTAAGGAAATTCTTGGCCAATAGGGAGTGTCGTTTAGCATCTCACACGTCCTTAAGAAAGCTGCATGCATACATACGGAGCACGGTGAAGTCTGATGGACAATCCACTGTTCTACTTAGTAAAGACGGTTCAGAATGTCGACTGATATTACCAAAGCCTTAGCGTTAGCTGATTACTTTGCCTCCGTATTCTCGAACGATAACGCCTATTTTGCCACCTGTGTTAGACCACCAACTTCTTGTCGTAAATTATGCAATATTTATTTTCATCCTGAAGAAGTTTACAATGTTCTGAAAGGTTTGAAACCTTCAACTACAGAACCCTACGATGGAATTCCTTCAATTGTGTTTAAAAAATGTGCTAGTTCCTTAAGTAAGCCTCTAGCGCACATTTTTAATGTCTCGATGATGTTAAGGGAGGTTCTTGAAGTGTGGAAGGATGATTTAATAACGGCTATTCCTAAGACGCCCAGTCCTTCGTCGGTAGCTGATTACCGCCCAATAAGTCTTACGCCACAGCCACTAAAGGTTATGGAAAGAATTATTAGAGAAAAATTGATAAATCACTTGAATAGACTTCACGTCTTTCCACCAAAACAGCACGGCTTCCTTCCTGGCCTCTCAACAACCACAAACCTCGTCGATAGTGTGTTCGACTGGAGCTCAGCACTCAACCAAGGTAATTCGGTTGACGTAATTTACGTTGACTTGTCTAAAGCTTTCGACAAAGTGAGTCATCGTAAGCTTATCCAAAAACTGTGCTCGCATGGTATTGGTGGGAACCTACTAGACTGGTTTTCATCATACCTTGAAGGAAGGCATATGACAGTAAGGGTAGGTCGCCAATTCTCCAAACGACATTGTTGCCCGAGCGGCGTTCCTCAAGGAGGAGTGCTTTCTCCTCTACTTTTCTTGATTTACACTATAGTTGCCCTTCTTGCTTAAGACCTCTCCTTACGTTAAAGTTCAGCTATATGCCAACGATATAAAAATTTATGGAATACACAATAGGGGTAACAGTGCTGAGGTGACGTATGCTTTAAAACTTTCTATTGAAAAACTTACTGCTTGGGCTGTTGAGTGGGATCTAGCTGTGAATCTAGCTAAGTCGTTTGTTGTGCATTTTGGTGGTTTACCACCCAATAGATACGAGATAGGTGGTGTTATTCTAAATAACTGCGAAACTGCCAAGGACCTAGGTATAGTCGTTGATTCTTCACTCAGTTTTAAAACACCATTGATCAAGTGGTGAGAAAGGCATATACAGCTCTTTTTCCATTTTGCGCCACGTCCATACTGATAATCCATCAGTTTTGGTTCGGTTGTACAGATCCTACGTTTTGCCTCATTTAGAGTACTGCTCCCAAGTATGGACTCCCTCTACTAGGAAGCACGCCCTTCAATTGGAAAGGGTCCAGCAAACCTTTACGAGGATAGTGTGTAGTAGGACGAAACTGAATTCTCCGCATTTACCTGCATATGGTGACCGTTTGAAGCTCTTAGGCCTAAACACTTTGTTGTACAGGCGGATCGTTGCTGATCTCACCTTTTGCTTCCGCATGCTTCGAGGAGAGGTAAGACTTCCGGCCAGTAAGTACTGGATATTTAGACCGTGCGGCGAACGTTCAGGTGGGTTTAGGCTAGACTACGCTAAGGTTAACAGGAATAAGATCTAAGTTATTTAATTGTGTCTTCTTAAGATTTGCGAGGTGGATTCAGCTTTTGCCTGCTGAGTTTCTAGCTTCTAGTAACACTCGCGTCTTTAGAAGTAATTTGGCGATAACTGATTTACTGCAAGTTTTGGGCATTGAGGATATGCAGTAGCGTTCCATTTTATGTATGCATTCAGTGAATCTCAGTTTCGCCTCCTCTGTACCCGCTTTGTGTGGCCTGCCTTCCGTCAGCCTATCCAAGCTTACACTGACTCTTGTGCTTTCAGCTGGCATGGATTACGTTCTTGTCTTCTTTCTTGTTTGATGATTAAGGGTGTTTCCCTAATGAATTCGTCCTATTTTTGTACGCTAGACTACGCAGAGTGACATTAATTCTTTTCTGTTCAGCTTTAGTAGTTTGTTCTGTTACTTCTCAATATGTGGTGTATTCTCTCCTGTTCATATGGGTTGCGAGGATCTATATCAAGCCATCATGCGCTATGTGCCTTACTGGTAGCTGACTATTTTTACAGTTTTTGACTACAAGTGCCACAAGTTTTCTGTCCTAGCTGCCGGTTCCATGGGGCGGCCAGCGTACCCATGTGCCGAAGTGCCGGTATCTACTCAGGGCGTCATAGCTGGCTGACGCGGACAGGCAGACTTTGATGGCCAAACGCTTACTATAAAAGATTATAAGGTTTTCTGCCTTTTTCGTTTGATTGATTGCCACTGGTCACTAGTAAACATGTATAAGTAAGCATTGCATTTCTATGCTACCTAGAGGATTTCTTTTTAGTATCTAACTTATTCTCTTACTTTTGGAGCATGGTATCTTTATATGGGCTCTCGCAACCCAGATGGTTGGTTTTTGAGATTCCTGCTTCAATGTGTAACGTTGCCGCTTCAATCTTCTAATGCTGCTTGGTTTCTTCATTTTTTTTGTTGCACGGCCTGTTTTTGTTTGTTTTTGTCATTCTCACATAGAGTGCGCGTCCTTGAGACGTATTTAAATAAATAAATAAATAAATAAATAAATAAATAAATAAATTCACCACCTACTTGCACCTGATGCAGTTTAGCACTTCTGGAGCCCTCAGTTCCCAGCGAACTGCTTGACAGTGACAGGAACCGTGATGGGTAACGTCGGCCTCGCTCATATTCTGTACAGAGAACTCGATCAACTAAACAAGGCCTTCATCAAGCTGAAGAGCGAACTTATGGAGATGTTAATCATCATGCGGAGCCAGCAACCGAAACTTCATAATGATTCAGAGGTAGTGCCAAAGTGCCCCAGATGAAATCACACAAGGAAATCATTTTTAAGGAATTCGTGCACCATGTCGTTCGTACGAATTAGAGAAAGCAGGTGCTTAGTTCCATGTAAGCTTAGCAATGTTATTATGGGAGTTAAAGTAGTCAAAAAGCCTTCAATCTGTCTTGGCTACGCAATTTTGCAAAATTGCTGACATGTCTCTGAAATTCTGCCCACGATGCCTCACTAAGTGTTTTGTCAACTGAAGCAATGACGTAAGAAATGTATACACCAGTGCATTAGGCGTATCTACGCAGTATTGAAGCAGTCTACGGCTCCTATACACATTTGCGTTACGTTTTCTATCATAGAGACCAACATAGAGATCACAGAGCTCAAAATTTGATCGAATTGCATTCTCAAGAACTAGAGAACCTGCTTCGTAAAATTCACTACATCACGCCAAGAAGAAGCATAGGAAAAAGTCATTTACTTGTAGAGCAGGCTCGTTAATTACATCTTTGAAAAATGCAGAAGATTTAAGATTCACAGAGTCTATGTCTTTCTAATTTTTGACGCAAAGCTATGTGTCGACCTCTACTTTATTAGTAGGTTTGTTTTTATCTGATGTCTACTTTATGTTGCGCGCTGAATAAGGAAGTAAATAAATAAAAAAGACGAACATCACAGGAATGAGGTGTGAGGAACAAATCAGCCGCCGGTCGCGTTCTGGTTTAGTTACTCAATCTCTCTTGGGATGCGCCAGCGCATTCTATTTCTACAGGATGTCATGGAAGCGAGTTGAATGCGTATTTGGCCACACAATGACTTGCGGTGGCCAGCCGATGAAATCGTCAGCGCTTTATCCTTCCCAGACAGGTCTGGTACCAATTCACCGACCCCGGAGCGATGGGAGGCTTGGTTGGCCTGGGCGGGAAATTCGAACCAGGAACCTGGTATCGGGTGCAGACGACAGCCGGCGCCTCCTCCGACTGCGCTACACGCACTCATAAATAAATAAATAATAGGGCCGAAGATCACAGGAATGAGGTATGAAGGACAAGTCAGCTGCCGGTCGCGACTTGACTTATGATTTACAAATTTACCTATGTACTGAATTTGTCGGTTTCTGTGCTAGTAGTAAGTTATTTGTTCTTTCTCTGATGTTAACTTTAGAAAGCGCGCTGAATAAATAAATAAATAAATAAATAAATAAATAAATAAATAAATAGGGCCGAAGATCACATGAATGTGGTTGGAGGAGCAAGTCAGCCAACGGTCGCGTTTTGGCTTATGATTTACTGGTTTACCGACTGAAGTGTATGTGTCGACTTCTGTGCTAATAGCAGATTGTATGTCCTTTATCTGATGTCTATTTTATGTAACGTGCTGAATAAATAAAGAAAGAAACAAATAGAGCAAAGATCGCAGAAATGCGATGTGAGAAACATCTCGTTGCTAGCAATGATATGATAACATCGCTTCGCTACGAAAATAAGCGCTATCGAATGACCTTTCTGTGCTGATCAATATCACTGTATGGAATTATGGAGATGGGAAGAACACTTCCAGAATAATGTAAAGATCACTTCAGAGTTGAAGTTATAGAAAAGTTAAAATGTTCATACGCCTATGAACGAACTACTATTTTATGAACGTCAACATGACTTCACAATAAATAGACAAGACAGCATCCAAATAACTGTAAATGTGTTTCTATTAGTTCACTTATAAATAGAAACGAATGTTGTAAGCGCTATAAGCTTCAGAATGAACACAAAAGAATACGGTTGTGCCCACGTCGATGATGGAGACACCAACCCCTTGAAGGTCATCCGCTCACTGGTCGATTTATTTGGTAGCCGCAAGGCGTAATCTATTGGGAGCTGTTGGACTCGCACCGTCAATAGCGACGTCTACACGAAGCAGTTCCAGAAATCGGCCGACGCTTTAAAGGAGAAACGTCCGAAACGTCTCGAAGTCGCCATCTTCGGCGACAAT
The DNA here is from genome assembly GCA_947396885.1 of Heligmosomoides polygyrus polygyrus. Lineage (NCBI taxonomy): Eukaryota > Metazoa > Nematoda > Chromadorea > Rhabditida > Heligmosomidae > Heligmosomoides > Heligmosomoides polygyrus. The sequence goes on from OX377204.1 coordinate 4,081,380, forward strand.
GCGACGAGGTTAACTAGTGGTTTACAGGAGCCGGATTCATCAACAATTAAACCCGTGGATATGCATAAGGGGTGGAGATAGGATAAGAGTCAGAAAGAGATAAGGTAAGACTCAGAGACACAGGCTTCATCGTGGGTATCTCTACCCCCTATGCCGATGGGTTAGTCGTTGATGAATCCAGCCCCTGGGGAAGATTGGCTGGTCGACAGAACCACATCCATCGTAAGGTGTTTGAATGGCACCGCCAGTCTACTACCTCTTCAGAGCCAGTCGAGCAGCATCTGCACGAGAAGAAGTCAACTACGACCGTCTGAAAGATGAGGTTTTGGTCTTTTCAGACTATCAGCTTCCTTCGTTCTGGAGCAGGAGTGTTGGTATCTTGCAAGGAAATGGCGTATTATTGTTGACAATAACGGAGATTGTAGTGTTAATGGATGATTTGTTTTGCTGAAGAAAAATAAAATCTAAAATTATGCTTTTTTATAGACAAAAATTATTCACTAACATAATAGTAACTCAATATTCGTTTTTGACGGGCCGAACAACCACTTGCTATTAGTGTGAGAACCTGTTGCAGTGGGTGTGGCGGACCGCGCCGATTGGCCAGGTGAGGGGTCCCGGCGCGATTCCCTGCCCACCGTTGACGCTACTGTGGGAGTATACCGCTGTTCTTAAAGGTGGGCTCCTGTTGTTAGAGTGTTGCAAGATAATCGCCGATGCTTATATCCACGTATATAACCAGCTCGTACGTCCATAGATATGTGTACACGTATATAAGTGGGTATATACTATGTATATACCTCTATATAGATATATATATATATATACGTGTATATACATAGGAACTGAGTAGGAACACCCTGTGTGAGCAGGACGTCGATGACCGCTTCAGTTTCGACGGAGTCGAATGCCTTCTTCAGGTCATCAACGTAAGGCAAAACGGCAGCTTGTACTCTCGCGACACTTCGATGAGCTTCGTAATGGTGTGTATGTAGTCGATCGTGCTGAATCCTCTCCGAAATCCTGCTTGTTCGCATGGCTGTCCTTCGTCCAGCGTTCGGCCGATCCTATTCAGGATAACTCGAGTGAACAGCTTGTAGACTACGGACAGCAAGCAGATCGGGCGATAGTTGCCAATGTCGTGCACGTCTCCCTTCTTGTACAGCAAGACGGTCCTGCTGGTCTTCCACTGAGATGGAACCTTGCACTCCGACAGGTAGCGCGAGAAGAGCCACGCCAGGGTGTTGATGAGCGCTGGCGGGAGGTACTTCAGGTGTTCGGGTCTGATCTTGTCGGGACCGGGTGCTGTACGTTTCTTCACCGACGAGATGGCATGTCGGATCTCGGAAGGGAGAACAGAGGGAACGACGTATCCATCCTGCGGAAGATGGCATGGGGGCAGGTGGACGTGGCTATCGAAGAGATCGGAGTAGAAATCGTGGATGACTTTCTCCATGGTCCTTCTGGAAGAGGTAACGGTTCCGTCGGGACGTCGGAGAGCGGTCATCTTGGTCTTGAAGTTGGCGAAGTCTCGGCGGGCATTGCGTATGCTCAAACGTGCCTCCTTTATCACCGCTCTGCATAGCTTCGCAAGCTCGGACGTCAGTTGGTAGTTGCCTGACGCTCGTGCTGCTCCACGCTGGCGTATTAGCTCGAGAGTTTCCGGGAGAAAAAAAAAAGAGAACAGGCTCTTACCCCATAGAAAGTGGTTGTTCGGTCCTTCGAAAGCGAATTTCCGAAAAGCAACAGACGAGAATCAACTACAACGCATTTTCGAAAGCGGTGGAGTCCAGTGGTTTTAAGCAGCTTTTTTCCTCTGCTTTTTAGCCCTTCGACAAAATCCTCTTCCCGTAGGTCTCAATCGTTGCCGACCGACCTACGAATCGTGGCCAGAGCTAAATGCTCGCCCAGGCTCGGTCATTCCATCAACAATTCACGACAGTCATAGGCGTCCGAAGAATGAATGGTGGCCATGTTTGCCAATTCTGCTTACGATCACCAAGCGCACTTTTTCCGCCCGTGCCCCTCCAACCGCCGGCTGTACCGTGTACGATGGAGAAGCAGTCCGGTCAACTAGGCGAAATGCGAATCGCCATCTTCAATAAGTAAACGAATTTCATCTTGGAATTTTATTCGATAATTTATAAATAATCGCATGTTCATTTCATTTCTGTTAGGTCGATCCGAAAGTTTTCGCCGTTTTCCGCTTCTAAATTCATATGATCATAAGAATTTCACGCAGAATTGACCTGTCCTTTTGTAGTAAAAAAATTGCCATCAGAACCACTGGTAAGGGTTTTTATGTTGCGAACGGTTAGAAAGTTTTTAACAAAATTTTGAATCAACGGAGAGAAGGCTCCTTCAAACGATTTGTGAAGAAGAAGTGGTTATGTTATTATTCTTTAATGATGAACATATCCATAATGGTGTTTTTTTTTTCGATGTTTGTTTGTTTGTTCAATTTTGTGACGTGTGTCGTGAACACCATAATATACAATAATAATAAAAGTTAGAGCCTATGACATAGATTTTTACCAGCCAGTGAAATTTCTCCTCTGGAAGCTTTAAAGGAAATTCGAGAAAAGAAGCGTTAAAGCGATGTGCTTCTAAACTGAAGTGAATAATCAATAGCTTTCATAATCCAATCCTACAGTTTTTTCGAATGAAATAACATATTTTTTGGAGGCAAATTGTCACTCAAATTGGTGGCAACACTTTATTTCCTTGCACGGCACATTTTCAAGCTGTGCTTATAGTTCCTTATAAGCGTCCTTTTTTAGCTGAGGTATTCGACTAGATTGTCTCCTGGTTCTCTGCATCAATTGTTTGAATTATTCATTATTAAGCTTAAAGAAAAGCTCTTTCAGGTTAAACTAGAAGCACGACGATGTTTTGACGGGACAGATTCTTAATCATATTTTTCGAGAATCGCTTCGCGTTAAAGAATAAAAAGATGAAGAACGGCGTTACTCAATCCCTTTTGAGATACGTCACGCATTCTACTTCTACGCGATTTAGATGCATTTTTGGCCATACAATGACTTGCGGTGGCCAGCCGATGAACAAGTCAGCGCTTCATGCTTCCCAGACAAGTCTGGTGCCAATTCATCTACCACGGAGGGATGGAAGGCTTCGTTGGCCTGGGCGGGAAATCCGAACCAGGAGCCTGGTATCGGGTGCACGCGACAGTCGGCGCCTCCTCCGACTGCGCTACACGCCCCCTTCGCGTTACTGAATAAATTCTGCTTTGTGTAATTCATATCTACCTTTTTGAAATGCTACTGATCATGCTGCCATTAAAAAAGAGAACAAAGGTTGTCGTTCACCGCATCTGTCGAGGCGCAAGATCGTAGAGCACAGTCCAAGCGCTCTTTCGTCTTTTTTTCTTCTTCTTATGCAAGGAGGAAGAGCAGCTGGAAAGGTTTCGATACATTAAAGCTTTCAGCGCTAAGTTGAGCAAAGTTACGAAAAATTATTTGGAGTTTTCGTCTGCCTATTCCTCTGGACGATCTTTTCCTATGAGCGAGGTCTTTCACCATTTCATTGTTCCGATCTCAAGCTCAGAGTGCCTTATGTCAGAGCTTTAGCGCTGGATTTCTAGACATTTATGTTTTCTTTCCTTACGCAGCACCTGCATTTCTATTTAATTATTTGTTATCATCTCCGAGATTCAAGCCATAGGGCCAAGACACGGGAGAAGGATTTTTGAGCTGTCGCGAAATGGAGTCTACTCTCTATTTCTTACAACACAACTTACATATTTTTACAATTTGTTAAAATTACCGAGGTAGTGATATTAAAAGCCTTTATCATGGTAGTCGTGCAATAAAATATTTAAATAACGGCGGCAAAAGTGCAAACATTAAAACGACGGCTTCGGTACGACACAATGCTTATTGCTGTTGTATATCTTTATAAATCTTTAGATGTGCATGTTTAGGTACTGCAACATAGTTCTCAATCATCCATGGAAAACCATATTGACAACGCTAACAATATCGTTCACTTTGGCAGCCATATCCATAGGAGTATACTCTTCAGCCTTCGACTTCGATCCAGTTAAGGTATATCGTTTCGTCATTTCCTAAATCGGCTCCTATTCACTGATTCCAATTTTTTCCTATGTGCTACACCATTGCCCACAAAAATCTGGAAAAAATTCTCACAGTCCAGAAATCGTAAGGCTTCGTAAGGCTCCAGAAATCGTGAGGCTTCTGAAATATTCACTATTTCAGGGATTCGAAACCCGAGGAACAGACCTCGCTGCCGCACGACTCACACTTGATGCCATAAAGAAAACATCAGCGACTTCAGTGGAAATTCTTCGCTCACAGTTTCAGTCGCGTATTTCTAAAAGACAAGCCAAGACGTTCAAAGTGTCTCTGACATCTAATGATAGTGAGGTGGACGACGAAAGACTCCCTGAGAAGAAGCAACGGTAAGTAAAAGCAGATCATGTAGCTGTGAGATTAAAGCTAGTCTTAACGAAATATCATTGCAAGCTGTTTTTCGTCCAAAACATTTTCTGATCTTCCAAGGCGTTTTCTATCAAGTACTGTAGGTGCTAAAAGATAGTAACGATTGCAGGTGGCTAAAATTGCTGATTTAACGGAAGAAAACAATTCTTGTTATCACCTGCAGCTCCTGATATAAAAATTACTTCCGCTTAATTCATTTAATAAGTAGAGTGGCTACTAACAAGAAAAGGGTCTAAAGCGCATGTCTGAATGGGGGAGCGAGTCATATAGGGAGAATCCCCACACATCAATTAGTGTAGAAATGTGTTTCTTTTTTTTTGCAAAGTCCTTAAACCCAAGGAGTAGGGGGTCACAATGGAATACGGCTTATCAGGAGTTTGGGGACTTGTACACCCGCGGTGCCCCTACTAACAAGCGGCTCGGGGCGCAATGGAAGTGGGGATGCTTCGTGCGAAGAAGGCCGGGGTTTTTTTTTCCTTTGCGCTGCCGCATTTTTGCATTTCAACTGACTGATTGAGATTTGGGGGATTCTGATGTCTATACCATTTCAAACGTTTTTTGCACATTTTCCAGCTGTACTCTGTGGTATTCAACATGTTGATGTAGAAATGTTCAACATCAGTGATACACAGGTACAAAGTGCATGAAGCACCACTGGAGAAGAATCATCCTGCTCGGATTTTCAAAAGAGACCAGATGTGACGTCGGAGGAGCTTCAAGTGAAAAACGCGGTCTGTGGGTCCCGCAAATTAAGCTAAACGGCATCGATACACTCTTTCCCTCATGTCTGCCTGTCACCTGGAGATCAGAGGTCTGCTGAAGGTTTTCTAGAACCTGACACCAACAATGTCCGCTGATGGTCGAGTGGTGATCCACTGCCCACGCTGAGGTGCGGCCCACATTTAGACAAGGAGTCTTCGAGGGAAGAAGTCAAGCGGGCCGAACGGATGGCCAGCATACTCAAGGACTTCAAAGCACGTCAACTTGAAGTAGACGAAGACGAACAGCTGGAAGTGATGGAAGAAGAAGAGGAAGATTAAGATCCGCAAGATGAAAAGAGACATTAAGACGCTAGCAATCAGTGGACATTTGATAACGTTTTTTGGGTGGAACTCCTATTTCGGAAGGAAGCTGGAAAAAAACGCAGAAAATCTCTGAAAATGGCATAGACGTTAGAATACTTCAAATCTCAACCAATCAGTTGAAGCGCAAAAATACAGCAGCCCAGCAGACTCGGACTCCCGACCTCCCTCCTCTGAAGCAACATCACTATCCACTGCGCTCCGAGCTGCTTCCACGCAGAGGCATCACTGGCGTACAAGAACCCGATCTCGTGAGACGCCAATTCCAATGTAGCTTTCAAGTACTCCCTACTCCTTGGGTTTAACGACTTGGCAAGAAATAAGCACATTTTCATACTAAATGAGTAAATGAGTTCTCCTCATATGACTCGCTCTCCCCGTCCAGACATACGCTTTATCAGACCCTTCCCTTGTAAGAGCATTATGAGTTACCTTTTTGGTTTTCATTAGATAGTGGTTGATTGTGAAACCCGCAGAGCTGCTTGGAAGAGGTAGCAGAAAACTAACAAAGAATTTGCCAACGATGATTGTTGAAATTGGATTTTCGTTTGTAAAGCCTTTCTGTTTTTCTCATGACGAAACCCAATTTGATTCTGACGTCGTACAACGCATAAGCAGTAAAGATACTTTTACTTGGTAGACTAAAGCTTCATATGAAGTTTTGGCTCTTCTTTATCAACAACTGGAACAATAGTGCTGGTGTGTTGTACATAGATAGCTGTGTACTTAAATAGTCTTGGGTCTTCGCGAATTCATCCAAATATTTCACTACATTGCAAAATCCTCATAAGACACGTAGCTGCTGGACTATAGTTGAACCCGAATCAATATTCGAGCATTCGAATTCGAATATTCGTATTTGAACGTTCGAAAAAACGCGATTTTCGAATGTTATTCGAGTTCGAATGCTCGAAAATCGTTGCTATTCGAATATATTCGGTTATTTCAAAATTTTGGGGGAGCACAAGTATATGTTGAACCTAGCCCTTCCTATTAAACTCGCTTCTAGCTCCTACAAATCCATCGGCTTCACTGTAACAGCAGCAAGCGAGACTACATCCACGACACTGGAACCAATATCGATTGACTATAATGATTACGGTACCGACACGGAACCTACAGCGAACGACCTATCCGATCCGTGCGTCCAATACTCGGCTATGGGATCCAACATACCCTATCAATACATCGATTTCTCGGCGAAGATCATTCTTCAAATAAAGGCTGAGGAGGTTGGTAAACATAGACACTAACGAATATTTTGTGCGAAAATTGAAACAAATTCATTTAATTATTTTCCTTTTAGATTTTTTCGCTAGACGTGTTTCGCCGACTTTGCGAAGTGGATTCAGTGGTTGACAAGGTTCTGAACGCGTCACGGTACAAACCTCCGGATATTCCGTTGAAAACCTCTTTCAATCTTCCGCTGTACTCGAACTGCTTACGGTTTGCGACACCGAATCGATGCGACGCCCTGAACGCCCAGGAGTGGGTCGCTTTTGACTTGACTTTGGACTGTGAGCTTCCTCACTTAAATTATTCTGGCGGTAGAACAGTGAGAAAGAACCTTGAGCTGCTACTATGCAACGAGGCGGCTCAACTGGACCTATAAGTTGACCTATTTTTTAGCGAACTTTTTGCAAGGCAGCCTCTCTAATTCGAAAGTTTGAAAGGCGAAAGGTCTTTTTAGCAGCTAATTTTCTGTATTTAAGCAAAACCTTTAACAAAGTGCGTCATTTTGAGTACTAAATATGAGATAGAATTGTTACCTTCAGTAAATTAGCACAAATTTCGTACCAACGTTGTAAGTTTTAGTATAGAAACGCTGCGTTCAACTGTCCACAGCTGCATGAAGAACGAAAGCTCTTCGATATGCGCTAATCCACTCATTGAGCAAGTCATCAACTATCTCCTGCCTAAGCAATCCCTCACCAACGAACGCTACGTGGCCGTACTCCTCAAGGTAAGCTCTCATACCCTGCTGGTTACCCTTGCCAGTAGCTCTAACTATTCTTCTGTTTAGATACCTGCAAGTCCAGGCGATTCGTCCAGCCTTCAGTTCTACGAAGCGTTGCTCGACGCCTTGCAGAATCATTTTGTTGGCGATGTCGCTCTGAAGGGCGCATTTTTCAACGTGAAGAACGCTGAATTTCTGCGTGCACTTCAGGATGACACCAAAATAGCGGCAGTATCCGGTAAGTGGATGCAAGAGCTGGGTCTCTAAAAAATGATTTTCCGTCTTCCTGTGTTCTTACACTTTCGCGCCGCTGAACTATAAATTTTTCTTAGGCTTATTTTAAGGCACCATTTTTTAAACCTTTTGGCTTAATGCGCAATATGTCTTATTTTTTATTAGATGATAGCGTAAGCGCCCTTTATGACGATAAAAATAAAGAATAAAGGGAAGCGTTATCCAGTACCTATTGGGATGCGCCACGCATTCTACTTTTACGGGATGCCTGGTACCAATTCACCGACCCCAGATGTCTTATTTTTGACTAGATGACAGCGTTACTCAATCCTTTTTTGCTTTTTGGAATGCGCCACGCATTCTACTTCTACAAGATGTCTGGTATCGTTACTCTACTCCCGCATTCTACTTTTACGGGACGTCTAGGAGGCGATTTGAATGCGCATTTGGCCATACAATAGCTTGCGGTTGCTAGTCGATGAACAAATAGGCGTTAAAAAAATCATCATCATTACCATATATAATCGAGAGAGGCATGAGTCACTGTCCGACGACATGTTTGCACTCTTACGTGAAGCCAGCATGCACTCTTAAGTGAAGCCAACATGCACTCTTATGTGAAGCCGGCCGCGCACGCTGCGATGAAGCCCGCCGCGTCCGCTGCGTCTGCCGCATCCGCTGCGTTCGCTGCGTCGGCTGCGTCCGCTACGCCCGCTACGTCCGCTGCGTCTGCCGCATCCGCTGCGTTCGCTGCGTCGGCTGCGCTGAAGCTTGCGACGTCCGCCGCGTTCAAGCCAGCCGCGCTCGCCGCGTGCGCCGCAATAAAGCCCCTTTCATACTCGTCCGAGGGGCGGCGGCGGCGGCCGCCGCCGCTTCAGCGGCAGGTGGAGGGGCGGTGTCCGTTCTCGCCGCCTAGGGGTGGCGGCGGCCGCCGCCAGCGCTAATTGCGTTTGGCGCGCGCGTACGCGCAGCGGTCTCGTCTGTGCCGCCGCTCTCGCTGCCCCTCGTGGCCGCCGCCCGAAATGGCCCCAGCCATCTCGGGCAGCGGCCCCTGCGGCGGCGCCGCCAGGGGCGTGGCGGGGCGTGGCCGCGGCGACGTCGCCGCTGCCAGTATGAATACCCCTCCACCGCCGTGGCCGCCGCTCGGGCACGTCATCGCCGCCGCCTTCCTATGCTAAACCATTGGGCCGCCGCCGCCGCCGCCGCCGCCACGAGTATGAAAGGGGCTTAAGTCCGCCGCGTCCGCTGCGCCCACCGCTTCCGAGGATGTTTACTGCTGACGGCGCATGAACTGTCGATGGTGGCATGTTGATCCCATCTAATGTGTTTATGAACAGACTGCCAAAGGGATGCAAAGCAGAGAACATTGTGCGATTGCTCTCGGTACGGGTTCATTCACCTTCACCCTCCATTTTCACTTCATTTTTGCATCCGTCCCTTACTCCATTTTCGTCTGCATTTCTGTATTTTCACACTGCAGCTGACCTTTTCCTCACCCATTTTCATTTCTGTTTCAATCTATGCACATGCTATGGACTACGTTCCTAGCGTGTCCCGCCAAACCCGAAGCCGGCAAGCCTGGCGTGGCCCGCACGTCCAGCGTACGGCGCCGGCGAAGCCGGCGATGGACGCTGGCTGAGGAATCATCCCTAGCTACGTTTGGACTACGTTCCCTAGCGTGGACCGCCATATCCGAAGCCGGCAATCCTGGCGTGGCCCGCACGTCCAGCGTACGGCGCCGGCGAAGCCGGCTTCGAGTATGGCGGGCTACGTTCCTAGCGTGGCCCGCCATACCCGAAGCCGGCGAAGCCGGCAAGCCTGGCGTGGCCCGCACGTCCAGCGTACGGCGCCGGCGAAGCCGGCGACGGACGCTGGCTGAGGAATCATCCCTAGCTACGTTTGGACTACGTTCCCTAGCGTGGCCCGCCTTACCCGAAGCCGGCGAAGACGGCAAGCCTGGCGTGGCCCGCACGTCCAGCGTACGGCGTCGGCTTCGCCGGCTTCGAGTATGGCGGGCTACGTTCCTAGCGTGGCCCGCCATACCCGAAGCCGGCGAAGCCGGCAAGCCTGGCGTGGCCCGCACGTCCAGCGTACGGCGCCGGCGAAGCCGGCGACGGACGCTGGCTGAGGAATCATCCCTAGCTACGTTTGGACTACGTTCCCTAGCGTGGCCCGCCTTACCCGAAGCCGGCGAAGACGGCAAGCCTGGCGTGGCCCGCACGTCCAGCGTACGGCGTCGGCTTCGCCGGCTTCGAGTATGGCGGGCTACGTTCCTAGCGTGGCCCGCCATACCCGAAGCCGGCGAAGCCGGCAAGCCTGGCGTGGCCCGCACGTCCAGCGTACGGCGCCGGCGAAGCCGGCGACGGACGCTGGTGAAGCAAATAACCCTTCAGAGGAATGGAAGGCTAGTTTGGTCTGGGAGGGAAATCCGAACCGGGAACACGGCATCGGGTGCACGCGACAGTCGGCGCCTCCTCCGACTGCGCTACATATATGCGCTCATGCGCTATTTATACGATTTTCAAACCAGGATGGACACTTTTCATGCTAGATTGTGGGTTTTTTTTCAAACCAAACTCGATGCCTTTGAAATCATGAAAAATGATTTCAAATAAAAATTATCATCTTTCCACCCGGTCTGCGTTCGATCAAACGGCGCCGGTGGTGTAATCGCGTAGAGCATTCCCGCCCCGTCAGAGGGAGGTGCGGGTTCGAGTCCCGCCTGGCGCTAGAAGTTTTGATCGCAACAAGACATCGTTGTATCATCTTTCCGATGAAGCCGGAATTTTTCTAAGATAGATCAAATAATTTTTACCCAATAAAAATTTTGTATTGTTTTCTTTGAAATCTTTTAGTTCACCTGATTTAAAAGGTGACCACACCTTTTGAAATAGTTATATTTTAAAGGAAAAACAATAGAAATTTTGAAATTTATTTAAAAGTGCAGAAAACATACATTTTTGCGAAATAAAAAAGAGATTGTGCCATGCTCTCAACATCTCGTCACGCTTTTTTATTTGATTGATAGCGAACTCTTTACCTGAAACTGCAGAGTGAAGATTTGTCCGCTCTTAAGAAACGGCTTCTTAGTGCGGTTAATACATAAGTGTGAAACTCCACGCATACAATTTTTTCCATCAATCAAAGGAAAATAGAAACAATCTTGACGAGTGCATACCACAACCTCTTCTTCTAGCAAGAAAATTTTTTAGCTTGCATTGCTCACTTACAGATAGACTTTAAGCTATAATTTTTTTCTAAAAAAGTTTATATAAAATTTTAACTGTGCGCTAACTTTTTGGGATAGATAAGATTAATTTTTTTAAGGAAATTCCACTGAATTTCACTTGGACAAAAAAATCACTTTGACCTATTCGGGAAGTGTCTGGATTGTTCTAAAAAATGCTTGATATGACTTGGAGAATGTTCTGTTTGATTTCAAAAACCTCGAGCCTGCTTCGGAAGGTATTCAAATTAGTTTGAAAAGTGTTAAAGTTGATCTTATAAGTGTCCAGTAAGGCGTAAAACAGCCGACATCTGTTCTGCTTTATGTCTCAGAGGCTTTTGGAATACCTACTGATTTGGTATGATCATGGTCTGGTAAAAGGCAACTGAAATACGGGTGCAGTTGCCTTTGGAGAAACTTAATCAATCCGGAAAAAAGATATAGAGGAACGGTTGTTTAGAACTGGAATAAGAACCATGCATTGAGTAGAGCAGTACTGAACACTTCTACCTACACACTTACTGAAAGTTTTTAAATGAAATCGAGCAAAAATCTATTTTTTCTTTGCAATCTACTTTATCATTTTCATGTTCGATTGAAAGATTGAAGGTTTCAGCGGTGCTGGTTCTGCTGTGTTTTCTCATCTATTCGCGAAGCTTTTTCTACACGTTTATCATTGCGATGATTGTGTTTCTTTCAATGGGAGTCGCATTCTTCTTCTATACGGTACTGTCTCCTGTTTGAGCTTAAAATTTCCGCAAACACAGGATAATGGAGAGAGAATTCACTCTTATCCGTCCGTGTTTCAGGTGGTATTTCGCATTCACTTCTTTCCTTCGTTGAATTTGCTGGTTCTTGTGCTGATGATAGCTGTTGGTGCCGACGATGCGTTTCTTCTACTTGTTTATTACAGAATATTCAAAAAGGTAAATTGAACAGCGTGGTGCTGGACGACGCTGTTAGCTTTCTCCTAGAAATGCTGCAAGGGATGTTACTTTAAATTTTACAAACGGGTTCTTCAGTACTTTTCCCAGTTGTCTGCGTTGCAATTCAAAAGGACCAGTTGGGTTTGTTATATTGAAAAGAACTCAATGACATCTTGGTAAGGTTTTCCACCCATTAGGTTGCCGGATTATAAATGTTTTGCTCAAAAATATATTTCGCTACAAGAAAAGAATGACTATACCTTAATACAAGGGGTAATCTCCATTATTATCAATGACATATCGCCAACGTCCCCGTAAAGAATGGATGCCTTTCTTGAAGAAGTACGCTGGCTGCGATTCGAAGAAGTTGTGCACCCAAATTTCGACTTCGTCACGGTTCTTGAATTTTTCTCCGCGAAGGCGTGCTGGATCGACCTGAAACGGTGGTAGGTAGTCTGACGGCGCAAGGTCTGGGCAATAAGACGGGTGAGGCAGAAGTTCACTGCCTTCACAGTTGCTGTGTTCTCTCATTGTTGGACGCAGTGCTTAGTCCGCAGTGCTTAGCTGTTCTTTGTGAAGGTTTGCCGTAACTGTCTGGTCTGACCTCTGCTGTTCCTCCAAGCACAGAGCATGGTTTTTTCCGTGAATGTCAGACTTCGTCGTTGTCTTCGGAACCTCATCGGCGCTCAACCATTGCCGCTTTCGTGTGGTATTGTCGTACTGGATCCAGTTCTCATCCGAGGTGTCGATGGAATCATCGAAACCTCTGTTCTTGGTTTTGCGGATGAGAATTTCAGCTGTGGCGACTCCTGTTGTCCTGTTTCTGTCGCTGAGCTGATGTGGCACCCATTTTCCATACTGATTCCACTTCCCGATTGCATGCAGACGATCGGCGATGGTAGAGCGGTGACAACCAAACCTCTGTGCGTGCTCACGTTTAGCTCGCGTTGGATCCGACTCGACAGCTCCCTTCAGTTCCTGGCTACCCACAACGTCAGGACGCCGTTGAAGTTCTTCGTCTTCAAGGCTCTCATCACCGTCTCGGAAACGTTGAAACCAGCGCTGGCATTGACGTAGTGATGGAACTTCGTTACCAAACACTTCAGGCAGGATGCGATAGGATTCTGTTGCAGTTCTTCCTTTCTTGAAGTCGTACAGAAAGCAAACCCGCACTCGGTACTTTTGCTCGATCATCGTTAATCTAAAAAAGCTCTTTAAAAGCGTCAACAAATCGGAAGGAAACTTTGGCAAAAGATGCCTTCTGAAACGCTTGTTAACCACGTAAGGTTACATGATCCAAGAGATAACAATGACAAAGAAATGAAAAGCCGAATACAGAAAACATTTATTTATTTATTTATTTATTTAAAGACACGAGTTGCTGTCACACGTGTAAACATCCAATAGAAAGAAGACGATAGGACAATGTTATAGAACAACAAATAAAACTCTATTACAGAAACACGAAACACAGACCATCAAAATATACCATTAATATGTCTAATGTTCTATGGGGTTACGAGATAGTAAGGTCTTAAAAACTTGAACAGAGTAATCCAGAAGACGCTCATCGGCATTCAGTAACAAATTTAGCTCCTTGGTGGTCCAATCTGACAGCATAACAAATAAAAATCGTGGCTTTGTTTGGTTAGTGAAAAAATGATTTTTGGATTTTTTGGAATCTTTGAAATTTGGTACTGAAGCGAAGCTCTTGTTGAAAATCCTTCATTCGCAAAAAGCTTACGGAAGTGTGGAGTTTTCTTTAATCTACACGGCTGCTACAAAAGGCTGCTACAAAAAATGATAATAAAGTACAATGACATCCAAGGGCCGGATTCACCAAAGTTACCGCAGTAACTTTGATGAATCCGGCCCCAACACGGGGAAGAACATGCGGTGAAACTTGTACCAGTGAAAGTTTCATGAAATGGTGTCTCACAGGATTAGAAAAGTTGATAAGGGGAGTTAATCTGCAAAGATTCAGAAACCCGAACTTGGACAGCTTAATAGACCTAGGATTAGTTGGCCAATTCTTTGACGACGCTTTCAAAATTCTGCAGTAGCGCTGTTTCAGAACAGTGAACAATCGTACCACATTGGAGATCCGTATGTGCCGCTCTACAAGGAACGTGACCGAATCGCTCGCGCTATTCGGCGTTCCTTACGGCACTCACTGGCCTCGATGTTCGTCACTTCAGCAACCACTGCTGTGGCGTTCATCTCTAACCTAACCAGCGAGATCATCGTCATCAGGTAAATCCCGTTCTCGCTTCTACAGAACCTCATCAGTAAAGGCCAAACCTTAATGTATAGGCTTAGGATTCTGAAGAAGCTAGCGAATTTCCAGATGTTTCGGAGTGTTTGCATGCCTTACAATGCTAGCAAACTACACTCTCGTCGTACTTCTATTGCCGAGCACCATGGTGCTCACCTGCTCTGAAAGTCGACGACATCTTTTGCCATATTTTGAAGCGTCCGCGAAGATCTCAAGCCTGCTTCACAAATGTCGCTACTTCATCGCCTTTGCTGGAATTGCGATGACGATTACGGCCTCGGTGGTTGTTTTCGTTTCACCAGGATTTCCGATGCCACGCTACAACCCTACCAAGGTATTGGGCTAAGTGTTTGTTTAACGAAATGGATGCAAGGCTAGAACGGCGGCCACATTGTATCGCTTCCACACCTGGCGAGTTTAGTCTAGTTATCAGATGACCTTATACAGTTACATTATATAGACCAATTTCACGTCGAATTGGACACTTTTCATGTCAGGTTGGGCACTCTTCTGAGCTAGCCCAAGATTTTTAAAATCAATATCAAACTCTTCCAAATTGGAATGGGCTTTTTCTACAATGAACTAGAGGCTCTCTAAAAAGATTGGAATATTTTTTATTGAAGAAAGCAAACATATTTTTCGAACTTTTATAATATTCTTGTTTTTCGAGAAAAATAATGGTTCAGAACTTGTCTTAAAGAGCTGGAAGGCGGCCATTTTTTAGTGCTGAACGTCACATTGCCCCATGCCTCGCCCAAGACGTTACGATTTTTAATCGATTGATAGCAGAAATTCTGTTGGAATGGAGTCTCACACTTTTAAAAATACAATTGTGAAGAATACACATATTCACTTTACTATTATTTCACTTTTATCTTCATGTAAGCAGCATTTACACTATCGATCAAATAAAAATCGCGACAAACTTTTCGAGTGTATGGCTCGATCTGATCTTTATCTGCACTAAATGATTGCTGCCTTATCGCCCTTTACAACTTAATTTAATTACTCTTTTTTATTGAAAAACTAAAATTTTAAAGAATTGTTATAACTCTTGGACCAGTTGATCTAGAAAAAGTTTAACGAAAGTTATTCCAAATTTTTTACGAACAATAAAATTATTCTAACAACCTTAATGAGTCTGTAGTTTAACTTGTCTGAAGATCGTTTTAATTTGGAAAGGATCATTTGAGTTTCGAAACGCTTAGGGTAGCTTAAAAGAGTATCCAATTTGAAGTGAAAGTTTTCAATTTTATTAGAAAATTGTCCAAATCAACGTGAAATTTCAAGCCTAAGTTTAAGCCAACTTCTTGTTTTTAAACTTTTTGAAAATTTCTCTAAATTTACGAAGGAAGTTCAAGGTGGACCCCTCGCTTTTTATATTTGCACCATAAAATATCAAGCATTACTGTACTTTAGCTGCTGCCGAACTCACACCCTTATGAGTGGTATGACAACAACGCACACCTGTTCAATTTCGAGTGGAAGCGCAGATGGAAGTTCATGGAAAACTATGTGATAGGCATCGACAGAGTCAGGTGACTTTTAGCTCTCACTTTTATCTAAGACATGCATCTCGTTGCAAGATGTCTATTCCAATTACGAGAACGTGGCGGCATCGAATAAGCGTAGGGACTCGGAATACTTTCCCTTGAGTATTTCTTGCTTATATTATCAGGACGATAACCCGTTGGTAGAATGAACGGGAGAGGGGAAAATGAAAAACGACGGCATTAATCTTTCCTTTGAGATGTGCTACGCTTTCTACTTGTGCAGGATATTTTCAAGACAGTATGAATGTGCATTTGGCCTACACTTTGACTTGCGGTGGCCAGCCGGCGAAGAAGTTAAGCTTTACCATTCCCAGAGAAGACTGGTACCAAATTCACCGCGCGGACAGATGGAAGGCAGGGTTGGCCTGGGCGGGAAATCCGAACCAGGAACCTGGTATCGAGAACACGCCCAAAACTCACTATATTAGCCTAAAACGCAGTCACCATTCCTCTGCAATATTTATTTATTCACATCCTGTAACAAAACATCCTATAACAACATATAGCCTCTATATCAGCCGCTCCAGGCTTCAACAAATGTGTTCAAGCATTGCTAGTAGTAAGGTCCTCAGCTTAACCGGTTCCATGCTGATATCAGCGGCCGGCCCATCCCCGTATCACGGGTGGGTGCTGACGGACCTCGAGGATATCGCGGATGTTACGTGCGGTCAAACAGCGCCGGTGGTGTAAGGCGAACATCGCTGCCCGGAAAGCAGAAGATGCGGGTTCGAGTCCCGCCTGGCGCAAGAGTTTTGATCGTAACGAAACATCCTGTAACAACATTTATTTATTTATTTATTGCTACACTTAGAGTGCGCCATAGAAACCAACCGAACAAGGAAAACGTAGTGACAATCAAATACAATGCTTTGCTTAAAAAGAACACCACCAACGAATTGAAGAAAGGTCTGCAGATCATTCTGAACACTGGGAGCAAAGGACTAGAAAAATATTTCCTAAAAAACAAATGCATAGCAGAGCATAATATTATGTCAAGTTGTTTAAAATGAGATTGATTAAAATTCATGAAAAATTTATATCGGCATTAAAAATGCAGGAGTTGGCATTCAGTATAGCTATGGTGTGAGTTCTAGTGAATGGAGAAGTCACTTTCGAGCATCCTTGACAAGAAGGAAACACCCAGGAATCCGGTCTTATATCCGGTTGTACCAAGGCGAGCAGTTGCTGCATTAAGTTACCTCACAGTGATGCTTCCATAGGAACTGAAGAGAATCTACCGCACTTGAAGTGATATATTTAGAAAAGAAGAAAGAGACGGAGTACATTAGGGAACAAAAACATTTTAGAAACATGCACAAAGAGCTAGGTGCATAGGAAACTATGGTAGTCGGTATAAAAATAAAGGGATAAATCCTTTGCTTAAAGGTTCTGAATACTGCCAAAGCTAATAAGTGAAAGCAGCAGACATAGAGACCCTAACGCTACGAAAAGATCCCATTGCTTCATTAGGCACCAGTAGGCTGAATAGAAGAATGGCAGCAGCATTCAATCAGTGGTTGACTATCGATGCGATTACTAGAAAACAGTATGTTAAGAGCAATTCTCATCGAAAATGAGATAGCATCGAACGGCAAGAGTGGTGTATGTATATGTATATGTCAATATCCAGTATGTATACGGATTGCCTATAGTATCACAGCTGAAAAGTGACTGAAAGTACCGACTTTGTTGTCCTGTCATTCATAGAAACCCATATTTCAGAGGCGTTCAATTTTTCGACCCGTACAAAAAATACAACATAGAGACGAAGGAGTTCTATTCAGACTTACCCACACTGAAAAACATCGAGGTGAGTTCCATAATTGTCGTTCTACATTCAGTAGTACTGACCAGATCTGGGGTTAGTTTTTAGTTAAACTGTGCAGCAGCATACCTCACTGTGCCAATAGTTAGTCTAACCATGTTTGAATAGCCGAGTTCAAGGTAATTCATCTTGAAAGAAATTGAAAGTGTAGGATGAATTTCACCTTTTCTTCGCCTTTGGGTAATAGGACACATTTCGGAAGTAGTCGCCTCGTTCATGTCGAATACTGATTAGCTTTTATCTTTTAAGATCGATGTTTTTGATTTATTCAGCGATCAAGGATAAGCGTATAGCGAAATAAATGAGATAGGCTTTCGAGATGCAACATTTCAAAAACAATAATAGAAATCTGGAAGTGAGCCAAGTTTTTTTTAACTGTCCAAACATTTTCAGAAAAGCGTCAATTTTTTGATAACCGATAGAGGAAACTCTGATTACACATCATGGGTAACCCGCTTCATGTCCGCGAACAACTCCTGTAAACCGATTGAGGTACGATGATTTTTTCGCAATATTTTAACAACTAAACAACATGTTATAACCCATTGCATAACGCACTGTCGTTGGATACTGGTGTCATGTTGATAGTAACTGGCAGCATCGAGCTGCGGAGATTGTTATCTACCCTACTCGGCTGCTTCGGAGTCACCGCCGTCTTCAGGATCTGAATAATATAAGCAGGCTTCAAAAGAGTTTAATATTTACTAGAAGTCACAGCAATTTTCGAAGATGATATGAGTAGGAGGCGGAGTTGGAGTGAAGCAACCCGACTCTGAGGCCTTAAAGAAACAGCCAAGATGCGTGTTTGGCCTCTCAGCTGCTCTCATAGGATTAGTTGGGCCTTCCTTCTATCCACCAATGCCTTTTCCATGCTCTGAAGTAGGCGATTAATCCACAAAGTCAGCAAAATATAGCGTGGATAAGAACGTCGGCTCCACAACTCGATGTTATATTCTAGACGAATCTGCCTTCTTTTGTCTAATGATACTCATATTGAAAAGCCTTAAATTTACCAGTTCTTACAGTTTGTTTAGGCGGTTTTTTACAGGAGCAGCAGAAAATAGCTTCTTCGTGTTTCCTGAGCTACGCGGTGAATGATCTACCTTCCTCGTTCCCCGAGGATTTCGCCGTCATTCCAAGTGACGGACCGATCTTTGACAAGAAACTACGCCTTGTTGGGTAGGCTATCTTAAGAATTGATGTAACTACGAAATGTAATCTAGCCAGGAACAAACAAATCGTACAATTTAAATTGGCGGCCACAAACAGTACCAAGCCTCTTTTTTTGCCGAAAATCTACGACCTCCTCATTTCCTAAGCGGATATGGTACGACACCTCTCCCCTCCCCTGTCTCCTTCACTATTTTATTTCTTACCAGTCGTTCGGCGGCCTAGCGGCCGCCTACGACTGGTTGGAGGCTTCGCCCCCAAACCCCGAGAATAGGACGCCATGGCCGGTACGGGTTTCCTATTCTTTCCTACGCCTTCTGACCATTATGTTAATCGAGATGGATTGGCTGATCTTCCTCAACGCCATCCTCAAAAATCGATAATATCGATCGATATCGATTGGTCGACTTCAGATTCGTGTTAAGCGACCTCGATTGCCCCCAAGGCCGAAGTTTCGCGCCACTTGAACGCTATCCTCAAAAAATCGATAATATCGATCGATATCGATTGATCCGACTTCAGATTCGTGTTCAGCGACCTCGATTACCCCCAGGGCCGAAGTTTCGTGCCGCCGACGTGTTCGGCACGTCTGCGGCTCGCCATGCACGGTTGCCGATGTGTTTGGCACGTCTACGGCTCGCCATGCACGGTCGCCGACGTGTTCGGCACGTCTGGAGCTCGCCATGCACGGTCGCCGACGTGTTCGGCTGCCGCGCCCCAACTCAAGTGTGACGGACGGACGGACAGTGTGACACACACACGCACACACGCACACACGCACACACACACGCTTGCTGCTTTATATATAGTAGGATATGTTTTGATTTGCTTGACATTAGACGATGGATATCCTACTTCACATTCGTACATGATCGAAATCGCCTAAACGGCTATTGATCTAGCGTTATCTTAAATAAATTCAGAGTTAACCATTTATATCGGGAACCACGTTACAACTCGTCCGTTAGTACAATTATGTAAAATTGCAAGTTGTTGTGAACAGAGAGTTTACCTCTAATAAGGCCACAAAGATATCAGTCAGATATCAGTGTTGTGATTCTGCTTAGCTGAATTGTCCTGGTTTTCAGTTTACTTTAAACGCACAATATTTCAGATACTTCATTGCGGTCCGTTCAAACGTCACACTCTCCTTGGATTCTAATGTTGTGGAAGGGGTTGCACACGATATAGAGAACAACTGTAAACGATTGCAAAATACTTTGAAAGGTAACCAGATGATTTCTGCAGAGTATTCCAAGTCAGCCAACTCCATCCACTTAAAGTTTCAACTTCAGCGTATATAGGTATAGTGTTCCAGTTCTTCAAAAGAGAAACACAAAACCTTCTTATTTTGTATAAAATCCACAGTAGTTGACCACAAACGATAAATATCGAAATACAATAACAGACCAGCGGAATTATTCTGTAAATGGCTAAATACAAAACCATACACAAAGTAAACCACATAGCGAAACAAACGCATCGGATAAACGTAACATGAAGGACGTGGACTAGAAACGTGTTCGAACTAGAATATTGAAACATAAGGAGAATAGGGAGCAAAGGAGAGGAGCGTAGAACAAGGACCGCAACTACAACGAAAGAATGCGTGTGTGAGTGCGAATGAATCCCTCGACAACGGACAAGAAGTGCTGGAAGAAGTACTAGAATGTTCCAAATAGGCGGAAAGAAATCAATTATCTAATAAGGAAACTGGCTGTAAAACTCGCAACATGTACGCCGCAATCTTTCAACTGCCCTTAGTCGATCGAATTTGGTGTGTGGGGAGTGGCAATATGCGAGTGATGGAGCGCGGTAACACACCGGCGACGCATACGCCACACAACCACATGGCATAGCCGAGGTGGCCCGGCTGTGGCTAACCATCATAGTGTCGATAAGGATAAGCAGTTTTGGCACCTTTTTCTCTTTGCTTTCAGCCAGGGTTCTTGTGCGGCTAACGCATTAGAACCCTGGTCGACCGCAGGAACACTATTTTTCATCGTCAGTTACAATTCTGTGCAAAAATCGTTGAATATGTCCGTGTGATGAATGCATTGTGTGCATTCTGTGCAAAATCGTTGAATATGTCCGTGTGATGAATGAATAGGAGCAAAGGTGAGGAGCGTAGAACAAGGACCGCAACCACAACAAAAGGCTGCGTGTGTGAGTGCGAATGAATCCCTCGACAACGGGCGAGAACGGCTGGAAGAAGTACTAGAATGTTCTAAATAGGCGGAAAGAAATCAATTATCTAATAAGATAAGGAAACTGACTGTAGAACTCGCAACATGCACGTCGCAATCTGCCAACTGCCCTTAGTCGATCGAACTTGGTGTGGTGGAGAGTGGCAACAGGCGAGTGAAGGAGCGCGGTAACACACCCGCGACCATACGCCACACAACCACATGGCATAGCCGAGCCAGATCCGCTGTAGCTATCCACCATAAGGCAATGTTTGTTTGAAAGCATCAAAGTTGGCTAACCACACCTCATAGTGCCTTTAAAAGGTCATATGATAGTCGATTTTCTGTGCATAATGCTAATGTTGATATCGTCCCAATAGTGATGCACGAAGCAGCATGGATTTATCTATTGACGATGATTGAGGCCTTAACCTTCAGTTCTAGTTCAACCGTTTTGGCTATCCTATGAGTCCAATAACAACTTGAATGGTTGGCGCATTACCCAAATGTGTACCAAAAGGGAAGGGAGGAGTGCCGCTTACTTCGGCTTTGCTGTAAGCAAGTGCTGCTGCCCCATAACTAACTGTAACGATACGATCAGTTTACTCCCACGATGCAAAAGTCCTTCAGTCCATTCACATTCAACAGAGTTTAAAGTCTAGCTTCCGAGAAAACGCACGGAGCAATTCTGCTTTGATAAATTCTATTTTCCTACATTTCCATATGAGTTAATTCCTACCCTTCGCTTCTCCAACGAGCATAGCACTGCTCGAACCAGCAGTGCTTGAAACTTTTCTTGAGCACTGTATATCCGTTCAGTTTACGTTTATTAATAAACAGTTTATGATCGTTCATTTGATTTGTGTCCTTACAGTAATTCGTTGCGCACAAGACATTTCTCGTGTAATAAATAAAAAATATATATCCGGGATAGTGACCAGTCTGTCGTTTCTAAATGTTTCCATCATCCGCGTATTCCGGTACTAAGCGCGCTGCTGCCCTGTCGCGCCATCCGCCGCATCGCGGAGGGGCGGTCAGGCGGGCACGCCTCTCCACCAATAGCAGCAGAGCGCCCCCGGTGCTATTGACTCCATTGGTCCTTACGTTAGAATTCAAAGTGTGGCGCGCAACCGTGCGATTGACCCTTTTGAACAGGGCGTGCCAGCTATTGGTGGAGGGGCGTGGCCGCCTGACGGCCCCGCCGCGATGCGGCGGATGGCGCGACAGGTCGGGCACCAGCCTGCTTAGTACCCGTATTCCTATGTAGTGTTATGGTTCGTAGAATACTCCCAATCATTATGGCTTCTCTCCATTAAAAAAAACTCTATTTTTTCTTTAAATTCTCCTTTCCAGGCGATTTTTTCAAGTACGTGAATTCCTCGCTAAAACTGTTTCAGGCGTGTCAACAATGTGCCTATCGTCATCGGAAATCACGAAATACTACGATATAATTGCGACGCTGCCTTCGTCCACACTATTTTCGGTGGCAATCTCTGTCATTGTCAGTTTGGTGGTCGTCATTGTATGCACTCGGCGTTTGGTATTGTCCGTCGTCAGTGTGGCTGTGATCTGTGCTGTCATCTTATGGACAAGTGCTATACTCATTCTCTTCGGTAAATTCATATGTCAGATTCTATTTAAACTCTCCATAAATTTTTGGCATAAGACAGGGAAACTACTCTCTGATTTTGGCCGAGGGAGCTGTAGCTTAGCAGAGCACTTCTTGTGTGCGAAGTTTTCTTCATAAACAATCTAGAAGGCCCAGAATCGATGGTAAAATATAACAAATTATGTAGAAGAAAGTTGTCGAAAATCCTGCGACGGGATTCTAGCAATTGTAGTGTGTAGTGTAGTCATTTTTTTCTGATTGATGCTTTCGGTACATGAGAATATAAGAATTCTTAAAATTTAAGACGATTTAAGATTCAAGGTTTATTTAATTTATTTTTTGTTGTTTATATAATTAAGATTTAATTTAAAATATAAAAGATTGAATATATATTTTTTTGAATAGTTATTTTCTGATTTACCACGACCATCTGCAGGGTCTTTTAAAAAATTTTGCTCTCACTTTCACCATTGCGCATTCATTTAGTACAGAATTCTGTGTGTAGGCTGGGAGCTAAGCGTGGTCGAATCGACGATTATTGTGCTCACCATTGGTCTGAGCTTTGACTTCACGCTCCACTTCGCGGTCTCGTATCGTGACGCAAACGAGAAAAATGTGAAGGATCGAATCAGGTTGGCCGCTTACCACTAGGACTTTCAATATTTCTAAAAAGTTACCTAGACTACATGAAAAATGAATCAGGGACAGCAAATAGAAAAATAGGAAAGCTGACATCAATTGCAGATTTGGAGAGGTTTGAGGTTCCACCCTCATTTTACTTCGTAAAGTACCACAGCTTTTTTCTTCAGAAGCTTTGAAATGAAAAGATCAAGCGTGATTACATTCACTGTGGCTGTAGAAGACACCAGGGGAGGGTGTCAGGCGTATATCTGAACAGGGGAAATAAATGGTACTGCGAGAATCCCCACCCTTCAAATAGTAGAAAACACGTCTCGTTCTCGCTGGGTCCTTCAACCCTAAGAGTTGCGGGCCCTCGAAGTTGGCTCAGCTGGATACGACGCTGCTTCAGAGGCGCCGAGCGTCTTGATCGACTTCTGGGCTAGGCACCAATTTTGCATTTTTTCATGACCGCTGCCTCCTTTACCGGTTTGCTCCCTACACATTTATTTCACTCTAAATTTTTAACACATTTGCTTAAGTATGGGGTGGCTAGTAGAGGGGCTAAATGTTGTTATAGGATGTTTTGTTGCGATCAAAACTCTTACACCAGGCGGGACTCGAACCCGCACCTTCTGCTTTCCGGGCAGCGATGTTCGCCTTACAATACCGGCGCTGTTTCACCGCACGTAACATCCGCGATAGGATATGATACGCGATAGAATAGGATAAGAGACAGATTCGTGATTAGCATCTTGGATAACCCCTATAGACGATGTTTGGGCGAAAACGGTGACCACAACGACAGCCCTAGTCACCCTACCTGCTGAGAGGTCGCTGTTTAACATTCGCTGAAGCATACAAAACATTGTATCAAGCAGAAAGTGTGAAAAGTGAGTGAAGCACAGCTCAGAGTAGACACTTATTTGACAATTTAGAGTGAAATAAATGTGTAACAGATGTGTAGGAAGTAAGCTGATTTTAACTGTCATTAAGGTACTATTGTAGTATACTTTCACGACTCCAGAGGTCGAGCAGAGATCGAAAAAATTTGCCCAAACCTCGCCCAGGAGGGTTATATGGGGGAGCTAATCATGAACCTGACATCAGTTTTCGAAATTTCTGCCGACCACGGTAGGTTACAATAGTTACGGGGATCAGGGCTGTTGAGGTCTTGATAACTGATTTCTCCTGAACTTCTCCCAACGGGGTTATTTGGGGTATTACCCACGAATCTGACCCTTAGTTGAGAATTTAGAGTGAAATAAATGTGTAGGAGATGTGTAGGAAGCAAACTGGTAAAGGAGGCAGCGGTCATGAAAAAAAGCAAAAATAGTACATAAAACGGAAGTCGAACATCTGGCCTAGCACTTATGAAGCAGCGCCGCACCCTGCTGAGCCACCGATCTGCTTGCCGCGGATTCTTTCTGCCACGTTCCATTCCACAGCGCGCACACGTAAGGCCCCTGTTATACTCCCGCGGGAGCTTCCGCGAATGGACGGAAATCGCGTCGGGACCCCGCCCGGGCCACTCGCCGCGCCTCGCCACGCCCGCCTCCGCCGTGCACCATTGGTCTGCGGACGTTCCGCGGATGCTCCCGCGGGAGTATAACAGAGGCCTAAGACGGTACGATCCTATACCCCCCCCCCATCGAGGGCCCGTAGCTCTTTTGGTTCAAAGACTCAGCAAAAACGAAACAAGTTTTTCTACTACATGAAGGATGGAGATTCAGTACTATCCAATTCCGTGTTCAGACCTAGCCTGAGACCCTCTACTGGTAGGATTATTTTTGGCTAGAGCCAGGTAAAGCCAGCAGATGTGGAAGTCATGCAGGGCTCATCCCCTCCCGCTATAGACCTACCAAGCTACCCATGGGTGACCACACGATAAGTTTAGGGGTTATGCAAGATCGTGCAAAGCACGTAATTGGGAGGCAGGCCGATAGGCGAGTCGGATCCCATATTTTAACTGGGAATTACTTCGTTACGAATTTAGCTTGTGTCTGTCCTCCGCAGGACGTGCATGTCTACTCGGCGCCACCAGCTCGATCCTCTGTGGCATTCCTCTGCTGTTCGCTAACACTGCGGCATTCGCTCAGGTGAGACCACTAAGCATACCAATGGTCTTACACTTAGATAGAAGTTGAACAAACGGTACTTCTCAACTGTCTGATACCTCGCACTTTTAAGGTCTATTTGAAGTGAAACAATCTTAATAGACAATGAAAGTGAAGGCTCTTTTAGCAGTCAGTATTTTCAGGTCGGTTCGATGCTGGTCACACTAGGCATGACGTCGTTATGCGGTGCTACAGTCGTATTTCCTGCCGTCTTGCTCTCCATGAACAGCTTCCGAAGCTCTTCAAAAGTTGTTCGCTTCTGAAAGATCTATATTGTCTAGGTGAAAACAGTGGAAACCATTTTCACGGTAAACTCAACACTTTTCGAACCAAATCGGATACTTTTGTGAGCAAGGTTAACGTTTTTGAAACCAAGTTGAATACTTTTGAAAAGATTCTAGTTGAATATCGTCTGAATAAAAATGTACTTCTTTCAGATAAAACTAGAGACCCTCCATGAAAGTTAGAACTATTTTTGTCTAAAGGCAATGAAGTAAGGACTTCCTTGAAAACTTTTATTTCTCCTGCCCCCTAAGAGTTAACTCACTGTTCCAAGTTCTACTAAAATTTTACTCCTTGAAGAAAATAACAAATTTAAACTTTTTTCGAAGAGAAGAAGGGCACCAATGGGCACCAATCACATATTATGTTGAAAAAGGAGTTCGCGCATTCGTCTGCGTTTTCGCGAGAGAAACGAATTTTTATTTAAATTAAATGATGGCAAAAATTCTGTTGGAGTGAATTGCAGAACTTCGAACACATTACATTAAAAAGTATTGTAGAAAAACACACGTATCTACATCTCGCACTTTTAAGCTGCATTCACACCATCGGTCAGTTTAAAATCGCAACAAGCTGAATGCAGCAAGCATGGCGCGATCTTTTCCTACAATACGCTAAAAACTGATGCCTTTCTATACTCTGGAATAGACCTTCAACGAAAGCTTCTGTTGAACAGTAATTAATTTCAAAATTCCAAACGATTCTTTCACTTATTGGAGGGACAGGTAAGCTTAAAAAATTCCCTAAAAAGTCGAATTTTTTTTTTCAACAAAAACCTATCTGGTCTCTGGTTTTCATAAGCTCGATTTCGAAAGCGTCAAACTTGTTTAGAACAGTAACGTATTTGATTTGAAAATTGGCCAATTTGGTTTGAAAAGTGTCCAATTTGGCTCAGCAATGTTATATAATAAACACACGCACTCAAACTCTAAGAGGTTAGTGCAGACGCGATCAACGTATGAAGTGCCTAATCTGATGCCAGTGGTTAAGCTTATCTAGGAAGGACAAAGAGAGTGCAGTGAATTACAGTGATAGTTAGTTTCGTCGTTAGTTGACACTTTTAACTTTTATAAAGCAAGAACGCTATTCACACTGTTGTTTATCAGGTTGTATATCATGGAATAAATCGGTTTTATTTATTTATTTTTTATGCTTGTAATAGGATGCTGTCGTGCATCGTCCATCGTGATGTAGTCTGAACGGTGTCAGTCACCGAATATGTATCCTACTATATATAAAGGAGCAAGCGTGTGTGTGTGTATGTCTGTCTGTCCGTCCGTCACAACTGGAGTGGGGGAACTGAGTAGCCGAACACGTCGGCAACCATGCATGGCGGGCCGTAGACGTGCCGAACACGTCGGCAACCATGTATGGCGAGCCGTAGACGTGCCGAACACGTCGGCAACCATGCATGGCGGGCCGTAGAAGTGCCGAACACGTTGGCAACCGTGCCTGGGCATTTAGATGACCGTCGACGGGAGGCGTTGACAGCAGGGAAGGCAATCGATATCGATCGATATTATCGATTTTTGTGGATGTCGTTCAAGCGGCACGAAACTTCAGCTCCGGGGGTAACCAAGGTCGCTGAACACGAATCTGGAGCCGACCAATCGATATCGATCGATATTATCGATTTTTGTGGATGCCGTTCGAGTGGCACGAAACTTAAGCCGTGGGGGTAATCGAGGTCGCTGAACACGAATATGAAGTCCGTTTTTGAACTGTCGATCGCCATCAATCGATATTGGGAAATAAACGTTTTTGTGTATGCGTACATATTTTCGCTTTTTTCTAACTTGCCCTAATCGACGTAGTTAAGATGTCCTTCCTGAGGAAACCAAGACATAGGTGGCAGCTACAATTGATGATGAAAAGTTATTGCAACGGCGAAGCCGTCAAGAAGCCGTCGATGCGGCCGAGAGGCCGCACGGACGACTGGTATAGAGATATTAGAATAGATACATATAAATATATATGTAGTAAGTAGTGCATAGTCGTATGTAGAGTATATAGAAAACATAGATACAGATACAGTAGTATGTAGTATAGAATAGAGACATGCGAACGCCCAAATAGGCGGTTCAATTGCTGCAAAATACTTTGCTAAAGTAGGTAAATATATGAAATCGAAAACACTCAATCCATAGAATCAGATTCCACGTCATCGTGCTTCACCTGCCAAGAAAATCAAGAACTCCTCATTCTGAACTTCATTGATCTGCACAGATTTATTTATTTATTATTTATTTATTACAAGGCACGGATAACAATCACATGCGGTAAGATTCTAACAATAACATATAACAAACAAAAAATAAGCCTACCGAGACCTTAGTGCAATTAAACGTTTAGAAGAGGATAGAGACATATTAACAATGTTCTCGTTCTCAGAAAGCAAGATGTTGAGCTCTCTGATGCTCCTGTGAATGAGGAAACTTGACCTTACTTTTGACCTTGGAAGTGGCAGGTAGAGTCGGAGATGCCCTCTTCTGTCAGTTGTCAAAGGGGTGCCAAAAAATCCAATTAGGTCAATGGAAAGCCTTCCTGTCAGAACTTTGAACAGCATAACTAAATCTGCTCGCTTTCGTCTAGTCTCAAGGCTAGACAACCCGAGCATTTTGGCCCTGTCAGACCCACTCGGAATATTGTCATAATTTAGACCACAACACTTTAGAAAAAGCTTACGGGTAAAGTTATTCTCAACACTTTCAAGGAGTTTTATGTCTTTCTTTTTACAGGGACTGAAAGCTGAGACACCACATTCTAAATGGGCTCACGTAAGATTTGTAGGCTCTCACAAAAGAAGGTTGATCTTTGGTTATCAATACCTTAAACAAGTTATAAATTCGGTACAGGTGCTTTATAATGATGCTCAAAGTTTAGGTTACTCGAGAAATGGAACCCTAAATGTCGTGCACTTGTAAGTGCATTCCAGATGGTGTTTACTGATCTGGAATGTTAAGTCTTGATAACAGATGCATTTCTTTAAATCTTTCAAATATTACATAACAGAAAGTATACTGAACAGAATGTGTACGTTCGTCGTCCTTTCATATAAAACAACAGGAAAAAGGTAAGGAATGGACGATGTTGTTAGTCAATCCTTGTGGGATGCGCCATGTCACGCATTCTACTTCTTACGGTTTGTTGCGGAGGCAACTTAAATTCGTGGTTGGCCACTGCTTTTGTCCTTCATGGACAAATTTGACACCATTTCACCAACCCCTGAGAGATGGAGGACGTTGTTTACCTGAGCGGAAAAACCGAACTAAGAGCCTGGTATCAGATGCACACATCAGCCGGTACATCCTCCGACTGCGCTACTGGCGCCCATACAGTAAGTGCGCCCATGCTGGAGGAAGCGCTAGGAGAGTTTTCAAGAGCGTCGAAGAAGACGAAGAACGTCCGACTTTGTGCCTACCTGTTCGACTCGACTGCTCTTCGTGCCCTGGCATACGCTTCAGAGACCTGCGCCAAACAAGAGTAGGAAGAACACCAGGGGTGAGATTCATCAAAGACTTACATAACTTTAACAGTGAATTCACAGCGGTCAACTCAGATAACGCGGCTTATCGCTCACCATGTCGCTTGATAAGCCGCGCTATTAGGGATCTTGGCTGTAATTTTCTCTGTTAAATTGCTGTAGGTCGTTGCTGAATCCGGCAGCAGATCAGCGTCGCGTAGCGTGGAATCCAGAACACGATTCTCGGAGTGACACGACTCACGCAAGTGGGAGAGGCGCTGTCGCATGCTCCAAATTGTCGAAAAATGGGTGGGCCGGCCACGTAGTGCGCTTCGCAGACACCCACTGGGCGAAAGCCGTCACCGGCTGGTTTACGCGGGGTGTCAAAAGAGCACCAGGAGCTCCAACAATGTCGGACTGCTCGCGCTTCTTCGCGAAAGCCCTGAACAAACGGTGTTATGCTCTTCGTGCCCAGCAAGCAAGGACTACTCCGCCTCGTGACGAATGGAGACGTTGCTGGCGCTCACTCGAGCCACTCCATGATCAACGGGACGACAGGTGATACAGGTGACAGTGCGTTATATGTATTATCGAAAGTGTGTACGATTTCAGTGTGATTGCTGAAGCAGATAAACCAATCTACTTCAGAAAACAAATTCAGTTTCAGCTTTGTCATTTAAATCATCTGCAATATAATTTTTTCAACCACTATACAGCTGAAGGTAGTTCTTGAAGTCGTCACAGATGTTCGGCAGCAAATCCTCCATTATCGATCGGCTCCGAGAATTCAGAAGTGATGTCTGAAACCTTCACTTTATCGTCACGTAGCTAAGAAACAGCTCTAGGTTACATGGTGAGCCAAGAAATACAGACTCCTAAAAAACCACATTTTCTACAAAAAAACCTTAACACGTGTCTCTTTCTGTTGTTTATTAATTTTATATTATATTCCTGGGCAGCCATATAATAAAAAGCAGCAGAAAGGTAAAAAAATTACTAGCCATGAGTCACAGCATACAATACGAAGCAGTCTTCAACAAAGTGAGCTAAGCTGCTGATTTTGTTACATAAAGACACCCATCCTTAGGAGACTTCTAGCTGAAGTATTCCTCAGATATTTCAATTCTAATCTAAAGCTCAAATAAATGCTTCAGACGTTTTCCAGATGTCTTCATCATGAAATAGATTTTTCCATAATATTACACATATATGGTAGGGCGTGTGTGGCGCAGTCGGAGGAGGTACTAGCTGTTGCGTGCACCCGATAACAGATTCCTGGTTTGGATTTCCTGCCCAAGCCAACCAAGCCTTCCATCCCCCAGGGGTCGGTGAATCGGTACCGGACTTGTCTGGGAAGGATAAAACGCTGACTTATTCATCAGCTGGCTACCGCAAGTCACTGTATGGCCAAATACGCATTCATGTCGCCTCCACGACATCCCGTAGAAGTAGAATGCGTGGCGCATCCCAAAAGGGATTGAGTAACGCCGTCCTTTATCCTTTATCCTTTATATGGATAAACATTGCAATGGACTAAGCGAACGGATTTCACAGCTTCAACAACATGGTAAATAAAGGATAAACTACTCAGTCCCTCTTGGGATGCGCCACGCATTCTACTTCTACGGGATGTCGTGGAGGCGTTTTGAATACGTACTTGGCCATGCAATGCTTTGCGCTGGCCAAGCACATTCCGCTAAGGATTTGACTAACGACGTCTATGTTTAGCCTTCTTAATTTTTAGAGCGTACAAATTCGTCATAGTTTTAAACGGTTAGAACGAATTGAATACCAATCGTGATATTCTTATGCGAGATGTTCAGTTTAAGTCCATTTTTCTCGGTACACAGCACAGGAGTCGAAGATCACGGTTTACCTCAAACCTGGGTAATTAAACCACAGTATAATTTATAAATGCATTGCATATGAGAGCATCTTAAATACATTCTACAAGACGCTAACATGATGAATAAATAAAAGAAACAATGAGGAGAAGGCAATGTGGATTTTATATCACAATTTATCACAATTTTTATAATGTGTTTTCGTTTTTCCAGCGCAACAATCTGATAATGCTCAAAGCTAAATTCTTTTACAATATCCTACTAATCGTCCAATGATCGCGAGGAAGTCGCGATAATTCTAAAGAAGACTGGCCAGCTTCCTGGAGTAGGCGACCCAACACTCTCATGGTTACAGATGTAACTACACTTCTGCACTTTACGACCCGCGTACGCCCGTTGCTGAGATCCTCGAAGACATAAATTCTAAGTGTTGGCGTTCACGTGCGTGAAACGCGAGGAAGCAAACGAAGCTACTCAAGAATACAACTGACATTAGCTGGCTAGCGTTGGCATTACTCTGAAGCCTTTCTGCAGCCATCTCATTCTTCTCTGCATGACATGAAGCTCATTCTAGAAGAGCTCTGTGCTCGCGCAGGACTTCTGGTCCTGTTTTTATGACAAGCGTCCAGAAGGTCAATGCTTAGCTATCTTGCTCCATCAAAACATGACTATGGCGCTATATTATACAAAACTGTTTTCAGTACGAAGCCTCATGCTGTTGTTTAGGTAAACATGAGGTTTTCCCGCGTTGTCAATAGGATTACTATAATTCTATTCGATATGAGTGGCATAGAATGCCCGCAAGAATTGAATAATTTTTTGCCGAGTGAGCCTATTCTATACTTTCTACTGCGTGTCGTCAAAGAAATCCATTCTGTATTACACCTGCATTACTTCAACTGATACTGTCGAACACTTTCTGTACTGCTTGCGCTTCGTATAATTACATCCTTGTAATTTCTCTTCTCTCTATATATTAGAAATCGTTTTAAAGTTAGTGTAAAAGAGTAGGACAATACAATAGGGGTAAGCTATACTTTCAAGATATGGTAGGAGATGGGGGCGTGTGGAGCGCAGTCGGAGGAGACGCGGACTGTCGCGTCCACACGATTCCAATTGATTGGTTCGGATCCTACTCATACCGTTCGTGCCCTCCATCTCCCGGGAGTCGAATGAATTGGTGCCAAGTGAAGTGGTCAACGCACAATCTGCTCGCCAAATATCGAAACGATATGCCACGCGGAAAGAGATAGTTTGGCCGGATAGAGCACTCCAAAAACCTCAAACTTGGGTAGTTAAACTTTATCGTAATTAAAAAAAAACACGAAATGACGCAAATACAAGTTAGTACAACGACACTAACAGCACATACAACGAACTACCAACATAAGTAGGAATCGGGCGATTTAACTGAGTCCTTGACCTTGATCCAGGTGGGAGCGATGTTAAATGAGGGACGACTACGCGCTGACGGGAGGACCCGGGGGAACCCAGAGAAAAGATACCGGTTAAAGTAGGATCCTCCAAAGGCAAAGTGGGAGTGAGGAGACTTCACGGAATCCGAGATCTTGATCCAAGCGAGCGATGACGGACGAAAGACTACTACGCGCTAATGAGATGACCAGGAGAAACTTAAAAACGGATAGCGGCTAAAACGACTGTCTTCTCCAGGCGAAGTGGAAGTGAGGCGATTTCCATGAGTCCGAGCCCTGTCCCAAGGCGGGAGTGATGACAGATACTCACGAACAAAGACTACGCACAAGAGAGAGTGACCAGAGAAACCTGGTCGATCGGGGCGCCGAAACCGTGATCACGCGCGATCAAGACGATTTCTCGTCACCAAGCTTCTCTACGAAGTATAAGCCACTGACATCTTTATCGGATCGTCACCGCAAGTCATTTTGTAGGCCCATTCGAATTTCCTGCACGATATCCCACAGAAGTGGAGTACGTGGTGCATCTCTCAAAGGCATTCAATAAGTCCGTCTTCTGTTCTTCAGGATAGAAGATTTTGACTTTAAGTAACCAAAGTTGCTTAGCAGAAGAATAACGCCCTAGAAAGCAACCTCGATTTATTAAGAAAAACTTTCAGTTTTAAAACCCACCTCTTGCAAACGCAGATCGTTGAACGCTACCACTGTTGTCTATTTTGAAACTCATTAAACGATAAAGCAAACAGCACGAAAGCTCACAATAGAAGTTTGCCCCGGCTTTTTCCAAAACGCAGTCGCTGTTCTATCGCTCAACAACTGAGTCGGCTTGTCATTCCTATTGAAGTGAACACTGGCTCGATTCTCTTCACAGACGTTCTCGACTCTGCTGTTGTTGTTGCAAACGGATCATCCCCCTTCCACTAAGCAGGATAATCCCTCAGTCATTAGACCTTTATCTCCATAAGATGTGTATGCCTATGTGTTTGTTTGTGCATGTTTGTTTGTTCGCCAGCGTGTCAGCCTTCGTTTGTTCGGCGACGTATTTTTCTTCTCTTTCTTTGTCTTCGCTGTAAAACAGCATTGAGGTTTGTTTCATAATTTCGTTGATTTAGGCAAAGTGGGAATCTCGACCAGGAAAATGCGGAAATTTTGAATTTTTTTCAGAAGGCTGAAACAGGAAACCAAAACGCCAGAAAAGAGGAAAATTTGAAGCTGTCATCAAGGCTTTCAATTGTAAATACATAAAGATGCAACTTCTGCAATAACAAGCACATTTATCTGCATAACTGGAACATTGTTCATACCCACGGAGTTTCGACTCTTGGTATTTATATTGTATTATACCATTTTCAGTTGAAATTCAACGTTGTTTAAAATAAATTCAACGTTTTTCAAAACACATTCAGCGTTGTTCAAAACAAATGCAAGGCTACGACTTCCGAATCAAACTACACATCTTTTTCGCAAGTTGTACGCTTCAATGTTTACTTCTTTTCAAAAAATTTTTGCTTGCAAAAAAAGGCTATGCAATGAAAAATTACAAACAACTAGCAAGTTAAGCAGTACTCCAGTAGTACTAAGTACAAAATAAGTAAATTGAACCGTAAAACTACAAGTGATACAACGATACGATAAACAATACAGAATGCAAATAACAACACAGCAATAACTATTCAAAATAGCAGAATGAGCAAGTGAAAGTAAGACCTTTTTTAGGCCTTCAGGCGTTCTGAAGTGTGATGTGAATCTGCCAAGGCTTTTTTTAAGTGTGATATGGAGTTTCGTTAGAGCGTTGAAAATTGTAGAAACTGATACAGACTTCGAGTTTTTTCATCCTCGAGAAATGGATGTCGCTCGACAACCTCTTCGATGAACTCAAACCATTACCTCCGCGAGTGCGCTCAACTATTTCACCTTCTCGTTTGTTCGAGTTGATGATGCTTCGTGCAGTGTTCTCCTTGACACCAGCAATCTGAGCAGCTTCGTATGTGATCCTTCCGTCGACGAACACCTACTCGCCCAAGATCTCCTTCTGACTCCGAGGCACTCGACTGTATCGGCCGCGTCGCTGGCTTTGTTGGACTTGATCATTGCTCATGTTGCCTGCAGAGATGGCAAATTGCCCAATGACAAGAAAAAGTGGAGAGGTCCGTTTATATAATATGGTAGAAGATTTCAGAAGAATGTTGAATGTGTTTTGAAGAACGTTGAATTTGATTTTGAAAACGTTGAATTTGGTTTGGACAAAGTTGAATTCGTTTTGAACAACGTTGAAGTTCAACTGAAAGTGGTATATTATTTAAAGAAGCTGATTTGAATCGTTTCTATCACGACCATCAGCTTAACTGTTTCCATGCTGATATCATCGGCCGCGCGTGTAGCGACTGTCGCCTGCACCCAATACAAGGTTCCTGGTTGGGATTTCCCGCCCAGGTCAACCAAGCCTTCCACCCCTCCGGATTCGATGAATTGGTACCAAACATGTCTGGGAAGGATATAACGCTGTCTTGTTCATCGGCTAACCACCGCAAGTCATTGTATGGCCAAATACGCATTCATCTCGCCTCCACGACATTCCGTAGAACTAGAATGCGTGGCGCATCCAAAAAGGCATTGAGTAACGCCGTACTTTATCCTTTATCATCGCCCGGCTCATCCCAGTATAGGGGTGAGTGCTGATCGGTCGTCCCACGTGGTGTGGATGTATCGTTCCATCAAAAGGAGCCGGTGGTGTAATGGCGTAAAGCATTCTCATACGGTTAGAGGGCGGTGCTGGTTCGGATCCCGCCTGGCGCTAAAAGTTTTGATCGCAGCGAAACGTCGTTATCAAAGCTTATAACCTCGTTACAAGCCACTTGAGGCTTAAAGGACCTGATTTGAATTATTTGTTTGTTTATTTATAACTGCACCTTCAGAGGGCCCGTAAAAAAGAAGGCAAAAAAGCAATGTATGTACCGTTTTCGCGCCAAAATTGACACTTCTCAAGTCAACTAAGATCCTCTTCTAAACAAACTCGATGCTTCTGAAAAAAAAAGACATTCGGAAGCGGAGGAGGTGCCGGATGACCGCCGAGGCCAATGAAACGTTCCATCCCTCGAAGACTTGGTACAAGACTTGTCTGGGAAGGATGACTTGTCCATCGGCTGGTTACCGTGAGTCGTTGTATGGCCAAATGTACATTGAAATCACCTCCACGTCCGTAAAAGTTGAATACATGGCGCATCCCAAAAATCACTGAGTAATTACGTCGTCACCCATTTTACTAATGAAGTGTTATCTCATCAGTGTCGAAAAAGCGTACGGTTTGGTTGTTCGATGTTTCGCTGGCTACCTCAGCGATATCTCGTTGAAATAAAACGCATGGCGTCTTCCTCAAGAGTACCGATAGTCGTCCACCTTTGTTATTTCTCTCTTCTTTTCTGTACAAGAAAATAGAAAGTACAGCAGTGAAGGCACGCGACATCGAGAAAGTCTTACGTTGTCCATGCAGTCATAGAAGTAACTCAATTTGAGCCACGGAATAAGCATGGCTGGACAATTAGTGGAGCAGGATTGATGCTGGTTAGATCCGACAGCGCGTTCGCTCTACAGCTTTCGCGTGTTGTTGTCTTCTGTTTTTAACTTCTGAGCGTATTGAATTCGTTCTCGCACAGGACGTCTGCAACTAACTCGCGCTCATTTTCGCGAAAACAATTGCTCACTACATCACCCCTCATCGGAGCGGGAGAGAGACCCCCGCTGTGTTCCGAACGTTGGCGGCATTTTCGTGAAACGTCGTTCCAACACTGTTCGCATAATAAACGTCGTTGTCTCCGTCAGTCACTTTCCAACCACTTCATGATGTTGGTTTGCTAGGTCACCTTCCCCAAAATGGTATTTTTACCCTGCGATCTCATTAAAAATGCCAGCGAAATTCGCAACCGGTGATTGAGAAGGCCCTAAATTTTCTATACTTGGATGAGCCGGAAATAAAGTGCGAAGGTATTTTGGCTCTTTATTTATCGACGGGGCGCGTGTAGCGCAGTCGGTGGAGGCGCCGACTGCCGCCTGCACCCGATACTAGGTCCCTGGTTCGGATTTCCCGCCCAGGCCAACCAAGCTTTCCATCTCTCAGGGGTCGGTGAATTGGTACCGGACTTATCTGCTCTGACTTGTTCATCGGCTGACCACCGCAAGGCAATGTATGGCCAAATACGAAACCAAATTGCCTCCACGACATCCCGCAGAAGTAGAATGCGTGGCACATTCCAAAAGGGATTGAGTAACGCTGTCCTTCATCCTTTTTTATTTATCGACGAACGCTGATCGGCAATCACTTACCCTATGGTTACCCAAATTAACGCTCTGTTTTATCTAATTTTATCGTTTTTTTAGTATTTCGCTTCAGGTGAGAGTAAAACATGAAGAGAAACTGCATGAGAAGTAGCACTACAATGTCTCCATGGCCGGCTTATGCTTCTATTTTGAAAAATGCTTCGCTAGAAATCCTTCAACGCTTTCAATGGAGCAATGGTGGCACTTATTGTTAGTGGAGGCTATATAAAGAGAATGTCTGCTGTGCGAAAAAGATTAATCAATTTCTCTTCGCTGAAGCATTGCTTCCGAATTCGTCCTGCAGCTTTCTTCACATTGCCTATTGAATTTCCCATCCACAAACACTGCTTAGTATCATTAACAAATGTTCTCCGATAAAAAACGATTATTTTTTAAGGTCATGTAAAGGGTGTAATAGTCTAACTTCTCGGTCTTTCGATGAAGCGCACGACAATTTCGACGTCTTCTTTATCAAAATCTTTCCACCTTTCTTCCTTCTTTACACTTCTTGCTGATAGCTCGGCTCAGACTTTGTATTCTTGTTGTAAAATCTCAGACTGGTCAAATTTCTTCACTGCCTGAGCGTGTAGCGCAGTCGGAGGAGGCGCGACTGTCGCGTGCATCCGATACAAGGTTCCGGGTTCGGATTTCCCGCCCAGGCCAATCAAGCCTTCCATCCCACCGGGGTCGGTGAATTGGTACAAGACTTGTCTGGGAAGGATAAAGCGCTGAATTGTTCATCGGCTGGACACCGCTAGTTATTGTATGGCCAAATACGCATTCAAATCGCCTCCACGACATCCCGCAGAAGAAGAATGCGTGGCGCATCCCAAAAGGGATTGAGCAACGCAGTCCTTTATTATTATCCTTTATACCTGCCTGCCATGCGAAAATAGGAAGAAAAAATGTTTTGAATGTCGTATGGATAGAGAACATGGAAAACACTTTAATCACGAAGCCTCTGGCTCGACTATTGTATGGTGTTTCTCGTTACATCACTTCACAAACAATAAGAATCGATACTCGCAGCAGAAAATCTCGTTACTCTTTTGAATGCTCACTATTTCTTAAGCCTATAATGATTTTGAGTCCTTGCTAAATCAATTTTCGGTGCTCGTCCACCTAGTCGTTCCAGCAACTCTTCTACATCTGCACATAATTCTTTCCTTAATGCACTGTTTCAGATATGGTGTCGGCACAGAAGCATCAACACATCAAAATATCGTGATCCATAGATCGGATTCATCAACGACTCCATAACTTTAACAGAGAATTCACCGAGGAAACTCAGATAACGCGGCTTATCGCTCACCATACCGCTTGATAAGCCGCGCTACCAGGGATTTCGGCAGTGATTTTCTCTGTTAAATTGCTGTAGGTCGTTGCTGAATTCGGCCCCATATCTCTACATCCTTTCCTTATCATCTCCTCCAAAGTCTCTGCATTCCATATTTGCCAATGGGAGCTTGTTTTTGCTGCTTTGTTACGATTCACTAAATTTTGCATCAGAGAGAAACGTCAAATCAAGAAGCACTCAAGTCCGTTAAATGTGACGTTCTTTTTCGATTACTTTCCTTTTGTATAGCGCACAAACGTGTGCAGTAAACCAATAAATCAATATAGAAGCCTACGGAAATTTGACTACGTGCAATAAATCAATAAATCAATATAGATGCCTACGGAAAATTGACATGTTATTTGCTACAAGCTAGTGAAAGTGAAGGAATCCTAAGACTTTGAGCCTTTCAAAATCTGATTGTTCGCAAGGTCTGCTTTAATTTTGCGAACAATGCTAAATTTAGATTTAGATTTAGATTAGAACATTTAGATTTGTTTGTCAATTAGCGATATTTTTAAAAGTTTTTTCTTATGGGGCAAAATTTTTACTCAGTTGCCTTATCTGGTTATTCTATGTGTTACTGTCTATCTGACGTTCTCGTTTGTCATCTCCTTTTTAGTGTTTTGTTTACACGTGTGATCATATTGTACGTCTGTAAATGAAATGAATGGCTTATGGTCTATCATCTACCGTCCACCGCACTATCAACTCCAATTTGAGGCCCTGCACTTCATAATGATTGCGTAGGAGCTCAGTCGGATGAGGTGGTGGCTGCCGCGTGTACTCGACTATCAGGCTCGTTTGGGGGGATAAAACACGGATTTTTTCAACGGCTGGCCATAGCGAGTCATTGTATGGATCAAACACGCATTCAAATTGCCTAACAACGGAATGTTTAACGCCATCTTTTATACTTTCCATTTTCTCGTACTCCATGGTTCTCGAAGTCATCGAGCAGGCACAGTTGTGCTCCTGAAGACTGTCTTCTACGTTCTGGGACGAAGGCGTCCATCATAATTTATTAACAGGTTGGATGTGGGCAATCGTTTTAAAACATAAAGGATAAAGGATAAAGGACGGCGTTGTTCAATCCCCTTGGGATGCGCCACGCATTCTACTTCTACGGGATGTCGTGGGGGAAATGCGTATTTGACTATACAATGACTTGTGGTGGCCAGCCGATGAACAAGTCAACGCTTTATCCTTCCCAGACAAGTCTGGTACCAATTCACCGACCCCGGAGGGATGGAAGGCCTGGTTGGCCTGGGCGGGAAATCCGAACCAGGAACCTGGTATCGGATGCAGGCGACAGCCGGCGCCTCCTCCGACTGCGCTCCACGCGCCCTTTTAAACCACCTTCCTGTTTCAAATTGATTGTCGTCGTATAAATTGGGGAAAGGCGAAATAAAATATTTCGCAAAGCAATAATCCAAGGACTTAAATACCTACCTAATAACCTTATAAGAAGATTATATACCATTTTTACGTGGAAGCGGAAATTTTCAAGTCAAATTGGACACTCTTGTAAGCTATCCTAAAACTTTTCAAATTAAAGCAAACTGTTCCAAAACAAAATGAGCTTCTACTACACTAAACTTGAGACACTTCAAAAATGTTAGAATATTTTTTGTTCAGAGAAAGTTTTAACATAAGTTTCTTCAAACTTTTAATTCACTTCCTACCTAGAGAACACATAATTTGAAATTTATAAAAAATTTTATTTTTTAAAGAAAAACAATGATTTAGAACTTGTTTTAAAGAGCATGCGGGATGCCATTTTATACCGCCCAAATATAGATTACGCCTTGCCCCCATCCGAAACTTCGCGATTTTTATTCGCTTGATCGCAAAATTTTTGTTTACAAACCGTTTTACACCTGCAGGCAGTACAAAAACATAGAAAACATTTGTCACATGTCCTAACCTTCGAACCGCATGTAAGCAGTATTTACTCTGTCAATGAAATAAACGTTGCGTTGAGTTTTTGAGTGCATGGCGCGATCCAGTCTTTTAATGCACGACACAAATACTGCCTTGCGGCGCTTTAATGTAAAATTCAAATTATTATTTTTTCTCGAAAAGTAAAATTTTATAAAATTATTTCACTCATTCGGGCAGCTGAAGTAAAAAAGAAAAATTCAAAAAAGTTACTCTAAGTTTTCCTTAAACAAAAAATTGTTCTAACCGTCTTGGAAAGTCTTTAGTTTGATCTGCAAGAAATTCGTTCCGATTTGGAGGACGTTTTATTTGATTTCAAAGTTCATAAGCCAGCTTAGAAAAGTGTCCAATTTGATGTGAAATGTGCCCAATTTGATTTGCAAAGTGTCAGATTTGAAGTGAAAAGTGTTCAATGTATTTTATAATTTTAAAAGGGCCCAACTTGATGTGAAGTGCGTCCAATTTGGTTTGAAAAGTGTCTAGTTTTGTTTGGAAAGCGTCCGATTTGGTTTGGAAAATGTCCCATTTGTCTTGAAAAGCGTCCAATTTATTTTAAAAAGTGTCTGATTCGACGTGAAGTACCGAACTACCGAACACTATCAATCGACTCTAAATTTTCAAACTCTTGAAGGGTGCCTGAAGCAATACTTACCGCCTAGATGTCGCAAGGCTTATATCCATCTCCGAAGATAGAAGCTGTACAATGTGCTTTCTGGTGAAAGATACCATGTATGCTTTTTATTTCTGGGACAAAAACCGCTCGACAGACTTTTCCTACAACATCGTCTTCCCTCCATAACATTAGTTATAGTTCGAGTTCGTTCCCCGGTTGTCCGTCTTATTCCATGCTCAGTGTTGATCTTTACCGTCGTCGTTCAAGCGGTGCTAGCCAGCGCGATAGGTGCTCACATAGGAGGCGATGGATTGTGGAAGAATAACGTCTTCAATCCGTAGCTGTGAACCAACCAACGACATGACCAATGTGGTTCTTAGAAGGCTCCTACTTTTTCGCTCTTTCTCGGAGTTAGAAATCATCCAGTTAGGGATTTCGCTATCACTTTATTGCAAGCAGTTTGTTATGATGTAAGATATCTAAAGTAGCGACGACTCTAAATGAGAATTTTTTGTTCTTCAGATGCACTTCTTGATAGTAATACGGTCAAAATACGTTGTCAGAAACGTTCAAAAATAGTTTTTGATAAGTATTTTTTTCAGGAAACATTCTTCTATTTCCTCTTCACGGTTTTCATACCCGTTGAAGAATTTATTTTTTAAAATTATGTCTGAATAAAGGAGACCTAACGAATATTCTTTAAAAGAGCGTGAATAGAAATGAACTTTCTGTAGGATGCGCTAAAATAAATTGGAGCCGAGGCTTCTTAATAGCAGTAAAAAACTCCAGGCTTGTCAAAAAAAGAAAAAAAAGACACCAAACGTTCATGCAGCTTCAGAACAGTAAAACTGCCCTTAACTATGATCTCTCCAGCAAACAAGAGGGTAATAAAAAATACTACCGTCTACGATGGTTGCTCAGCATTTCCCTATTATTCCTGAGAGACACTATCCTCGCTGAATGAGAACGACTACGTTATTCCGCGCTTTTTATAAAAATTTATTTTTAAAATTTAGTTTCAGGTAGCAGTTCAACTAGATTGAAGTTTTGAACGACTAAATTGAAAGTCAACGTCAGTCGATGATCAATTTTTGGAGCGCGACACTGTTTTACTACTAGCTCTATCTCGAAGGAATTTGAATGCGTATTTCATAGTCCCATTCCAATCCAAAGTGTCCAGTTTGGTTTTAAAGTGTACAATTTGATTTAAAAGCAGTCCAATTTGATTTGAAAGGTGTCCAGTTTAATTTAGAAAGTTCCATTTCCATTCCAATCCAACGTGTCCAGTTTGGTTTTAAAAGTGTCCCATTCGATTTAGAAAGTGTCCAATTTAACTTGAAAAGTGTGCAATTTGATTTGAAAAGTGTCCAGTTAAATTTGAAAAGTGTCCAGTTTAATTTGGGAAGTGTCTAATTTGGTTTGAATAGTGTCCAATTTGACTTGAAAAGTATCCAATTTGATTTGAAAAGTGTCCAATTCGATCTGAAAATGCTATATGACATGGCAGACAACGACAACTCATAAGAACTCTTTTAGCGTCCCCATTGTATCTGCAACATCAATTCACTAGCCTTCGTTATGGTTTCTTTTTCGTGTTGTGTCGTTTTTTGCCCGGATTTCTACAAAGTAAATAAAGTAAAAGTAAAGTACAGCAAGAATGATTCAGGTCTTCTCAAGAAACTTTTCCGTAAAGAAATTGGCTATTTAATACCTGGTACCAGTGGTACTCAACTACATTCTAAGCATTGTTCATGTTTCCAGGAGCAGAAAAAAACTGCTGGTCTACTTAAGTATAGGTGCCCTTTGTTCTTTGAAATGCTTCTAAGCTTTTGAAGTAAGTCGCTGTTGGTGTTGTGGCGCCAGATGTTAGGAAAATCATAGAATTTGATGCGAGAAGAACGGGATCCTCGCCTAAACAGCCCCCACCGGGCAACAAACCATGCATCAACTCGGCGTCGTGCCTAATCTGTTTTGCTCGTTACTTGTTTACTTATCCCTGCATGTCGCGCGAGTTCTGGAATATCATATCGTTCGTGTTTCCCATGGCAGCACCACACCTTTCCCCTGAAGGTTTGTATGGACTTCTTGGGTGAAAAAACTATGTTTAGCCGTCCTAGTAACCAATCGGGTGCCTATCGCTGTGCTCAAGAGAAGTTTATTTGTTTTGAAAGTTTTGAGTGAATTTGATTTAGAGCTGAAAAATCGTCACAACGGGTATCGTTCTTCTCTACCTTTTTTTCTACTAAATACACTCACCATGTAGGCCTCAAACTCTCTCATCATACTTAAACAGTCATTTGCCAAGCGATATGTATTCAACTTTTCGGCCAGTTTAACGACGTAGGAGGTGTGCAACCAATTTTTCCTCCGAAGCTCAATGTGAAATCTTGTGTTGGAATAAAAAAGCACTGAAAAACATAGCATCTAGCCGGACCGAAAGTTTCCGCTGTATTAGTACTTCTAAATATTAATAAATATTTTATAAAAACACTTCTACAAGATCTGAATACTCCTTAGAAATGCTTAATTATATCAATTTTCTACAGTGGGATTTCTATAGTTTTATACAGGGTGTCTCAAAAAATGTATATACTATTTGAAAGGAGATAACTTTGGTCACATTAAAGATACTGAAAAAGTTAATTACTCGTATGGAAAGCCTGTGAAAATAGAATTTTACGAC
This sequence comes from Heligmosomoides polygyrus polygyrus, assembly GCA_947396885.1. Classification (NCBI taxonomy): domain Eukaryota; kingdom Metazoa; phylum Nematoda; class Chromadorea; order Rhabditida; family Heligmosomidae; genus Heligmosomoides; species Heligmosomoides polygyrus. The sequence continues at coordinate 4,124,545 of OX377204.1, forward strand.
ATAATAGCGGTATGGATTGCGCCATGCACTCGCCTGACACCTTGCATTTTAAAACTGATTGATTGTGTTTCGCTTGAATACTTGTTATAATTTTTCACAAAACGGCCATATCGATTGACTTGTGTTTCCTTTAAGGTCAGGAAACTTAAAACCACTCAACGGCTTGTGAAATGTGAAGGGTGTGCTAAAGAGTGAAGGTACAATTGGTTCTTCCATTGCTTTTGCTTTAGTGAAGCTTTTGAAGATACTTAAGACTCATATGAAAGCACAAGGTAACCAGATTTCTAAAACGTTTAAATAGTCAAGGGTGCGCCATGCCCCTTGAAACCTTGAATTTCAAACTCCATTGATTGTGCATGGGCTGAATGCTTGTTACAAGGTTGTTACTACTTGGCCAGATTGACCTATGCTGTGCTTCTTTTAACGGCTAGAACTTGACAATCGCGCGAAAAAACCGGTACATGTGAGTTTATGGATTGCACAACTTAAATGTGAATAGGAGCCTCATTTTCCAAGAGGGATTCTGTGGACTGACGGAGCAGTATTGAAGCCGAATGGGGGTTAATCGGCATAATTGTGGCTACTGGACAACAAAAAAAAAACGTTAAAAGAAGCGCAGCACAGATTAATATGGCCAAGTAGTAACAAGACTGTAACAGGCATTCAGCGCAGTTTCTATCATCCTCAATCGATGGAGTCTGAAATGCAAAGCTTCAGGCAGAGGCATGGCGCAATCTTGTTATGTGCACAGCTCTACAATCTCGTTACCTTGTGCTTTTACATAAGTTTCTATCATCTTTAAAAGCTTCATTAGCAGAAATAATGGAACCATTCAAATAGTACCTGCATTCTCTAGGATATCCCTCTCTAGGATAACTTTAAATAATGCCTAAATCAATCAAAACAGCTACTTTTTGAAAAAATTAAAGCAAGTATTCAAGGCGAAACACAATGGATCGAATGTAAAATGCAAAATTTTAGATGAGTGCACGGCGCATTCCATGCCTTTTATTTATCAGCAAATTTCTATTTTTAGGCTTTCATAAGAACTTTTCAGGACGGTGGCCCTGGAAGTCGGTGCCCGCTAAAGAGTGCGTAACAACTCACCTGATGAATGAACAGGGAGCTTGTAACGCAGTCGGAGGAGGCACCGACTGTCGCCTGCACCCGATACCAAGTTCTTTGTTCGCATTTCCCGCCTAGGCCAACCAAGCCTTTCATCCCTCCGGGGTCGGTGAATTGGTACTGAATTGGTAACAGACTTGTCTGGGAAGGGCGAAGCGCTGCCTTGTTCATCGGCTGCCCACCGCAAGTCACTGTATCGCCAAATACGCATTCAAATCGCTTCCACGACATCCTGTAAAAGTAGAGTGCGTGGCGCATCCCCAAAGATTGAGTAACGCTGTACTCTACCCTTTATCCATAGGAACTTTCAACCTTTTAGTACCTTTACTGTGAGCAAAGTTATCGTCTCTCAAACAGTGTACACGTTTTTTGAGGCACCCTGCAGTGAAAGAAATCCGACTGAGCTCATTCGCCGCGGAATGCTTTCTGAAAGAATACAAAATGGAAAGATTCATGCCGAATTCTGAAGAAGCGACTGCTGATTGAATCGCGGACTAACTGTTCAATGCGAAGTTGTTCAATGGATTGTTATTAACTGCAATCTTGGCCAGCTTTCGCCGTTTTTACGTCCCTTAGTATTTTTGAGAGCGACTTTTTACTCAATCCACCCTCTCTTTCTACACGTTTGTTTTCTTCTTGTTCTGGCAATGATTTGTTGAATAAACACTGTATATTTTGTCACCTTTCCTACGTGTAGCCCTGAGGTTTAACAGCGGTTACTGACGTAGATGAGGGTGCGTGGAGCGTAGTCGGAGGAGGTGCCGGCTGTTGCCTGCACCCGATACCAGGTTCCTGGTTCGGATTTCCCGCCCAGGCTAACCAAGCCTTCCAGCCTTCCGGGATCGGTGAATTGGTACCAGACGTGTCTGGGAAGGATAAAGCGCTGACTTGTTCATCGGGTGGCTGTCGCAATTCATTGTATGCCCAAATACGCATTCAACTCGCTTCCACGACATCCCGTAGAAGTAGAATGCGTGGCGCGTCCCAAAGGGGATTGAATAACTCCGTCTTTTATCCTTCGCTGAAACAGATAATACATCGATGTTCAGATGGCGTGCCAAGAAGGTATTAATGTCACATCGGTAGCTTTTTGTATTTGAGACGAATCACCGATTCGACGCCATTCATCCTGAAATGTGCCAGAGTGATCCAATGACTCTTCCTCACTCAAGGAGCACAAAGGGTGTCGTAATGTTCGCTGTATGTACGGCTCCATGTATAAATAGGACCCACACTCTGTAGCGGTGCCGTCTCCCTATTTCTTTCGTCATCTCTTAACTACCACTGTCGACTTTTTGAGGATGCGCTCGATTGTACTCCTCTCCGAAATCCTGGTTCTTTGCATTTATTCTCGAAGCACTCATGTCGATAAAGTTTACATACTGAGTCATATTGTTTATTGTTTATTCGCACTTCTGACCACATCGACGCAGTTAGTATCAAGTTTCATACTCGGAGTTCGGCAGTTCCGTTCTCCTTCCCCGGATCACGCACATGATTTTCTACAATTATAATATTATTTGATTCCTTAAGACTTTTTTCATTTTGCTGCACTTATACCATTTTCACGTCAAACTGGATTCTTTTTGAACCGACCTGAACACTTTTGAAACCAATGACACAACTGTCACAACGATGTTTTGTTGCGATCAAAACTTCTAGCGCCAGCGCCAACCATGAATTGTTTCTATCAAGACCATCAGCTTAACTGGTCCCATGCTGATATCAGCGGCCAGCTCATCCCGGATACGGGTGGGTGCTGATCGGTCCCACGAGGTTTGGATGTTGCGTTCGATCAAACGACGCCGGTGGTGTAATGGCGTAGAGCATTCCCGCCCGGTCAGAGGGAGGTGCGGGTTCGAGTCCCGCCTGGCGCTAGAAGTTTTGATCGCAACAAGACATCGTTGTGACAGCTTACAACCTCGATACCAGCCAATTGAGGCTTGAAGAAACTGCTTTGAATTGTTTCTATCAAGGACACAACTTTCAAATCGAAAGAGGCGTCTTGAAAATTGAACTAACCCCTTCTGAATATGTCAAAATGACGGAAACCTAACTTGGACGACAAAATATCTAAGATTTGATCGAAGATCCTTTCAGAAATCATTTTTTGCCCATCAGTGCGGTTTTTTATGGAAAATCAATCTTTACCAAGGGAAGCAACAAGAGTTGTTCATATCCATGCAGATTTCAACGAGAAGCTGTAGAATATTGACTAGTAATAAATTAAAGAAGAAAATTTATTTTTAGAAAACCGAAAAAAGGCGAACATCAAGTTTAAGTGTTTGGTTAGGTTTTGGGTCTCTATTGTAAAGTAAATAATATGATGTTTATTAAAATTAGATAATTAGGTAGAGTAGTGAGAGACCAAAGCTGTTCTCAATCAATAATCGTTAACTACCAATAAAACTAGCATCCACTGAACAACGAAACAGCAACTAAACAACTATTGATCTACTAAGAGAAATACAAAAAAATAGCAAAACAAAATTTAGGAAAAATGAAATAAAACAAAGTGAAAGGAACCGTAAAGGAAGGCCACGTAAAAAGGAACATGGTTGGCGACACTAGACCAAACGACATAGGGCTTTAAGGAGTGATGCTATTGAAGATATGTTGAAGTCGTTCGTGTAACTCAAACTTTCGGCTCGATATAGCTTCTGGAGCTGCCACGGGGTAATTTTGCGACCGTCACATCACGAACAACCTCAAACTTGGGTAATTAAATCGTTTATTTAATAAAAACACCACATATAGAAATTAAGAATGAATCAGCTTCCATTACATGATATGAGACAAAATGGATCTTAAAGAAATCAAATAAAAAAGCAATCAATGTCTTCGACTAGACGACGCTGGTTTATATCACCCCTATGCCCTATGTTTCTTCTTCGTCGCCTAGATCCGACGCCTAGATTACACAACCACAACATGCCAATGACATTCCATTACATAAAATCAATCTTCCAATAAATCACACTACAAATAATCTAAGCTAAGTCGATTTGACGACATGTGTTTTTTGAAGGTACCGTAGCTGAATACTTTCGGATTGTTTTCAGTAAGTTTCTCGAACAGCGACAACGTTCTATTATCAAAGAAGAAGCGACGGCAATGGGTTCTGGCAGGACTTACTTAGAGTGGCGTTGATTGAAATAAGTAAATAAATAAGCACTTTCAATGCAAATAAATTCATGACTGCTGGTTGCAATTTTGACGTTCGTTCCGTTGTCACTTCACGACATAAATCATATATGTGACATGATGAAGTGGAATGACGAAGTTCGCTCTGAGATATCCTTCAGAAGTTTGCATATTTCGTTATTTTGGTGCTTCTATAGCGGTTCGTCGTCAGATGTGTGATATTCCCCATACGTGGCAGAGTTGCTGGATGTACTCGCTACCCTTCTCGTGTTGTCACACAATACGGTTCTATAGCAAATTTCTTCTTTTCTGCTTCGTTGCAGCATTTAATGTGGTCGGCAGACCTATAGCGTTGTTCATTTGTTGCCTAGATACATTCATGGTTTGTTCATCCTGGAGAAAACCTTGACTAGTGTTAGAAGTTGCTTAGCTACCACTGTAAATTGAAGAAAAAATGTTTAGCTACCACTGTAGCTGTCCGTTTTTCTCTGAATGTCCTCATAATCTTCCTTAATTTTGTAAAGCGTTAAAAGATCACTAAAATTGTTAAAGAACCATATTCGACTTAGGTTTAGGCAGTTTAGCCTTCTCCGTAGTGTTTAGCATCAGAAGTTTGGCCACTGCTGAAGGTGGCTGCTCCAAGGCTAGAAGTCATAAAAAAAGAACGGTGAGAATCATTTCTTTTCGGAATACGCCGCACATTCTACTTCCACTGTATGTCGTGGAGGCAACTTGAATGCATATTTGGCCATACAACGACTTCCTGAGGCCAGCCGATGAAATCAGGCAATTCAATGCTTTATCCCTCCCAGACATCTAGCACGAACCCACGACCTCGGATGGATGGAAGGATTTGCTGCCCTGAGCGGAAAATCCGTGCAAAGCGCCTCCTCCAAATGCGCTACCTGTCGCCCTCGGGAAGAGTTGGCGGCTAGTTGTTTCTAGAAGAAAAAAGAATCCACTATTCTTTAAAAATGGGAACGAAAATCGTCCTAACTATCGAAGGTACAGTGCTATTGCAGTGCTGAAGAATAGCTGCCATATGGTACGGAACAACTGAGAATACCTGTTTGAAAAAGCTCCAAATTTGCAATAACCTCTATGGAACGCGTGGAGAGTAGTCGGAGGAGGTGCCGGTGACCGTTGTGTGCATCTTTTACCTGGTTTCTGGATCGGATTTCCCGCCTAGGCAGATCAAGCAAGTCTTCCATCCCTCCGGGGTCGATTAGCTGGTACCAGACTCGTCTGAGAAGGATAAAGTGTTCATCGGCTGGCCACCGCAAATCATTGTATGGCCAATTACGCGTTCAAATCGCCTCCGCGACATCCCGTATAGGTAGAATATGTGGCGCATCCCAAAAGGGATTGAGTATCGCCGTCTTTTACGGTACCCATGCATCTCTCTTCGTTTAGAAAGTTTCTCGGCAACCGCTCCAGTTCTTACTTAAATACCTAGATGTTTTGCGTTTATTATTCTCATTGATTTTTCTTTGCGCTTGTATTCTATCGAGTTATTTATTTTTATTTTTTAAACCTAACAATTTCGCTCGGCATTTCTAGTATTTGGCTTTCGGTAAATTGTTCTTCCGAGGTTGGTGCTTTAAGTTGGTGAGTATGCTTGTTTTATTAATAATAATAATAATAATAATAATCACCTGTATCACCTGTTGTCCCGTTGATCATTGACTTGCTCGAGAGGACGCCAGCAGAGTCTCCATTCGTCCTTGTCGCGTGCCAGAGTGCTCCAATGGATCCTCCTCGCTTGTGGGACACGAAGAGCGTCATAGCGGTCGTTCAGGGCTTTCACGAAGAAGTTCGACCAACGCGTTGGTGTGCGTTCTGGTGTCCTCTTGACGTCTCGCAGAATCCAATCGGTAACGGCTCTCGTCCAGCGGGTGTCTGCGAAGCGCATTATGTGGTTAGCCCACCTAATTTTCGACAACTTCACCCACGCGACAGGCTCTCTAATCTTCGAACGTCGGTAATAATAATAACAATAAAAATGCTAATGCTAATAATAATAATAACAAAATGCTTTCCCTCGTTGCGGAAGCCTAGAGCGCTGTTACAGAAGATAGAAGCTGTTAAAAGGATGCTTAGTTGCGATCAAAACTCTTGCGCCAGGCGGCACTCGAACCCGCACCTTCTGCTTTCCTGGCAGCGATGCTACGCCTTACACCACCAGCACTGTTTGTCCGAATGGAACATCCACGATATCTTCCTGGAAGCCATCACCCGTGAAATCGGGATGAGCCGGCCGCTGATATCAGCCCGGAACCGGTTAAGCTGAAGACCTTCGTGGAAATGATGTGTTTCCTGTTTACCATAAATAATAATAATAATAATAATAATAATAATAATAATAATAATAATAATAATAATAATAATAATAATAATAATAAAATATACCATTTTAATCCTTCAATTAAGACTTCACATGATTAATGATTTCGTATGCAGTTGGGCGTGTGTAGCGCAGTCGAAGGAGGCGCCGACTGTCGCCTGCACCCGGTACCAGGTTCCTGGTTCGGGTTTCCCGCCTAGGCCACAAGCCTCCCATCCCTCCGGGGTCGGTGAATTGGTACCAAACTTGACTGGGAAGGATAAAGCGCTGACTTCTTCATCAGCTGGCCACCGTAACTTTTTGTATGGATCGATTACGCATCTAAATTGCTGTCAAGACTTCTGTAGAGGTGGAATGGGTGGCGTATCCCAAAAGGGATTGAGTAACGCCGTCCTTTAGCTTATCTTTATGCAGGCGAATAGAAAAGTGATTCGATTTTGTGGAGCACGTGCGGAACGTTGAATTCGAAATCGCTATTGACACATTTGAAGCATTCAGAAGAAGTTCGTTCCGTTCAAATATGCGGCGATAAGCGGCTGCGTTTGAGGCCATTAAAATGGCAACGCACTCTGAAAGCTCAAATATTGATTACCCCTGAGATATTTGCACCTGTTATCAGCTGTGTGGACCTGATTGCATTACCACATTGAAGCCCTTTAGCATATTAACATGCTAAGTTACATAATGATTTTATACTGTAACAGTTTGTCTTCTGTTACTGATACATTTGCTCGCCGATCGCAGAAGCCATTTCTTTTTGAATGATGCATCTCTTTATTAACACCGTTCGATCTCGGCAGTGCTGGAGCTTTGAAGATATGTGACCGTTGTGGAGCTTTTTTTCTTGAGAACATATATATTCTGCTAAAAGTCCTTCTCCTGATGCAGGAACAAGGTCTGAGTTTCTTTTACTGTCTCACTACTGTAGTAAACGAATGCATGGAAAGGTATATGAGACACAGTTGGAAATTTGAGCGCTATGTTAGGGCAATGCGTCAAATTGCCTAGAACCCGCAAATGCCTTATCATAGACCTTCTAAGATGAAGATCATGGTAGCCGAACCAGTCTTGCCCATTTTATGAACTGTGAAGAGTAGCGCTGTTTTTTGATATGGTTCGCATGAATAATTTTAGACTTTAAGCGAGAAGGAAGCGCATTCTTAGCTCCTACATGGTTCTTCATTTACTTGAAAGACTTCTTTTTGGAGGCTTTTTGGAGAAGGTTACTTTTTGGCCAATATCTTTGCAAGTTTTCGCTTTCTGTGAGGTATTGCTCATAGGTCAATTACGCGCTGTTGTTCTTGTGTAATAAAGGTTTGTAGACCGAGGAGAAGCGAGAACTTTGGGCAATATCGGCTAAGGTCAGACTATACCAGCGGCCATTTTTCTGGTGTCAAAAAAACGAGATTGCACCATGCCCTCTTCCAAAGCTAGCGATTTTGATTCGATTGATAGCAGACTTTCTGTTCGACAAAAATTTCTGTTTGACACCTGTTAACGATACAACAAGAAGCACTGTAAAGAACACAATATCCTAACTTCGATGGTTAATGTAGATGACATTGACACTATCAATCGAATAAAAGTTGCAGCGGAAGTTTTGAGTGCATGGCGCGACCTGATATTTTTATGCGCCAAATGCTTGTTTGTTTAGCGCGCTTTAAAGCCAATTTGAATTTATTATTTTTCACTTAAAATTAAAAATTGTACACGTTTCGAATCAAATTGGACACTTTTCGAACCAAATTGGACACTCTTCTAAGCTAACCTAGCACATCAAAGCTTTTCACGTCAAAGCGAACTAATCCAAGTCGAATAGAGCATCTTTTGCATTTAACTACAGACTCTCCGAAAATGTTAGAGTAATTTTTTTTTATTTAATTAAAATTTTAGAAAAGAGTTTTGGATTTTTTACTTCACTTGAAGTTTTAATTTACTTCCCAATAAGAGAACAAGTAGTTTGACAAGGTTTTTTTTGCTCAGGGAAAATTTTAGTAGAATTTTCCTTGAAGTTTGCATTTACTTCCCAATAAGAAAACATATCGTTTGAAAATGTATAAAATTTTTATTTTGATTTGACTTAAAGCTGATTAACAGTGATTTAAAGCTTGCTTCAAAGAGCAAAAAGGCGGCCATTTTATATTGCCAAAACAGAGATTGCGCTCTGCCCCGTCCGAAACTTCGCGATTTTTATTAGACTGATAGCAGAATTTCTGTTTGCATGCAGTTTCACATCTTCAAACGGTGCAACATAAACAATTGTGAAAAAACACGCATATCCTAACTTTCTTACTACATGTAAACAATATATACACTATCTATCAAATAAATGTTCTGTTGGACTTTTCAAGTGCATGGCGCGATCCAATCTTTTGATGCACAACATGATTGTCGCCTCGCCTTAACACATAACAAAGTTTATTATGATTTTCTCAAAAAAAATTTATAAAAGTATTTCACTCATTCGGGCAGCTGAAGTGAAAAAATTCAAAAAAGTTGTTCTAAGCTTTCCTTGAACAAAAATTGTTATAACCATCATAAAGAGTCTAAAGTTTAACCTGTAAGAGGCTCGTTTCAATTTGGAAGACGTTCGATTTGATTTCATATGTTCATAGGCCAGCGTAGAAGAGCGTCCAACTTGATTTGAAAAGTGCCCAATTTGACGTGAAAATAGCATGCATAGCTTCGTACCATACTCCTTCAAATGGTGGGGATTCTCTCTATCCTCCGTCGGCGAGTTGTTCAAGATTGGCGTTCGTGCTTTCGTTATTGTCATCAGGGGTGCACATTTAACGGTTAACGATTTAACGAATTTAACGAATTAACGGCATTTTTCGTTAAAATCTGGCTTAACGACTTAACGGAAATTTTTAGAAATTTAACGGAATTTTTAACGGGCGTTTTTCTCAGTGCGTTTATCACATTTACTCTTTCTCTTCACCAATGATGCAGGCCTCATCCTCCCAATTAGGACTGTTCCTGAAAAAAACTATTGAAGTCAGCAAGAATAATTTAACGTTTTCATGAAATTGTTTTGAATTTTGAAATTTTTAAATGGATTTTGGGGCGCGTGTAGCGTAGTAGGAGGAGGTGTCGGCTGTCGCGTGCACCCAATACCAGGCTTCTGGTTCGCCTGCAACACTGTTGAAAATTAGGCCAACCGAGCTTTCTATCCCTCCTGGGTCGGGGAATTGGTATCAGACTTGTCTGGAAAGGATAAAGCGCTGACTTCTTCATCGGGTGGCCACTACAAGTCATTATTTGGCCAAATGCGCATTCGGATCGCCTCCACTATATCCCGTAGAATTAGAATGCTTGGCACATTCCAGGAGAGATTGAGTAATGCCGTTCTTTATCCTTATCCTTTAATGCATTTTGGAACTAGAAATTTCTTCGTCGATCCTTCAAGCACCTCAACGAATCCACAAAGATACTGGTCTAACCTCCTCGTAGGATATGCCTATTCCCACGTGGCGTAACTTATCCCAGAATACTTTTGCACGCCACCTAAAACAGTCGAGACGGAGAGAATGTTTTCAGCCGCTAGACGTATTTTAAGCGATTTTAGAAAAACGCTAATAACAACAAGGAATACTACTTTTCCTGAACGTTAACACGTTGACGACGTGTCGCACCCTTCTGCATTGTGGGACCGTGTGACATGATATCGTGTCACGGTTCCGACGTTGCAAAAATGGGTTGGTCCCGCGCACAAGGCACTCGAAAATCGTGCGTTCGAAAAAATGTTAGCATTCCACTGATAGGCCTGCATTTTTGTTATAACTTCTGTGCTTCATGGGCTATTGCTCGTATCGAAATTGTATATGCTCGTAGAACAGTCACACAAAGCGGTTTCGCAAAGAGCTAGGCCTTTGTCATACCATCGCTCACCCCGCGCGACGCCTAATGATATGCTCCCATATCGATCGCTAGGCGCGATGGAATCGATATGGGTGCATATCATTAGGCGTCGCGCGGGGTGAGCGATGGTATGACAAAGGCCCTAGGGAAGCGGGGAACTACGGGTTCTGTCTGATCGCACATTTTATAGTAAGATGCCTTGCCGGTGATCATCTTGTTGATATAGTTGATGTTTGTTGATGTTGAATTGTTTATTTTCATTGCAGTGTTATACTCCATTCCTTAAACTATAGCTGTTGACCTCTTAAAATTGAAAAATATAAGGTTTTCTCTGATTTTTCCTCTTGAAACAATGGTCTGCAGCTAATTGTATTTTTTAACGAAATTTAACGATTTACCGGAAATTTAACGGTAATTTTCCGTTAAAAAATTTCGTTAAAAAAATTTAACGGACAGAATTCAGTGTGCACCCCTGATTGTCATGTCTATTTGCATATTGTTTTTGAAATGAAAATTTCAGGAAGTAATGAAGACGAGATGGCGGCTTCTAATCACGGCTACTGCAATTATCACTTCAATCGTGAATGTGGCTATGATAGTGTTCATGCACAACAAGCAGGCGACTATCAGTACTGAACAGAACACTAGTGTCACTGTGATTCTAAGCAGTTCTCAGAAGGTTCGAATATTCTTCGACCGTCATAGGAGTCGTATTTGATTCGGTGATTTTGTGCACTCGTTCTAGAACACTATTAACTCATCAAAGTCCTATTTGATGCAATGGGCCGACCTCCACAGATTCTTCCCAGAACTGGACGATGTTTCGATTGACGAGCTAGAGCCAGTACTGCTGACGCCTCCTAGTCGCGTGCGGAAAAAACTGGTAAGTAATTTTGTACACCGTGGTAGCTTAGCGTTAAGCTGCAAATGGCGAACTATTAGGACGTCCCATAATTTTCTTGGCTACCATACCATTTTTAATAAAATTTATTACAGCAAGATAATGACAAAGGGTACTCAATCGATATATGCTCCATCTGTGGTCAGAACCTTTCTCCAACGATTGGTCAGAGAGTTGATTGCATTCTCCGAGAAAGAAGTTGGCCTGCAGTCGATCCAGTCGACAGCCTAATACCACGCCGAGATTTGTTTCAACCATTGAGGAGCGGAATGCGTACGAGCGCATTTGGGGGAGGTGCATACACCCGATTCCAGGTTGCTTCAGAAAGCACCCAAGCCATGTGCACTCGTTCCATCCTTCTGCGTTCGGTGGTTTGGTATTGTCTTGGAAGGAAGAAGCACCGACTTCTCCTTCGTGGCCACCGCGTAGTCATTGCTTTGGCCAAATACGCTTTCATGATGGTTCCAATAAATCCCGTAGAAGTAGAATGCGTGGCGCATCCCATAAAGCATTGATTACAACAGCGTGCTTTACCTTTTACTGTTTTATCACTGAGGCACGAAGAGAATGCTGGAAATCATTGTTTTTAAAAACTTTAAAGCGGCTGTTGGATCCATCGAGAACTACAGCTATTTCTAAAGATAGCGAAAGCTTCCTCAGTGAGTCCAATATGGTTTCAAGTGACGTAGCTCTACGCAACAAAAGCCACTTTGTTATAAACTTTTCACAAAGTAGCCGTATCGATTTATTTGTGCCTTTTTTAGGCTCGAAATTTGAATAAACACTATGGCTTGCAAAAAATGCCTAAAAATGGTACTATACTTTTTGAAAGGTTCTAACACTGCTGCTAGAGATGCTTTTAAAGACATATAACGCTCATGTGAAAGCAAAGGATAACGAGATTGCTGTAACGCGCAAACAGCAAAATTGCGCCATGCACCCGTCCGAAATCTTGCATTTCAGACTCGATTGGTTGTTCAGGAACCGCTCATTTCTGCAGCAAATCGCCTCTGCATTTTGACGGTGTTTTCTAACTTCCAGTACCATTTCAGGATAAAGTTCTTTCGCAACGACTTTTTTATGTGCGAAAAAATGTTAGAAACAGAATTAGAAAGCGAAAGTGATGCCTTACCGGGTAAAAGCGTATTCTGCATTCATATAAACGCACAGCAATCCGTTAACTATATCTCCAGAATTGAACCCCAACCCTTCCAATGTACCCTGCGGCTTTCTTAAAAACCCAGCAAATTGTGGTCCTGATGCGATCTTGCTGGGAAAACCGCTTTGAGTGTCAGTTGCCGTGCGCGACAAGGGAGTTTGCGTTTTGTGTTATCAGCCCGCAGTGAAGGGCCGGGGTTTTTTCGACATTCTTAACCTAGCTAGGTGTCGATGAAAACCACTAGCACTTACCAGACAATCTCCCACATCTCTCTGAAGGTCATTTTGGGAATCACTGTCGGAAATGGACCTCCTCTATAAGCGTTGGAATAAGAAATGAGGAAGAAACTCGAGTTGGAGAATTACACTCCTTGATTCTCTCGTAACGGCCCTCAAAGCTCAATCTCATACAACAACTTTTCTGTGGGTTTATGACTTCTGTCAGAATTGGAGTGTATGGAAGAAATGGTACATAGCTCGCATGCCACCTGATATTTTCTCACGGTGTTTCAGGTTGTCGGTATCCCGGTCGCGGATAGAGAGAAGGATTACACTACGGCGACACTAACGTCGTTGTTCAGCAAAATGGACAAGGAATACAGGTGACCAGGCTTTTTCCCTATTTAAAAAATCCGTATAATCCTTCTAGCAAGGTATTATTTTTCAGGGATGATATCCTGTTCCTCGTCATGCTTGCTTCTGAAAAACCATCAGCTTCCGATTTTATAAGCACTAAAAATGCAACGATACAAAAGAACTTTGCGAAGGAAATTGAAGACGGTATCCTACAGGTACGTGGTACTCGATGTGATTGGGAGGCTTTTCTTTTGCGCTTCTGTACATAACCGCATCTGAACCGAACGCTAAGTTCATGACAAGACTGCATAAATACAAAGCTAAGACACTCTTAGTTGTTGTACGTGTTGAGCTCTACGGCCACTCTATGATAACCTAATTTTAAATAAACTTTAAATTAAAATTAAAATTAATTTAAATAACTTTTAAAAATTAAAAATAAAATACATATTGCGAAGATGGGCAGCACTCGGAGATGGGAACGCCCCATATAACCAAACCGCATTGAATGGGTGTTCCATTCAGAGAGGGCGTGTACAGCCAGTACTCAAATCGGTTCGCAGGTGTTCGGTGTGTGCGGTGCTTGGTTACTATTGGCTGAAGCGCTCCAACCTACCAGTGCTGCTCATCTTCGCGACATCTACCTCGTTACATGTTTATTCAAGACGAGAATTAATCGGCTCTTTTGATCAGAGTTGCTGTAGAAAGCAAGCTGACGGCCAATTTGAATGAAATATAGATTTCGTGAAGACATGCCAAACGAGATGCTCAAATCTTCTGTTGCTCGGACGACTCATTTTCACCTCGAAACATCGAAATTATTTTTCGAATCACTTTTCCTACTAGTTTATCACAAACATACAAATAGAGCTGTAGAAGCAACCATATACTGAATCTGTGAAGAAGCATAATACTCATTTCAGCTAAGTTATGCAGGTTTTAGGTTTTCGCCGTGCCACAGTCATGGTACAAGATAGACATGGATATTCCAGCAACATTTAATGACTCTTCTCAGAGAATGTACTGGAGAACGAAGCAAAACATAGGTACACTTTGCTTCATTTTCTTTAGGCTTCCAGTAGCTTCTTCTTAGATTATAGGCTGTTATAACGGTGTTTTATTGCTGTAGAACTGCGTAATGACCTAACAATCTGGTGTAGGCAGATGCTCAGGGTTTGATTCCCGCATGGCGCTAGATTTTTGGTCGGATTAAAACATCGTTATAACGGCATAGGCGCGCAGTTCATCATTCTCGAACAATAGCAGGAAGACTACGAACCGTTAGAAGGATGTATTTCGCCGTTCTTCACCAATAGCTGAGATATAAACCAGCCATACATCGAGAGATGTATGACAGGTAAAGAGGGTAGCTACACATAGCTTAAGAAATACCGGGAGTCTATAAGAATGTGAGCCAACCTCTCGTATTAATCACGTAGCCCGAGGAGTTTGGCTAATACCAAGGCCAAATGATACATTTCTCTGTCGGGTTCAAATAATCGACAACAGCAATCTTGTTTAGACTACATTTATCTTATGACGTACGCAAGTTCACTGGGTGACTACTACATTCAGCTGGAAGATGATGTCACTGCAGCGGACAGCTACACGTGAGTGCTCCATTTTGTTAATTTTCCCTTTATATTAGGAGGGGGGCAAAAGTAATGAGACTCTCCATGCCGTCTCCATATATGTCGTGGTTGGAGTCAGGTTTCGTGCTTCTCATATTTGTATGTTTGTTTGCAACTTGCTGAAGGCCACCTGAGAAGTTACCACTTCCCCCCTTTAAAGAAGCATGCCAAAACTGCAGTCTGTCTCATGCCGAAACCCCAGCCTGACGAGTCGACCTGTGTCGCGCAAATCTCGCCCAGTTCCCAACCCCGAGCAGCCTGGGCTCAATATTCACGCAAGGTGAGAAGTACGTCTTCTACCTTAACCCTGCCAAGCAGCGAGTCTGGGTGAGGCCTGGTGACCTGTTACCGACCTTCGTTCGGCGAGATGTTCCCGGCGAGAAGCACCTTTGGAGCTTCTGGGTCTGCGCCCATGGATCGGTTTACTGGAAGCTGTTTCCCAAGAGCACTACAACGAACTCCAATGCCATGGTGAACGAAATAGAAGAGATTGACCTGCGACTCGAACTTAGTCAGTCGCAGCGCGTCAAGAAGGTTCTCATCTTCGACAACGCGGCACCCCATCAGGAACAAGTAACCACGGATAAGCTTGACCAGCTGGGCTACGTTCACATGCTTCACCCACCGTATTCGCCGAACATCTTTCCATGCGACTACCACCACTTCTTGGGCCTACGGGACTTCCTGGTCGGAAGGGACACAAGAACCTAAGCAGTCTTTGACAACCATATCGAGCAGTTGATCAACACCATGGCCCAAGCAGTTCTGGAAGGATGGGATCAGGAAGTGGGCTGTGCGATGGCAGCAAGGCCATTGACCTTAATGGCGAAAACATTCCTCAGCATCGTTGAGTTGTAACTGAGTTATAAAGAGATAAAGAAATTTGTTGAATTTGTCTCATTGCTTTTGGCACACCCTAAGAGAAAAACAAGAGAGAAATTCATCTTCCACTTGGATGTCGTGCCATTTTTGAATTCCCAAAGGGCGACGTCGCCCAGCATTTTTGGATGAGCCATGCGTTCTACTTAAACGGAATTTAGAGGAGCCGATTTGAGTGCGTATTTGGCCTATGCCATGAATTGCGGTGGACAGAAGAAAAACAAATCAGCGCTTTATCCCTCTCGGACAAATCTGGTACCAACTCACGGACCTTGGACCACTTCGGATGAAACCGTATGAACTAAACCAAGTTCGGTTGGCCTGGACGTGAACAAGAACTTGGTATCGGGTGCACGCAATAGCTGAATTTTCCCACGACTTCGCTTCGCTTCACGCGCCAAGGAACAACATTAAGGGTAGGGATAAAGGACGGCGTCACTCAATCCCTTTTGGGATGCGCCACGCATTCTACTTCTACGGGATGTTGTAGAGGCGAGTTGACTGCGTAATTGACCATACAATGACTTGCGGTGGCCAGCCGATGAACAAGTCAGCGCTCTATCCTTCCCAGACAGCTCTGGTACCAATTCACCGACCCCGGAAGATGGAAGTCTTGGATAGCGTGAGCGGGAAATCCGAACCAAGAGTGCAGGCGACAGTCGGCGCCTCCTTCGACCGCGCTACATGCGCCCTAGGGACATCATTATGAAAAACCAGTCGTACGTCGGCCTAGCGGCCGCCTACGACTGGTTGGGGGCTTCGCCCCCAAACCCCGAGAATAGGACGCCATGGCCGCTACGGGTTTCCTATTCTTCCCTAGGCCTTCTGACCTTTATGTTAATCGAGATGGATCGATCGATCCGACGTCAGATTCGTGTTCAGCGACCTCGATTACCCCCAGGGCCGAGGTTTCGTGCCGGTTGAACGTGATCCTCAAAAAATCGATAATATCGATCGGTATCGATTGGTCGACTTCAGATTCGTGTTTAGCGACCTCGATTACCCCCAGGCCTGAAGTTTTGTACCGCCGACGTGTTCGGCACGTCTACGGCTCGCCATGCACGGTTGCCGACGTGTTCGGCACGTCTACGGCTCGCCATGCTCGGTTGCCGACGTGTTCTGCACGTCTACGGCTCGCCATGCACGGTCGCCGACGAGTTCGGCACGTCTGCGGCTCGCCATGCACGGTCGCCGACGAGTTCGGCACGTCTGCGGCTCGCCATGCATGGTCGCCGACGTGTTCGGCTGCCGCGCCCCAACTCAGGTGTGACGGACGGACGGACAGTGTGACACACGCACACACGCACACACGCACACACACACGCTTGCTGCTTTATATATAGTAGGATATTTTTTGATCATGCAAAGAACTTTTTCTCCCCTTTGCCCATTTTGCAACCGGGCAGCGATACTAAAAGGGAGCCATGCTTAGAAGTTAAAGTGAAACCGCTTTTCTAGAACCGAATAGGTATCAGGACACCAACCCCACGGCTTAGTTCGGGTAAAAACAGTGGACATGCATGGCTTAATCTTTAAACTGAATTTATTCTAACTTGCCTTCGAGTGGACATCTTTGTTTAAAAAATAATAGCTAGATACAGTACTTATATCCTAGCACAATGATTAATTGCGATCAAACTTTCTACAGGATGTCTCAATTTGATCCGATTTGGTGAAGTTTCGGATGAGATATATCAAAAACTCAAATATTCGTAAACATATGGATGAAATCCACGGCTAACTCATTTATGGTTCCAAACAGTTTAACAAGGCTGTTGTTGGTAGAGACAAGGACGACAAGAGCAAAAAACGATTCCAGTTGATATCGATTTGAAGCCTCATTTATTCACCTTTCACTCTTTTCAGGCGTGTGATATTCAATTATTTGGCGTTCCTGAAAAACCATCGTTGGTTTTTTATTGACTTCTCGTCGATGGGCTTCATAGGAAAACTATTCAGGTGACTTTGAATTCAGAAATTTCTACGAGAGAGTAACACTTCTCGATTTGATCAGAAATACAATAGAGTGACAGCTTTAGCTGTACGGAAAAGGTGCTACACGAGTTCTAAATGGAAGACAATTTTTAGTTTTGCGGAAAAAATTGATGACGATTCCAAAATTTGCGAGTAATTTTAAATGTATCGATTTTCCATACGAAGCAAAGGAACCTCAGTGTAGAATTGTTTACACTGCAATACTGATTTCGTTTTGACGGTTTTGAATGGTCCACTTCAATTGATCAAAACTTTCTTCATACTCACCGGATTCAGTCGAAAGAAACACCATTCGAATGAGCACGCTTTCTCCAAAGCGACTGTCGTTGGCATTTCCACCAGGTTAAAATTGACGTGTCAAAATACGACGAATTCTAGGAAGGCTGTTCTTGTTTTTGCCTGGTCCCAATTTGCGAAGGTTCTATCAGCTGGGAAGTTCTGAAAGTTCTTAAAATGTGGTGGTCTGTTAGCGCAAAATCTAGTGAGTATGGCAGGTGAGGCAGAACTTCAAGTCCTACTCGGACACTGCATCTCCCCGGGCCGAACCGGTTCCGCCCCTCCAACGGTTTAGCAACTGCTTGCCAATGGCAACTGTGTGTTGCTATTCAGTTAGAACAGCAACACATGATGCGACTCCGTTTGAACCTGGCAAGGCACTGTTGCTATCCGGGCGAAAGCGTTTAGCGTGCTCCAACTTCTCGCGCCGCTCGCGCCTAAAGGAAACTTGTTGAGGCTGGCAACACAGTAGCAACGCAGTTTTGCTATCCGGGCGCAGTCATTAGCGCCGTGGGACGGCGTGTGCATGCCGTAGTTACACGGCACACGCGATGACAACACCCTTTGAAAATACGCCGGCGAGCGAATGGATCAGTATAGTAGTCGCTCTTACTAGTGCTTTGTTTCTTTGTAATGAAATCTTGATACTTGTTAAAGAAACGAAAACAGCTTGTCGTGCTCGAATGCACTGGTGTGCGAGGTGTTTTGCAAACGGACAGCAGGGCTGTTTGAAGTTCTTTTTTTTTTTGTTTAGACATCCTTTACCGTAGATACACACCGTACATATACATGTATACGTAGTATACACTACTGTATATACATGTATATACCGCACATACGCGTGTATACATGCGAATATACATGTATGTGATCATATATATTTATCCATAATGTGTGCATATACATGATCACATCCATTTATATACGCATGTATACACGCGTATATACAGTATATACATGTATATACAGTAGTGTATACTGTGTATACATGCATATATGCGGTGTATATCAACTATATATATGTGCGGATATACATATCATATATACATACGTATGATGTGTATATCTGTACCTGATATACGCGTGTATGCACGTGTGTTTACCTACATATGCCTGTATATATGTGTACATTGTGTATATATATATTTATATGTGTATACGCGTGTGTATACACATATATATTGATGTACTGTGGACATGCTATGTATGTACGATCTGGATATGCGTGGATATGTGTGGATATGCGTGGACATACGCGCGGATCTGCCGATTTGCAACACATTTGCAACTCACGTTGCTACGTTGCAACACCTTAACAACTGAGGCCGACACCTTGTCAACCGTTTAGGCGTGCGTTGACGTGCAGGAGAATGGAACCTCTTCTGTTCACGCTGCAGCGCATGCAATTTTCGTTACATCATGTCGATTTCGTCACAGTAGGAATCTGCTGTGATGGCTGGGCCTGGCTCCAGAACGTTGTAGTAAATCATCAGTAAAATGTAGCCAGCCACCGATCAGCACTCTGTTACCATCATCTTTTTCTGGTGGGATTTCGGTTCTGGGAAGTGTCTGGGGTTCGTCGATATCAACCCGCTACAGGGTGCGCCAAAATTATAGCGACAGCACATGCACGAACAATTTGACCTCCTACTCGGAGCGTCTGCTTTTTTCTGTGCTTTTATAGTTTCTACAGCACCAATTTTTTTATAATTATCTCAATTAAGCATAAAAATAAGTTGTTTTTCAAGATTGTGAAACGTTTTTGCCACCGTACTTGAATCATTAAACTTTACCGTCAAGGCTTCTCGGCACGCGACGTTCACCAGCGTCTTGGACTTCATCGAAGTGTTCTATATAGATCCATCAGACACTACGAAGACCTGGGTACCAATTATGGTAGATACGGACGAAGAAATGGAAGACATTGTGAAGGTATAAAGGATAAAGTACGGCGTTACTCAATCCCTTCTGGGATGCGCCAGCGCATTCTACTTCTACGGGATGTCGTGGAGGCGACATGAATGCGTATTTGGCCATACAATGACTTGCGGTGGCCAGCCGATGAACAAGTCAGTGCTCTATCCTTCCCAGACAAGTCTGGTACCAATTCACCGACCCCGGAGGGATGGAAGGCTTGGTTGGCCTGGGCGGGAAATCCGAACCAGGAACCTGGTATCGGGTGCACGCGACAGTCGCGCCTCATACGACTGCGCTACACGCGCCCTTACATTGCATTACATTACATGTCTCTGCCACATTGTGAAGGTATGTGAACGAATTCTCAGGTGCCCGGCGCGCTCGCTCGGCCGGATGTCGCGAGAAATGAAGATCAGGGAGAGCTATTTGAACCTTCTGAAGAACGAACTGTTACCCTGGGCTAATGTCTCCCTTTGGAAACCGCTCCTGGATCTTCCAACAGGATGGCGCTCCAGCTCACAGAACGAGAATGATACAGGACTGATGCAAAGGCAGCTTCCCGGCCTCCATCAGCCTCCACGAGTGGTTAGCCAACTCTCCGGATTTGAATCCGATGAATTACACCGTCTGGGCAGTTCTGGAAGCCAACGCCTGCGGGAAACCTCACCGCTCCGGGGATTTTTTGAAGGAAGCTCTCCAGAAGGCGTGGGATGATCTCGATGCGCCATGCCTGCGTGCCGCTCCCGATGCCTTCCTGAAGCTTCTCTAAGCCTGTATCTCAATGTTGTGTATAGTTCACAATAGACTATTAAACATGGTTTCATCACTGGTTTCTCGAAAGTGCTGTATTTTCGCTTTCGGCGTTTTGAATAACTTGTCGCCATAATTTTGGTGCACCCTGTATCCTGGAGCTGGATTCATCAACGACTTACAGAGATTTAGCGGAGAAATTACAGCCGAAATTCCTGAAGAAACGCGAATTAACGCGGCTTATCAACAGGCGATATGGTGAAATGTTGGCATTATCAGGATTTTCCGCTGTAATTTCTCCGTTAAATCTCTGTAAGTGGTCGATGAATCTGGCCCCTGATCGTCTTCGTCTTCTGTTCTCGCACATAACCGACTTTTCATCCCAGAAGCAAAGAAGAAGAAGAAGAAGAAGAAGAACAGATTTCGAAATGCAACAACTCAAGAGGCGGTCACTCAAATCGTGACGCACCCACTTCTCTAATATTTTTGTCTTTCTGATGAGTTTCAAACCAACAGCAGTTTTACTGACTTCTAGACCTTCCGCAATCTAGCGAACTGTTTGCGACGAATTAGCTGCCACGAAGGCCTTCAAACCGTCGTCCTGGATTGCTGAAAGTCTTCGCTTGGTGTGTATCTTCAAGTGAATTCTCCAGAACGAAATTTCTCGAACCACTGCTGCAGGGGCCTTTCCCCAACAGTATTCGTCTCCATACATGGTTGATTTGCCGGGCTGGCTTGACCCAATCTGAAATTGGCATGAAATGTCGTTTGAAGTTGTTCTTTCGTTATGCTTCAAAAAATCTTCGAAGAAGCACAATTATTAAGCATAGATGAAGCGTAGACTAGTTCTTCAGATATGGCAAAGAATTCCGTGTTGGACGTTACATAAGGCTGTGAAGTAAGTTGAATATTAATTCAGTAATAAAGGGACGAAAAGCAGTTGCACAAATACCACTAAAAATTTCCAGCCAACCTAATAGCTCCGAAACAGTCGTTCTCCTTCCATTTGTGTTAAAACTGCCTCCTTTTCTCAGCAATGGACGCAGAGATGCTTTTCGTTATATTTTTCGTATTTTTTAAAGAAATGAATACCAAATTCTTACTCACAGTAGTTCTACTCGTCTTGCCCACCAATAGCAATATCTAAGCGCTAGTCCATTCCAGAAGCAGCGATCTCAAGTATGTGACGCACGCAGTAGCATTGTACTATCGGTACAAGCCTGTGGACTGGATCCTTCTAGACATACTGCAAAGTCGCTATTGCAGCTTGGACAAAAAAGCCGATTGCCCAAAGGTAACGAATTTCAGTTTGAAGGAACGAGTGTGTACATTTATGTCGTGTTTTTAAGGCTACTGCACCATATCGAGCAACTTCTGGAGCAAGCCAATTTCAGCATGTTGGTGTGGTCTCTTCCTTGCCCGGGAAAAGGCAAAAAATTCGAGACAGCTTATTCGGCACGGGAAAGTATCAGGCAAGTATTTCAGCTGTTTTCTTAGACATTAACTTGCCACGAAAATGGTTGTTGAAGAATTATAAAGTGTAGAAAAAAGAAAGACGTTTGTTGGAGGTTGAGAAGAGGGCGTCTAGCATTTCATTTGATTGATAACAAAAACTCTGCCTTCAAGAGACTCTAATCTACGGTGCAACGGAATCAATTTCGAAAACACTCATATCTACGCTTTCAAGCTTTACAGCTTTATATACTAATTACACTGTCAATCAGATAGTCAGAGTGACGAAATGGGCGAAATCATGGCACTCTTCTTATTATAACTCAATTTTTTGCATCTTGAAATAAGTTCATAACCATCCTTTAAGAATAATTTCATAGAATTTTCATAAAGTATCAAGCCCTGCGTTTACTTTTTCACGGATTACAAATCTTCGACAGGAGCCATGCTAACTAGATGCTTTGGGTGAATTTGAAGCGCCGTTTACTGCTTTAAATGAATGGTATTCCTACCTGGCCTTGCCCTGGTTGCCTTCTGAAGAAGGAAGCTGTCAGTACGAGGCAACTTTCTACACCTTGTGTAAAATTGAGGACTGAGGTTTTCACCATAGAAATCCTGATTCTACATTTCATTATTAATTCCGATATACTTCGACGTATTCAGCTCAAACGCGGTTTTGGTTCCAAAATTGGTCCTCACGACTATAGAGCCGGTTCTGAATTCGTAAGTGAATATTGTGAAATCGCGTTTTCAGAAAAAACCCTGAAATCTGGAGTTTAAAAAAGTTCAAATATTTTTGAAGGTCCTTCAACCAATTGTTAGAGTCACCTCTGCGCTTGCAGTCACTGCACCATCGAATCCCATGAGGTTTTAAAATCTGAATGATATTACACCTGAACGTATCACCTGTGTCAGCTGTCGTCCCGCTGATCATCGACTTGCTCGAACGGGCGCCAGCAGCGTCTCCATTCGTCCCTGTCGCGTACCAGAGTGCTCCAATCGATCCTCCTCGCTCGAGGGACACGGATAGCGTCATACCGGTCGTTCAGGGCTTTCACGAAGAAGTCCGACTAACCCGTTGGTGGGCGTCCTGGTGTTCCTTGACATCCCGCGGAATCCAGTCGGTGACGGCTCTCGTCCAGCGTGTGTCTGCGAATCGCGCGTTACGTGGCCGGCCCACCTAATTTTCGACGACTTGAACGTGACAGTGTGACACAATCGCACACTATTTCCGTAGCTGCATAACAAATACGTCTTTTTCAGGGGAAGCGTGGAAACCCCCCAGCAATCGTGATTTCCTCGGCCGCCACAGCCAAGGGTTACAGTGCTCAAGACGGCTACGACAAAAACAACGCGATCTGGATGAGGGATCTTGGCAAAGGAAGCTCTGTGTCCATTCTCTTTGCCACAGCGATTAATTTAACAGGTGAGCTATTTACCAAGCATGTGCAGATTAGGTTCATCTGCTGAACATATACCATTTTCACGTCAAATTGGACACTTTTCAATTCAAATTAAATACGGTTCTAAGAAAGCTTAACGTCGCTGAAGGCAAATTTAACATCTTCAAAACTAAAGTACTTTTAATAATAATACATTAAAATATACACTCCAATACCGTTAGAATAATACTCTGTTTATGGACAATTTAGCTTAACTTTCTTTTAAACACCTTGATTCGCATGCTCCAATTAGTCAACGTACTGTTTGAAGTATGATAAGAACTACATTTTATTAACAGAAATCTTCTTCTTCTTCTTCTTCTTCTTCTTCTTCTTCTTCTTCTTCTTCTTCTTCTTCTTCTTCGTCTTCTTCTTCAGCGTTTGTCCCGTTTCGTAGCGGGGTCCGCTATTCTGGTGTCATGACGCCACCTCTCCCGATCCAGCGCTAGATCAGGGTGGACACCAGCAACCTTCAAGTCCATATGTAACGTGTCAGACCAGCGCTGCTTCAGACGCCCTCTAGGCTGCTTTCCTACCACCTCGAACTTAAGGCCCATCTTGCGGACGCTATCTTCCTTTCCACGCAGAACGTGGCCGTACCATCATAAGCGAGCTTCGCGCATCTTGTCCGCTATCGGCGCGACACCGAACTTCTGCCGAATGACATCGTTTCGGATGCGATCCAGGCGCGTGACTCCAGCCGTCCACCGCAGCATCTTCGTCTCCATGACGCTGAGGCGCGTTTCAACCTCCTTGGTCGCAGGCCAACACTCAGCACCGTACATCGCTACCGGCCGGACGACAGTTCTATATATTTTTGACTTCAAGCGCTCTGGCATCTTCCTATCGCAGAGCATGCCAGTCAACGAGCGCCACTTGGACCAAGCTGCACTCACGCGTGAGTTCACTTCAATCATCAGATTGCCATCACATGCTACTGCTGATCCCAGGTACTTAAAAACCGAAGTGCGTTGGAGCTCGATGGCGTTAATCTTGATGGAGCTGGACTCATTAACGTCCGTCGTTAGATACTCGGTCTTCTTCACGTTCAATCTGAGTCCAAAACACTCCAAGCGATCACACCAAGCTTGCACCTCTCGCTCGAGTTCACCTTTACTTTCGCTAGCGAGCATTACGTCATCAGCATAAAGCAGTGTCCAGGGGACTGGCTTTTGAAGATCTCGTGTAGTGGCGTCCATCACGACAACAAAAAGGAGTGGAGAAAGCGCTGAACCCTGGTGTACCCCGACAGAGATGGGGAACTCCATCGAGGTTCCGGCTGCAGCTTGAACTCTACTCTTTGGAGAATAGTAGAGGATTCGCACCCACTCTATGAGCTCCTCCGGAACTCCATGTCGTCGCAGGGCGTACCATATCACTTCACATGGTACGCGGTCAAAGCCTTCTCTAGGTCGAGGAAGGCGATATGCACTGGCTTCTGTTTCTTCTCTATCAGGAAGCGTGCGGCATGTGTAGCATTAACGGTGCCACAGCCAGCCACGAAGCCGCACTGATTGCTGGAAAGCTGGACGATGTCCCAAATTCGTTCGTGGACAACTCGCTCAAAGATCTTCATGCTGTTCGAAAGCAAGCGAATCGGACGGTAATTGGAGCAGTCTGCAGGACTGCCCTTCTTCTTCCAAATCGGAATCGTCGTGCTTTGGCGCCAACACTCAGGCACCTTCTTCTCCGCCAAAACCTGGTTAAAGAACTGCGCCAACCACTCAGCAGGGTACCACAGCTTTGACTTCCACAGATCAGCTGCCACGTCGTCGGGCCCAGTCGCTTTGCCTGACCTCATCTTCCTCACAGCCGCTTCTGTCTCCTCCACGGTGATCTTGTGTACGGGACCGTGAACAGAAGCCACAGAAGGGATGGCCGGGTGAGGAAATTCCATAGTGGAAACTTCCTCGAAGTAATCACGCCATCGCATCAGCGCCTTTTTGCGGTCTGTCAGAAGATGGCCGCTCTCATCATTGATGCCAACGAACTTTTCAATATCCTCGGTTTGGCGATGGCGGCTCTTAGCAAGTCGGTATAGATACCGCTCACCATCGCGTGACTCGAGCTTCTCGTTGACATCTTCATAATGAGTGGCTTTTGCAACAGCCACGGCTTTCTTTGCAGCTTTCCTCGCATCTTGGTATTTCCGCCAGTTATCGGCTGTCTTGTCGCTGAGAAACACGTGATAGAGCGACTTCTTCTCTCAAAATTTTGCTTTCACGTCATCTGTCACAGCCACGTCTGCTTTTCGACCTTGCATCGTCCAGGCACCGTGATGCCGAGCTCCAACCTTGCAGCTTCACGGCAGCCTTCTTCCAAGTTTCGTCGACAGTTGTGACTGTCGGTAACCGCACGCGAGAAATCACAGCTGCTTCCTTCTCTCTCATTCGCCACCGTTTGATGCTCGGTGCACCGCATCGCTCGACCTGCTTCTGCCTTGGAGCAGCGATCTTTAGGGTGCAGATCAGCGGTCGGTGCTGTGGGGCGACCGTCTCAGATGGCACGATCTTCGCGTCTGTGACAAGACTTCGGTCGCGATCCTTCACAAGGACAAAGCCTATCTGAGTCCTGGTGTTCCCGCTATAGTATGAGATGAGGTGGGAGTCGCGTTTACGAAATACGGTGTTCACTATGGTGAGGTTATGCGATTCCGCACATTCAACGATGCGCTCACCATCGGCGTTACGCGACCCGTAACCGATTCCACCATGACAGCTGTACCCGTCTTTCGTCGCGCCGACGTGCCCATTAAGGTCACCAGCGACTATGATGACATCTTTCGACGGCACCTCTGCTGTCTTCTCATCAAGCAGGCTCCAAAACTCATCCTTGGCTTGATCGGAGCAGCCAGTCTGCGGAGCATTCGCAGAGAAGAAGTGATAGAGTCGCTCCTTAACGGCGACAACGATCTTCATCAACCGATCGTTAAAGCGCTTGACGCTTACAATCGAGTCACGAAATCGTTCGGAGACGATGACTCCAACTCCACTGGTGGTCCTGGGACTTCCACATAGAACGGCCTTGAAGCCTCGTCCTATGTCCCAGGACTTGCGGCAGGACCACCTCGTCTCCTGCACCGCACAGAAATCAACTCTTCTACGCTCCAGTGCTTCAACCAACTCGCACGAGCGGCCCGTCAACGTACCCACATTCAGCGTTGCCACGCGGGTCCTGCTTACGTTACGGGACTTTCGGACTAGCTCAGTCGCCCCCCGATGCCGTCCTCGCATCAGTGATCCTCGCATACTTCTCACACGCGCCGGGCTCTGCGAGTGCGCGTCGGCTCCCGCGGACGCCGTAGCACTATCTCGATACTCATGTAACGTCATCAACCATGTGATGTGACATGGGTCTTCGTAGGCCGACCTGTCACAAGGGTCTGTCGCCTGCATTCGAATGTCCGTGCTTAGCTTAGCTCGCAGAGCGAGCAGTTTCCAGTGGCACCACGTGGAGGAACGGACATCGCCACCATTTTGTTAACAGAAATAATGAACTAAATTTAGTTTTGAAGCTCACAATTCCTTCGTATGTTAAACGAACTCGTCGCGATTTTTATTCGGTTGAAAACAAAAATTCTGTTTGCGTGGAGTAACACTGATGTAAACCGAACAACAAGGACAGTTATAATACACGCACTTATCCTGCCCTTTCAAATACCATTTACACCATCAATAAAATGTAAATCGCGACAAGCTAGTCGAGTGCACGGCGCGATCTCCCATTTTAATTCACTACCGCTTTCTGTGCTTTAAAACAAATTTTAGTTTGCAATTAGTTTTGCAAAATTTCACACAGTGTCTTCACATATTAGGTTGTGTTAAGAAATTTAGGTGAAAGTCATTCTGAATTTTGCTTGAACACAAAATTATTTATTCGTCTCGGAAAGTCTGGATTGTTCTCGAAGACGCTCGCGTTGATTCAGAAGATGTTAAGTTTGTTAGTTTTTTAAAGCGTTAAGTTCGTTCAGAAGGTGGACCAATTTTTCTAAAAGTGTCCGTAGCTGTTAGAATTTGATATTGAAAGTGTCCAATGTAACGGCAAAATGGTAGAGAAATACTGTAAACAATAAATTTATGTTCGGCGCGGTCGCTCATCTGCTGAAGGCAATCTGTGTATAATTTTCGACAAAAATTAAAGGTCTGTAATGTACTGAAATTTGTTCAGGTATCTTGATTCTTAGCGGCGTGCCACCGTCTCCACAAGACAAGCTCGGGCCGGAGACTGTGGTCCACGCACACCACGAGTCAGACGCAGGAACACACCTGGGGAACTTCTCGAGCAGTGGCGACTTTCTCTTTCGATCGTGCGGCATGCCAGTGAAGAGCATTCGACTGGAAGTGGCCAAAGACATCACACCACACAACGTGATCCTCGATCACATCAGAATTGACACCGTGAATGGGTGCGGGAATGGAGAGGTCGGCGATGGGCTTCCAGAGAAAAGTGCGCCTCGCTACTCTCCTTTTCGGAGCGGGTTCTCTTGACAAGTGGGCTATTTGAATAAGCTCGACATTTCACTGACATAGAAGACCTCAATCGCGTGCTTATCCCTGGAATCACTGCATACCGCCTGCCTTCCCAGTTTTGGAGCTTTGCGCTTTAGAAGGGCTTCTAGGAGTGAATTTCTTCCAACCTACACCTCACGATAGGAAAGCGCCTTGGGATTCCTAGCCACGGTCCACACTCTACACTATTTCCGCATTTGTAGAATTGCTCAGACGTGAGACTTTTCATGGAAAGGAGTAGTAGCTAGACTCGTGGACCAGGTGATGACCTGTTTAGGACAACCTGACCTTCCGAAGGATATCGCTAAGGCAGGGAAGGCCTGTTTTAAGCAGAGTTTAGGGCTTTGACCTTGTCTGGTCCGGGAAAGTTGACCTTCCCTCGCAATCGGTGAAACGCTGCCTGGAAGGGGTATGACACAGACTTGTCCATAGCAGGTCATCGCACAAGCGGAATACACTTCCAACTACCTCCAGAACATCCCGTGGAAGTAGAGTGCATGGAGCATAATTGCAATGAGATCGATTAACGCCAACCATTGCCGTCCTTATCCTTTACCCATTTTATCACTATATTCTTGGAGCAGCCGGAAAAACCACTTTTGGAGTGGACGAAAGGGCACCTCCTGTTGTACTTTTGAGATTAAGGAAAGTTTTTTGTTGGAAAATCACACTTCACATCAGTTTCCTCAAGCCTCAAGGGGCTGGTGTCGAGGTCGTAAACTGTCACAACGATGTTTTGTTGCGATCAAAACTTTTGGCGCCAGGCGGGACTCGGACCTTCACCTCTCTCCGACCGGACGGAAATGCTCTACGCCTTTACACCACCGGCGCCGTTTGATCGAACGTAATGTCCACACCTCGTGGGACCGATCAGCACTCACCCGTATCCGGGATGAGCAATATCAGCGCCGGTGGTGTAAAGGCATAGAGTATTCCCGCCCGGTCAGAGGGAGGTGCCGCTTCTAGTCCCGGCTGGCGCTAGAAGTTTTGAAAATCACACTGTTATACCACGGAATCCCTCAAGAGCGAAACACACACCATTCCGTAAAAAAGTTTGCTTCCTGGGCCCGGATTCATCAGCGCGCATACCCATGGGTATGCTGGATATAGGGGTAGACACACCCACGATGTGGACATACCCACGATTCATGATAAACCTTACCCGCCAAATCGTAGGTATATCAGTGGGTAGAGAAAACCCGCCGATCGTTGTGGGTACATCCGTATACCCGCGACTCATTCGCCCCCATTGACAAAATGGCGCTCCAGTGAGATCATCTGTTTTCGCAAAAGGCCTAGTTGTGCCTTATCCTTGACTCCTTTCATGAATAGGATTCGTAGCCACTACCCATTGCTGATATTGGGTAAGATGCCCTTACAGTATCTCTACCTATACGCACAACCTCAGATAACGCGGCTTACCGATCGCCATATCGCTTGATAAGCCGCGCTATCAAGGATTTCGGCCGTAATTTTCTCTGTTAAATTGGCTGTAAGTCGTTGATCAACCCGGCCTCTGTATGGACTCAAGTGCAGGAAGCAGTAGATTATTTGCGTTGGAAAGCGATTGAAGCGGAACAATGCAGCAGAAGAAAAAACTCGTGGCCAGAAGCAGTAATTAACTTCACGAAAGCTTATAACATTCCTTTAGGGGCATCATTCTTCATTTTTTTGCACGTTTGCTTTATTGTACCTGAAAACTGACTTCGGAGCTAATCGAAGGTGTCAACGGAAGTGGAGAAAAATCACTCCGAGCTCTAGTGTCTACTACTTTAACTATGTGTTGATAACTTAACATATATGTATGTATGTTAATATTGTGCAAAATTTCTAGTGATATTTTTGCTCTGTGATTCTTAAGAAAGTGCCTTAAAGTATTTTTGATACCATATCTGTCATTACATTATTCGGGTATTGTCTTTAATAAATGTCGGAGAACGTTTTGCTTGGTATTCAAGAACAGAGGAGGGAAGGGGACGATCTGTCGGAAAGCGGCGAGGGTAAAGAATGCGGACAGTGCGCCTTGGAGGAGATGATGTCCGACCACGGAAACCTACAGCTCGACCAGATTTGGTGTGAATACAATTGATGGAAAGCTAGGAGACTCAGTGGGCTTGTAGCGGCAGTCGAGGGATTCGGATTGATGTGAATCAAGGGTGCGCACAAAATCCTGTGCGTTAAATTTGTTAACGGAAAGTTTTCGTTAAATTTCCGGTAAATCGATAAATTTCGTTAAAAAACACAATTAGCTGCAAGCCATAATTTCAAGTGAAAAAGTCAAATAAAACCTTATACGTTTCAACTTTAAGAGGTCAACAGCAAGTCATCAACAAATGCAGAAAAATGAACAAGCCTTCAGGATAAGGGAACACCTTATCTACAGGGTGTGGAATAAGAACAGGTATGGAATTGTCATTCAGGCTGATCACCAACAAGGCACCATAAAATGTACTACCAGGAAAAACCCGAAGTTTCCGCCCTTCCTAGTTCATTGCAAAACCGTTTTGTGTGACTGTTATACGAGAAAGAAAAACTTGAAACCTTTGTTGTTTTTTGCCGGGACCGTGTAACGACATCGTGTTGCACAGTCCCACAAGCCGAAAGCTGTGACACGTCGTCCACGTGTCACAGCGTAACGTTCAGTAAAAGTAGCTTTTCGAATTTTTATTATTAGCGTTTTTTCTAAAATCGTTCAAAATACGTCCAGCTGCCGAAAAATTCTCTCTGTCTCGACTTCTCCAGGTGGCGAGCGAAGGGTACTCTGGGATAAGCAGCGCCAGGTGAGGATAGGCATACGTAAGCATTCCTACGAGGAGGTTAGACCAGTGTTTTTGCGGATTCGTTCTGGAGGATCGGTGAAGAAATTTCTAGCTCCAAGATGCACTAAACGAGAAGGATAAAGAACGGTGTTACTCAATCGTTTTTGGGATGCGCCACGCATTCTACTTCCACGGAATATCGCGGAGGCGACTTGAATGCGTATTTGGCCGTACAATGACTTGCGTTAGTCAGCCGATAAAGAAGTCAGCGCTGTATCGTTCTCATACAAGTCTGGTACCAATTCTCCGACTTCGGAGGGATGGAAGGCTTGGTTGGCTTGGGCGTGAAATTCGAAACAAGAACCTGATATCAGGTGAACGCGACAGCCGGCACCTCGTCCGACTGAGCGACATGCGGCCCCAAAAAGCATTATTTCCAAAAATTTAAAACAAATTCATGAAAACATTAAAGTATTCTTGCTCATTTTAATAGTTTATTCAGGAACAGGAAGATGAGATTTGCAACATTAACGAAGACTAAGGGTAAATGTGATAAACCCACTAAGAAAAAGGTCCGTTAAAAATTCCGTTAAATTTCTAAGAATTTCCGTGAAGCCATTAAGCCAAATTTTAACGAAAAATGCCGTTAATTTTTTAAATTCGTTAAACCGTTTACCGTTAAATGTGCACCTGCTGATGTGAACGATACCCCTCCTGTGTTAGAATTTCGAGCTTTATCGAATGACCCAGAAAACTTTACTTTATTGAGACGTGAATAGAAAGTGTAAAAGTTCATGTATAAAGAAACACAAAAACAAATCCGCTAATTAGGAACAAGCACAGTAAAGGCCCTGCTGAGGCAATAGGGACGCATTCTAGGAAAAAAAAAACAAGAACTGTAAAAAGGAAGCTAAAATAGAAGAGCACTGAGCAGATGACCTGTAAACAGATATGAAGCGTAGGAAACTTATAAACGGCGACTGGAAATTGAGAGTAACGAAGGCTTCAACCGGCGGTCAAGAAGTGTTTTAAAACGCCTTATGGACATCTGTAACGCTTCCTCCCTCGTGAAGAGAAGGAGAAATCGAAAAGTTTTATGGGAAAAACAAGTTCGCTCTGATCTGACTTTTCGATACGGAGTCGGAGAGCCTTATCCCTCCTTGCATAGTAGCGGTATCACTAGGTGCAAAACGAAAGAAGTCCGTGATATCGACTCGACTAGCGATGCCTTTGAGAATCTTGAATAACATAATGATATCGTTTTTAGTTCTTCTCCTCTTAACCAAGGAAGGGTTTCGACCTCCCATGGAACTTCAAGTTCAATCAGGAACCAGGATCATTAGAAAGAGCTCGGAATGCTGATTACGAATATGGGTGTCAAAATTGCGAAATGAAATTCCTGGGCGAGTTATGACATGGCCTGCCGAAATCGTGTGGCCTCACCTCAGGCTGGCCGTGCGACACACCTGGCGCGAGAGCGGTGATTCATAGGGGTTCCATAAGAAGGACCCGCTAGCTGCTGCGATGGTGCAGGTGTAGTGCTCCCGCTCGTCAGATGCGATGTCGTTGGTTCGGTCCACATTGCTGCCGATTTTTCTTGCAAATCATAATTTATCTTCGAAATGACCTATTGTTCTGAATCATGACAAGTAATTGAATAAATAGCCGGGAAAACTACCATACACGGTACAGGTTGTTAGAAATACCGCTAGGTACAGGTTGTTAGATGATACAGGTTTAAATCGGTTGATAGAAACACCTCTAGTTATTCAATATATGATTTCATCTCTATTTGTGCAAAATAATTGCAAATAAAAATGAGTGCAGCTTGGTCCAAGTGGCGTTCGCTGACTGGCGTGCTCTGCGATAGGAAGATCCCAGAGCACCTGAAGTCGAAGATATACAGAGCCGTCGTGCGGCCAGTAGCGATGTACGGCGCTGAGTGTTGGCCTGCGACTAAGGAAGTTGAAACGCGCCTCAGCGTCATGGAGATGAAGATGCTGCGCTGGACGGCTGGAGTCACCCGCATGGACCGCATTCGAAATGATGCCATTCGGCAGAAGTTCGGTGTCGCGTCGATAACTGACAAGATGCGCGAAGCTCGCTTACGATGGTACGGCCACGTTCTGCGTGGAGAAGAAGACAGCGTCCGCAAGATAGGTCTTGAGTTGGAAGTATCTGGAAAGCGGCCTAGAGGACGCCCGAAGCAGCGTTGGTCCGATACGTTACACACGGACATAAAAGTAGCTGGAGTCCACCCTGATCAAGCGCAGGATCCGGAAAGGTGGCGTCGTAACACCAGAAGAGCGGACCCCGCGACGATGCGGGACAAACGCTGAAGAATAAGAAGAAGAAGAAGAAGAAGAATTGCAAATAAAAATGTCACCACAGCAGGTTTCTGCCTTCAAGCATTTTTACAAACGTGTATGGTACTTTCCCCGGCTATTTAATCAAACACGTGTCATAATTCAGAATAAAATGTCATTTCGAATATAAATTATGATTTGCAAAAAAAACGTCAGCAACGGGAACCGAACCAACGACGTCGCATCTGACGAGCGGGAGCACTACCCTGCGCCACCGCTGCAGCTGGCGTTCACTTCTTACGGAGCCCCGATGACTCACCATTCTCGCACCAGGTGTGTCGCACAGCCAGGCTGTGGTGAGGCCCCCACCCATTTTCACCAGGCCATAACTCGGTCACGTGTTTCATTTTGAAATTTTGACGCTCATGATCGTAATCAGCATTTCGAGCTCTTTCTAATGATCCTGGTCTCAACTTGAAGTTCCATGGGAGGTCGAAACCCTTCCCTAGTAAGAGAAGACAGGCCTGTTTGTTAAGCTCTGTCTTCGCCGTTAGAAATTAAGGAGCAATTATGATGACGCATTGTTAAGAAACTAGCACATACGAAGCCGTAATTAGATAGCCTTGGTTTGCTGTAAGCATTGGTGATCTAAAATTGACTTCTGTGATCATTTCATTTTTCATTTTTCATTTATTGCACAAGTTGTGCGCCTTAATCAAACAACAGTAAAGTAGGAACAAGAACATATGCTGCAGTCTGAGTGTTTTTCAACCCTTGATCCTAACGTGTAGAAATCTTTAAAAGATTTGTGATCGTAGCAAACTGAAATCATGAGAAAGAGTAATAACAACAAACTAACATGAGCAAGAACATTGGCAGCACGCGTAGTCGAACTCAAAAGCCCGCCGGTGTACTCTTATGAGATAGCACTGCTACCGACTGCGCCACCGGAGGACGTCTCGTGGTGTGTTATTGGGGTTGATGAGTGTTGTGCACACGTTTTCACACCCCTTTTTCAGGTCTTTGAAAAAGCGTTCAGCAAAAGCTAACTGTGGTTCTGGACTCCGCTCACACGGCCCTTACATCCTGTCAAGATAGCATCACAATGCCCACCTTGAGTTGGGAACCTTTCCTTGTGAGTGTGGAAGTCGCTTTCAAGCGACGACAAGATCGAACCTTGGAGTCTGGTCGTGGTTACCAGTCATAAATACCTAGGCGAGCACTTGCCACATTACGCTTCCTCTCGATGATGCCTTCATAGGAGCTGAAATGACAGATCTTACTGGCAGTGGTAGATCTAAATAAGGAAACAGAACAGAAGTACATTAAAGGAACAAAAGGCTTAACGAAGTAATTTCACAGAAAATCGTCGGTTTGGAATGAGTCATAAATCCTTGGCGCGAAAACTCTGAAGATTGCCAACGCTGCTTAAAAATGCGTGGCATAGTGATCCTAAGCTGCCGCTGTGCTTTACGTTCATCGACCTGAAGAAGGCATTCGACTCCGTCGAAACTGAAGCGGTCATCGACGCCCTGCTCACTCAGGGCGTTTCTACTCAGTACATCAGAGTCCTTCGAGAGCTGTACAGTGGATTCACGACCAAGATCTCACCATTCTACAACGACGTCGTCATCGACGTGAAGAGGGGGGTTCTGCAGGGGAGTACCATATCCCCGAAGCTGTTCAGCGCCACCCTCGAAAACGTCATGCGCGAACTAGAATGGGAGCACATAGGAGTGAAGGTCGACGGCTGGCAGCTGCACCATCTGCGCTTTGCTGACGACATCGTGCTCATAACACCGAACATCAGCCAGACGGAGTAACTTCTAGCCGTGGATATGGGAACGTGAGACTGCAGCTGAATCTGTCGAAGACGATGTGTTTCTGATGCCCCATTCTCGCTCAACGAAACGAACACCTCCGACTGCTCCAGCTACGTGTATCTGAGTCGCGAAGTCAATACGGCCATAGACATAGCGCAGGAGCTGTGCAAGAGGAAACGATGGGGAGCATTCAAGAGCGTCGAAGAAGTCGTGAGGAAGACGAAGAACGTCCGACTCCGTGCCCACCTATTCGACTCTACCGTTCTTCCTGCCCTAACATACGCCTCAGAGACCTGGGCCATACGGAAGCAGGATGAGCACACGATCAGCGTTGCGCAGCGTGGAATCGAGAGGACGATGCTCGGAATGACACGACTCACGCAAGTGAGAGAAGGCCTTCGGAGTTCCGAGCTTTGCCGACGTTCGAAGATCAGAGACGCTGTCGAACGGGCCAAGTCGTCGAAAATCAGGTGGGCCGACCACGTAATGCGCATCGCAGACACCCGCTGGACGAGAGCTGACACCGACTGGATTCCGTGAGATGTCAGGAGAACGCCAGGACGCCCACCAACGCGTTGGTCGGATTTCTTCGTGAAAGCCCTGAATGAACGACATGACGCTCTTCGTGTCCCTCGATCAAGGAGAATCCAATGGAGCACTTTGGCACGCGACAGGGACAAAGGGAGACGCTGCTGGCGCCCGCTCGAGCCATTCGAAGATCAACGGGAAGATGGGTGAAACATGTGATACACTCATAAATCGCGAGTTTCAACTGACAGCCTCAACGAATGATTCTTGATGCTATAGTCAACTGTTACGGACATTCCTATGTGTAATACCAGCATTTTGAAAGGGTTTCCAGGCAGTTTTCAGTTGCGTATCCAATCCATAGAACTGGAAAGCGGCAGAGGTTGATGAACACGCTGCTATGAAATCCGTAAATTTTTATGCCGTCTCCTAACAACTGCGCTTTTATTTCTTGGTGAGTTTTCAGTTTTATAGGAAGGTCGTAGGTGACCTCGTTGCGTCACTGGAATCATCGCTGAAGTTTCACCGCCCTCATCTTTAAAGTGTCGCTAAGCAATGCTTTTCGTCTTTTGGGGCAAGGCGAATCACATACCTCGAGAATCAGCAGAGTAGGAATTTGAACGCAGAGTTTAGCTTTTATGGCTCACTACTTGTTCCCAGAGTATACCTATACATCCTATCTGAGGCCATGTTATTGTGTGGTGTACCCTCACCTGATTACGGCTGACTTCCCTTCCTTGAGTTCCGTGTGGTCACATCCGATTGTGGCCGAAGCTCACTTAAGAGCCGACGACAACGACCAGTCATAACTCTGACGTCCGCACGTCCAGCTGCAATCTTCATGTCATGTGGACTCCTGCTAGGTATTCTGTGTAACGTGTACGTATAGCGCACCCTTATAAGGAAAAGGTCTATGGGTGCAAGTTAGAAACGGGTATCCACCATGTATCTCTTTCATATTTGACAGTGGTAATCTTGTGTCATCAAAAATAGTGAATCACCTTTCAAAAATCCAGCGAAATAGAAGTATTAGTCGCGGCAAATCTAATGACTACAGATATCCTTCTACAGCTAGGTTAAAGATCAGGTTAAATGACAGCGTTACTCAATCCCTTTCTAAGATGCGCCACGCATTCTATACTTCTACGGGATGCCTTGGAGGCGATTTGAATGCGTATTTGGCCATACAATGACTTGCGGTGGCCAGCCGATGAACAAGTCGGCGCTTCATCCTTTCCAGAGAAGTCTGGTACCAATTCTCGGCTTAGTTGTCCGGGGAGGGAAATCCGAACCTGGAAGCTGGTATCGGGTGCACTCTATAGCCGGCACCTCCTCTCTCTGCGCTACACGCACCGCAAAGCTAGGAGATAGGAGCTATGCAGATGTGCTTAGGGTGCTTATATTAAAGGTTTCAACAAATTTTCAGTAAAAGCACCTGCGTTTTTTCAAAGTTGTTCACATGACACTTTTTTCCAGTGATGGGTAAATTTCTTCAACATTTCACCTAGGTCTACACTGGTTTCTTTGAGGAGAAAAACTTCTGGTTTCCAAGCAATGAGAAACCTTTGTCGGCTTTCACATGTTAGATTTTGAATAGATTTTAAGCTGTACTCCACTTCACTCATAGTCAGCGACATACGCGGCTCGGGAATAGGGTGAATATTAGTCTCCCTAGTCCCGAAACGCCTACGGTTTCATAGGCTTTCCGTTGTTATCCTTTATCGCCAATCTGAACGTGCATATTACGAGCTTGCAGCATCTTATTTACTAGAAGCATTTTTAACGGTAATTTTCGATCGCCATCAATCTTTGAAATTTATAGCTTAGCCAATCTGTGTGCGACATGTCAACAGCGGTCAGCCGTACCTGAACGGAACCAAGATCTTCAGTGAGTTTCTAATTTTTCAAGAAGAATTCCATTTGAAAAGACTACCCTAATTT
Organism: Heligmosomoides polygyrus polygyrus; assembly: GCA_947396885.1. Taxonomy (NCBI): domain Eukaryota; kingdom Metazoa; phylum Nematoda; class Chromadorea; order Rhabditida; family Heligmosomidae; genus Heligmosomoides; species Heligmosomoides polygyrus. The sequence goes on from OX377204.1 coordinate 4,161,861, forward strand.
TGCCTGTTTATGTCTTTCAATTGTTGTTATTCATCTATTTAAATTTATCATAGAAATAGGGAAAGTACTTCTAACTGAAGCAATCAATCAACTTTGAAAGACTAGACTGATGCGTGAGACACTTGTTGTACACAAAGCAGTGTACAAAACTCTTATCTGCGCGGAGGGAATAAAGGATAAAATTCGAAGTTAATAAGTCCATTAGTGGAATCACTGCGCACTCTCGCATGTCAGATGATGATGTGAGCGAATCAGTGTTCTCACGAAAGTCCCTACCGCAAAACCCCGATCAGTGCCTCGATTTTGGTGTGTAACTGCACACGTGGTTGAATCTTAGTCAGCGGATGCTTCACTCAAGTCTATGGGATTACCCCCCCCCCGTATAGGAAATACGATGAATGACAGGAATAGTTGGCCGTGTCTGATGCGGCGTCTCTCGCGAGAGCATCCTTCGACGGTGCTATAGATTCTTTGTCAGTTTTATTGGAAGGATAAACACCTGAGATTGAATTGAATCTTTGTAATAACGCAAAATGCGAATGGTGGCGATGTCGGAAGTTGGAAGGGCGCCGATTGTCGAGTGTCGAGCATCAGATTCCAGGTTCCAGGTTAGGATTTCCCTCGGAGGTCAACCCAGCCTGGCATCCCTCCGGGGTCGATGTGTTACCATACCTCCTTCCTGGAAAGGACAAGACTCAAGAAATAAGCCAAATAAAGGGTATAGGATAAAGGACTGTGTTATTCAACCCCTTTTGGGAAGCGCAACGCAATCTACTTCTACGGGATGTCGTGGAGGCGATTTGAATGCGTATTTGGCCATACAATGATTTGCGGTGGCCAGCCGATGATCAAGTCAGCGCTTTATCCTTCCCAAACAAGTCTGGTACCAACTCACCGCCCCTGAGGGATGGAAGTCTTGGTTGGCCTAGGCGGGAAGTCCGAACCAGGAACCTGGTGCAGGCGACAGCCGGCGCCTCCTCCGACTGCGCTCCACGCGCCCTTATAGAGATATTAGATCATAATATATCATAATCTATAATAACTCGCTAAGCGATGAGTCATACCATCGATCGGCGCCACCGCAGAAATTAGCTATAAAATAGGGGAAAATCGGGGGGGGGGGGGCGCCGTCAATCGATATTGATCAAATTACGGTGCGGGAAAATAGCGGAAAATACCCAGACGTGTTCTACCTGCCTAGAAACTTCATCCCTGGGGTAATCGCGGTCGCTGAACACGAATATGAAGGTCGTTTTTGAAGTATCGGTCGCCATCAATCGATATTGATCAAATTTACGCGTCGCGAAAATAGCGGAAAATATCCAGGCCTTTTCTATCATACTCTGTAATAACGCGCTAAGCGCTGAGTCATACTATCGATCGGTGCCGCCGCCGCAGAAATTAGTCATAAAATAGGTGGAAAATCGGGGGGGGGGGGGAATTACGGCACGAAAATATTGAAAAATACCCAGACCACTTCTTCCTGCCTGGAAACTTAGCTCTGAGGCCATCGAGGCCGCTAAACACGAATCTGAATTTCCTTTAAATGATTGACCACCATTAATCGATATGATCAAATTACGGGCGTTAAAACAGCGGAAAATATCCAGACGTCTTCTATGTGCCAGGGGATTTACAAGACGTGCGGAATACGTCGCATGACGTGTCTGAGACTCAAGAAACGTGCCAAAGACGTCGCTCAACGTGTTTGAGGATCAGGTAGACGTGCCGAAGACGCCGTCCGATAAGGGGGGATCATGGAGGGGGACCAGTGCCAGTAATGGGGGACCGTTTCACTAAGGGAGGACCAATAGTGAGGAACCAGTAGATCGCCCTATCATGCTATATACTGTATGTACTGCGATCCTTTTGTACTCCTAGGTAGGGAAAAAGCTGTACAAGTGGAGCAGCTAGCTTGATGTGATTCTCCTTAGCTTAGTGGTACTGCAACATCGCGCGAAGCGTGCAAGTATATAGTATATATACTATATATATACTATATATATACTGTATATACTATATATACTATATATACTATATGGAGTATAGCAGTATGTATGTAGAATATATGCAGTATAGCTGTTTGTAGTAAGTCTGACCGACTGAAGTGATATGACTCTGACTTGTCCATCGGCTGGCCACCGCAAGTTACTGTATGGCCAAGTACGCATTCAACTCGCCTCCACGACATCCCGTAGAAGTAGAATGCGTGGCGCATCCCAAAGAAGATTGAATAACGCCAACCTTTATCTTTTATCCTTTAATATCTCTTTATATATTATATATTCGGCTGACTCGTCTCCGACTGCATTATAGCACCATCCGATTATATAATGAATAAGCCAAATACGAATTCCAATTGCCTCCCCGACATCCCGTTGAAGTAGAGAGCATGGCGCAACTAAATAGGGACTGATTAATGCGGTATTTCATCTTTAATTCTTTAATAATGTAAGAACTCTTATTCTACCAAGGGCTAGTCTTTTTGGTGTACTGCGTCTTGGTTCTGACTACAACTTCCTCAACATATGATTTATTGACTGCTGCTACGACGGAAGGGATTTTTTTTCGTTCCCCAGTGATATTTCTGTTTTCAACTCCGACAAGACTGTGTGACGAACTTGTTTTGAAAGTTTCTAATAGAGACAAATGGCTTTCCTGTTTTGACTGTCGCGCGATAAATCGATGGAGCTGCATCATTCATGAAATTCATGATTCTATTTATAGAACACCACTTTGAATACGCGGTTGTAGAAGGTTAGTGCTCCTTGTAATTTCTTTAGATCAAGCTGATCTTTGGAAAAGTGATTCTTGAAGGAAATCTGGAGTATTGTGCAGTTAAGAATCCCAATGATTCGGGGACTATTTTGAAGAGCAAAAAGCAAAAAAAGTGATAAACGTGGGGTTTGAATGCACCACATACCCGTCCAAAGAGTTTATAGTTTTTTCCTTTAAACTCGTATTCATGTGAATCCTTTTTATTTAAAGTTCTTACAAAGTCGTAAATTGGTCACTCATTGCACATCCATCACCAGGCCTTATCGCAGTCCTAGCAATTTTTGGCTTGAAGTCCCAGTTTAGCCAGAATTCCTATGTGAGCTCGTGTTTTGCTGTTGTAGTATTACTAATGAAATTGTCCTTAATACCAGAATAAAGCTCTGCACCGCTGTACCACGACCAAATTATTTGATTAAATTATGAATAAATGAATAAATAAAACTGGCTTATTACTCTTATTCACATTCATTGGTTTGTTACAAATTGGCTTATTATTTTTATTCATGGGCGCGTGTAGGGCAGTCGGAGGAGGCGCCGGCTGTAGCCTGCACCCGAAACCAGGTTTCTGGTTCGGATTTCCCGCCCCGGCCAACCAAGCCTTCCATCCCTCCGGGGTCGGTGAATTTCTACCAGCCTGGTCTGCGAAGGATAAAGCACTGACCTCTTCATCGGCTGGCCACGGCAAGTCATTGTATGGCCAAATATGCATTCAGATCGCCTCCACGAAATCTCGTAAAGGTAGAATGCGTGGCGCATCCCAAAAGGGATTGCGTAACGCCGTCCTTTATGTTTTTTACTTTTATTCCATTCACTGTTTCGGGCTCCTTTTAGCGAAACACTTGGAAATACGAAATTGCAGTGCATAATTATATGTATTTTAAGTCGTTACAGCGATGTTTTGTTGCGATTAAAACTCTTAATCCTTTTAACTTCACGAATAAACTTATCACTATAAATTCTAAAGCAATTAAATTAAAATGCAAACAATACCACTTTAAAAATAATATTGATAATCTAATAAACAAAAATAATTTAAACCTTTCGCACCTAAGCCCCTGAAAAACTAGAAAATATATCTAGTAAAATTTATAAAAATAATAAAACTATTAAAATAAATACTAAAATTAATCAATCAATATCATAATGAAAAACATTCAATCCAATTCTTACTGACCCTCTATTCCTAAAAACATCAACTACTGGCGCTTTTTGAGCATTTACACCTCGATAATATGTTTTACATTGTTGGTATGCATGAGCTAACTAAAATTGTGTAGGGGTGCTTTGTTCGTTTTACCCTTTTTATAAGCACCCTTGCGGTGCAGTTTTGAATAAATAAAAAAATAAATAAATAATGTGCTTACGAGTAGCTCCCAACTTCTCTCTTCTTGAAACCTCGGCATTGAAAGTTGTTAGTGTTAGTATATTTGAAGACGACGGAACGTCGAAATGTCAGGCTCTGCTGAATAAAGTTGTCCACCTAAGAACCTCGTGTGGCACATATATACTGACAGTATTGTGCTAATAAATTCTATGTTATTCAGGGAGCCTTTAATGACGGAAACAAGGGATGAGTCCAGCTCATATCCGCATACAACCAATGCCACTCTATGTAGTACAGTGCAATTCTTGGCGATTGTCCTGCTCGATTTCTTTGTGTAGATGAAGTCGAAAAGGTCTGCAAAGAGACTTGCAACACTGCGCTTATCGTCGGAGTACTTCCAGCACTTTGCGTCGTCTTCCATTTTCTCGTCGAAACCGCTGCTTTATCACCGCTTATCTCATTTCCCGTCTGCCGTTGTGTTTTCTTGGCGGCGACGAGTGTTTTCTTCCAACAGTACTTGCTACGCTTACGACATCTCTGTGCCCTTTCAACAGTATTTTTTTAATTTTTATTAATCTATTTCCTATTTTTCGCTTGAGGAGGCTTTTCTAAGGTATCTTTGTCTTTCTTTGTTAGCGTATTCATGGGCGAAATATCATTATATGCACCCAAATGTTTCCAAGTTCTCCAAGGTATGCCAAAGTTACCCCTGCCAGCAGTTATGTTTTGACTCCAAAAACAATTACGAGGAACTAATAGTAGAGCGTCGCCTTATCTTCTCGATTCATCCATCGATCGCGCCTACTTCTGCCCTATTTCTATGGAAGTAAGTCAGTGACACTGTCTAAGTCATCACAACATCTTAGTGTTGAGTCTTCAATTTTCGCCACCCATTTCCAGCGCTCTATATGCTCCTGCAACTTTTTGTCAGCATGCGGGGAATTTTAATTTAACATCAAAGGTTAAGGGAAGGTCGTCATTTGTCAGTAGCTTTCTAGAATGCGCCACGCATCCTACTTCTGCGGGATATCAAGAAAGCCACTTAGTCTTTTATCTGGTCCATCTCGAGCACCAATTATTCTTCAGCAAAAGCTCAGCAAGCATTTGAATTTTGGGCATTTAGAACAAAAAATACCTGATTACGCCATGCATTCGAATGCATGGCGCAATATCTTTGTTCGGCAATAAAAACATTCTGCTTTTTCCTACTTTTCTGCAAAATTGCTACTCTTCTGCTTTTTAAAATAAGCCATGAAACATTATTTTTCACAAAATAAGAATTTTAAAAAATTCCAACAAATGGTTTACTTATTGCGAAGGTTAATTAAAACTTCAAAGAAATTATACAAAAATTTTCCCTAATAAAAAATTATCCTAATCTTTTCGGAAAAAATAAAGTGAAGTGTAAAGTGTTTAGTGCGAAGTGTTTAATGAAAAAGAAAAATGTAGTGTTTAGTGTAATGTGTTTAAAGTAAAAGAAGCTCATCTCGGTTTGGAAAAGTTTTTTCAAGAAATTTTAAAAGTCTTAAGCTTGCTTAGAGTGTTCAATTTAATTTGAAAAGTGTCTCATTTGATTTAAAAAATTTAAAGTTCGACGCGGGCGCGTGGAGCGCAGTCGGAGGAGGCGCCGGTTGTCGCCTGCACCCGGTACCAGGTTCCTGTTTCGGATTTCCCGCCCAGGACAACCAAGTCTTCCATTCCATCCCTCTGGGGTCAGTGAGTTGGTACCAAACTTGTCTGCGAAGGATAGAGCGCTGACTTGTTCATCGGCTGGCCACCGCGAGTCATTGTATGGCCAAATACGCATTCAACTCGCTTCCACGACATCCCGTAGAAGTAGAATGTGTGGCGTATCCCAAACGGGATTGAATAACGCCGTCCTTTTTCCTTTTATCCTTACAGTTTGACGTGAAAATGTTACATATATATTATAACAGTATAAGATAATGATGTTTCTAAAAATAAATGTCATAACTATAATGTAATGCAATAGCGGACTGACTGAAAATGTCTCGACGTTTTCAAAGCTCTGAATATCATTATTTCTTCTCTAGCGTTCTTGAAGCTCTTCTTGTAGCCGTCTTCGCTGCCCAGTTTTCACCGTCTCGTCGGCAATCGATCGATTTATGCAACTAATGAGATGCAGCTTAGTCAGGCATTGTTCATTCCGGCATTTCGCTTAGTTTCTGGCCATCTTCTTCGCTTCAGAATAGTCAAAGCAGTCGTCCGTATAGAGCAGAGTTATACCAGACTGTTCAAGCATTGCCTACTTTAAGAGCTCTGCAAATATTGTGCGTGTTTTTAAAATTTGTGTAGTAATCTCCGAAAATCTAAATCTTTCAATTTGAAAAATTAAACTCCAAGAATCCCATTAGTGGGTCTATTATACATCTATTGTTGGATACCTGGTCAAGCTTAAACAAAATGTATGCCAGCTTTGTGAACTTTACTATTCTTATGCTTTCCTCCTCAATTACTGCTCAATTATTTTATTATTTATTTTATTCTACGTTAACTACGTGCCAAAAAAACATTATTAATACAACGAAACAGCACCTAAAATTGTAGTATAGCCAGCTTAAAGAAGCACACAAAACATTTGCCTAAATCCTTATGATAAATGGATTGATTAGCTAGTGTGATGGTATCAGCAGATGCTTTATTTTTTCCTTCTCCCTTCCATTCTCTATTATTTCTCTACCTTTTAAATTAACTTCTAACACTATGGAGTTACTCGGTGACGAGATCTCCGCATCTTATTGGAAATCAGGCGCCTGTATATACCGTTATTTAGAGCAGTCTATATGTAAGAAGTCTATATGTCTATATGTTGGGCGCGTGGAGCGCAGTTGGAGGAGGCGCCGGCTGTCGTCTGCACCCGATACCAGGTTCCTGGTTCGGATTTCCCGCCCAGGCCAGCCAAGCCTTCCATCCCTCCGTGGTCGGTGAATTGGTATCAGACTTGTCTGGGAAGGATAAAAGCACTGACTTGTACTTCGGTTGGTCACCGCGAGTGCGACCAAATATGCGTTCAAATCGCCTCTACGACATCACGTAGAAGTAGAATGCGTGGCGCATCCCAAAAAGGATTGAATGACGCAGTCCTTTATACTTTATCCTTTACCAGACGTTCAACGGCCTGCCGGCCGCCAAACGTCTGGTTGGGGCTTCGCCCCAAACCCGGAGTATAGAACACCCCGAACGTCTTCTTCTCCTCTTTAGGCCTTCTCTCATTCATTAAAGAACCGGTTTTGCTATATAGAATGGTATAGCGGAATAGGACAAAACAGGCCCACCACTTTCACTGGACCCCCTTTAACTGGTCCCTTATCACTGGTTTCCCTTTATTGTCAGCCCATTTCCGGTTCACCCTTCACTGGTCCCCCTCCCCTTCGTCGGTCCCTACTACGGCAACCACCTTCATTGGACCTCCCTTTGTCCCCTCTTCGCTGGTTATCCTATCCTTCACCGATCCCCATTACTGGTCCCACCCTCACTGGTCCCCTTTTAACTCATCAACCCTTTTCCGGTCCCCCTTCACTGGCCCCTTCCCCCCCCCCACTACCTCACCGGTGCCCATTGCTGGTCCCTTCCTCAGCGGTCTCCCCTTCACCTGGTCCCCTCTTCACTGGTCAACATTCTACCGTCCCCCTTTCACTGGACCCCTCCCCCTGCTTCACCGGTCCACCCTTCACTGGACCACTCCCCCCCCCCCCCTTCACCGGTCCCCATTACTGGTCCCTTCCTCACCGGTCCCATCTTCACTGGACCCCTCCCCCCCACCTTCACCGGTCTCCTTCGCTGCTTCCCCCCCCCCTTACCGGCCCCATTGCTGGTCTCACCTTCACTGTTCCCTCCCTTATTGGTCAACCCTTTACCGCTCCCCCTTACTGGAACCCCATCCTTCACCGGTCCCCAATTACTGGTCCTACCTTCACTGGTATCACGTCGTCTGAATCCGGAATCCTCGCGCGACAGCGGTGACACCTCTTCCAAACCCGGTGGCCTGTTGAACAACGTCAGTGACATGTGTTCTCAACCCGAACGTGCTTTGCGCGACATCGGTGACACGTCGTCTGAATCTGGAAGGCCCTTCGCGACATTGGTGACACCTCTTCTGAATGCAGGCACCTGATGAGCGACGTCGGTTACATGTCTTCTCAAGTCGGACGTGGTTTGCGCGACATCGGTGACACCTCTTCTCAACCTGAACGTCCTTTGCGCGACATCGTGACATGTCGCCTATACATGGACGCCCGTCGACAACTACAACAGTTGACAAACTGGTGACAACTGCAACCTCCTCCCCCGTTCAATTTTCGAAGTGTGATTTGTGAAACGTGTCGAAGGGCGATAATAAAAATCGGACCTCTTCTGTTGACCAATGCTGGCTGAAGTTGACGCAATTTTCGGCGCATTTCGTCGACCTCCTTACAGTAGAACTCTGCTGTGATCGTTTGGCCTGGTAGCAAAACGTTGTAATGGATCACACCAACCGCCGACCACCACACGGACCACACCCTTTTTTTGGGAGATTCCCCTTTCGAAAATGCCTAGGGGGTTCATCGGCGTCCAACCACTGTCCGTAACGTTTCCAGTTATCACATGGAATCCACTTTTCATCATAAATAGTGACCTAATCTAAAAATGAGTCAGTTTTGTTGCGTAAAGTAGAAAGGAACAAATCTCGAAACGTGACAATTTTTGCTGCCTAGTCAACCCGTGGGGCTCCACTTTTCGAGCTTCGTCACCTTCCCAAGGCGTTTCAAAGCATCCGCAACAGCATTTTTACTGAGGTTTAGTTCTACCGCGATCCTTGGACTGTTTGAGATGGTTCAGCTTCCTCCAATTCCTTCAACTCGTCGTCTAGGATTGCTTTAGGTTGACCGCTACAGGGGTCATCTTTAAGGCTGAAATCTTCGGTCATAAATTTGCTGAACCACCGGCCCGCAGTGGTTTCTCCAACACTACTAGGCCCCCACACTTGAGTGATTTCCGAACTGCCTCAGCTGAGGAGTGTACCAATTTGAAGTTAAAATTAAATATTGTTTGAAATTGCTCCTTCGACATACTTCAATAAGAACCCTTCAACAACAGAGCAACCATGAAACAAATTATTTAGTCAGATAGTGACAAATTCTGTACCGAAAGCAGCATTGCAACTTGAACTTTTACTTAATAATAGGAAAAAATAGAGGATAAAGGACGGCGTTACTCAATCCCTTCTGGGATGCGCCAGCGCATTCTACTTCTGTGGGATGTCGTGGAGGGGAGTTGAATGCGTATTTGGCCATACAATGACTTGCAGTGGCCAGCCGATAAACAAGTCAGCGCTTCATCCTTCCCAGACAAGTCTGGGACCAATTCAGCGACCCCGGAGGGATGGAAGGCTTGGTTGGCCTGGGCGGGAAATCCGAACCAGGAACCTGGTATCGGGTGCACGCGGCAGTCGCGCCTCCTCCGACTGCGCTACACGCGCCCGAAGTATTAGGTCAGATAGAGCGAAAAATTATGTACCGAAAGTAGCATTAGTGCGCAATGCAAGTTGAATTGAAGTTTGGAGTTCCATCCTATAGTAGTCAGCTGGATAAAGGACTAACTGATAGAGAGGAGTTTCCAGGTTAAAGTCGCTCACAGCTTCTCCACTACTAAACCTGTTTCAAGTGGGGTGCCCCAGGGTGGGGTGCTGTCCCCAATTCTTTTTGCTATTTATACGTCTGATCTACCTGTAATTTTAGAAGGATGTGGTATTAGTTGTAAGCAGTTCGCAGATGATGTAAAGATATATAGAAGTATCAGAGGCCCAAGTGACATAGAGTCTATTCAGTCTGCCCTTGATGCTATACAGATGTGGTCTGAAACATGGAGACTCCCCCTAGCGCCTGAGAAAACGATATCTATGAGGATGGGTAAATCTGATTATGACGCCAACTATAGCATCAAAAATCACTCATTAACACCCGTTTCTCGCGTCAAAGATTTAGGATTTCACTACGACAATAAGCTTGACTTCTCCGACCACTACAAAATGATTTACAATAAAGCGTCTTCTCGAACATTCCTTATATTCAAAGCTCTCTCTATAGTGGATCAGGAAATGCTTCTTAGGGCTTGCAAGTCATACATTCGCCCTATTGTGGAGTATGGTTTACCAGTCTTTTCTCCTTCGAAATCAAAAGACAACGCTCTTCTTGAAAAGGTGCAAGACAATTTCACTCGCAAATTATTTTTTAGGATAGCTTGTAGTAGATCTATAAGATCTCTTCGTCCTGTAGCTAGAAATAGCGAATATAAGTTGCATTCCTTAGTCTCTCGTCGTAAACTTACTGATGTCTGTGTGGTTTTCAAACTCTTGACTGGTCTAATTGATGTAGATGCTTCAAAATTCTATCTATAATAATATCTAGAACTAGGGGCAGCTCAGAAAAAATATCTTACGGTGTACCCAAAACGAATACCAGGTCATGTAGTTTCACGTGTAGAGCTGGTTCCAGCTTTATCTCGCTAAACTCCTGCGTCCCTCGATCGTCGGCACATTACAGGCTGTTCAAGCACATGGCTAGAAACAAGCTTTTACATTTCTAGATTTAACAGTTGTTCTTCCTGTATTGGTGTTTTGTATTGTACTACATCCTATATCACGTATGCCTTATGCATCGTACAGAAATAAATAAATTTTTACTTAATAATGGAAGAATGAGAAATAGTAACACAAATTACTGAGAAATTTTTGGACAACCTGGTATATTATTATTTTTATTTACTTTAACGACTCTCTCAACGGCGTAGTATAGACTAAAGTTCACGAAAGAGATTACAATTACAGATTACAACTCGCTGCAATTGTGTTTGCTTTTATAGCTTACAAAGTGAGCAGAGTTTTAGTGCAGTTTATTCATAAAAGAGAGAAGCTTTAGTGGTTGGTAATACATAATTGTCTAAAAACACAGTTGAATAAGATGACGGACGTTTCGGCCGCTTTTGGCAGCGAAACAATGATTCACCTTCAGAAGATTCAAATATTTTTGTCTACGCAGTTGTCGCGTACAACCTATTTATGCTAAAAGAAGACTGCCACTTCTAGTGGCTTTTCAAGCTATACAAATCGCCCAAACCTGCTATACATATATTTGCTGCCAATGTGCGGTGTTAAAGAGATTCATGAATGCATCTGACACATAGTTGACATTTTTCTTTCACAGACGTGGTTATCAGGTCATCCAAAGTAAATATTATTTCTCAGCTGGCCTTCGAGCTTCGCGTTTCTATCGAAAAGAAATTCCAAACTGAGCGAAGACACCGTTTCGGCCTCAACCCCCCCCCCCCCTTAAGGCCTAAATTTACTAGAAACTGTGTCCTACTATTTCATGCATACAAAGTGCTGAAAAGGGTTCACACTGTTTAAAACCGTAAACATTTTATCCGGTAAATTATCAAACATTCCTGTCAACCTCCATGTGTAGAGAACACCCACCTTTACGCTAGCTGGCTACTTTAGCGCAGTCGGAAGAGGCGCCGGCTGTTGAGTGCACCCGATTCCAGATTTCTGGTTCGGGTTTCCCGTCTATCGACTACCTGTCAAGGGTAAATGCATAATCAAAAGACGCGTTCAAATTGCCTGCACGACATTCGGTAGAAGTAGAATGCGTGGCGCATCCCAAAATAGATTGAATAACACCGTCGTTTTTCCTTCTGTTCTTCACCCTAGCTGGACAGACAATAGATCAATGAGCTTAGAGTCCCTAGCGTCCCCCGACATAGGAATTTAGAAGGTCATGACCCAGAAGTCAAAACGCACACGTGCCGACTTGTTTTTATCTTCTACTGCATCTCTAACTAAGCACGTTTTAGCGCTGTAGGAAGAGGGGCTGCGTATGGTGAGGACCGCGTCAATCAGTCGCTTCTGGGATGCGCCACGCATTCGACTTTTATGGAATGTCGCGCATACAAATTAAATGCGTATTTGATTAGAGCGTGTGGAGCACAGTCGGAGGAGGTGCCGGTTGTCGCGTGCACGGACACCAGGTTTTTGGTTCGGATTTCCCGCACAGGCAGACCGAGCCCTCCACCCCTCCGGGGTCAATGAATTAGCATCAGACTCGACTAGGAAGGCTAAAACACCGAACGGTCTATCGGTGGATCACCTCAAGTCTTTGTACGAACCAAACACGCCTTCAAGCTACCCCATAGAAGTACAACGCGAGGCGCCTTCTGGAGGACTAAGTCAGGACTTCACTTTGAAAAACTAAAATGTGTAATTTTATTCATTACGCTTTGAATTTTCCTTATTACACCAATTCCTATCCTTGTCCTCTCGTCTACCTGCAAATTATTTTTCAGAGTTAGAAATCGAAATTATTCTATATTTACATCATGTTGAAGGGCGCGCGTAGCGAAGTCGGAGAAGGTGCTGTGGCGTGAACCCGATACCAAGCTCGTGGTTCGAATTTCCCGCCCAGGCCAACCAACCCTTCCATCCTATTCGGTCTGTGAATTGGTACCAGACCTGGCTGGGAAGCATAAAACGATGGCTTATTCATCGGCTGGCCACCGCAAAGCATTGCATGGCCAAGTACGTATTCAAAACGCCTCCACGACATCCCGTAGAAGTAGAATGCGTGGCGCATCCCAAGAGGGATTGAGTAACGCCTTCCTTTATCATTTATTTATTATTTGACACTGTGCAATCCATTCACTCAGTCCATTGCAATGTTCATTAAAATAACGGTTCAAATACGGTAGCCCTTGAATTTTTTTTTCATTTTAGTGCTGGACGTACTTCTGCTTGTTTCTGTCTGTTTTTGTCTGCTTAGCGAGGCCACTTCACTTCAATAAACTTCAGTTCCATTAAAATTTTGAGCTGGAGCCAGTGGTCGTTAAGCAAAAGGTCCTTAAACGTGCTATTTTACTTTTGTTTTAAAATTCGTTCTTTGTAATAACTCATTCAGCATATTTTCTCGAACGTCCAGCGCACAAGGCAACCGCACGTTTCGAACATTACAAAACTGCTACTCACGTGTTTGTAAAAGAAAAGTAGTAAGGAGTTCAACTTCATTATCCCCATTTCAGCCTTCTTATTGGGAAGATGGTTTTCTCCTCCATTTTAGTCAATGATTAAAACTTGTACTGCTCTGGTATTCAGAAGAATCAATACCCAGCGGCTGTGAGATGGTCGACTGATAATGGATTGCAGTATGTTTTCTGTTTACAGCGCTGTATATTACACATTCCTGTACTGTGAACTGAATATCGGTGCTATGTAGACTGTGTGTGCCTGGAAGTGTTGCATATCATTGTCAAGAATGTTCGCTTTTTATTATAACTTCATTTTTCGAAATCTTAAAACACGTTATCGTCGAATTTTATTATATCGACGCGCTGGTTACTGTAATCATAACATTGAGGTTTCTCTATGTTTACGCAGCTACTGGTATATCGCCATGTCGAATGGATGAAGATCGACACCTTACATATATACCATTTTCACGTCGAATTGAACACTTTTCAAATTAAATTAGAACCTTCCACGCCAAATCGGACAGTCTTCTGAGACAGGACACTCTTCTCTTATTCTCACTTCTTCTTCTTTTCAGCTCCAAGTGAACTCTTCCAAATTAGAATGATCTTCTTTTACATTAAACTAGAGACTCTCCAATAAGGTTAGGATAATTTTTTGATCCAGGAAAATTTTAGTATAACTTTCTTTGAAGTTTTGATTTACTTCCCAATAAGGAACACATGGTTTGAAATTTTATAAAAATTTTATTTTTGAAAAAAACGATGAATCAGAACTTGTTTTAAAGTGTAGGAAGGCGGCCATTTTAGTTTGGAAAAGCCGAAATTGTCCCGTGCCGACGTCCGGAACTTCGCGAATTTTATTCGATCGATAGCAAAATTTCTGTTTACATGCAGTTTTACACCTGCAAGCGGTACAACACAAGCAGTCGTGAAAAACCACATGCATATACTAACTATCTTGCTGCATGTAAGCAGTATTTACATTATCAATCAAATAAACGTTGTGTTGAACTTTTTGGGTACATGGCGCGATCCAGGTTTTTTGATGCAGGACAAGATTGCTGCCTTGTTGAGCCTTAACACAAAATTTAAGTAACTGGTTTTTCTCGAAAAATAAAAATTTCATAAAATTATTTTACTCATTCGACAGCTGAAGTAAAAAATTTCAAAAAAGTTATTCCAAGTTTTCATTGAACAAAAAATTATTCTAACCGTCTTGTAGAGTCTTTACTTTAACCTGTAAGAAGCTCGTGTCAATTTGGAAGACTTCAATTTGATTTCAAAGTTCACAGGTCAGCTTAGAAGAGTGTCCGATTTGTCGTGAAAAGTGTCCAAATTGGTTTGAGAAGTGTCCACTCGATGTTAAAATGGTATATATACCTTTACCTTGTCATTTTTCTGTCTCACAATAACTTTTTCGGCTCATTAATCCCTTATTTGGTAATTTGTGGTAAAAAGTTCATCCATTAACAGTATCGTTAACTCTTGCCATTCAACCATATATTATATTCATACCATATAAGATATCGTTTTTCACGTATATCACTCAAGCGGCCCAAAACTTTAGCCTTTGCTAGTAGTCCATCGAACACGAATATAAAGTTCGTTTTTGAAGCTTCTATCGCCATCAATCGATACATATATATCGAAATCGATTTTTTGTAGATGTCATTCAAGGCGGTCCGAAACTTTAGCTCTGGGGGTAGACGAGGTCACAGAAGGGTAGTCAATGAATGCTTTGTATTTGTAGTCTCTAAATGTATTTTAATATCCTTGCTTGGTTATAATGCAATGATGATCCTCTGAATATTTCATAGCAGTCAAAAATCTTGGATTTTTTTCAGCATGGCATGGTGACACTATATTAGCGGAACATTTATGTGCAGATTTATATTAGGTTGTCCCATATGTCCCCGCCCTTTTTTCTTTCGACAATTTGTTGCGGATTACGGTGGCGGTCTCTTGCATAGCGCTATATAGCTTTCGAAAGAGAATGATTAGCTCTATCAGAGCATTTATTGTACTTCTTTTTTCATCATGAATTTTGTCAATTTTTAGGTCGTTTTACTGAAAAGTGAAAGGTGAAAAAGTAGCCATTTGCGCACTTGTTCTCTCCGCTTAGGTTTGTAATTTTTTGCGCAATTTTTTCGAGCATTTGGAAGACAATATTCTGTACTACAAGAAGGCGTGTTGGTCTTACTTGCTCGCTTATCCCTTTTCGATTTTTAGGCAATCAAATTGGGACTTCCGAAGGAGAAGATTTATTTTTACCGACAACTCCTGCTCTGTGGTGGGACTCTTTTGCTACGTATTATATGCCAGTCGAAAGGAGAATGTCTTGCTCTATAAGAATTGTGTCGCGTTTATTGGCTCATGCTGACTTCTGTTGAATATCAACAAAATTTCAAAAAGAGAAAAATCATCTTCACCAACAACTCCTTCTGCTTATTCTTATTGAGCAAGACATTCTCTTTTAAACAACATATAACACCAAGCAAAAAAGTCCAGAATCCAGAACCGAGCTGTCGGTAAGTATTCGGACGGAAAAGTCGGACGACCCAATTTGATGGCCTAAAATCAATAAAGGACAAGTGAACAAATAGGACGAACATGTATTATTGCAGCACAGAATACTAAGACCAAACGCTATGAAAAGCTGCGCAAAATTTCCAAACCCAAGCGGAGAGAACAACTGCGCAGATGGCTACTCTTTCACTTTTCACTTCAACGACCTAAAAATTGACAAAGTCCAGGCTGAGAAAATGCAATGCATGCTCTGATAGAGCAGATCATTCTCTTTTGAAAGCTATATAGCGCTAGCGCTATGCAAGAGACTGCCGGCGAAATCCGCAATGAATCGTTGAAAAAAAAAACTTATGGGACACGGGGACTTATGGGACAACCTATGTAGTAGTTGGTGGGCCCAATCTTTTCTCTCTTGGTGACCCTTTCTAACTTGCCCGATGCTCGACGTAGCTAAGCTGTTCTTCCTGCGGAAACCATGACATAGATGGCAGCTACAATTGAGGATGAGAATTTATTACTGCGGCCGTTAAGAAGCCGTCAAGGCGGCCGACAGGCCGCACTGATGGCTGGTAAAAGGATAAAAGAATAAAGGACGGCATTATTCAATCCCTTTTGGGATGCTCCACGCATTCTACTTCCACGTGATATCGTGGAGACGATTTGAATGCGTATTTGGCCATACAATGAGTTTCGGTGGCCAGCCGATGAACAAGTCAGCGTTTTATCCTTCCCAGACAAGTCTGGTACCGATTCACCGACCCCGGAGGGATGGAAGGCTTTTTCAGCACGGGCGGGAAATCCGAAACAGAAACCTGGTATCGGGTGCACGCGACAGGCGGCGCCTCCTTCGACTGCGCTACACGCGTCCAGCACAACTATACTATACATAAAATGACTTGAGGTGACCAGCTGATTCAGTGCTCTATTCATCCTTTCAAACAGCATTTCTTAGAAGACCCTATTCGCAGGGTTTTCCAGTATAAAACGTCAAAAAAAGGAGCACAAACCAATCGATACGGCCACGTTATAGAGAAATTATGACAAGAACCCAAGCAAAACACAATCAATCGATTGCAAAATGCAGCAATTCAGACGAGTGCGTGGCGTAGTCTCCACCGCTTATATTTCGGAAAACTTCAATGTTTTACTACTTTTACGAACAGATAAACTTTCACCTTCCAAACTGTGAGTGGAAAGGTGGCCTCAGAGATTTTTTGAGTAGAAAGTTTCTTTCAATTTTGGCTAATTTGATCCCATATATTGTTAAATTATGTAGCTGTCCGTCAACGGCTACTAGGTCGAATATTTCGCACCCGGCGACAAAGAGTGCTCATTTGCGCCGTCAAAAAGCACGGCTGAAAAATTCATTGGGCATTCCATGACGACGAAAGCTACGAAAGGCGAGATGACAAACGCGACGTGTATGCACGCATTTCAGAAACGTGCGACGGTGGCTATTCTCTACTATTCTCCTGTTCACGTGGCGATGTCGCTCGATGTGGTCAGTTGTATCGACGAAAAGCATTGATTTTTTGCCAGTACTAACTTTTGAAGAAAAATGAAGTGTTTTAATTGTTATATGTCTAACAGAGGGAAAACGAAGCGCAAGTTGTTTCAGACGCTGGAGAATCTGAACATCACGCTTCAACAGGTATCCGATCTGTTGAAAACCATCGAGATCGCTATTCTCATCATTGCCGTGTCGTTAGCCATCCTTCTAGTTGGTAAGATTTTAGATTAAATACATAATGTTTATTTGTTGACTAATAACTATGCCACTTTCACTTCGAATTGGCACTTTTCAAATCAAACTGGAACTTTTTCAAGCCTCCCTTAGACTTTTGAAATCAAAGCGAGCAAACTCTTGCAAATTAAAATAAACCGCTTCCACATTAAGCTAGAGACTCTGTGAGAAAGGTTAGAATAAGCTCTTTGTTCAAGGAAAATTTTAGCATACCTTTCTTTGATTTTGAAGTTATAATTGATCTACGCAATGAGTGAACATATTGTTTGGAATTTTATAAAATTTTTATTTTTTGAGAAAAGAGTAATGGCTTGAAACTTGTTTTGAAAAACAGGAAGGCGGTCATCATTGAGTGCCAGAAAATGTATTGCGCCATGCCCTCGTCCAAGACGTGATTTTTGTTTTATTGATAGCAGAATTTTTATTCGCATGGATTTTGACACCTGGTAATGATACAACAACGACAACTTACGGAGAGTACGCATATCCTCACTTTGATAAACCATGAAGGTGCATTTATTTATTTATTTATTTAAAATGGATTAAAAGTGCGCTAGTACAACCAAATAAGACACAGTAACATCAAATTCGTCATGCGCGACACTAGTAACGACCTTAGCAAAACTGCAAGTAAAGTAAGCAATAGTACATAATAGTATAGTAACTTACACTATCGATTAAATAGAAGTTGCACTAACTTTTTTCATTGTATGGCGCGATCTATTCTCTCAATGTGCTTTTCGCTGTTAAAACACATTATTCAATCAATCAGTAATTTTCTAAAGAAACAATTTTTATAAAAATTTCAAATTTTTTTGTAGAGGTAGACTACAAAATTTCAAGAGAATCATACGAACTTCTCCTTGAACAAAAAGTATTTTAACCATCTTATTGAGTTTGTAGTCTAACCTGCCGCAAAGTGGTTTCGATTTCGAGGAGTTCGCCTTGATTTCAAAAACCTTAACGCTAGCTTAAAGAAAATTGTCCAATTTGGTTTGGAAAGTGTGAGGGCCGGAATCATCAACGATATACAGAGATTTAACGGAAAAATTGCAGCCGAAATTCCTGAAAATACTCAAATTAACGCGGCTTACCAACAGGCGATATGGTGAAATGTTGGCGTTATGAAGAATTTCGGCTGCAATTTCTTCGTTAAATCTTTGTAAGTCGTTGTCTTGTCCCGGACGTAAGGCAATTGTGTAGAACTAACAAGTCAGAACTAGCAAGTCAACGATTGGCTGTGTATTAAGGAAGAGAGCAATCCAACTATGAGATAGATGAAGGATCCGTAGCCAAAAAGTAACCCGTGACTCTTTGTTTTATCTAAAGTAATCACAGGGAATGAGGGCAATTATGGAACGCTTGTCCAATGACCTCATTAATGACGCGTGGGACACTAATTAGTAGGCAACTGACTGAGTCATTCAGGGGCGTGAGGCGTGATGGTTGAATTTTTCTGGCAAAGGAAGGGTGTTATTGAATCTTTTTTAGAAATCAGTCACGGGCTAGCCAAAGGTTATGTTCAACTCAAGCACTGTGTAGAGAAAGAACCAAAATGATCTACGCGAAAGTGCAGGTAGTCACGGTATTGTCAAAAATGCTAAGAACAAATTACAAACATGAACAAATTACAGAAGTTTTTGCGTATTAGAAATGCTCCTAAAACTATAGAAGTCTATGCTACTGCGTAAAGAGAGAACGATCGAGACGCATAAAGCGTATCTGTAATCTACAAAAATCTAAAAGAAAAAATCTAAAAGAACCGCTATTCTTTGAGATGTGACTCCAGCCTGCGGTTAAATTTACTGGCTGAGGTTAACGATCAAATTATATCGTTTCGTAACTCATTCAGCTTTTTTGTTTTTGACTAGGAAAAGTCCGAAAACTGTAGAGATTGGACTCTTCCTATGTAGATCCAGTATAAGGATTCTTGTTCTTTCCCTGAAACTACAAAATTTAAAAACTTTATTTTTATCAGCTTCTAGAGAATAGTTTCACTATGACGCGGTAAACTAGGTGGGTTTTTATGTTGATTGCCCGATTCCCTGTTTTCCTTTTGTCGTTTGGACGTTGCTTACGATATTCTATGGAAGATGTGGGTAAGCCTTGAGTATGGGCCGCAAAGCCTTTACGAAGCACTGACACCTTCAAGCAATCCAAATAATTAATCCGTAGAGGAAATCATTTTGCAAGGATTTTTTTATCCCATCTTTTTAAAGTAAGCTTCCATAGCCTAATTACTTCTGCCAAAGTTTCGCGTAAACTGTTTACTGATGACATGGTCTTTGAAATTTTGCAACATTGGAATGCCATGGATTTCTCTCCGGCCCCACAAAAATCTTCTGAATCCACCGTAAGCAACCTAATCTTATATTGTGGCTGTTCAATGATTCCATTGACGCCCAATTCGCTACTGGTATTCCCAGTGTCTTCGATGTGAAGACTAATAGAAATCTATTCCGCGGGAACAAAGAACACAACCTTGAGAGCAAGTTCATTAGCTAGAGAACACAAAAGCCGACAGAAAACCGAAGGCGGATAAGAAACGATGGCGTGAAACAACTGTTTTATACATAGTTCAATAAACATAAGGAAATGTGCTGAAGAGCTCCTGGAGAGCCGCACTGAGAGATACTGGTTGTCCGAGTTGGTCCTTATGTGCATAATCATATCGAGCGTGGCTTCCTTGCCATCGTTAGAGCATGACCTGTCTATCCGGAGGGCATGGCTTATCCGACGGTCTCACTGGTGGTCGCGGTCCTCACCGGCGCACTAGAGGCTGAAGAGTACAGTAGAAGCAGACCCAATCCCACAACATTATTTTTAGCCCTTGGGATTCCGATCTTCCACTGGCCACCTCTCGTGTTAGAAGAATAAAAGGATAAGGGACGGCGTTACTCAATCCCTTCTGGGATGCGCCAGCGCATTCTACTTCTACGGGATGTCGTGGAGGCGACATGAATGCGTATTTGGCCATACAATGATTTGCGGTGGCCAGCCGATGAACAAGTCAGCGCTCTATCCTTCCCAGACAAGTCTGGTACCAATTCACCGGCCCCGGAGGGATGGAAGGCTTGGTGGGCCTGAGCGGGAAATCCGAACCAGGAACCTGGTATCGGGTGCACGCGAGAGTCGCGCCTCCTCCGACTGCGCTACACGCGCCCATTAGAAGAATAAACGGAATAGAAATCCTGCACTGAATTGTCTGACATACCAGTTACGATCTTACCGCCATTTATCCTCTACAATACGAACACGCCATTGTAGCCCAACATTTCATCTCCTAACGGCTTGAATTTCCGTCTCTAATGTCTTCATTTTAGGAATGACTGCGATTTGCTACTACTCGAAATACAAGAAGTACAGCGTTCTTCGATCCGACGACGAACATTCCAACAACTCCTACGCGAAAAGTGCCTATCATCCGACGAAAATCTGACGACCTCCTCGTGACTAGTAATAGCGGAACACCTCCTCGTCTTGCGTGCTCATACTATCTGTGTTTGAAGTAACGATGACGAAATTATCGAGCTCATGCATTCCGTTCCAACGCCCATGTTGCCGCGCTTGGCCAATGACCATCCACAGCGATTACGTGCCTTCAGAGGGATACTCGTAAACTGTAGGAGGATTACCGTAGTCGATCGCATAGGATACTCGACTGGTATTGAGATAGGTTACTAGCCGCATCAGTCTTAGTGAAACAAGGAACAAAAATAGAGATCTGCTGAGGAAAGCAACCGAATCACTCTGTGCTTTCCCTTAGACAACCATTTTTGATTAAATTTTTGGATTTTTCTGGTGTGGAGAGCATTGCTAAAGAAGTGATTCGAATTTCCGTAAGGCTGTTTTCTTATAGGTTAGTTTAGAAGCATCCTTGTGGAATAGATTTCAAACGCTTTCTTATTACAGTTTCTCCTATTCTTTTGCTGCTACATATGTTCACAGAGCCAAGCTTCTTTGCATTAGAATAAACAAGATCTCCTTCTATTTGCTTTTTGACGGCTCATAAATTTTAAAGGAGATACTGCACTTTCTAATGACTGCACAAAAAATTGATCGTCGCCCTTGGTGAAAAGCATATCAGTGAATGGGCAGCTATGGAGCTGGAATCGGCTAGCAAAGGTACTTCGTGATTCATCGTGCCATAGGTAATTCACAGTGTGACTGCAATCTTTCACTGTATAATATTGTTCAAGTGCTCTTACTGAGTGATTATCCTGTGTTCACCTCTTGCCGCCCGGTGACATGATTTTTATAGCTCATATTAAGTTTAGCTGTTCGATTGTACGATTTTTGAAGGTGATTTTGCATTTTTTGTTTTCAGAACAAGAACTGCTCCAATAAACTGTTGCGAATGTAAAGCTCTGATCCCATTGTATTTCTCGAAGTTTTAGATGTCGCTTGCTTACAGTCGGCCAACGCCACCATTGGGCTTAAGGTGTGTAATGATGCACAATGAAGCTTCCTAAACAGCTTGATTTGAGGTATATGGTAACGAGTACAGCAAATTTAAAGAAGAACAGGAAGTGTTGCGAATAGGTGTCCTCGCTCGCGAGATAACATGCCCCTGTTGAGCAAGGTCCTCCATTCGCCTCGTTGCGCTACGAGGTAACCAAGAACCCTAGACCCATGGAGATATTTGGGGATCTCATGAAGTGAATAGGCCGCGGCCCTCCCTGGCTGACGGGGGCCCCATGTGGTAACCTTTAACCTCGCGCTGGACAGCACCTGGATTGACGCACGCCCGCACCACACGCCAGCCATGGGTGCCTACGGTAGTAAACCCCGACTGTAGTGAGTAGGTACATCCCCGAATACTAACCGATTACAATAATGGTACCCCTTGACAACAACAACAATACCCCAATATGAGGTACAGCAAATAATACAGTAATACCAGCAATTTACTATGAAGGGACTCGCCACCTTCCTTGTCGTATTCTGCATACTAGACATCCACGATTTATTCCACACATCAGCATTGCACAACCATAGTATGGTAAAGCGAGTTAATACTAACAGTGGAAGAATATAGGTGAGAGGGGACCCCAACGGCTGTGCTGACTGTATTAAATCTCCGAGGCTTGACGAGCCCCACCCGGGTTCGCCGTCCTCCCTGGAGTGCTGTAGTGAGTGACGAGAAGCGTAAGGTTCCGCTCAAGTCATTCCCGGGTTGGTGATGGAAGCGAATTCAAACGGGCGGCGCCCCAGAGCCGCGCGCGCAGACGCTCGACGTGCCAACGAAAGTATAGAATGGATCTAGCGGGCCGGCGCACGGCCGATCAATAGCGTGCGCGGGCAGGCCGCAGCTCGAAAGCGCCTCATCGGGGTCCCGAGCGGATACGGCAGCTCGCGGGAGTTTGAATTTAGGGAGCGAGCTATCGACAGGAAGAAACAACATAGCTGCTGTTGGCATAGCTCACGAGGACTAAATTAGAAAAGTAAACCATAATTTATCGTACATTAAGGAAAATATGGCAAAACACATTGGGTACTGTTTTTCTTTAATACAAACCGTAATAAGTTATTCGAATGCACATATCGCATAAAATTGAAAGCTGTTGTAAGACGTCGTAGCGGCAATCTGAGATGAACCAATACGAAGTCGAAATCTTCATGCTATGTAGCAGCACCTGTCCTCTTCACAAGTGTGCAAAGCTGGACAGTCATCGTCTTTGAGGCATCCGCCAACCGGGCGTAGTCCTGAGACGCAGAGCTGGAAAGCGAGCTTTAAAACTACTACATAGATTGCAATGTAGAATTAAGAGTGAGACCAGCTTTAGAAGAAAACATAGTTAGCGCTTATAATCGCATACACTGTTTACACTCTAATAGTTTTCACACGGCATATTTTTCTAGGAAATACTTCTCCTTCAGTCAAAGAACAAAGAACGATACGTTACCGATAACACCAATATCTGCATTAAAATATAAGAGACCGACGAAGCATTAAACTCTAATAAATACTTCTTGGGTGGAGCCACGCATTCTGCTTCTACGGGATTTCATGGAGAAAACCTGAATGCGTATTACACCCTACCAATCACCTGCGGTGGCCAACCGATGGACAAGTCAGGGTTTATTTTCGCAGACATGTCTGATACCAATTCAGCGATCTTGAAGGAAGGGAAAGCTGGCTGGTAGGCACTAGCGCGAAGTTTGAAACAGGAACATGGGAGTAGGTGCCTGCGTCAGCCGGCACCTCCTCCAACTGTGCTACCATGCGGCCAATGTAAGGCGAGCGTTTTGCTTTTGTAAGTTCGCATCTTGTTTTGCTGGAGCTCTATGCAAACGCTAGAAACAACGATTGTTTGTTTGAAAGTCCTACGCTTATTTATTCGCTAACCTTAACAACAGTTTTCTGCTCGGATCCTGTTGCTTTCGTCAAGTTCGCCTGCTCTAATATTTGCCGAATCTCTTCGACTTCCAGTGGATTAGGCTAAATTCATCAATTAAAACCCAACACATCAATCAATACATCAAATAAAACTTTGAACATGTAATGCTTCTGCCTCCGCAAAATCTGACAAAAAAGAGTGCCATTTTTTAATGTGCCGCTTAAATATCTGGGCAATTCTTCGCGCAGCTCTGACCTGACTCTCCTCCTCTGTTTTTCTTCAGTCATTAAACACATAATTGCTGTAGCAAGGACATTTCTTTTCTGCTTTTGCAGAACATGTGCGAGATATGTACAACATCCTGACCTACCTTAAGGTCTGCGTTTTCTTCAACTGCTGGTTGCATAGTGACCATGACCCTCTCATTGGCCGTCACCTGGAATTGTTGCAACGTACGCTACTTGACTTTGAAATCAATCTGAACAACGTCTAACCTAAAACAGCGTTTTCCGATAGAAACCAGATATTGTCTGGAAAAGGTAAAAATATTTTTGTCTAAGGAAACCTTTGGTAAACTTCTTTGTAAACCACAGATTTATCTTGCCCTTCAAATTTAATTGATTTTCGTTCAATCTAGATTCGGAAAGTGAATAGCTAATTGAATTTCGACAATTTTCTTATGTTTCAATTAAAAACAGAATTTTTGGAATAGTTTCAATTAAAACAGTGTGTTTAAATTCGTTTTAAAGCGCAATAAGACTTTTGCCATAAAATTAAAGATCGCGCCATGTACTCATTTAGCTCATCGCGATTTTGCTTTGACTTATAGCACAAAAGCTGGCTATCTAAAATAGCAAGGTGAATATATGCGTTTTTCTATAATTGTTTTATTGTTGTACCGTTGACAAGTGTTTGGTTTGTGTTCACGTAAACAGAATTGGTATCAACCACAAGAACATCGCGACGTCTTGGGCGGTGTATGGCGCGATCTCTTCTTTTCGCGTAAAAATGCTTTCCTTCCTGCATTTTAAAGTAGGCTATGAGCCATTTTTTCCTTTGAAACTGAAAAATTTTAAGAATGTCAAATAGTGTGTTCGCTACGTGGGACAGGTGAAACTAAAGTTTTCAAAGTCAGCCATACCAATTTCTGACATTTTATACTTTTATGCTTTGCAGAAAGCTCTACTTGTTTTGTAAAATAAACAATTCTGCTCAAAAGAATTCAGACTGCTTTGAAAACTGTCAAGTTTCACATGAAAAGTGTTCAGTTTTAGTGTCAAAAGTGACCAATTTTGTTTGAAGTGCTTCCACTTAGAGCTACTAATTCGTAAGCAAAGCTCTCACCCGTTCCACAGCGCCTATGTTTCAACGTTGCCATGCAGATGCACAAACCTCTCCATCAACTTCCGGCAGCGCCATGGTTGTGGTTGAGATACTGCCGGTGGTGGTTGCATAGCCGGCATACGGGGTTGTGCAGCAGGCCGAGTGGATGCATACGCCTCCGAGTGCCGTACAGATGGCGTCGTCTTCGAGACGACACTGTCCTATGTGAGCGCCACCGTTCAGGCATCGCACTATGCTGGCCAAACCGTTGCCCTGAGTGGAAAATATAAGAGATTTCGGTTGCCCAAATGTAAAGCTGAACTATGGTGATTTGAAATCACTTTCAGATGAAGTCAGTTCAGATTTACAGGGTTCAGGCTTGTTTCTGATAGAAACTGGTCTATTTTTAAGTTAAGGGAAGGTTTATAAGTCAAGATTCTCTACCGTTCAATCAAACAATAGCAATTCAAAGCAAACTTGCCCAATTTCCACGTCCGAGTCCGTACGCCGTCGGGTAGCCAACGCCAATGTTGTTATTCACTGGGTATGGTGGGCCTGAATGAGCTTTTCGAGAAAACACCCTGGAGAACGGCATTGTTACCACTAAGTTTTATATTGAAGTAACACCGGATGAAATAATAGATGAAGTCATTAAGTTTAAGATTGAGATTGAGAGTAGAATGTCTGCGAAGTATACGTGATAGACGCGGCTCCGAACAAAGGAAACTTTAGGGGCACCTTTTTTGAAATGAGATGCTTTGTCCAGAGGTTTCACTCTCATAGATTTAATGAAAATCCTCAATAGTGTCAACGTGGCAACAACGAAAACATGCCCGCCCACGTCTTTCGCAGTGCTCAACAGCACTCGGAATGGCTTAACTTTTTAAGATTGAGTGTATATATAATAGAACTTTTCTGCTGTTCCATAAGCAGCCGTACGGTAGGAGATTTGTTGTAGTGACGGACCTCCTAAGTTGGTATTCGCAGCATATCTCACGGTTTGCAGTCTTGACGGTCCACCGCTCTTCTCCTTTAAATTCTCATCCTCCCCCGGTCCCCTCAATTTTATTCAATTCCTTCTAGTAGATTTTTCACAGAATCTGCCGGATTTTTCTAATTCACAGTTCCACCTTACTTCTTTGTAGAAATATATTGGGTTCTCCCATAAGTCCCCGCCGTTTTTCCACGATTCATTGCGGATTTTGCCGGCGGTCTCGTGCAATACAGCTTTCGAAAGAAAATGATTTGCTCTATCAGGTCACGTATTCCATTTCTTTTTTCATTCTGAATTTTGTCACTTTTTAGGTTGTTAAAGTGAAGAGTGGAAAGGTGAAAAAGAAGTCATCAACGCAGTTGTTCTCTCCGCTTAGGTTTGGAACTTTTTGCACAGTTTTTTTTTGTAGCATTTGGAAGACGGTATTCTGTGCTGCAAGAATACGTGTTCGTCCTATTTGTCCACTTGTCCTTTATTGATTTTTAGGCCATCAAATTGCGACGTCCGACATATCCGTCCGATTTTTTACCGACAGCTCGGTTCTATGGTTGGACTTTTTTGCTTCGCGTTATATGTCGTTCGGAAGAGGATGTCCTGCTCAGTAAGAATTCGTGTCGCGTTCATTGATTCATGCTGATTTCTGTCGAATATCAACAAAATTCCAAAACGAGAAAAATCGTCTTCACCAACAACTCCTTCTCCTTCTTCAGTTGTTGATATTCGACAGAAGTCAGCATGAGCCAAAAAAAGCGCGCAGTGCATAGCAGCCAGCGTAACACTGTCGCCGAAGTATAAGATAGGCCTTAGTGACCAAGACTCCCTTTTCCGAACGACATATAACACCAAGCAAAAAAGTACGACCACAGACCGGGAGCTGTCGGTAAAAATAAATCTTCTCCTTCGGACATCTCAATTTGATGGCCTAAAAATCAATAAGGGACAAATGAGTAAATAGGACCAACACGTATTCTTGTAGCACAGAACATTTTCTTACAAATGCTATGGAAAGTTGCGCGAAAAATTCCAAACCTAAGCGGAGAGAAGCAACTGCCGCAGATGGCTACTTTTTCACTTTTCAATTCAACGACTTAAAAAGTGGCAAAATTCAGGATGAAAAAATAAATGCAATACATGACCTATAGAGTAAATCATTTTCTTTCGAAAGCTGTATAGCGCTGTGCATGAGACCGCCGGCGAAATCCGCTATGAATCGTTTGAAAAACGGCCGGGACTTATGAGACAACTTAATAGTTTAATCAGTTAACTAATTTCAGTCCGTCGCTGATGGCTTTTCAATTATTTTTCTTACATTCTGTTTTCTGCGGTTTACTGTGTTCATGTTGTGTTTCTTTTGTGCACGCTATATTGTGCAAGCGACAAAAAAAAAATAAAAAAGTAAACTTCGGTAACCATATCGCGATTTGTCAAAAGAATTTTGTTTTTCAGATTTGTTTTTGTCTTGCTCACCATCCTTACAGATGATTCTGTCCTTTTAATGAAGTGGAAGAATTAGGCTCATTTGCATTTGACCATAGTTTTCAACCAGACGTTCAGCGGCCGCTAGGCCGCTACAATACACTCTTCATATCTGCTTACACGAACAGAAGGAGAGAGGGGCCTTGATTTACCGCTGTGATGGGGAGGTGTTGCGTATTGAAAAATATTTCCTCTCACGACGAACAATCTGGGGCCGGATTCATCAACGACTAACGCGGTGGTAGAGATACCCTACGTCTCTGACTTTTACCTTATCTCTGCATGACTCGTATCTTATCTCTACCTCTTATACCCCGCATACCCATGGGGTTAATTGTTGATGAATCCGGCCCCAGATTCGCTTAAGCGGTAATATGGCCATTAACAGCCATATTACCTCTGCCGCGCCAAAACGCAACTTTAAAATTGGCGCCGTCTACCGTCTCATGCAATCTACCTTACCTCGCCAACGAGTCGAGCAAATTTGGGCCGGAAATGGAGCGAATACGACTGCTGCTGCCCGTCGACAGGACGCCGAATCCCGCTCCTCCACTGCGACAGCCCCGTCGAAAGGACGTCACGGATCCCGCTCCTTAACCCGAGAATCCCCTCAACTGGAATCTAGAGTCCCGCTCTTCCTCGCCATCGACAGGACGCCCGAATCCGCTCCTTCTCTCCGAGAGCCCCTCGACGAGAATCCACAAATCTCACTCCTCCTTTGACCAGCCTACTCTTTCTGAGTCGTGTAGACTCGACCTTGAGGGGCATTTGTTGTTTGTTTGAGTTACTAAATAGGACTCGTTCTTGTTGTGTTATTAACTGATAAAACTATCAGTGTAAATACCATGTGTCAATACAATATTGGGAAGTTATAGCAAAACTACAAAGGGAACGGCCACCGCTGCGATAACCTCATATTTGATGTTCAAATAAAGGATAAAGGATAAAGGAAGGCGTTACTCAATCCCTTCTGGGATGCGCCAGCGCATTCTATTTCTACGGGATGTCGTGGAGGCGACATGAATGCGTATTTGGCCATACAATGACTTGCGGTAGCCAGCCGATGAACAAGTCAGCGCTCTATCCTTCCCAGATAAGTCTGGTACCAATTCAGCGACCCCGGAGGGATGGAAGGCTTGGTTGGCCTGGGCGAGAAATCCGAACCAGGAACCTGGTATCGGGTGCACGCGACAGTGGCGCCTCCTCCGACTGCGTTACACGCGCCCCTGATGTTCAAATAACGGTAAATATACTAACGGGCCATTCGCAAAGAAAGCGTGAAGTACTCAATTTCAACGGGTACCTTGAAGTTTTTGTCATCTCATATCTGCCCTTCAAAATACGGTCAGGTAGAAACATATGTAGAAAATTTGGTATTCGACTACTACATTGGATTTATGAAAGCGTCCAAAACGGATTGTTATGTTAACAGACGGCTATATTTTACCTATATATAATCGGTTAATGTCACGTGTCCATCACGGTGAGGTGGTACTGGGGCCAAGGATGCCTACGGCAGTGCGGCGTATGTCAGCCGGGTTCTATTTCAGCTTAACCATGGGCGATTGCTGGCGAGCTTATAACTTGGCGGCGGATTACCCAAGTTCACGATATCTTCAGCGGGCAGCGCGTCAGAATATGAATGGGGACCAAGTGCGGAGCGTAGAGATTCAGAAGACGTGCCCAACACGTCGGCAACCGTGCATGGCGAGCCGTAGACGTGCCCAACACGTCGGCAACCGTGCATGGCGAGCCATAGACGTGCCGAACACGTCGGCAACCGTGCCTGGCGATGCCGTAGACGTGCCGAACACGTCGGCAACCGTGCCTGGGCATCTTGATGATCATCGACGGGAGGCGTTCAGAGCACGGAGGCAATCGATATCGATCGATATTAACGATTTTTTGAGGATGGCCTTCAAGCAGCACGAAACTTCAGCCCTGGGGTAATCGAGGTAGCTGAACACGAATCTGAAGTTTGTTTTTGATATATCGATCACCATCAATCGATATTGATCAAATTATACATGGATGTCGTTCATTTTTTCTGTTTTTTTTCTAATTTGCCGCAATCGACGCAGTTAAGGTGTTCTTCCTGCGGATACCATGACATAGGTTGCAGCTAAAATTGATGATGAAAAGTTATTACTGCGGCGAAGCCGTTGAGAAGTCGTCGATGCGGCTGACAGGCCACTCTGACGGTTGTACTCTATATAGTAAAACCAGTTCTTTATCGAAATGAAAGTATGAAGGTCTAAAAGTTGGGAAAAGAAGATGGTCGGAGCATTTTCTTCTCGGGGTTTGGGGGCGAGGCTCCCAACCAGTCGTCGGCGGCCGCTAAACCGCTGAACGACTGGTGAGAGATATAAAAGCGCAACATATAAATGTGGGCTACCACAAAGAAAAACTTATATCCTAAATTTATCCAATTCTGATGTTGCTTAACCGTGTGTTTATGTATAATACATAGAGCAAGCGTTTATTTTTGGATTTAGATTATTTTCATTCCTTTGCAGTTATAATAAGCTACACCTTTGCTTTTGTGTAGCCTACAACCAACACAAACAAACAAAAAAGTCAAACATAGCGTGGAAGTTCGGTGGTTCAAACGAGATCGTGTTGGAAACAAGTCGCTGACATTGAATTATATTCAGACGATAAAAATTACAAAAAGTATTGTGTGAGATTGTCACTCTTCCACCGACCTCCATTCATCTCTCCGAATGGGTTCGGACCCCACTGGGCGACTGCGAACCCGAACAAGAACTGCCACTGAGACCAAAGCATGCTGTAATTCATAGAATAACGAAAACGAGAATAAGATGAGAGTAAAATACTCAAGGGATTTTAATATCAGAATCATGGTAGACTAGCCAGATTGATTAAACATTAGCGGGTTCTCGAAAAGTTTCGCCAAAGGCTTCTTGTTTAAAAGGACTTCAATATGACATT
This sequence comes from Heligmosomoides polygyrus polygyrus, assembly GCA_947396885.1. Lineage (NCBI taxonomy): Eukaryota > Metazoa > Nematoda > Chromadorea > Rhabditida > Heligmosomidae > Heligmosomoides > Heligmosomoides polygyrus. The sequence goes on from OX377204.1 coordinate 4,192,337, forward strand.
GCTTTGTGAAAAAATATATAAATAATATGAGGATTAATATAAAAATAAAGAAAAATCTAAATAAAACAAATTGACGATGCTACATTCATAGTTCTAGTCTCGTACCGCTAAACTGGACTCAGCTACATGGAACTTTCAGTGACACTGCTACAAGAAAGGTCTATGTATTGGATTGATCGAAAACTCTTGCAACACTAGCACAACAATATTACAGTACAATACAGTATAATACAATATACAAAAACTCAGTCTACGATATATTCCTCATCCAATTCAAAGGTCCTACCCATCTTTCAAGCAGCCTTTCAATTCCTTGCCGCCAGAATTCCGAGGGCTGTGAGGAAAAGAATTCAGAAACCTCCATTTACAGTTGACTTCGATCATCGACCTCTCTACCTCGAAGATGCTGCTTCAGAGCTCTGAACGGGGGGAAGTCAGAAGGAGCGAGGTCTGGAGAGTACGGTGGATGGGGCAGAACTTCCCAGTCTAACTCTTGGATTTTCTCGCGACCCACTTTTGCGACATGAGGACGCGCGCTGTCGTGCAGCAGGTAGACATTTTCCCGTTCTTGACGTTTTCGGCGCATCGGCCAAGCTCTGGAGCTGAGTAGCGTAGCTCTGGAGCTGAGTAGCTCTGGAGCTGAGTAGGTAGACAGATGCTGTGACTGTGGTCTCACTACCCAGCAACTTCCAGGGAAGCATGCCTTCTGTGTCCCACCAGCAACACAGAAGAATCTTCCTTTCGTGGTGTCCTGGAGCCGGTTCTCCGCATGGGAGCCGTTGGCTCTTGCAGGTGTGGTTAACATAAAGAACCCAGCTTTCATCACTAGTAACAACGTCCTTCAGAAAGTCCTCTCTATGCGGGTGAAGAAGTAGCGACTCAGCAACACTGATTCGGCATGCCCTGTTAGATTCCCGCAGCTCATGTGGCACCCAAGACGACAAAACTTTCCGGCATCCAAGGATCTCCAGCTGCCTCACCATGGTGCTTTACGTCCATCAAAGTGTCGCCACCAGTTCGCGAGTTCGCGAGTGGTTGAATTTGACTTCACCTTGAAGGCTTCGCGCAAGCTGTCTACTTCCACAACAGATGGGCGTCCGGAACGAGGTCGATCTTCGAGAGAGACATATCTAGCCTCGAAGCGCTGATACCAACGGGCCACTGTGGAATAGTGGACGACTTCCTCCATGAGTGCAGCGCATATGTTGGAGGCTGCAGTCCTTGCGGAATGGCCTTGCAGAAATTCGTCGTAGACGATAGGTCGTAGGATGCTGATGCTTATCGTCGACATTGTTGCTGTATTCGCACACGACGAGGCCTTATATAGTATGCTTAAGGAAGCTTCGAGAATGTGCTGTCACCTCACCAAACAAGATCAATACTGTAAGAGCTTTAACAAATTTAACAGCCAGTAGCGTAAAGTGTTGCAAGACTTTTCGATCGACCCAGTATTATGACACGTTCCGTCTAATTATGTCGCACTCTTCATTCTTTTGTGATAGCAATTCTGTTTGCATGGAATCTGCTTGAAGTCTTCAAAATTTTAATTTTCTCATGCAAAAGGAGGTTGGAATGATTAATTAGAAGTGCTGGGGAGCAAATTTCCGAGTATTTCATACCAATGAACTCCTCACGCGCCCTCTTCGTCGCTATATTTATTTGATTGAGCGATAGAGGGACGCTTAGTTGAAGCTGCGCCGTGGCGTTTTTTCATAATTCTTTCCTCTACACGGCTGAATTAAATCCGGTTTTACAAAGGCACGATTTTCGCTCTGAATTGCATTAATCTAGCAAGAAGATACGAATTTCGTGGCGAAAGCGGTCTAATCTTGAAAAACCTGTGTATGTGATTTAAAAATTTCAAAAAACATTAAGCCAAGTTCTTTAAATCAAATTTTTTTGGCTTTCAAAGGGTATGCCCGCTTAATTAGAAGGATCTCGGCTGCAAACTAGAAGGCGCTCGGTTTGATTTCAAGTGTCCAAAATGATGAGGGGTGGTAAGCAAAATTGATGCGCCAATACCAAAGAGGCAGATGGGAAGTCAAGAATCAGCAAGGAGAACAGAGCGATGCTCCTAGACCGGATGAACCACCAGCTGCGGTCAAGAAGAGCGGCTGATATGTTTGCTGTGCAAAAATTGCCGGCCTATCAAATGTGCAAATACTGGATCGAACTGGCCTAAGCCTATGAAGTGGTGTGTTCCGCAGGAGATAATCCGCAAATAGTGGCTCCGACCACTTCGGAAGCTTCAGCCTTTTCCGTATAATCTCGGGCGCTTTTGTTTGTTCAAGTCCAAGTCCAGACCTGTGTATAAGTACAAGTCTCCTTGTTGAGCTCTTAAAAGAAGACTTCAAGTCTCTGTTGTCAACCAGTCCAATTATTAGAGATTTCACTGTATTGTGGTTTTGGAGTACTGCGTCTCCTTGTTGAATACTCAGAATCTAAAGAAATAATGAAAATATTATGGAATAGCGGATGTTGAGGTTACGTCACACTTTTTAAGTGTTTTTGACTTTTGATTTTTCTGCTGTTCACTTGATCGGTAGTGTAAGTGCTATTTGTAAGAAGTTTTACACGCTTTGAATATGAAAAATATTGAGCCTAACCTAGCTGAATACTTACTATGATCAGCGGTATCAGGCAAGAAACTCTATCACGGTTACTGTGCTTATAAGCAGGATTTGTTTTAAACAGTAGACGTCTTTGTTTGCTAAATATTAGGGTGACCCACGTTTCAGACCGAAGAGTTCAGACCGAAGTTCATACGAAACTTTATTCAGTAATATATTTTCCAGAATTGTCAACAGCCTTTCGCCAACGCATATGCGAAGAATGGATCCCGTCTCTAAAGAATTGAGCTGGCTACAAATCGAGGAGACCTAAATCCGGATTTCGTCATAGTCGACGAACTTTTTCCCAGCTAAAGCGTGCTGCATCGAGCGGATTTGTGTGGTAGTCGGATGGGGCAGTGTCATGGCTGTACAGGGGATGAGGCAAAACGGTTCAACCAAGTTCCTCAATTTTCTGCTGAACGACTTTTGCGATATGAGACCTAGCATGAGCATGCAGCAAGTTGATGGAGGACGTGTCAACTCGATTTGGATTCAGATTTGAAGCAGAATTTGGAGTAGGATTTGGAGCAGACAAGCTCTACTGCAGGATCCCGAGTCGACCTTGTCGGATCAGCTTCAACGGCAGTCCGTGAATGGTCGTTATTCGGGATAGGCGCCTGTCTTCCGATGCCTTCGTCTTCAAGACTTTCGTCGCTGGCGGCAAAACGCTGAAACCACCGCTCGCATTGTCTTTTGAAAATGACATCTTCGCCAGATGCAGCTATCAACGAACGAAGCGATTCCGCTGCGGATTTCTTCAATTTGAACTCGTAGAGCAGGCTAGCGCGCAAAATCATTTTCCGGTCCATTTTAGCCTGAAGGCTATAATTTTAGAAACGGATGAAGGAATGAAGTAGGAAAATAGGAAATACAGAAGATGAAACGACGTAAAAAACTAACCCTAAGTGAGCTCATAACCGATGCGAATAACTGTCAAAAGAAGGCTACTATGTACGCGACATTCCACGTGAGACAACCTAATAGTTTATTGCTATTGCTACCCCTTGGATATGAAAAATGGGTACATGTCGCGAATGTGAGCAGCATTCGAATGTGGGAGTGTCCCATACAATCAGATCGCATCGAGTAGATGTATTATTCAGAAAAAAGTTTACAGTCGGCACCATGATTGCCTGGTACATGTTTGGTCGGTGCTCTGATTGGTTATGATTGACTAGGGCGTTCCCATCTCTCAATGATGCTCACCTTAACGACATGAACCGAAAAATGTTGCGCTTAAATTGTACGTTTGCTACGATCAGTAGTATCATCTGATTAAGTTTGTTGGTGAAATTTTAAGTAACATAGAGTAGAGTTAAATTAGACAGCAGCATTCTTTCTTCATATAACAAGGATCTTTTATGCTAAAACAATCTCAAAATTTTAAGAGAGGACGTATTGATGACTTACACCAAAATCTATACGTCCACCTCGATCTCACTGTTCTAGCTTCATTTCCACATTTTACTTTCTCTCTCTCCATACATTGCAATAACGCTTTACTTTTATAATGTTGACTGAGTTCTGTGCTTCATATGGTTTTTGTGTCCAAAATTTTCCCTCGTGGTGACGTAATCGGTGGAGACGTCGACTGTCACACGCGCCTGTTTCAAGCCTCTTGGTTCGGAAATACTGCCCAGTTGAACCAAAGCTTCCATACCTCCAGCGTAAACGAACTGGTACCAGACGCGTCTGGGAAGGAGACTGTGGAGACTGCTAACTTGTTCATCGGCTGGCCGCCGCATATCATTGTATGGCCAAATATACATTCAAATCGCCTTCACGAGATCACGTAGAAGTAGAATGCATGGCGCATCCCCAAGACAAATTGAGAATATCGTTCTTTATCCTTATCATGTACACAAACACATCGCTGCTCATTGAGCCCTGGAGTACACTGCTTTTTGGCGTGTTCACTAGAAGTCAACAAGGTGGCCTTTTTCAGCACAGTTCGCAGGCTACCATCAGTTGAGTTCAACTGCTCCCTGTTGGGTTGGCAATCATCTGACCAGATGCTCAACGACGTAAAGCCATTCATTCGAAACCTCCATTGCCGTCTGCCTTCTGCCTTTGTTAGGGCTTTCGTACAGAGGATCCGTGATCTCTATTTCTTTCAGGATGATTCATAGTTGAGCAGTGTAGCATTATCTAGCAGCTGATCAGCGCCGTTATTGTTATTGTAAAGTTTCAACATAGCCATGCACCGCCCCTTCTTTACAGTATGAATACCGATCAGTAGAGCAGCCTATCAGTCCTTTTAGCTTGCTTATTTTATGTTGTAGATTTAGATATACAGCAAAGGTTTAATTACCCAAGTTTGAGGTGGTCGCACGTCTACAAAGACCAGCGTGGCGCAGTCAAAGGGCAGTCTATCGCCAGCCGTCAAATTTCGTTCCTTCCAATGGATCTAACCTATCGCCTAAATTCAAAGACTGTGCAAAGGAATGCGCTTCTTCGTCGACTGGGCACCGCTTCGTCGTGGTCGCGCAAACAGTCAAATTCGCCTTCATACTATCCCGCATGAGTTTAATGCGTGGCGCATCCCACCACGAAATTAAAGAAACATACAACCGTACCAACGCCTACATTTGTCGTTTAGTTTTTCCGAAGAAATTCCGCCGTTGTTCTGGTCAGCCTTTATTTCATTGCGGTGTTTCACTACTTAGAACAGTTTTAATGACCGTTCTGACTCGTTCGTTTCTTTAAGTTTTGAATGTTTAATGAACAGCTTATGCGTGACGAAAAGTAAGTACACTACCCTTTCAGCTCTCTATTCTCTTTTTCGCTTAAACGTCAGAAACCAGCTCATCGTTATAATTCACCTTCTTTTATGTTGTGCTTTCATAGGCCTCCTGTCTGCTACATAGAATTCCGCAGGGAATTCTTTCCATGATTTAAACACACTTGTCGGAGATTACGTATGTTGGAGAGTGACGTATCTCTTTCTGCGCTACTTTCTCTTTTCCTCAAATTCTTCGCTGCCTAGCAGCGCGCGGGCCGTTCCTTTCGAGTTCGCAGTTCTAATCTGGTTCTTCTTTTTGGAAGGGTATTTCCTAATTTTCTGAGCACATGACATGTAGAAAAAAGGACCATTTTAAAAATCAATCTCACTGCCCTTACTTGTGAGTGTGTTGCTAGATTGTTTGTTTCTATTCTATTTTTCCTTATATCCTACCTTCTGGTAAGTATCCTGTTTAACCCGAAGACGCTTGTTTTTATTTGGAGGATGCTTAATTAGATTTCGGAGCTAAAGACTTGCTTTGAAAAATGATCAGTTTGACGTGAAAATGTTACAGAAGCTCCCTCTCCAAACCGTGAGAAGTAAATCATTTCCTCCTTGTCGTGTCATTGTTTTCCAATAAAAGTGCTTAAGAATTTTACTGACATCTTACCAAGATGTCTTCCGATCATCGTCAATTTCGGTATAATCGCATTCTTCAGAGTCTTCAAATTGGAAGCAATGCAATCTCTGCGATCTATCTTAGCCGGGGGAGGGTACCGTTAAGTGTCAGCTACGTACGTCATTTCATGTCACACATAAGCTAGAGTATCGGTGGTTCAGAATAAGTCCTTCACACACATACACCAGTCGTTCGACACCGTTTACCTCAAACTTGGGTAATTAAACTAAAACTTTAATATACAAATACAGTTCATATTAGAGCGTCCTAAAAACATCTCACAAAAGAATGAGGAATAGAAAAAATGAAACACGAGAAGAGCGCCATGTGAATTTTCCCATATGACTCTTTTATAGGGAGTATTTTTGTTTGCATTGGTGCACAATCTGCTAAAGCTTTAGGCGAAAATTCCTTACAATATCCAACGAAATCGTCCTGTGATCGCGAGAAAGTCTCGATAACACAACCACGTCCCTGAATTTAAATGGAAGCTCTCGCATCACGAGACAGCAGCTGATGCTCTCAGAGAAACTCAAGCAAAGGATTGCAGACGCAAATCACTACATGCTCCGCCCCTTCTATTAGGATAGATCCCAACTCCTGGCCCTTAAAACCCACTCTCTCGTTCTTCAATACACTTCTTGAAACTTATTATATTGAGACGATCCTCGAGCGAGTAATTTTCCAACTTATCTTATTCTCTTAAAGCTCTGAAAAAAGGCGGTCTCGATGATGAGTGAGCAGAATAAAGTTTCAATAAAACTCTTGGTATGACATTGTGGCATTCGACGCCATGCTAAGATTCAGCTACGTCTTCTTTGGCGTTATTCGCACTGAAACACTAAGAATAAGTAACTGCTCTGAGTTCTTGACGGTAGCGCATAGAGTTGGCTCTCCTGAATGTAGTTTTTTTATTGCAGGACACTGAACTCGAAGCTGCAATGATGGGCCGTAGGATTTCGGATGACCCATCTCAGATGGCTCTAGCTATTCCTTCTTAAAAAGTAGCGATTGAGCTGCAGGCATAAGCTGTACGTTGGATGCCTTAGACGGATTCTCTGAATCGGTTCTGTATGAGTTTCTGAATGCGTCCACCTTCAATCATAAAATCCAAATTGTGAATGGGGTGGCTATACGCCTCCTAGTAGACCTTGTGTTACTTTGAGCCCGGATTCATCAACGATTTGCAGCAATTTAACAGAGAAAATACAGCCAAAATCCGTGATAATACGTCGAACTGTTTCACCGTATCGCTTGATAAGCCGCGCTACCAGGGATTATGGCTGTATTTTCTCTGTTAAACTTCTGCAAGTCGTTGATGAACCTGGTGTGATATGAGACTCGACTATCACTGGAGTTCAGTACTGTGTTGGTTATGGCTGTTCAGTCCATTTTCCTCTTCGCCACCAATATGTTTGATCGGTACATGTCGCCGAGACGAGCCGTGGGAGTGCGGGAACGCGTCAACGCTCCTGCAGTAACCGCCTGATTGGCTGCCGAGGTTACTGTAGTAGCACAAACAGGGTGAATGATCGGTTACCGCGATTACGGTAGAAGCAAAACAACTACTTACTTTTGTTCCTTCTATTAGCTGCTCTTCCCTTTTTGTGTTCTTGGGAATGAATCCCGTTTTCCCATAAGTATCAGGTGTTTCGCCTTTTTTATTACGTTCATCATATTTCTCCACAGTTATTTGCCAATAGTTGTCCTCATTGAGATCTTTTCCACCTCTTTGAACCATTTATGACATAAATATTAAATATCTTATTATATTCTTAATATTATCTTAATCGATAAAGGACGAAAGTCCTGTGAGTAATTTCTATATGAGATGCCTGCGTGGCGTATCCCAATAGGGATTGAGCAATGAATCCTTTATCGTTATCCTTGTGCCGACTGATCTACGTAACAAATTAAAGGTAGAGTGATGGCTTCAGGCTTCAAGCTGAATGACGGTGTAACATATCTGTATAGAATGAGGTGCAATTTCGGAAATTTTCTCATTTTCTACCGTCAAAGTTCAATGCTATTCAATTCTCAGACCAGATTGCAAAACTTTTTCGACGAATTTTCGAGTAAACCTTTCGTTTTCGTCGCTAGTTGTCGGCCCAGCCGGACGGCTTGTTCGCCATGGAAAGGCGATCTTCTGGACGGTCATCTGCGACGAAAAGTTGAACTTTCACTGGAAAACAGCTATTCTTCCTCGATAAAAAGAAGAGATCAACTCCCTAACGCCTGCTATGTAGGATGAGTATGCAGTCTGTTCGAAGTGAAAAGTCCTTCGGTATTCACCTGAAGGAGAAGATTTGGAGGTCGACAAGCGTTGCATTTGCTGTCATTGAGACCTTTATTCTAGGTCAGGTATGAAAACGTCTTTTCCACTAAACAATTGCCACATTATATTCTCTGTAGATAAGAACTAGAGTACGCGGCCTTGAATCTGATAAAAATTGTATTGGACAACGTTAAAGGTAGGTTGCAGTTACGCAACCAACAAACAACGTTTAGTACTGTGGTAACGGCTAAGAGGTGCTAACTAAATGCGAATACCTGTCAGAGATGAAAAATTAGAACTCATGCATGTGAAAATACTCTGAGGAGGCACGAGCCTCAGTCTTGGTGGAGTTGTAATACAATTAGCAGCTCAGGAAGGGAATAAACGATAAAAGTCAGTGAATGGCATAACCCTTTGCCTACCTTCTTTAGGAGGTAGGCGAAGGGTTGCTGATCTCTACATGGTGTATAAACTACTCCACAAATAAGCCTCCACTGATTCTTTCCAATTTTTCGAACTGTAGCCTTCTCGAACCAGAGGTGGAACTAAACTCTTATTTTCTAGTCCTAGAACATCAGTCAGACGGAATTCGTTCGCTGTTAGGGCGGATTAGCCTATTTAAAACTTACTAAGACTGCTCCTCCTCCCTGCTCTCTTCCCTTATTCAAAAGGTTTGCGCATACAATCAACACTTAGATTTCACTTTACTTGAAGGCATTATGCAATACCTATTTGGCACTCCTTGCTAAAGATACGTTGTTAGTTGTTCGGTTCTAGTTGAGTTTCTTTCTTATACGACGTAATAAATATCATATCACATCAAATTAGACATTCTGTCGGGTTGTATTCTCTGGTTGTGTTAGCTAGCATAATTATGTAGAGTAGCATTCCGAGTTCTATGCTTCTGTTCACTTTCGTTTTTTTCTCAACTTGTACACAAGGCGTCAATCAGCTAGGCAAACTGCTGGGTAGCTAGGGTAAATTAATTCGATGGTTTTTCCTTCAACCCTGAACAGTATATGCTTTGCTTTTCAAGCTCATCAACTCAGCTTGTGACTGGATATACCTCTAAGGCTCAGCCCGGTTATTAGTCATGCTTAGCAGTCATAGCTATCCTTCGTTCTTTCACTGGTTAGCTTCTAGGAGCCTCATCAGGGAAGGGCACCACCAATCTCTTATCCTTTGGTGTGGGCTGTCAGTCTTCGGATGTTCCTCATTGTCAGCTTTTCGTTACTAGGAAAAAGCATATGCTAATTCTGTTTTTTCTTTAGTTGTGATCGTGATCGTGACCAGTTCCAGAATGCCCCTTCTGCATTGTCGCCTCTTGCCTATAAAATTTATACTATAATCGAGCACTTGGAATGCATATGCTCTTCAGTTTTATATTGGCTTCCTCTAGTTTTGGTTATTCTTGAGTTTGTAGTGTCTACTATTGAGTTTGTTTGAGTTAAGGGTTTGCCTACTGTTCTCTGTTGTTGTGCTGTATTGTTGTACTAGCGCGCCCTTTGACACATAAATAAATAGGTAAATAAATAAATAAATAAATTTCTTTGAAATTTCTACTCCACCTAGGCAAATGTCCAATTTGAGGTGAAAATGATACTGATTGATCGAAAAGTCTTACAACACTTTAAGCTAATGCCTGTTAAATTTGTTAAAGCTCTTAAAGTATTGATCTTGTGTGGTGACGTCACAGTACTTTCTCGAAGCTTCCTCAGGCATAGTATATAAGGCCCCGTCGAGTAGGAATACAGCAACAATGTCAACGACAAGCAGCAGCATCCTACGACCTATCGTCTACTACGAACTGCTGCAAGGCCATTCAGCAAGGACTGCAGCCTGCAACATCTGCGCTGCACTAAAGGAGGAAGTCATTCTCTATTTCACAGTGGCCCGTTGGTATCAGCGGAGATACCTCTCTCAAAGATCGACCTCGTTCCGCACGCCCCTCTGTTGTGGAAGAAGGCAGCTTGCGCGAAGTCTTCAAGGTGAAGCCAAATTCAACCACTCGCGAATTGGCGACGACACTTGGATGCACGCAAAACCCCGTCGTGAGGCGGCTGGAGATCCTTGGGTAGCGCAAAGTTTTTTCGTCTTGGGTACCACGTGGGCTACGGGATTCTGACAAGGCATGTCAAATCAGTGTTGTTGAGTCGCTGCTTTTTCGCTTGCACAGAAAGGACTTTCTGAAGGAGATTGCTACTCCCTGATGAAAGCTGGGTTCTTTATGTTAACCACACCCGCAAGAGCCAGTGGCTCCCATGCGGAGAACCGGCTCCAAGACAACCGGAACGTGGACACCACGAAAATAAGGCTCTTCTGTACTGCTGGTGGGACTCAGAAGCATGCTTTACTGGGAGTTGCTACGCCACACAACTCCAGAGCTTGGCCGACGTCATGCGTCAAAAACGTCCAGAACGGGAAAATGTCTACCTGCTGCACGACAACGCGCATCCTCATGTCGCAAAAGTGAGTCGCGAGAAAATCCAGGAGATAGGCTGAGAAGTTCTGCCTCATCCACCGTATTCACCAGACCACGCTCCTTCTGACTACCACCTGTTCAGAGCTCTGAATCAGCAGGTTCAGGGAGAGAGTTCGATGATCGACGTCAACTGGAAATGGAGGCTTCTGAATTCTTTTCCTCACAGCCCTCGGAATTCTGGCGGAAAGGAATTGATAGGCTGCCTGAAAGATGGGGCAAGATCTTAGAGTTGGATGGGGAATATATCGTGGATTGAGTTTTTGTACATTGTATTATATTCATTGTATTGCAATATTGTTGTGCTAGTGTTGCAAAACTTTTCGATCGACCCAATATAATAACTTCTCATCCTAAACGTAAAAATGCATACATTTCGTAAGTCACCACATGTTCATGCCGCAGCTTTCCTTCTTCATCCTTCGAAAGGGAGTGTCCCTCACCAGTTTTGTTTGATCCGTAACATTGCAATGAAATTTCAGTTTTCTGCTCGGGAAAGCGTAATTGGCCTTTGCTTCGTTCATTTAGTCCGTAATCCCTCGGTGGGCTTCAATTCTGTCCCCAAGATGCCGCCTGGCTTCCGGCTCTTCTTAAGCTTATTTCTATCTGGTTACTTGAGCAGGAAACATTTTCTTTGCACCAGTGCTTCCTGCTTACTTGGCATTGGAATGACTTTCTAGCTCTGAATGCTTCATTGCCTGATTTACATTAATTGCTTCGTTTTATCATGCATCTCCGTTGCCTCGACGCCTCGACTTTGGCCAAGTTCCAGTAATGAAAGAATATTCCCTCTTCCTTTTCACGTGTGAAAGCCAAGCTTCTCGAGTATGCTTTAGAACCGTTGCTGTAAAATAGACGTTTCAAAATTGTTATTCTTATGAAAGCTGACATTTTAGGACAGTAGCTGCCTCAGCACTACCAATACTAGCAAAGCATTGACGCCTAAGTGATTTTAAATAGGGATAAAGGACGGCGTTACTCAACCCCTTCTGGGATGCGCCAGCGCATTCTACTTCTACGGGATGTCGTGGAGGCGACATGAATGCGTATTTGGCCATACAATGACTTGCGGTGGCCAGCCGATGAACAAGTCAGTGCTCTATCTTTCCCAGACAAGTCTGGTACCAATTCACCGACCCCGGAGGGATGGAAGGCTTGGTTGGCTTGGGCGGCAAATCCGAACCAGGAACCTGGCATCGGGTGCACGCGACAGTCGCGCCTCCTCCGACTGCGCTAGACGCGTCCGATTTTAAATAAGAGAAACTAAAAGCTGGACCAATGAATTAGCGTGGTTCACCTCTCAACCTTTACCAGAAAACAGTTCCCACTTCGCTCCAACGCCTTCGAACTCGCTTCCTGCTTAGTGATGAAATCGCTAATGTGCTAGACTCTCTTCCGATCTTCGATGTGATCCAAGAAGGGACACATCAGAAGACCTCGACATGACAGCTCTGATGAAAATCGAGCTCAAATCTCACTCACAGAGCTGTATTGAACGGCAATCTAAAACAGAGTGACGAGTTTCGAGTTCGAGTCCCACTTTGAGTCCAACCCTAGTAATCGTATCATGTACCCTAGTGATATAAACGGGAGTAAACAGAGTTTGGAGGGGTTAAGCATTGCTGCCACTAGAGCTGCTAATATAGTATTTTTGAATTAAAACGCTAGAAAATTGAGATTTTTGCAAACGCAAGCTGGAAAGGGGCGTGGTAGCGCAGTTGGAGGAGGCAGCGATTACAAAGTGAACTGCGATTCTAGGTTCTTGGTTCGAATTTCTCTTCCAAGCCGATCAAGTATTCCGTCCCTTCGTGGTAGGTGATTTGTTACCAGACTTGTATGGAAAGGATTGAACACTGATTTGTCCACCGAAAGTCACTGTATAGGCCATAAACGCATTCAAATTGCGTGCACGACATCCTGTAGAAGAAGAGTGCGTGGCTCATCCCACAAAGGGATTATTGACCGACCTTCGTCTTTTTCCAGCCGGTGCGACTTCGAGCATAGTACTCCTGTTAAGCCGATCGCATGTTCACGTTGCTCTTGTAGGAGATAGGCTACAGAGGCTTATATTAGGACATGAAGAACCTTTGAAACGTTGCGCACGAAGCCCGAAGTGCACCGTCTTCCTCAACAGCTGGCTCTTCGAGCATGAAGAAAATTGAAGACTTAGGAAAAAAGAGAAAATTGCACTTCCGCGATATCCCGTAGAACTCAAATGTGTGGCGCGATAGACTAATGCCGACATCTATCCTTTATTCTTTGAAATGCCATTTCCAAGCGGCTTTCAGTTCGACGGTTCTTTTTGAACAGCCAGCTCTTCAAAACAGGCGTCTGAATTTAAATCTTACTATGATGTCTAACTGACTTTCTTCTGACTCCATGGACTGCTTTCGGCTTAGATGAGGGTTCAAAGTTTTCCGTATTGCTTTGGACCAATAGCCGTGTCGGTCGAGTCCTCAGGCGTAGAATACACTTTTCCATCTTCCACCCTCGCTGGCACAGAAGCAGGAACATCACGGCTATACTAAAAGTTAACAATGTATAAGAAGGGATTCCACTATTCCACGGAAGAAAATGTGCACAGGAATCCGATTATCTTTGTGCGAATAGTGAATATGCATCCGTAATCAGGTGTTGTCCATGATTCTTATGCTTCCTTCCCGTTTTATTCTAGATATAGAATGGGGGATACATATATATATATATAATGGCGCGTGTAGCGCAGTCGGAGGAGGCGCGACTGTCGCGTGCACCCGATACGAAGTTCCTGGTTCGGATTTCCCGCCCAGGCCGACCATGCCTTCCATCCCTCCGGGGTCGGTGAACTGGTACCAGACTTGCCTGGGAAGGATAAAGAGCTGACTTGTTCATCGGCTGGCCACGGCAAGTCATTGTATGGCCAAATACGCATTCATGTAGCCTCCACGACATCCCGTAGAAGTAGAATGCGTGGTGCATCCTAAAAGGGATTGAGTAACACCGTCCTTTACCCATTATCTTTATGCAACGAACACCTGAAAAAAACGCTTGGACGTGGATGTCTGGATATTTTCCGCTATTTTCGCGCCATGTAATTTCCTATTTTTCCCCGACTTCCCCCCCCCCCCCCTATTTTATGACTCATCGCTGATTCATAGCATGACCCAACGCGTAGCGGATTATTGCATAGTATGATGATTTTCCTTGGACAAAAAATTATTCTGACCTTTTTGGAGAGCCTTTATTTTAACGCAGAAGCATGTACCTATGATTGCCCATAAGGTTGATATTCTCGTTGCTATCAGCACAAAAATTCCCGTTTCATTGTGCATATATATATATCCTAGATGATCTCGACGTTATGATAGCTCGTTAAGATCCTTCCCCCAAGAAACGCTCACTAAACGATTAAGTGATGAAGGGGGGGGGGTGGTCCCGGACAAGTCTGGTACCAATCCACCGAAGGCTGGGCCAGTATTCATCAACGGGCATACCAATGGGTATGATGGGTATAGGGGTGGGCATACCCGCGATGTGGACATACCCACGATTCATGATAGAGCTTGCCCGCCGAATCGTGGGTATATCAGTGGGTAGAGAAAACCCGCCGATCGTTGTGGGTACATCCTTATACCCGCGACTCATTCGCGCCCCATTGACAAAATGGCGCTCCACTGAGATCATCTGTTTTCGCGAAAGGCCTGGTTATGCCTTACCCTTGATTCCTTTCATGAATACGAATTGTAGCCGCTACCTATTGCTGGTAGTGGGTATGATTCCCTAACGGAATCTCTACCTATACCCATTACTTGATGAATCCGGGCCCTGGGTTGTCCTGGGAGAGAAATCTGAGCCAAGATCCTGGTATCGGGTGCACGCGTCAGCCAGCACCCCGTCCGGCGGCACTACACGTGCCCGGAAATCCATTATTGTACATAATTGCCAATTTTTGGAACCTTTCTCCTACAGAGGACTCGTAGTGGCGCATCGGGTACTGCCGTGAGCTGCCCGATTCTAGCTTGTTAACTCGGTTCCCATCCACGCCAACCAAGAAAAGAAGTGCTATCGAAACTGGTATCAGACTGGTCTGTGAACGGCAAAGCAATTGCTTTCTGTCGGGCCTGTACGGCATCATGTTGGTCGCGTACTCAGTCAAACTTGTCAGACTTCCACGCTATTCCGCAGAAGTTTAATGAGTGGCGCATCCCACAAGGAGTTTACTAACGCCTACCTTTATCGCTTAGTCTTTCAGAAGAAGTTCAGCCCTTGTTCTAGCCTACCTCTATTTCAAAGCGGTGCTTTACTACTTAGAATAGTATTAATGAACGCTTTGACTCACTCTCTTCTTCAAGTTTTGAATGCACAAGGAACTGCTACATGCGTAACGAAAACGACATCAGCAACAGATCACCCCTCTTCAGCTCCCTATTCTCCCTCTCGTTTAGACGTCAGAAACCAGCTCATCGTTATAACTCACCTTCTTTTATGTCTGCATCGGCCTGTTGTCTGCTTCATGGAAACCCACCGGGAAATGTTTTTATGATTTGAGCGTACTTGTCGGAGATTACGTATGTTGAAGAGTGACGTTTATCTTTCTTCGTAACTTTCTCTTTTCCTCACATTCTTCGCGGCATCAGCAGCGGACGGGTCTCTTCCTTCATGTTCGCAGTCCTGCTCTGGTTCTTCTTTTAGAAAGAAAGCTCCGTAATTTTCTAAGCACATGATCACCTGTCACCTGTATCACCTGTCGTCCCGTTGATCATCGACTTGCTCGAGCGCGCGCCAGCAGCGTCTCCATTCGTCCCTGTCGCGTGCCAGAGTGGTCCAATGGATCCTCCTCGCTCGAGGAACACGAAGAGCGTCATATCGGTCGTTCAGGGCTTTCACGAAGAAGTCCGACCAACGCGTTGGTGGGCGTCCTGGTGTTCTTTTGACATCCCGCGGAATCCAATCTGTGACGACTCTCGTCGAGCGGGTGTCTGCGAATCGCATTACGTGGCCGGCCCACCTAATTTTCGACGACTTGGCCCATGCGACAGCGTCTCTGATCTTCGAACGTCGGCGAAGTTCGGAACTCCGGAGGCCTTCTCTCACTTGCGTGAGTCGTGTCACTCCGAGCATCGTCCTCTCGATTCCACGCTGCGCGACGCTGATCGCGTGTTCATCCTGCTTTCGTATAGCCCAGGTCTCTGAGGCGTATGTTAGGGCAGGAAGAACAGTGGAGTCGAATAGGTGGGCACGGAGTCGGACGTTCTTCGTTTTCTTCACGACTTCTTCGACGCTCTTGAAAGCTCCCCAAGCCGCTCGTTTCCTCCTGCTCAGCTCTGGTGCTAGGTCGTTGGCCATGTTGACTTCGCGACCCAGATACACATAGCTGGAGCATTCGGAGATGTTCGTTCCGTTGAGCGAGAATGGGGCATCAGAAACCCATCCGTTCTTCATGAACATCGGCTTCGTAAGATTCAGCTGCAGTCCAACGCTTCCACATACACGATCGAAGTCGGCCAGCATTCGTTCCGCCTGACTGATGCTCGGTGTTATGAGCACGATGTCGTCAGCGAAGCGAAGATGGTGCAGTTGCCGGCCGTCGACCTTCACTCCCATGTCTTCCCATTCTAGTTCGCGCATGACGTTTTCGAGGGTAGCGCTGAATAGCTTCGGGGATATGGTATCCCCTTGTCGAACCCCTCTCTTCACGTCAATGACGACGTCGTCGTAGAATGGTGAGATCTTGGTCGTGAATCCACTGTACAGCTCTCGAAGGACCCTGATGTACTGAGTAGGAACGCCCTGGGTGAGCAGGGCTTCCATGACCGCTTCAGTCTCGACGGAGTCGAATACTTTCTTCAGGTCGATGAACGTAAGGCACAGCGGCAGCTTGTACTCTCGCGACACTTCGATGAGCTTCGTAATGGTGTGTATGTGGTCGATCGTGCTGAATCCTCTCCGAAATCCTGCTTGTTCGCATGGCTGTCCTTCGTCCAGCGTTCTACTAATCCTATTCAGGATGACTCGAGTGAACAGCTTGTAGACTACGGACAGCAGGCAGATCGGGCGATAGTTGCCAATGTCGTGCACGTCTCCCTTCTTGTACAGCAAAACGGTCTTGCTGGTCTTCCACTGAGATGGAACCTTGCATTCGGACAGGTAGCGTGTGAAGAGCCGTGCCAAGGTGTTGATGAGCGCTGGCGGGAGGTTCTTCAGGTGTTCAGCTCTGATCCTGTCAGAACCGAGTGCTGTACGTTTCTTCACCGACGAGATGGCGTGTCGGATCTCGGAAGGGAGAACAGAGGGGACGACGTATCCATCCTGCGGAAGATGGCATGGGGGCAGGTGGACGTGGCTATCGAAGAGATCGGAGTAGAAGTCGTGGACGACTTTCTCCATGGTCCTTCTGGAAGAGGTGATGGTTCCGTCAGAACGTCGGAGAGCGGTCATCTTGGTCTTGAAGTTGGCGAAGTTCCAGCGGGCATTGCGGATGCTCAGCCCTGCCTCTGCTGCTTCAGCCAACACTTCCGCCCTTCTCTCTTTGAGATCTTCCTTTATCGCCGCTCTGCATAGCTTTGCAAGCTCGGACGTCAGATGGTAGTTGCCTGACGCTCGTGCTGCTCCACGCTGGCGTATCAGCTCGAGAGTTTCCGGAGACAGGCGTCTCTTGGTAGTCTTTAAGCTCTCGGCTCCCTTAGCACTATCGTGGAGATGGTGCACGAAGCGATCGTATTCCTCGTCGACGTTGTCCATGACGGCATCTTCCCAAAGGCCGACAAGAGAGGTGTAGAGATCTCAGTTGATGGTCGTTCTGGGATTCCTCCTCTTGAACTTCGGGGCCTTCTCTCCTTGACGCGAAAAGCGGAACCTCGCGCGAAGGAGGCGGTGGTCCGATCCCGTGTAGAACTTGGGGACAACGGAGACATCGGTCAGGCAATACTTGCGATTGAAGATGATGTGGTCGATCTCGTTGTAGAACTGGCCACCGGGGGATTCCCAGGTCCATCGTAGGGAGGGAGGCTTCTGGAACTGCGAGTTTCCATGGATGGTCTTGGTCGACATGATAAACTCAGACAGCCTTTCACCTTGCTCGTTCCACTCCAAACCGTGGGTTCCGATGTGAAGTTCTTCCGGCAACCTTCGTCGCCCGATCTTGGCGTTGAAGTCGCCGACGATCACCTTGTAGAAGGTGTGATCTTCCTTATAGAACTTCTCCAGCTCCACGTAGAAGGCCTCGACGTCTTCGTCGACGTCGTCGGATGTTGGGGCATACGCGACGAACACAGCCAAGGCTGGCACGGAGCCACATCGCTTCAGTCGCAGACGTCCGATTCGGCTTGTCAGAGACTCGTACGAATCGATGTTCATGGCCAAGTGCGTGTTGACGAGGACACCAACGCCGCCTACTCCCCTGCTGTCGCATGTTCCGAGGAACAGTTCTTCTCCGGAGTCGTAGGCGGCGTGTAGGGGCCTTCTCGTCTCGGTCAGTCCGATGACGTCGTACTTGATCTTCCTGGCTTGCATCATCAGGTTCTCGACGGATGCTTCCGACGCAAGCGTGCGGGCGTTGTAAGTACAGATCGTCATCCTAGTCCTTCTCAGTTTGCGCAGCCCGGTTAGGCCCTGAGATTTTAGCAGCCTCTCCGTACTCGTCCTTCCCATCGCTGCAGAAATGGGGGCTCTTTCGGGGTCAGGGGAATGAGGCCCTTTAGTGCTGCTGTGTTTGACTGGAATACAACACGGGTAGCTAGTCAGACTCTGTCGTGCGGGCGGGGTACTCCGGGCAGCCAGCCAGACTGCCCGAAGGGACGGGGCGAGACTTAAGGCGGCCTCGAATCGCCTTACATGTACTTCCAGTCTACCGAGTGCAAGCTTTTGGCCGAGCCGACACAGTTACAATCCGCACAGTCGCGGACACATCCACGCACACTGTGCACGAACATGCCGCTCCCACGCACAAGGAACGCGTCGACCCGACACAGCAGGAGCAAGGAGTCCATCCCCTGCATCCCACCTGCGTCTCTGGGCAGTACACGGTCGCATTTGGTTCGCGTTTAATTCCCCTATCCACCACCCGGGGACGCGCCACGTGGCCCTGCGACAAGCGGCCCGAGATCCCTCTTAACAAGAGAGCCCGAAGGCTCTCTGTCGAGGGAGATCCGTGGAGAAACAGGAAAAACAAAAAAAGATTTTTAAAAACAATCTCACTATCCTTACTATAATACTTGCTGCTAGATTGTTCGTAATTGTTTCACTTTCAATTACACCTACTCTGCTCTTACTCTATTACCATCTGCTTGCGGAAAACGAAAATCTCCTGCCCTTATCCATGCATGTCTTCAAGAAATTACTGGTAACTAAATTCTGTTCATAGCTGCCTTCAGAATTACAGGTGCTTTTTTTAATTACAATTACAGGTTTCATGAATGTAATGCTTTCAAAATTGAGGACGCAGTGGTGGATATAGGATTTCGAATGACCAATCTAACTTGGTTCTAGCTAGTCCTGCTATAAAAGTAGCGATCGAATTAGATGTACGTTGCTCATGCTTCAGAAAGGTTTTCTGGATCCATTCTGCATAATTTTCAAGGTGCATCCACCCCCGATGATACAATCCAAATCGTTGACTTGGTTGACCGTACGCCTCCTAGTAGACCTTGTGCAGCTCTGATAAGGCTCGACTACCGTTAGAGGTTATTGCCGAGTTAATGTTAATGTTTATTACGTCGCGAAAGGCAGACGCGAGATAGAAGTTGGACAGTACAAACAAACAAACAAACATCAGAAAAAACAAACACAAACAACAAACATCACAATCAAGCAAGAATTGGGTGTGGTCGATCTCCTGGACTAGAGTCCGTCAAACTTAAGCAACATTTTTGATGCGTACATTTTTGAGTTGGCTGTTCAGCACATTTTCCTTTCTGCCACCTTCATGTTTGACCGCGGTACATGTCACGAAGAAACACTGTGGGGGTGCGGGAACGAGTCGTTGCTCCTACAGTCACCGCGGCAGCCAATCGGCTGGCGACGGCTAAGCTGCACAGGCGAGGTGCATGATTGGCTGCCGCGATTACTTTGGGAGCAACGGCTCGTACTCGCACCCCACAACACGTCCCGTAACCGTCGCGGTGCGCCTTCGCAACAGGTACCGCTCTATCATTGTATATGTGCTGCAGAGTAATCTACGCACTTCTATTTTTTCTATTAGTTGCCCTTCTCTCCTTGGGTTCTTGGAAACGAATTCCGTTTTCCTATGAGTATCAGATGTCTCGTCTTTTTATTACGTTCTTCATATTCCTCCACATGTGCGCTCAATTATTTACCTTTAGTTGTACTCATCGAGATCTTTCCCACCTGTTTGAGTTATTTATGTTTACATTATAAAATTAGAAAAATAGATAAACGACGAAATTCCTGTGATGGATTCCTGTCTGAGATGCAGCTCGTATTCTATTGTACTTTTTGGCATAAAGAGGAAACGATTCGAACGCCTCCTTGAATTCTAAGCACAGTGACTTGTGGTTAAGGCAGCTTACTCTCTCCACACATGTCCGGCACCAGTTCATATACCGCGGAGGGATGGAAAACTTCTAGTTATATATAACTATATATATATATATATTTCGATCCATATATATATATATATATATATATCGATCGAAAGCTTAAAATTCCTATCGGGAAAGGAGAACGGCAAGGAGACACGATTTCTCCCAAGCTATTCACAGCGGCACTCCATGATGCCATGAAAGCTTGAACTGGGACGATAAAGGCTACCTTGTCGACGGTAAACGAATCAGCAACCTTCGCTTCGCCGACGATATTGTTCTCATCTCTACCAGCACGGCAGAAGTCGAGGAAATGCTGAACGAGCTCAATGTGGCAGGTATGAAGATTGGATTGGACATGAATATGTCCAAAACGCAGTTTATGGTCAACCAGTGGTGTGACACGGGACTCGTAAGGTTAAATGGAGTCGCTCTGCAACAGGTCGACTCCTACGTCTATCTGGGAAGAGAGCTGAACATGGATAACGACTTCGCTCCTGAAATCGCCCGCAGGAGAGTGCAGCATGGGCAGCCTTCAGTTCGATTCGCGAAATCACCGATCAGGTCAAGGATGACGGCCTCAGGGCCTCGATATTCAACGCCTCTGTACTGCCTGCGATGTGTTACGCGGCGGAAGCCTGGCCCGACAACAAGACAATCGCCAGGGCGATGCAAACTACGCATCGCGAACTGGAGAGATGTCTTCTAAGGACAAGCCTTCGTCAGCAATGGCAAGAAGGCCTACGAAGCTCGGAGCTACGGGAGAAGTCGCAATTAGCAGACCCGCTGCAGTACATGAAGAAGTCCAAATATCGCAGGGCCGGAGACCTGCTTCGACGAAAGGACGATAGATGGAGTCTCCGTGTCACAGAATGGCTCCCGAGAGACGATAAGAGACCACTGGGACGACCGCCAACGCGATGGGCAGACTCATTCTCAAGATCTTTCAGAGAGCGGAGTCTGCCTCACTGGATGCAAGCAGCCAGAGATAGAGCGGTCTGGAAGAGTTGTGGTCCCCGCTGAGAAGAGCTCCAGCCGACAAAAGGACCATCAAAGTATCAAAGTAAGTATATATACATAACTATATATATAACTATACCTCAAGGCTAACCTCAAGCATCGACTTGTTAGGAACCGTTACTATGATAACACCTGCACAACGTCATCCTGCATGGTCTGCCCGTAATGTAGGGAAGGTGACTGCAGAGTGGCTGGTACGGTGTATCTCATTACTTGCTCCGAATGCATGGAAGAATACATCAGCGAGACGGGCAGACCTCTTCGGGTCAGGTTGAAAGAAAATACGGATGGGTTGAATAAGTGCAAGGTCTCCTCCGTTGGGAGTTGGGAGAGCACAGACTGCGAATCCAAAATGGCACAGCGGTTGGGGTGGAGGTGACGATCTTAGCACGCGAGTTCGAAATCGCACCGCGGTTGTGTTTTCCAAGTTTCTTCTCGAAAACAAAGGTCTGTGGAAGCTAATTGAATGTCCTGAGGGTATCAGTTGTAACTCTTCATCTTGCTTTTGGCTCTTGTTGTCCTAAGCTCACAACAAATATGAGTTGAAGGTTGGTTCGATGTACCACTTTCCTGAAACGAGCGGTGTTGTGCTAAACTTCATCAATACTAACAAAAGCAGGTTAAAAACTATTAAAACAGCGCTGAATGAATAAAGCGACTTAAGGAGCGAAAATATTTTTTAAGCAGCTTGACAAATCCGGCTGCGCTACACTCATTTATAGTCACTTTTGTTTGGGCTATAGATATCGTCAGCCAAAATCAACCCAATATGGTTTGGATACCGGATAAAGACGACTTCCGCTGCTCTCGGTACCTTCATTTCGTCCCTTAGAGAGCGAAGTTCACGAACACATTGGATTCACGCTGCAGCCACAGGAAATCTCTGATCTGGTAGCTGTACAGGAAGTCCTTCTGAATTCCACTTCCATTTGCCTACTATGCTCTTACGGATCAGTATCCTATAGAATTCTGATTAAAATTCGTTGAGAAGAAAAAAAATCTATCAATCTAGCATTTCAAATAAAATTCAAAAAATTAAAATTCAAATAGAAGAAGGGATACTGCAAATGGTTCTCTGCTACGCAGGCTTTGCTTGCAATCATCCGCATTATAGGTTCATTGGTTCGGGAAGAGTCTAAAACTATCAGTTCCAGAGCGGGCGATTCTTTGCTTACGGTACGAAATGAAGAGGTTAATGCGGCAAGAATCTTATAAAGAGTGTTGTATTTTTTTTATCATACATACCATTTTCACGTTAAATTGGACAATCTTCTAAACTAGTTTGACGCCTTCGAAGTCAAAATGGCAAATCACTTTGATTTCGGGATCAAAGTTTTAAGTCAAAGCAAGCTCCTTACACAGCAAACTAGAGACTCTCCAATCCGGTTAGAATAATTTTTGCTTTATAAAAATTTCGTATAACTTTCTCTGAAATTTTTTAGTTCACCTACCAAAGCGTCTAATTTGACGTGAAGATGATATAGTGGCTTTTCATGCTAAACCTGAACTTTTTATATGTTTTATATTTGTGACATAACTTTTCTTTTAATTAATTATAATTTTGAAAATTCTATTATTTTACAACTTTCTTTACTTCTTTGAAATTTATATTTTCTTATGTTTTATACTGAAAATGCCACACATTTCGCAAGTCACCTCATGGTCATAATAAAGCTCCTGTCCTTCAGCCCTCGAAGGGGAGTGTCCATCGCCAGTATTAATTAAGCCGTAACGATGCGAAGCAATTTCAGTTTTCTGCTTGGGAGAGTGTAATTGGTCTTTGCTTCGCTCAATGGGTTCATAATCCCTCGGTGGGCTTCAATCTCGGTCTTAACCAGGATGCCCGTTTGGCTTCTGGCTCTTCTTAGGCTCTCGTTACGATATTTTCAATCCACCAGTGCTTGCTAGGTTTTGATATAAATTTCTAGCTCTGAGTGCTTCAGCGGCAGACTTATATTAATTGCTTTGTTTTCTTATCCATCTCTGTTGTCTCGACTTTGGCCGAGTTCCAGTAATGAAGGAATATTCCCTCTTCCTCCTGATTTGTGAAAGTCAAGCTTTTCTACTATGCTTTAGGACCGTCTCTTTCAAACAGATGTTCCAAAGTCTTACTTCTTCGAAAACTGACATTTTAGAACAAGAACTGCCGTAGTACTACCGTTGTTAGCAAACTATTGACGGTAACTGAACTACTCTCGCCGGGCGGGAGAAGTTGGGCCGTGTCCCGGAGCCGCGATCTGCCCAGCTACGGCCCAAGAATGCAGAAGTGGGAGGAACCTCCTGCTCATCTCGCAGCATGTCATCTCGACAGCACATCCTGCTCATTTCGAAAGGAGGATGTGCTGCCGAGCTCGGGCAACACGTGCTGCCCTCAAAAAGGATGACCGAGATTCCTGGGCCGTAGCTGGGCAGATCGCGGCTCCGGGACACGGTCCAACTTCTCCCGTCCGGCCAGAGTAAAATAAAGGTAACTGAAAGGTGGACGTGCGAATTAGCGCGGTCTACCTCCCGACCCTTACCAGAGAACAGCTTCTTCCTCGTTTTACCAATTGTAGACCACGCCTTCGAAGGGCCTTCCAGTCTAAGGAGGGAATTACGAGTGCAGTAGCATACTAAAGCCTACTCGATCTCCTGGCGTGGTGCAGTTCGGGTGTGCATATCAGGAGGGAGTCGGATGACAGCCATTATTTCAGCGCTGATGGAAATCGAGCTCGAAGCTCTCTCACAGAGCTCCAATGGATAACAATCTAAAATGCAGAGTAGCGGTTTCCGCTTTGAGATCCACTCCTGTAACCTTGCGATATTTATTTATTTATTTACTAATTACGTCATAAGACGGGCCATAACGATAAGGATAAAAGACGGCGTTATTCACTTCTCTTTGGGATGCGCCACGCATTCTACTTCTAGGGATGTCGTGGAGGCGATTTAAATGCGTATTTGGCCATACAATGACTTGCGGTGGCCAGCCGATGAACAATTCAGCACTCTATCCTTCCTCTGTTACCAATTCACCGACCCCGCAGGGATGGAAGGCTTGGTTGGCCCTGGCGGGAAATTCGAACAAGGAACCTTGTATCGGGTGCAGCCGACAGCCGGCGCCACCTCCGACTGCGCTCCACGCGCCCCAAGATGCGCCATATAAGATAAACAGCAGAAGAACATTCTCAAGCTAGCCTAGGCAGATTTTCCATGAAAACAAGCTTCGTCCACCAATCAATATAGTAATCACTGACAACAATCCCCAAAAGGCGAGAAAAAGAGGCGAGTAGGAGGTCCCTTGTGCGGAAGGATAGAGTTTAAGTGTAAGAGTTTAAGAGAAAAACCTGATTTTTGAAAGGCCTGGCAATGGATTTTAGGCCACCGTTAGAAGTATATAAACTGCTGGTTTAAATACAGAACAGAACAGAACATTTTTTAAGCGAAAAGAGACACAAAATAAATTCACAAAAGAGTGCAGCAAAAGTTGGCTTTTTTAAGATTGTTCTTTTAGAATTATTATTACATTAAACCAGCCTTTATGGGCAGCGCGCCTGTCGGCGAGGGCCAACGAAGAGCATATCCCCTAGACAGTCCTATAGAAGAGGC
Organism: Heligmosomoides polygyrus polygyrus; assembly: GCA_947396885.1. NCBI lineage: Eukaryota > Metazoa > Nematoda > Chromadorea > Rhabditida > Heligmosomidae > Heligmosomoides > Heligmosomoides polygyrus. Next base: position 4,217,230 of record OX377204.1, read on the forward strand.
TTTCAATAGTATGTGAACGATACCAAGCGGACTATAGAATGGTACTTGTGAAGTAAAGGGCCCGTGGTGCCGTGGGGTTGCCGGGAAACATGTTAACGCGGCAAACCCACGGCACCACGAAGCAGGTACTTATGAAGCACCCGTCCTCGGTTGCCGTGGGTTGCCGCATTTCCGTTGTCGTTGCCGCGTTAACATGTTTCCCGGCAGCCCCACGGCACCACGGGCCCTCTGCTTCATAAGTATCACCTGTATCACCTGTCGTCCCGTTGATCATCGAATTGCTCGAGCGGGTGCCAGCAGCGTCTCCATTCGTCCCTGTCGCGTGCCAGAGTGGTCCAATGGATCCTCCTCGCTCGAGGGACACGAAGAGCGTCATATCGGTCGTTCAGGGCTTTAACGAAGAAGTCCGACCAACGCGTTGGTGGGCGTCCTGGTGTTCTTTTGACATCCCGCGGAATCCAGTCGGTGATGGCTCTCGTCCAGCGGGTGTCTGCGAAGCGCATTACGTGGCCGGCCCACCTAATTTTCGACAACTTGGCCCACGCGACAGTGTCTCTAATCTTCGAGCGTCGGCGAAGCTCGGAACTCCGGAGGCCTTCTCTCACTTGCGTGAGTCGTGTCACTCCGAGCATCGTCCTCTCGATTCCACGCTGCGCGACGCTGATCGCGTGTTCATCCTGCTTTCGTATAGCCCAGGTCTCTGAGGCGTATGTTAGGGCAGGAAGAACAGTGGAGTCGAATAGGTGGGCACGGAGTCGGACGCTCTTCGTCTTCTTCGCGACTTCTTCGACGTTCTTGAAAGCTCCCCAAGCCGCTCGTTTCCTCCTGCTCATCTCTGGCGCTAGGTCGTTAGCCATGTTGACTTCGCGACCCAGATACACATAGCTGGAGCATTCGGAGATGTTCGTTCCGTTGAGCGAGAATGGGGCATCAGAAACTTGTCCGCTCTTCATGAACATCGTCTTCGTAAGATTCAGCTGCAGTCCAACATTCCCACATACACGATCGAAGTCGGCCAGCATTCGCTCCGCCTGACTGATGCTCGGTGTTATGAGCACGATGTCGTCAGCGAAGCGGAGATGATGTAGTTGCCGGCCGTCGACCTTCACTCCCATGTCTTCCCATTCTAGTTCGCGCATGACGTTTTCGAGAGTGGCGCTGAAGAGCTTCGGGGATATAGTATCCCCTTGCCGAACCCCTCTCTTCACGTCGACGACGACATCGTTGTAGAATGGTGAGATCTTGGTCGTGAATCCACTGTACAGCTCTCGAAATACTCTGATGTACTGAGTAGGAACGCCCTGAGTGAGCAGGGCTTCGACGACCGCTTCAGTCTCGACGGAGTCGAATGCCTTCTTCATAAGTACCTATAGAATATAGTGGAACATGACATCTGTGGCCCTATGGATCGCCGTACGCAATTTACCTAGCACGTAGGTTTAAAATAGTTAATATGATAAGAAGACTTAGCAAGCCAGGTAAACAGCTGCTATAGGTGACGTAACGAACTAAAAATGGGATACCATCATTTAATAAAAAATAACTATTTAATATATTAGATTACCATTCTTCCAGCACTGAACACCCCTGGGAATAAACTTGGCTAAAGGGTGCTTCAAATAAACAGAGTTTAGAAGGGTTTAGTATTGCGGCCACTGGAGCAGTTAACATAGATTTGTTGTTTTTAAAATTAGTACGCAAGAAAATTGAGAGTTTGGCACATGGAAGCTGTAGGAAAAAAGCGCGTGGTATCGCAGTCTGACTGGGCACCGGTTGTTAAGTGAAACCTTCATTCTAGGTGTTTGGTTCGAATTTCCCGTTAATGCCACTCAACCATTCCGTCCCTTCGGCGTCGGTGATTTGGTCCCGCACATGTCTGGAAGGATAAAATACTGACTTGTACTTCCACTGGCCACGAGAAGTCATCTTGTAGACCAAGGACTTATTCAAATCACTTCCACGATATCCCGTTGAAGTCGGATGTGTGGCGCGATTGACGAATGCCGACATTCGACCTTGCTCTTTAAAACGCCATTTCCAAACGGCTTCCAGTTAGTGCAATCTTTTTGAGCAGACAAATCCTCAAAACAGGGGTCCGAACGCAAATCGCACTATGATGTGTAGCAGAAGTTCCTGACTTCATGAATTCCTTCGGGTTAGAGGATGGTTCCAAATTTTTGTTACTGCATTGAACAAATTTCCTAGATGTGGAAGAATTTCCTTACATATATTTATAAGTTACATTAGGAGAAGATTCATTTGGAGAAGGCACCGGATGTCAGAGTCGAGGTTCTTGGATTGGTCCTTCATCCGAGTCCTCCATACCTCCGGAGTTTTTGGACCACACTTCTCTTTGAAGGGTAAAACACTGGAATGCCCAACGGCTGGCCTACCGCCAACCGCTCTATAGGTCACTCACGTATTCGAAAGCCCCTTATGACTTACCATAGAAGTATCCCACAAAAGAATTGAATAACGTCGTCATTAACGCGTATTCTTAATGCTCATATTCTCGAAGCTATCTGCCCGAAATTTATCGTTTCATTATGCATATATGTAGCCATTCTAAACGGTCTCCATCGTTTCTGCCCCTTCGCGGTTTAGCTGCTCCGATAGAGAAGGAACTGTGAGTCAGGCCTGGAGGGAAGCATCGTCCATCTAACTTCCTCACCATAGCCCGAAACAAGCACGGAATTTCTTCTACAGATATAAGGGGACTGCAATTGTACTAAATATATGTTGGGTCATTCAATAAGCAATGCCGTTTTTTCAACCTTGACTTCAGTTGAACAAATTTTCAACAAAACTTCATTTCAGCCAACAATGTAATCTCCGTCATTATCAATAACCTTTTTCCATCTAACGAGCGAATCTCCAATACCTGAGCAATAAAACTGTTGTGGCTTTTGAGCACAATACGCAGACATTGCATTTTGAATATCTTCTAAATTATCAAATTTCTTGCCACTAAGAAAATGCTGTAGAGACCGGAATAAGTGTTGATCCGAAGGTGCGAGATCGGGAGAATACATTGGATGAGGCAGAACCTCCGGGGCAGCCGTTCGGTACACCGTCCTGCCTGCCGCCCACGCCCCGTCCTGTTCGTGCCGCCCTATTTGGACAAGTTTGCTGCGCGGGAAACCGTGTTAATTAACGTGACGTCGTCCAAAAACTTAATAGCTGGTAGGAGACGGTTGGGAAGCGCATCTCGGGGAACTCTGAAGTCATTTTCCAGTCGGTTCGGTTATGGAGGTAGTTGAGGAAAGGAGAACGTCGCTCTTCTCTCTAGATTCTTTCAGTTTTCGCCTCAACTAGAGACTATATGTGATTCCGGTCAGGAGTTCCACAATGAAGGCTTATCCGTAATTGTCCGCAAAACAGCTCATCGTCCTCTCTTTCCAGGGATCAGACAATTTTCGTTGTGTTGAAGAACTTTCTAGTGGATGGTCGCGTTGTTGTCATGACATATCTCGCTACGATGTTGCTGTACTTGTCGGAAAATGCGGACGACGCCTTAGTACTGAACAACGTGGCGGGACCTGAAGAAAGCCTTGGCGCTACAGCTGAAAACTCCTATCCTCCAAATATGGTGAACGAGATTCTGACACTTGTCTCAAGAACGAAATCAGTTCAGGATAGCGCTGCAGGGCCAAGGCAACTGATTAGAAATGCCTCCATGTGATGACAGAGACCGGGACATCTTGTCCTCGGCGCTCCCCTCGCCCCGCCCCTTTCTGAGGGCCGTGTGTCCAACGACTCTCCGCTAATTCTAAAAGAGCAAGTCTTATTTACTTTAGAATCACTTTAATGCGCCTTTGAAGTACACATATCTGCCGACAAATAATGAGCTAAAACCGTGGTGCACAAAAAACGACATTCTAATGACCTAATACATGCTTAGTGTTTTCTAAATGTTTCGAAACCGGCTCACGGATTTCACTGAGAAAAACCAGGATTGATCCTCCCTTTCTAAACTGTCATCGAACGTCCACATACCTTCATTGTCAGTGCTCTTCTGGCTGGCTTGCTTGAAAGAGATACCAAACAGAATTACTCGAGCACTCTTTGCTTTCCGTTTCCGGGAACAGCGTGTTGTTTTCGATGGAACTAGAATGCTAGACGACAATTACAGGGAACACGCAACAAGTGCGCAATGAGTTTGTGAGACCGTTCGTAAATTGGGAAAACAAATTAGAACAGTGAATATGTCATCCGCACTTATGACAACCTCTTGGGAATCCTAGACGTACCTGTGATTGCAATCACTGTTTATTCAGAAGTAAAGAGCAGTGACGATCAGATGCGACTTGGTTCCGAAATGCTCATTTAAAGCACTGCTAATACGCAGTCTATTAGGTTGAGCCATAAATTTTGCAACAGAATTTGTCTTTCAGCAAAAATAAGATTATACCACAAAAGAAAAATGATTGACTTAAACTAAATAATTACCGTTATTCTGAATGAGTTTTTTCCGCTTTTCATGCACTGAGTGGATTAGATCTCTGTAGAATTTGGTCGGTTTTGAAATGAAGAAGTCGTGTACCACCTCCGTGGCCTCTCCGACTTCGCCTACAAAGGAGGAAGTGATCCAACGATGAAGCAGATGGCAGTCAGAGGCGCAATGTTCGAGGTGTATGGTGGTTGCTTGATTGTGGTCCAGCCCAATTCCTAGATTTTTTCTGCGTCTGAAGTGCTGTAAGCGGTTGGCTGTTGCCTTGCCGTGGTGCCTGAAACATTGGCTCGTATCGACTTCTTTCTCCACCAATTGTTGCTGAGCTAGACGAGTTTTTGGCAGAAGCGAGCGTCGAGGATAGTTTGATTACGTGGAACGCAGTGCACTGGACCACTACGCATCCACCAAACGCACAGCAGGACCTTTTTTCGGTAGAGCTCCGGTTTTGACGTCAGAAACCCCCAGCTCGTTGCGTTTCAGCTATTGTTTTCCGGCCTTTGAGTTATAGTAAAACATCCGCTTCTCATCACTGAAAGGATTCGATCCAGTCCCCCCCCCCCCCGCTTGAAACGATGTCGGAGCTCTCGGCAGTCGGAAGCACAGCGATTTACTTGGGGTTCGGTCAACGCATGAGGCACTGACGAAGCCGATTTTGGCGACCTTCCAATCTTCTGCAGCCTACGAGCGGTGGTTCAGTGGGAGGTGTGGAGGGCAGCGGTCAGTCCTAGTGTAAGTCGGCAAGAATTCGACTTGATGGATTGGTGCAGGCACCCTTTGTTTACAGCAGTTGGTCTTCCCGGAAGTGGTTTGTCTTTGTTGCCTTCTGGGAGGAAGAGAACTCCTGACACCATCTCCAATAATTTATTCATTTAGGAATGAATTTGCCGGTGACTTCCTGAATGTGCTGAACCCCGTCGTTGTGTTTCTGCCGAGCTTGAGCGAATTGAAAATCAAATCAAACACTTTTTCACTTCGGTCATCGTCGTTCTAAAGGATAAAAATCTTCAACTCAAGGAAAATTCGTAGCTCGCTAGGAAAGTAGCTTTCAAACAAAATATAACACTTCAGTCGGTTAACTTTGAATAAAAAAACCAAAATTCAAACGACAAAATTTGTGACTCAATCTGATATTTAGCCATCAACCAAGCTTTGCCTGATCTACTTAACAGCCTAGGAATTGGAGAACGTTTACAAATATCAACTATGATATGAATGTCAACTTAAACAATGGTTTGTCTAATGTTCCACTGTATTGCTGCGCAGTAGAATAATATAACATTTTCATTTCAAATTCAGAGCCGAGTTAGTCTTGTGGTTAGTAGTGCAGTTTCATGCACAAACGGTCACAAGTTCGACTCCCGGCTCCAGCACGCCATGCCCTGCAAAAATTGCAAAAATGGCAACGGTCCCAGCGTCAGGCCCAGGTTGGCAGGCTGATGGAGAAACCTCGTCACAAAATCATGATCACAAGTCGCAATAGAATCAGTTAAAGGCTAGGACGTCATCCGGAAGTGGCGCACAGAACCCCCGCCCGAGTTCTGTGGTCAGTATGCGAGGGCTACCGAGGGCCGAACGACCTCGGCTAAAGAAGCTAGTTCGACTGGGGACTCTGAATGTGGGAACGCTGACCGGAAAATGTAGGAAAGTGGCTGACCTGATAAAGCGCAGAAGGATACAAGTCCTGTGTCTGTAGGAAACGCGATGGAAAGGGGCGAAAGCCAGGGAGAGAAGAAACTATGCAAGATTGCTTCCCGCCTATGTCTAACCCTTGGTGAAGCAATACTGAATAAACAAGGCAGCTCAGCTATGCTTGTCGCTTTCTTTACATTGCCTGATGGTCGCTGTTTCCACCACTGCTAGAGATAGCGCATCAGTAAATATTTTAGATCATATTCATATTGTTTTATTTTATACTCTTCATGTCACATTTTAAATTATTTTTGGCTTCGGTTAATCGTTTAATAGAATTTTTATCCTTTGCTTAAAGAAGAGCCGTACCTGGATGCTCTCGTGCTTCGAAGGATAAAGGCGAAGGCGTTACACAATCTCTTTTGGGATGCGCCACGCATTCTACTTCTACGAGATGTCGTGGAGGCTACTTGAATGCGTATTTGGCCATACAATGACTTGCGGTGGCCAGCCGATGAACATGTCAGCGCTCTATCCTTCCCAAACAAGTCTGGTACCAATTCACCGACCCCGGAGGGAGGGAAGGTTGGTTGGCCTGGGCGGGAAATCCGAACCGGGAACCTGGTATCGGGTGCACGCGACAGCAGGTGCCTCGTCCGACTGCGCTACACGTGCCCTCGTGCTTTACGAAAAAAATTTGCTGGATGGACCTTGAAAGAGACGTCCTCATTCAGGGCTTGATTCTGAGTAGAAATAGTTCGCTGTATCGGAAATGTAAACCTGACCTACCACAAGGGATTCTGAAAGAACCAGAGAAAATGTGTAAACTGAATACTTTAGATAAGTCTTCAATAGAGTAAAGGATAAACGACGGCATTTAATTAACACCTTGACGGATGCGCTTCCGTGTCATTCTTCTCCTGAAAGGAGCGCGAAGGTAATTTGAATGCGTGTTTGGCATACGGTGACATGAGTTAGCCAGCAGATAAACTTCATTGCCAGCCAAGTGACCTTTGAAGAAAGTGATCTGCATAATTTGTGGCTTAGTTCTACCCGGAGTCAGGCCAATTTCAAATTTTGAGCTGACTGGTTCACATTTAAGGGTAAAGATAAAGTCAAAGAAAAGGATAAACTGCGATTTGAAGAAGTTTCTTTTCGTTAACGCCACGCATTCAGCTTTCTCGGGATGTGGTGGAGGCGAATTGGATGCGTGTTTGACTTATCACCTGTATCACGTGTCGTCCCGTTGATCATCGACTTGCTCAAGCAGGCACCAGCAGCGCCTCCATTCGTCCCTGTCGCGTGCCAGAGAGGTCCAATAGATCCTCCTCGCTCGAGGGACCCGAATAGCGTCATATCGGTCTTTCAGGGCTTTCACGAAGAAGTCCGACCAACGCGTTGGTGGGCGCCCTGGTGTTCTCTTGACATCCCGCGGAATCCAGTCGGTAACGGCCTCGTCCAGCGGGTGTCTGCGAAGCGCATTACGTGGCCGGCCCACCTAATTTTCGACGACTTGGCCCATGCGACAGCGTCTCTGATCTTCGAACGTCAACGAAGCTTGGAACTCCGGAGGCCTTCTCTCACTTGTGTGAGTCGTGTTACTCTAAGCATCGTCCTCTCGATTCCACGCTCGCGTGTTCATCGACTTACACAATCACTTATGGAAGCCAGCCGATGAACAAGTAGGTGTTTTATCCATCTCAAAGAAGTCCGGTACCAACTCACCGACCCCAGATGGATGGAAGACTTGGTTGGCGTGCTCAGGATAGATGTATGCCAACCGGCTCTACTCCGACTGCGCTACCAAGCGCCGCTACTGTGGAATTCTTGATACGAAACTTTTGGGTACTACTGTAAAGTACTTCAATATTTAATTATACAGCAGGGCTTCTCTATTGAATATTGAAGGAAGAAACTTTGACCTAGCATTAGAATCTGTTCTTTGATGTTTTAGTAATCCATTCCTAAGGCTTCTCCAAGTCTCCCACCGCATACATACGTTATACGATAGTATCAGCTCTTCTCTGAGACGCACAGTGGTCTGTTTTCATTTTCTTTTAACTTGGAGAATGCGAGAAATTCCTGAGTCCGATTTTCTTTTCTTGCTGTAATCATGTTTCAGTCGCTAGGGAGAGATAATTGCACCATTACACATTACATTGCATTATAGATTCATTACACCATTACATTACACTACGCCAAAAAAGGTCTAAGTAACTTTTGATCGACTATGGCTCCAGTTGTTTCTTATTTTTTTATTTCTTACGGACCTATTTTTCTTACTTATTTTTCTTTCTACTGCCTCTCACCCCCCCCCCCCCCTTTACTGGACCCCTCTTCTGTGGTCTCTTTTCACTGGTCGCCCTTCACTGAAACCCTCCTTCAGTGGTCCCATCTTCACTGGTCCCACTTTACTGGCCCTCCCTACTGGTACCCTCTTCACTGGCCCTCCTTTAGCTCCTCCCCACCCCCCCCCATTACTGGTCCCCGCCTTTACTGGTCTTCCCTTTACTGATCCCCTCTTCACTGCCCCCCCCCCCCCTTCCCTTACAGATCCTCCTTACTGGACCCTCCCCCTTACTGGTCCCCCTTCACAGGTTATACCTTGACTGACATCCTTTTCACTAGTCTCCCTTTACAGGTCCTCCTTTCACTGGACCCCTTCCCTTCACTTGTCCCCATTAGCGTTCCCACCTTCACTGGCCGTCCCTTTACTGGCCCCCTTTGCTGGTCCTCTCGTCCTTAGACACGCATCGGTGACACCTCTTCTAGATCCGGACGCCTGTTAAACGCCATCGATGAGATGTTTTCTCAACCCGGACGCCCTTTGCGCGACATCGGCGACACGCCTTCGGACGCTCGCGACTCGACGTGGGTGACACCTCGTCTGAACCCGGACGCCTGATACTCGACCAGATGGACCGGCGGAAGGACGGACACAACCGCTTACTCTTTTATATATAGTAGGATAGGATAGGATAGGATACTATTGTGATTTGCATGGGCATCCCAAGATGAAGATAGTGATAATGGCACTAACGACTGGGTGCAAGGTAGTGTTGACGGAGACGTCGGCTCTCACGTTCACCTCGAATTAAGGTTTTTGGTTCGAATCTCGCTCAAGTCAACTAAACCTTTCATTAATTCGAGGACGCTGAGTTATATCGGAGGTATTATACACTGCGTTCAAAAAAGATAGGTTCACCCTTGATTTTCTTGTTTCTGCACGAAATTCGGTTGCAGTCAATTCCAAAACTGTATCAGTGAATTGAGCATAGCAAAAAACGTAGGAATAAAAGACTTGAGAGAATTTGCAATGACTGCAAGAAATAAGAAAGGATTGCGTGAAAACACTCAACTCGAGGTTGTTCAAAAAAGATAGGTTCACCGTCTAAGAAGACACGGCTAGAAAGGCAGGTCAGTTGCAACCACTTTGTTAGTCAATACTCCACCTAGCAAAGTGTTTACACTAAAATGGGCTGCGGTTCGATGCTATCAACTGAAGAGCAAGCTCAAATCAAGGCACTCAGTGAAGCAGGACTAAGCCACCGCCGAATTTCGACGCAGCTGAAGCGATCGCAGAATGTGGTCAGCAAATTCTTAAGGAATTTTGATCAATATGGGATGAAGAAGTCTTCAGGACATCTCAGGATCCTTTTCTCCCGAGATGAGAGACAAATCGTGCGTATGATGTCCAATGCATCGGTCAGCCTGGAGCGGGTGCGCAAGAGCCTTATTTCTATTTTTGCTATGCTCAATTCACTGTTATAGTTTTGGAATCGACTGCAACCGAATTTCGTGCAGAAACAAGAAAATCAAAGGTGAACCTACCTTCTTTGAACGCAGTGTATAATACGCTAACTAATCTATTGGTTAACCCCAAGGCATATTATGGGCGTCATGTGGATTCATATTTTCTCCACATTACATCAAGATATAACAGAATGCGTGGCACATCCCAGAAATAATTGACTAGCCGCGTCGTTTATCTACTCGTCGATTAATTGTTTAGTAAATGTAGTCATTCTGAATGTTTCCCAGCACCTTTATAACATCATCTCACTATTGGCGCTATGTAATTGTATAGGAGGTGTACATAATACGCTTACTAATCTAATGGTTAGCCACAAGGCACATTAGGGTGAAATATGGACTCAGGATTTTTTCAAATTGCATTAAGGTATAATAGAATGCGATTATTAACTCAACAACGCTAATACTTTCCTCCAACCGAAGTATGTCAGTATTGGCTTTTTTGAGGGTTATTGGGGTACAATGGGATGTTTTCCAATCCCTCTTTCGATTCAATTTCAATTTACTTTCGCTACGTCCAGGATCACGACAACCAGTCTAGAAGTAACAAACAGAGGAACATTGAGGGGACTAATAGTAAGGGGCAAGGCCATCAAGGCCAAGGCATTCACCTAACCGATGAAAAGGAACAACTAGCGTTGAAGCTGAGGCCGGATGATAAGTACACGTCTTCTTATGTCCTCTTGTGCAGGAGTAAATAGGCCTCCAGTGATTAGGTCTATGAAGCTAGATGCGTCTCCCCTTGTTTGTGCCGTCGAGCTTACGCATGAAAGCCGATCCTAATTGCATCAATTACCTCGGTCAGACTTGTGTCGGACAATCGGCTCGAAAGTGCTAGGCGCTTCTGTCCTTGCAGAGTCACAGTATTTTCTTGATTCGCTGGGCGACGTAGGAGACTCTTAAGCAGTAGCACGAGAGGAGGATGACAAGCGGCAACTGGCGACTTTTTGAAAGGCGGTAGTTTCTATCAGAGACAGCGTCACCCTTCAAGAAATTTCTCTGAGATTCCTGCGTATAATATACGATGTGATAGACCCGTGGCAAACTTCGTTTTCACATATCCTCAATCCAAACCATTTGATTCTTTATTCGTTTTCATAACCATAACATCAAGGGTTGTTTCTTGCAAATTTTAATGAGATGTTTAACTATACAGACCAACTTCTTCATAGCGTCACATTCTGATTAGAGATCCGGCTGGCTACAGTTCACCAGCACACTCCACCTTTCAGTAGCTACATTGTACCCGTCTACTGCAAATATGTCACAGGTGCTACTGCCTATGCGAAAGCCTTTGCAATACGCAACGATCCTCTTCTGAAGAACTCTCTGTTGTAGGATGGACATTTACTTGTTAATACTTTTTTCTGCATTTGTTCTTACCATCTGGCTCCGGTTTGCTACTCGCGCTGTTAGTGAAGAATTGTTATCTAACGAGAAATTCTATAATAACCTCCAGTAGTACAGATATCATGCGGATACAATTTTTTCTACAGCTTCTTCTTCTTCTCCTTCTGAGCGTTTAGTCCCGCGCGTCGCAGGGTCCGCTGTTCTTGTGATCCGTCGCCATATCATCCTATCAAGGGCGTCGTCTGGCGTGGCGCCGAGTTTGGAGAGATCTCTCTTGATGAAGTCCTTCCATCTTTTCCTTGGGGCTCCTCTCGGACGTTTTCCGAGTGCCTCGAAATTTCGGGCTAACCTCGTGGGATGGCCCTCTGGTTTTCTGAGGATGTGTTCGTACCACCTTACGCGCTGCTCCTTCATCTTCAGCTGGATCGGAGCTGTCTTCACCACTGCTCTAACATCCTCGTTTCGCACTCTGTCCCGGCGGGTCCATCCACATGCCCATCTGAGCATCCTCATTTCCACAGCGTGCAGTTGCCGCTCCTGCGCTCTACCTAGGGCCCAGCACTCACAGCCATAGAGGAAGGCCGGCCTCGCTACTGTTCTATATGTATAGTTTGCCTTTGAGTGTCCTGAAGCACCTACGGTCGCAGAGGATTCCTGTGCACTCCCTCCACTTGAGCCAGGCTGCACTTATCCGTCCCTTAACGGCCTGGTCAACGCTTCCTTTCTTGGGTAGATCGCTTCCGAGGTAGCAGAATTGTTCCACCTTTTCGATCACCTCCCCTTGACAGTCTAGGATCAGTTCGGTGCACTGCTCAGAGCTGATGAACTTCGTTTTCCTCACGTTCAGCCGCAGGCCGTTGCCTGCGAGGGCTGCTTGCCACAACTGCACCTTCTCCTCCTGCTCTTCTCGGCTGCCGTCTATTAGTGCGATATCGTCCGTGTAGAGGATGGTTCTGAGAGGACCTTCTTCAAGGTGGTTCACTATGCAATAAGCGACAGCACAAAGAGAAACGGACTCAGAGTCGACCCTTGATTTTTCAATTTTTTTAATTTTAATTTTTTTCTACAGCAATTTTTGTAAATATTATTCCACTTATTGCTAGGGGAGGTCAACAAGTGATTTTGTCTATACCACATCATTTGGGCCTGGGTTTTACGCCTGGGGTTCGTACCAGATTGAAGAAGCGCCTGTGTTGATGGCCCGCCCCGGAATAACGGCTGTTAATAGCGTTACCCGGCTGACCTCTCCTATTTTACTACTGCTCCGACAACATGCAAAACACTTTTCCTGCCAATAATTTCACTATCATTTGATACATCTAACCTATTATGAGCTATTCATGAGCTAGTGTAGGAATAAGATAGGCTTTATAATTCTTTTCGGTTACTTCTTTCCGCTCCTATCCTTCTATGAATTACTTAGTATAGGACATTGCGACGAGGGTTGCAATACATAGGATCGGTGCGGTCAGACGGTAGTTACCAAATTAGTGCGGTTTGAAGTTTTAGTGTAATTAGCGTTCATTTTACTGTTGCTTTTAACGGTGGTTTTGTTTGTTAGATGATTTTGTTGACGTTGTAGTGCACCATTGAGACTGAGTGCATTTCAAATAAGTAAATAAATAACCATTTTAAAGTTATTTTCATTCATTATTCACATCGGTGAAAACCCACTAATCGCGCATGGACAGTCTTCCTATTGAATCGAAAGTTATGAGTGCACCAGCTTCAATGCTAATCTAGCGCTTTCCAGGTAACACCTGAATGTTACTGGATGCAAATGAAGAGAAATTTTTCAGAAATTGATATGAAGCACTCTTTTTTTAGCTTCTGCGGCTTCTGTTTTGATATGTCTGGCGAGATTGTTCTTGGAAAGGGATCGTAGACGATTTCACGCTACGACATGCGTAGCACGCGATCGCGTTCCGGCCGGATTCTCTGAAAATGTTTTCGTGAAAGGCTTCTGAAACCTTGGCGTAACTTTAGCCAAGCATTTCACCAATCAAGTAAAGATTTCTTCGCTGTGATAACACATCTTGCTCGTCATTATGCTCAGGGATCCTCTAGCTCTAAATCTGTAGAAAATCGTTGCTCTTATTCTCTCTTTTTTTTATTCAGTCCTTTCCTTCATACTGGAACACTGTCCACATAAATGGAGTGTTTTTCTGGTTAGGCCGGGTTACAGTGATTACAGCAAACATAGCTGGGCATGGTTTCTAAAGTATTTGTCCAAGATCACATGATAGCGTAGTTGGAGGAGGTGTCGATGCGCACTCCAAGGGAAGGCTTTTGGTTCGGGTGGCATCAAGGCCAATCAAGATTTCCATCCCATCGGGGTGGGAGAGTTGGTTTTTTAATGCACGAAGAAAACAGCGTTATCTTTTCTAATGTATTCTTGTTTGAGCTACTGTTTCGCCGGTCCACTAAAAATCATTTTTGTACATGTCGCGAAAGTGGGCAGCACTGAGAGGTTGGGAACGCGCCACCCAATCAAGCCGCATCGAATGGGCGTTCCATTTAGAGAAGAAGTGTGCGGTCGGCACCCTGATTTGTTGGCGTGTGTTCTGCTGGTGCTCTGACTAGCTATGATTGGCTGGCGCGCTCGCAACCCCTAATGCTGCCCACTTTTGCGACATGTGCCGTCATTGTATATTTAAATACGCATCCAAATTGCCTCCACGATATCAAGTAGAACTCAGAGTGCATTCTGGAGAGGATTCGATTAAAGCCCTCCTTCATCGTTATTTTTATGGCTTAAGAAGAGATCCTTAATTGGCTTCTGCGACATCTGCAGCCGTGTTTCTTCCATCCGATGTTCTTCAATTTTTCAAAATAAATTTCCTTCTCAGATCTATCCTTCTCAGAGGGATACCGCTATAAATGCTAGAAAACACCAAACGGTATCCTCTCTCTCAGCCAGGAAATTGCGAACAAAGGATCTCTGGTAAACCAAATCAGCTTAATTTATCCGTCCGTCGCTGTCAAAAGGACTGCGTGGTTTGCCTACCAAAAATTAGATCCAAAATTTCTTGTTTGTGGAATGTGTGGTAGGTTTGAAGCCTAATCGTAAGTGGAGCAAACTCGAATCAAAACTTATCGTTTATTTTTTATTTTTATTGCTTATTTCGTGGTCTTGTTTTTAGAAGCATTGTTTATATAAGACATGCATTTGGGTCCGCCATTCTAGATCTGTAGAAATCGCTTCTGGATGATCGCTTAGAATCCACTCCTCTAGTCAGCTGATGTCTTTTTAACAAACAAACAGCACTACAGATAAGTGAATCCAAAAATGACCGGTATGTTCAAGTGGTTCCTTAACAGAAGACAATTTTTTTAAATTCAGTATGATCTCTGTAATGCTGAACATTCTGTTTTCATTTGCCGAACCATTATTTGCCTAAAAATTGTTTAAATTTTGTCCTAATTTTGTGGATATCCACGCCTAAAATACGAAAAGGATAGAGCGTAAAGGTCGGTGTTACCAATCCCTTTGTGGGGTGAATCCTACTTCTGAGACCGTATTCACGATTGGTAAGGTAATGTATTAATGGATAAGTTTACCAACAAAGTTTGTCATTCATGACATAATATAATTTGATGAATAATATAAGTCTACCCCACCATTCACCCACCTCTACGCTCTTGTGATCTCCAGGTAATGCTTCAATTTCTACCCTCTACCCGCGTAACCCTGGGTAAAGTCATTCCTCATTCCTGAATTCAGCCTCTGGCATTAGTGGGGTTGATTTGAATGCGCCTATACAATGACTTGCGGTGGTAAGCCGATGGAAGAAGAAATGGAAGAATTGCCTTATTTTATCCTTCTCATAAGGTCCAATTCTAATTCACCAACCCCGGAGGAATGAAGAGCTTGAATGGCCTGGACGCTCGAACCAAGAACCTCGATTAGGTTTCTCGATTAGGGGAGCACGAGGCATCCGGCGCTTCCTGCAACTACGCTATCAACCCTGACTTTTACCCCTTATTTGATCATAGTGAGATCGTTGTCCACCAGTAGTCGGACTCATCAACGACTTACATAATTTTAACAGAGAATTCACTGCGGAAAAGTCAGATTACGCGGCTAATCGCTCACCATATCGCTTGATAAGCCTCGCTATCAGGGATTTCGGCTGTAATTTTCTCTGTTAAGTTGCTGTAAGTCGTTGATGAATCGGACCTCGGCTCTATTTTCTCAAATCCGTTCTGCCGTCAAATCTCTGCCATTGCTTGTCGATTTCAAGAGATTCGTGGTTGTATGAATTCCTAGGTGTTCCAGAATGTTCGTGACACTGCCCGACGTCCTCTACATGGTCACCATAACGGTGAACGGCGTGCTGGGTGTTGTCACGAATGCGTTCCTCCTCTATCTAATAGTGCGGAAAAGTCCACCACAACTTACACCGTATCGGATCTTCCTCGCCAACACGGCACTGACACAGCTGCTGTACGCCTGTGTGATGACCATGATACAGCCGAGGTAAAAAATTGTTTATTTCAGGATTCAGTTGTACTATACTCTTACCTAAGCCTTAATAAAAAAATTAATTAATGAAAAAATAATAAGTTTCTACCTTAACGCCTTTAGATCTACTGCACCATGTCGATATTTGGGTACACAAGAAACTTGACAAAATTACTGAAGCTCTACTTAAAAATCGATTTTTTTGAGGGTGTTCTATTTTAAAGGTGGTTTACTGGACAGTGTGGCTTCCGTATCGGCGGCAAAACTCCACACGAATGCAGTTTTGTTTACTTTATACGCTGCATGAAAGTTCTATTTTATTACGAGAAAAGGCTGAACTGGTTCCGAAAAGGCTTTCGCTAAAGGTCGTTCATCTTTAGGGGACTCTAAGAATCATTCATTATTCAGAATCCTCTCTCATGAGATGTACATCGTGGTCATTTACCTTGGACCGGCACAGCATCTGGGACCATGGGCATGCTATATGCTGTATGTAACGATGTGTGAGTTATATTTTCCTTATGTTTTTCCACTCCTTTTTTTCAGGTTAGCTGTGCTGCAGGTATTATGAGGTAATGGGCAGTGGGAGGTTTAAGAGGCCAAAATAGCCTTACATGGCACTAAATCAATGATGAGCAAGGGAGACCATGTTGTGGACGAGACGACTTGACCAGATCGTTTGCTCGCCAAAATCCAGGTTAGGATTGCCACGCATAATTGACCAATTGAGCTAGACGCTGGTGGTTTAATTACCCGAGTTTGAAGTGTTACCCACCTGTGGAGAGCGTCCTCTCATTTGGTCAATTCCGCGTTTCAATCCTAACATGGATTTTGGCGAGCAGACGATCCGGTCACGTCTCGTAGACGTCTCTTCCACACATGTGGTTCCACAGGTGGTTTAATTACCCAAGTTTGAGGTGTTAGCCCCTTGTGGAGAGCGTCCAGTTCATTCGGTAGTTTCGCGTGGCAATCCTAATATGGATTTTGGCGAGCAGACGATCTGGTCAAGTCTCGCAGACGTCTCGTCCACTCATCTGGTGTCCTTTGAGGACGGCTCTTCAGTTGACCTCTCGATTTGTTTTCGCTGTTGCCAAAACAACACTTCTCCAGTCAACCAGACATTTGTTTTAAATTCAGCTGGTCGCGTGCTCCTTTCGTTTCGAGCTTTCTCCGCGAAATTCTTTGACGGTGAAGCCCTTCAAACTATGTATTTGAGGTCCTCCGTAGTCTGAAGGCTGCTATCCTATAAGAACTTCTGTCAAATTCCAGTGCATTTCGCCGTGAACTCCTTCATCTCCATCATGCTGTCGATGCTGTTCCGCTGCGTTTCCCTAAAAACACTCCGATTTCCCGTGTCGGGCGCGTATGCGATGTGCCTTGCCGGCTACTTCATTCCGGTGACAATGGTGGTCAGTTATGGGAGAGTCACCACAGGAGAAATCTGGTCGAAAACTGAGGATATTCAGGCGAGCGTTGTGAATATGGAATTCGTCACTGATTTCGAGTCAAACGACCGCTATCTCAACCATACCGTGCCGAATCTTGAACGATACCGTACTGTAGTCGGCACCAAGGTCGATCAGGTGAGCGATGAACGATACATCCGAAGTAGTCGAGTAGTGTTTCGGGGATAATAAAGGCAGTCTAAAGCATACTCAGCTAAAAAACGTTGAGAAAGATGGTGACTGGGAATCTCTTTGCTGTTCATTTTACACTAACCATGAATATACCGTGTATACCAGCGTCATTCTCAACCACTCCTTGGTCACCACCGTTCGCTCTATAACTCGAGGAATGCGAAATAAACGGTAGGAAGTTATTTGTCACCGAAGGACACTTATTAGTAGAAGTCGTGAGAAATTCAGAACGCCTCCAGCGCTTTTCTAGTCGAAATGTCTGTCTCGATAGTCAAAACACGGTGTACTTTACGTCAAATTCGTTCCCACCATGTGACTTGACTTTATGCTTGTCAACATTCCTTAGGCCATTTTTCTACCTCTGAAGACCTACCAAAGTCGATCGGCACAGAAGTAGCCAGAACGTCTAGAATGTGTAGAATGCCCAGGTTTTACGAACACATTTGGGAACAATACAATTTGAGCTGTGAATTTTTGCTGTAAATATGGAGATGTGAAGTTTAGTAGCCTTAAATTACAAGGGTGAAAGGCTACGTTATTGTATTTGGTCCTCTACGGTGAAGTCCACAGCTGACCTTTTTCTCACTGCTCCACATTCTTTCGCGACTGTTAGGCTTGCTTTAGGCCTGTCTTATATGGGTGATCTTCTGCACGTCGTTCCTGTTGGTGCCGATATACGCGGTGATGTACTTCTGTCGTTGGAAGATCTACCGTCTGCTGTCCAGGCCGACGCATATCCACAATCACTCCACCACCAACAACATCCAGAGACTGGTGAAGGTGAGCGACTTCTGACACGCTTTACCAGCTAGATTAACTGTAGAGCAGAAGCGCAAGATTTGCTCTGATAATAGTCTTGAGGTTAGTAAGTCTGAGTCCTCTTATGAACCACCCTTCTCGTAATCTCGCATACAAGTCTGTTCTTTTTTCTATTTTGTGGGTTCTCTACGAAAGGAAAGCACGTAGGTGCAATTCGATTACGACATCTCCCTGTGATACGCCACGCATTCCACATCAATATATGTAAACACCAGACTGTATCTGGCCGATTCTCTTTCCATCTGAAATAAAACTGAACATCCTCCAAATCAAGCTCAGCTTCAAATAAATATAATATAAAACATAACGAAAATTCAAAAAATGTAAAATTCAAAAAAGGAAAGAAAGGTGTAAAATAATAGAATTTTTAAATTAATCAAAAGAATGATATGTCACAAACTATAAAATATTAAAAGGTTCGTTTCATCACAAGAAGATGTTCGTAAGATAGATGTTCCAATAGAAGCGATCGCGTCATGCGTCAACTTGCTCGATGCGAATTTTATTTGATTGATAGAAAAAACTCTGTTTGAGTGGTTAAGCAACACAGATGTACTTCTACAAGAACAAATCTAAAAGCGCACAATCCTCACATTGCTGTTTCAAGTAGGCAGCATTTACACTATCAATCAGACGAAAATCGCGACGGGCTAGTTAAACGCATGGCACGGTTTCTTATTTTACACTAAATGATTGCTGTCTCTTTGCACTTTCAATCAAATTTTTTACATACTATTTCTCCTTATAAAGGAAAACTTTGCAAGATTTCAGGCAAGGTCTTTAGTTGTTTATTACGGCAACTGAAAAAAATTTTTTAATGGCAGTCATATTAAATTTTCCAATAAGAAAGCAGTTATTTTCACCGTTGCGGAGAGTAACTATTTTATTGTGGAGGAAGCTCGTATCCATTTAGAGTTCATACGTTCTGAATGTTTTGATGTTCTGAATTCAAAAACGTCATCCTTGCCTAGGAGAGTGTCCGATTTGCGTTGGAAAGCGTTCATTTCGATTGGAGAGGTGGTGTGTATGGTTGATTTTTCTCAGGGAAAGACAGCATTTTTCAGGCGCTCACCGTTCAGTCGTTGATCCCACTGTTTACTGTATTTCCGTCGTCACTGTCCTATATGCTGGGACAATTTGGTGCCGTACATTTCCATATGCACAGCTACTTCACCATCTCCTGTCTTAGCTTTGGTAAGTAATGCTTTCGTTTTGAAGAGTTGTTAAAAAGTGACGATATTTGCAATTTTTTTATGTTCTATGGTCTAACATGTCTCTGTATACTGCTCGAAAAAGCTGAGCAGCCATTTTTGTCAATTTTTACGCAACACCATGGTCAAGCATAAGGTTCGAAAATGGGAGAAGAGAACTCGTTTTTTTTTGGAGGGGGGATGGTGTGGGATACTTACAATTGAAGTTTTGACTTGTCACAAAAATAGTTTTCTTTCTTCTGAAGCAAACAACCATCAGAAACTGAAATTGTACCGTATGAAACTTTAAGCTCTGTTTGACACACATTAATAAAACCGTGTTATTTTCAAGCGATCTTCTATATGATAAGGGGTGTCGATTTCACATCACTTGCCGAAAAAAGAGTCCATTTTCGGCGCGAATTGACCAGAAATTGAACCATCCCTTTCCTTAAGATAGTTTCTTTTTGAACTTTGTTTTTTTTTTTAGATCGCAAGAAAGAATTTCTCCTATTTTCAAAATAGCCATTGGCTTTTTCGAGACTCCAAAACATACCGAGTTATCAATATTTGTAAAAAAAACTTCAATTTTTCTGGTCAAAAATGAAGCTCTTCCCTACATGAAGAACTCCTTTCTGAACACTGCTTCTTGTACGGTTACAAATAAATTTTCCTTTTTTGACAAGCTTTCAGTTTTTTCGAAATTCGAAAATCTTACCGAGCTATGAGCATTTTTCTGAAGTTCCAATTTTGTCGCTCCTGTGACATCTGTAAGATCGACCATAGGTCGAACCAACCACCTCCATTTGGAAAGCCTTGATTTTTCACTGTATGTTGATCAAAACTCGAATTTTTTTTGTGGCACAGCATAGATCTGGTTCAGGTAGAGAATAATCTTATTTTTATAAAAAAAAAACGATACTTTTTAACAAGATCTCTCCTAATCATGTCGAACACCGCAGCGGAGAATCCTGATTTTTTACTGTGTAATGACTAAGGCTTGAATTTTCATAGGGTACAGTTTTGCTTTCTAACGTTTTTTCTTCAAAAGGTGGAAAATTATTTCCGTGACAAGTCAATTCTTCGCTTGCTACTCCTTGATTCATAGAAAAAAATCAAAAAATGTTGTAGCACTTGAATCGTCATTGGTAATTGGCAATCGAAATTTTATAGAGTACAATTTCGGAGACGGTTCTCGTTCCTTCAGGTAGAAAACTGTCGTGTCCATCACATCTTGAGCAAAGCTCTTCAACGTTGAAGCAACATCGCATTAGAAAAGCCTATCAATGGATATAAATATCTCATAAAATGTTTAAAAAAATCAAGGCATCTTACTATGTATAACTCGCTCAATAAGTGGTTCACGTTGTTCAAGGGGAGGGAGTACTGGGGCCGGATTCATGAACGCGGCCGGAGGTAAATTCTACCCCCACTTACTTCAACGGCCATTTACCCGCCACTTTCCCCGAACTTACCTCCGTTTTCTGATTCATGACGGCCAAGGCGAGGGTTTTGCTCCGCGGCCAATTTCTGACCCAATGTGCATGCCTCCGCTGGCCCGCTGGCATCAGCTAACAGCGAAACCAAGCAGTCACACTTGCTGCTGGGACGTCGCTGGCACCGACACTAGCAGCATCGTATTTAGGGGAAAAGAAATGTGAAATGTGGGGTTGGGCGGGGGAGGAGGGGGGGGGGAGGAGGGAGAGGGGTGGAAACTAGTAGCATAGCAGGAAGTACAGAAACAATGGTAAATGTGGGCCAACATGACTAATAATGGGTGCCATCCACCACACTAGCCTCCATAGACAACATATGCCAAGGAAGGCTAGGATGGCAGACGGGCATAGTCCACCCATGCAAATCGTAAATTACGATTTGCGTGGTGGACTAGGTTCATAATGGCCCAAGCTGACCCACAATGCCACTAAAAGAAGCAATTCACTTAAAAAAAGTGGCATTGTGGGCCGCCATGGTCTACAGAGCCCAAAAAATCTTGGAATGCAAGCCTAACAGAGAAAAACAAAAGGTAAAACAACTCATCGAAGTGCGGCGAAGGACGTGCGCATGGCGACGGCAACTAGGCGCCCCGCCAGGCATTGAATTTGCGGCTGGCGGCCAGCTCAGAGCTGGCTAAGGGTCAGCGGAGGCATGCATTGGGTCAGAAGTTGGCCGCCGAGCAAAACCCTCGCCTTGGAGGTAAATGTTCCCCGACGCGCTGGCGGGGTAGCATTTACCTCGACACTTACCTCGGATTTTTCCCGCCGCGCGTTCATGAATCGCGCGTAAGTGGGGAGTGGGGGTAAATTTTACACTTACCCGCCGGTAAATCGTTCATGAATCCGGGCCCTGAAGCCAAGAAATGCTTACGTCAGTGCGGCGTATGCCAGCTGGGTTTTCTTTGAGCTTAACATAGGAGATTGGTGGCGAATTACATCTTTTGCGATGGATCCTCCAGGTTTACGATATTTCTAACGGGCAACCCGTCAGGATATGAATGAGGATCAAGTGCAGTGCGAATGGATTCAGAAGGTGTGCCCTAGATGTCGTTCAACTTGCGTAAGGATTCAGAGGACGTGCTGAAGACTTCGCTCAACGTGCGCATAGATTCAGAAAGCGTGCCGCAGACGTCGTCCAACGGAATTCAGTAGACGAGCCGGAGACGTGTAACTTGCGTAGGGATTCCGAGTAAAGGGGACCAGTAGGAGGGGATCAACAAAGGGGGACAAGTATTTCCCTCAATATCGTCCAATGTGCGTTGGGTTTCTGAAGACGGGTTGCAGAAATCGTGGCAGATGTGTCGGGGTGCAGAAGTGTCATAGACGTCGTGGCAGTGAGTCGGGACTCAGTGACAGTGCGTGCTAGACTCTCGCTCCGTTTCTTTGCCATCACATATGTAAGGAAGCATTAGCGAGGAGGGGGGGAGAGAGGTAGGAAGAGTGACTCTGGGATTCGGGGGAGTTTATTGCCGTCGCACCGTAAACTGTGTCGACCTGTCGACCAAATGAATTTAATTATTTTTCTGCAGGTTACACACTTCGGATTGGGACTCTCATGATCTGTTTCTCGCCATGTAGAGAAAAACTTCGGAGAATAAATTACGTGCATACGATTGATGGTGGATGGGCTTCATAGGAGCAGTGAAGATTCTGACCCGCCATATCCCGCTGCACAAATCCGTACAGTGAAATCAGTTTTTTATTGTTATAAAAGTAAGAAGGTCTAAAGGAGAATGGAGGAAGATTGGGGTTCTTCTATTCTCGTGGTTTGGGGCGAAGCTCCCAACCAGACGTTTGGTGGCGGCTAGGCCGCTCAACGTCTGATATAAAAAAAACAGCTGTGGAGACAGGATGAGGAGGGTTGTACCGAATCCGCTTAGGAAATGGGGCGGTCGGAAATATTAGAAAGAGTAGAATCCAACGCTTGACCTTATTCAGACTATCCGCTAGACTGGATCATGGCCTTCTAACACTTCGTGAAGGGAGGCGCCTGGTCATTGGGGTTTCGCATCTGTTTATTCCTTTGAACGATCATTTATTCTGAACAACCCCTTACCCCTCATTTAGTGTTGCCCATCTCTAGTTCGAAGTAACCCATGTCAGTCCTTTACTACTGAGCTTTTTAAGCTCAATTATATCCTGGCAACTAAATTCCGATTTAATTGTATTTTGGGGTTTCTGAGGTTGAGCCCAAAGCCATATGACACGAAAATAAGACTTTTCGGTACGAAAACCGGCTTAACCCTTCAATTTTGACAGCTCTATTATATGCGATATATGTGTAAATACTATGTTTTCTCTACGTTACCTCCGACTAAAACTTCCTACCGTTTCTAGAAATGTAAGTCATAATTAATTTTTAGAGAAAACAGGTAGCATTTTAAGATTTTAACTTGAAACCATTAGTTCGGCCTAATAATAACTTCAGATCTGATAAAATTTTACACTTTTTTCATCATTATGTAGGACTCTTATAGCCAATTATAACAACCTTGCTTTCAGCTGCTCTGGCTGATCCAGTGGTCACAATCTACTATGTCAGTCCCTATCGACGATTCGTAAAGCGCTGTATCTTCGGAGTGAATGCAACGAACTCCGAGACGACAGCTTTGAAGCAGGGCTCACACGAGAACGCGAGCACCTTCCCGAAGTCGTTCGTTTCACTGTCGCAACTCGCTGAGTTTAAGAACCGAGCTGCTGTCTGACAAATCTTCTATGGAGAATTCGTCATTGTTCACTTTAGCTCATCATTTTTCGCTCCTTATTTCAAACCTCTGCGTTGTATTGGAATTGAACTATTTATTTATTTATTTATTTATTTATTTATTTATTTGCTTGCACAGTATAGTGCGCACAAAAGTAACACAAAATGGACACGGTGAATCGCAGAAAACACAATGTGAGAAACAAAAAATTAAAAGCCAACCAGGATTCGATAGTCAAGAGCACCTTACGCGAACCAGGCTGTGATGAAAGTAGGCATGGAAAAGGTAATAAAACACTAGATGCTCATCTACGGCTTTGAGCGAGTTGAGAACCGCTGGGAAAATATGCATTTGCGGCGCCGGAAGAATATGAAATAGTTACTGGGTGGTTCCCTTATATCCATCTCAAGGTATCACAAATGGTTTTTTAATCGTTTTTGGATAGCTCAACACTGGCACGTACAGTTAGATTAGTTATCGCTTCCACTATTAGATTAAAATGATAAAACGATTATTTGAATATTTGACAAATATTTATATAATTTATTTAGTACACACCAATTATGTTGGTTAACGACATCCTCTACGAGCTTTCCGATTTGTACTTATACAACTTACTATAACTCGTAGATAGCTCCTTCCCTTCCCTTACTGATGAGCACAGAGGGAGGAGTATTTTCTATGTTTGGTCCCGTGCGAAACGGAGACCAAACCTCACTTCTTTGTTTTTTCTTCTCATCTTCTATTGCTTATGGCAAATAACAACCTGTTGGATATGAAACTACTACATGTAAATTATTCGGGTACATGACTGTTCCTTCTGTTATATTTTCAATTTGACTGATCTCTCAACTATTACTCGTCGTGCTTCATTTTCAGATCATCTACTGTGTCCAATGTTGTTGTTTTCTTATTTTTGTTCAATAAAACAATAGTTCTGGATATTATCTGCAATGCTTACTGAAGTTCTGTACTTAACAGGTCTTGAGCTGGACCAGTGGTGCTGTGATGCAAGCATCCTGCACGACTAAGAAGTTTGAGTCCCTTCAAAATGTGCAGGTTTGCTGATCATCCACGGTTTATTCCATATACCAGCATCGTGCAACCATATCAGAATGATATAGGAGATGAATACTAGGCGATATGAGATAGACAGGACCGCTCCGGCTGGAAGGACTGAACTGGCTATCCGAGGCTAGGCGAGCGCTTTCCGGTTCGCCGTCCTCCCTGAACTGCAGCCGGTTGTATTGCGTCGTGAGGAGCGACAAGGCTCCGCTCAGAGAGTCCCTGGGATGATGGTAGAAGCGGGCTCGAAAGTGCGGCGTCCCAGAGCCGCGCCCGCGCAGCCGCTCGACGTGTCGACGAAAGCATAAAACGAGCCGGGCGGGGGACGGCGCACCGCGGTCCACGCCGGTCAACAGCGTGCGGGGCAGGCTGGGCCGCGTCGGTGTCCCGAGCGGATACGGCAGCCCGCGGGAGTTTGAATATAAGGGAGCGAGCTGTCACATTCTCGACAATTCCAAAGACTTTGTGTTTTGATTGTCCAAATCTAAGGTTTTCCAAAAGTAGTGCAGCATACCAGCTGCACTACGAAATAGGCTTACACAGAATTTTTTAGATTCCTTATAACCTGTTGACCTTGTTGAAGACTCAGTAGTGCTTATTTGAGTGTAAGAAAACCTCGTAACTTTGACAATTCGCTAACATCTTTTTAAGGCAGCCAGTTTGATTGTACCGACCCCTTCTCGCATGTAATAATAGTTTTTCTCTGCAAGTACAGTTTGAGCCATTCTTAGCAGCGCCATATCATTGCTAGATCTTTCTCGTTCACTGCCGATTCGGAATAAAAAGCAAGTGGTACCTACAGTTGCACAATTCTCCACGTTTGGCTTTCTTAAAACCTGGGCATATTGTCAGAATGCGTGGCACAGAAGCATCAAAACATCGTGGCAGTCTCCCGTGCGGTCTGTTTATTTCCTGCTCCGTTCCGTCCTCCGGATCAGCAACTACGACAGCCAACGCGTTCACTGGATTAATTTCTCTGTTTCGTCGGTCAGCAAGGAACCTAGTGGCGGGTTCTATTCAACTACTTTAGAACGAAGCCACCAGGAAAGGTAAATCCGGTGGACCTGTTTGGTCGTCTTGTGTGTTTGCTCCTAATCGATCATCGTTTCCTCTGCGTCACTACCTCCCACAATGGCACCCGCAAGGACCACCGCACAGAAGGCGAACAGAGGCGTGGCCACTGATGGTGACGGAGGCGTGGTGGGATTCGACTCCAATGAAGTGTCGGCAGCAATGGAGCAGATGCAGGCAGATAAGAAGACTCCAACGTTTTTAAAAACTCTTATTGGCCACATATTTAGCGTACAGAAGCAACTCTGTACGGTCCTGGCGAAGAACCAAGAGTTGCAAGAACAGATTTCTTGTCTGCGAGAGGAGAACATTGCCTTGAAGGCCGCACTGGCTGATGCAGGAAAGAGAGAAGTGTCACAATCTCTTCCTGAAGATCCAGCCAGTGTCATGTCCTTCATCGAGAAGAAGGAAAGGCAACGGTCAATTGTTATCTCAGGCATTCCCGAGTTCAAAGATCCAAAGTCCACTGATAGGGCAGGTCATGATCTCGACTTTGTTAAAAACATTCTCAATCACCTCGAGATTGAATGCATCCCTCAGGTCACGTACAGACTTGGCAAGCCTCAAGTTGACCGCCCTCGTCTCTTAAAGGTTCTGTTGCCTAACACTTTTTATCAATCTCTAATTCTTAGGAGGGCTTCTAGACTGCGTTCCTTTTCCTCTAAAGGGGTATATATACGGCCCTCACTTACAAAGGAGGAGAGAGAACGCAATCGAGAAGCCAGGTTGGCCCGCCGTACGTCTCATAACATGTCAGCCCTAAATTCCCAAACCTCTCATCTCAACATGTCGGTAAACTCTTAGCCTCTCCTCGGACGCCTGTCAATGATCTTAAATGTCTTTACTGTAATGTGCGATCAATTCAAAAGAACATTTTGCCAGTTCGATTTTCTATAAACACCTTAAATTGCGATGTAGTTGTTCTTACAGAATCGTGGCTAAATGAATCCCTTGATGCTGGTCCAATTTTAGGTGACTTGTGCTGCCAATATTCGTATGTAAGATGCGACAGGACTAGTAAAAGAGGTGGTGGTATACTCATGCTTATTAGGATTCCAATTGTATTTGAAACCATATGGAGTGAATCACTGGCGGATGGCTTCGAACTACTTTGTTGTGATTTGAAGCTTCTCCAAAGTACTTTGAGACTAATTGCTGTCTACAGGACCCCTAGTGCTTCTATTAGCAACACTATTCAACTGATAAAGGCAATAAGCGACCTATGCTCTTGCAAAGCACAGTGTGTTATTATAGGAGACTTCAATTTACCTGATATTGATTGGTCCAAAAGTTCTCCCTCCAGTGTAAACATGGCATCGAAACTATTTGTGGAGATGTGCACATCATGCAAACTCCATCAAAACGTTTCTAAGCCAACTCGATATGGTAGCTTGTTGGACCTCATCCTTACCAGTCACTTGCATCTTGTTAAAGATATTGAAATCTTACCGCCTATCGGATCTAGTGATCACTCATGTATTTATTTTCGTATTCAATGCTTCATAAATAAGCCCACTTTCCGTCTCCGAAGATCATTTCATAAAGCTAACTATGACGCCATTTGTCAGTTTTTGTTGTCGCTGGATTGGAGAACGCTCCTTGAGGGATATCCTTCTGTAGATGACAAATATGAGCTCTTCTTATCTATTTTACATAAATGTATCGAAGAGTTCGTACCTATAGAAAGGCATCCAACGAATTACGGTAAGCTACCACCTAATTTGGTCAGGCTTTTTGAACAAAGACAAATGAGGTGGATGAATTATCAAATTTACCCAACCGTGTACAACTTGAATAGTTTTAAAGCTTTAAGTGACAAGTTTGATCGACTTCTGAATAGATACCATAAGTATGTCGAAAGGAAAATTCTTGAAAAACCTGGAAAATCTTCCCTGTACACCTTGTTAAATTCGGTGCTGAAACGACCTGAGCGAATTCCAACCCTAACAGATTTAACTGGACAATCTGCAGTAACTGATGAGTCTAAAGCGTCTATGCTAGCGAAATACTTTCAAAAGTCTTTTTCAGAGTCATCTTCCTACAGTGATACTTTTGATACTGTGAGCTCTACTCAGAGTATGGAAAGCACAATTTGGTTTCACAAAGAAGAAATCTACAATGCATTATGTGCACTACCTGCAACCTTTACCGTTACCCCGGATAAAGTTCCACCATACTTTATTCGGAAAATCGCCATAGCTATCTCTTACCCGTTGGAGCACATATTTAATGCTAGCTTCATGCTAGGCGAGGTTCCTGGTCGTTGGAAGCATGCGTTCATTACTCCGATACCCAAGAAAGCGCCCTACAATCTGGTTACCAATTATCGTCCCATCAGTATCACATCCGTTTTTGCAAGAGTTTTTGAAAGGAAACTGAAGGTTGCTCTCGTCAATTATCTGGAGTCAAATTCTCTAATTCCCGAAAATCAGCACGGTTTTCGCAGCGGTAGGTCAACGGAAACATTAATGCTGTCAGCATTAAATGATTGGACAATGGCGCTTGATCAAAAAATAAACGTGGACGTCGTTTATTTCGATTTTATGAAAGCTTTCGATAAGGTTCCATTAAATAAACTGATCTACCAGCTGGAGAAAATCGGTGTTCATCCAAGGATAATTAAGTGGATAAAAAACTTCATAAGCGACAGATCCTTTCAGGTTAGAGTCAACGATTCGTACTCCGAATCCATTCCAGCTACCAGTGGGGTCCCCCAAGGAGGTGTTCTCTCACCAGTGCTTTTTATCATCTATACTTCAATGATTCCCTCTCTGGTTGAAGAGTTTGGAGTCACCTGTAAAATGTTTGCTGATGACATAAAAATATACAGAAACATCGTTGAGGAGGATGACCACGCTGCCCTCCAGTCTGCAATAGATGCTGTTGCGGATTGGTCAAGGAGGTGGGAGCTTCCCTTATCAGGTGAAAAAACCAAAGTGCTTCACCTTGGACAGCAATACAACAGAAACTCTTATTGTCTTGGTGAACAGGAACTTAATAGTACGCCTTCTTTACGTGACCTAGGATTTATTCTAGACACTAAACTTTCCTTCAGTCAGCACTGTGATTATACGGCTAAGAGAGCTGAAAGAGTTGTGCATAATATATTTAAATCTCTGAGAACTAGTTCAATAGCGCATTTATTATCCGCATACAAGGCCTACGTGAGGCCCATGCTAGAGCATGGTACTACGGTGTATAGTCCTACTACTAAGAGAGATGTCGCCAGATTGGAAGCTGTGCAAAACAGTTTTACAAGAAAGCTCTGGATCAGAGTACATGGGTGTGACTATAACAACATTCCTCCGGCGTCTGGAAGGAACAAATTCTTCAATTTACGCACTCTTGCTTGTCGCCGAAGAAAGTTCGACTTGGTAACGGTTTATAAGATGATAAAAGGCATGATGGGTCTTCCCCTTAACGAATTCTATTCAATGTCTCATTCTAACACAAGAGGCGCTCAGTGGAAGATCCTAGTTTCTAGGGCTAGTAGCAACATAAGATCTTCTTTTTTCACAAATCGAGCTGGCAATGAGTTCCTGAAATTCTCCAAGAAAAATGGATTACCAAATTCTATAGGGCAATGCAAAATCCTCATTGACAGGTATCTGCAGAAAGTTCCTTAGCAGTTTAGTTTTGTCTATTATGGTGTTATACTAATTGCATCCTCCTATTTTCTACTCGTATCCTCTGTGTTTTAGGTTGATTTCTGTTGTTGTGTTTTTTTGCGTGGATTACTACGTACAATAAATGAATAAATTAAGCCTATTCTGGTGCCTAGTAATTTTATTTTGAAGCTTTTGAAGCTGCTGCTCCATTTGAAGAACCTTGAAAAAAACTTGAAATCGGTGAAAGGCAAAAACTGTGTACACTGCCGTGTAGAGACTAAACCTTCTAAATAATGCTTCCCGATTTTTTTGTTATGGCGAAAATTTCATTTAAAAAGCACCTTACTTATAGTCGAACCAATAAGCGTTGATTCCCGATTTACCATTTGGCCATATACTGGAGAAAATAGTTGGCTGTTTGACATTTCTGACTTCCTAACTTGTCAGACATATAAGTAGGTATTACGATTAAAATGGGGGTATTTATAACTGATTTGTTTTCGCTGCGACTTCCTTAAGATATGCTCAAAGTTGCCAATTTTTCTCTCGTAGTTGTTGCTACGAATAAGCTACCGCTACGTAGTAAATCGATTTTTGTCTTCATACTCTGAAATATTTCTGGAAAAGGAAATTCTAACCAGCTTAAGTGGCAGTATTAATCAATTGGGGCGCGTGTGGCGCAGTCGGAGGAGGCGCGACTGTCGTGTGCACCCGATACCAGGTTTCTATCTCGGATTTCCCGCCCAGGCCAACCAAGCCTCCCACCCCTCCGGAGGTCGGTGAATTGGTACCAGACTTGTCTGGGAAGGATAAAGCGCTGACTTGTTCATCGGCTGGCCACCGCAAGTCATTGTATGACCAAATACGCATTCATGTCGCCTCCACGACATCCCGTAGAAGTAGAATGCGTGGCGCATCCCAAAGAGGATTGAATAACGCCGTCCTTTATCCTTATCCTTATTAATCAATTCCTCCGCCACATATTCTATCTGTTAGGGGTTTCAGTGAACCCCGAATTTTGAGTGAAAGTGTGCTAAAAAGAAGGGTTTAGTGACGAGTCGTTCACACTGCGGCTGTCTCGGATAAAAGGATAACGATCACTTGGCTGTTGTTTGGGATGCGCCGTATATTCTACTTGCACGGAATATCGTGGAGGTAATTTTGATCAATCCTTGTGAAGCGGGTCACTTCTCTGTGTTGCTATGGCAACGGCGGTAAAATTGAAAACGAATTAGCTTATACATTGACTTACGGCGAACAGCCGATGAAGAACTGTAACAAGGGAAGGGTTCGATGCGTATGTCTGAACGGGGGGGGGGAACGACTCATACACGGAGAATCCCCACCCCTCAATTGGTGCTTCTTTCATAAGAAATGTCCAAAAAATGTGTTCCAAAAATGTTTTTTTTTTGCCAAGTCGCTAACCCAAGGAGTAGGACTCGCAGCGTTGCTTCACTCTATGAAGGTCGTGGTTCGGTTTCCGGATATTCTGTGCTGCGTTTTTGCATTTCAACTGTTTGGTTGAAATGGGGCGGGATTCTGACGTTTATACCATTTTCAGACGTTTCCTGCGCATTTTTCCAGCTGTGCGCTGTAGAAAGTACCTTTCTTGCGACTTGTCTATTACTGAGCAGTTCCTTAACCACAATGTCATCGTCAACTTCAAGTTGACGTGCTTCGAAGTCCTTAAGCATGCTGGCATCCGTTCGGCCAGCTTGGTTTCTTTCCTCGAAGGTTCCTTGTCTAAAGGTGGTCCACACTTCAGCGTGAGAAGTAGGTCACCACTCGAGCATCGGCAGACATTGTTGGTATTAGGTTTTACAAAAACCTTCAGCAGACCTCTGATTTCCAGGTGACAGGCAAAGAGTATAAGGAAAGAGTGTACCAATGTCGTTTAGGTTAATTTGTGGTGTCCACAGACCGCGTTTCTCACTTGAACCACCTCCGACGTCTCATTTTGGTCCATGTATGGAAACAGACTATGAGGAGCCTGTAGCCTTTATACGCTACTCGTAAGGTGCCCAGTGGTGCTTCATACACTTTGTACCTGTGTATCACTGGTGTTGAACATTTACACATCATCATATTGAATACCACAGCGTACATCTGGAAAAATGCGCAGAAAAAATAAAAAAAATGAAAATGGAATAGATGTTAGAATCCCTCAAATCATAACCAGCCAGTTGAAGTGCAAAAGTGTAAGAGCGTGGAAGAACCGAACCCCAACCTTTCTCGCACGAAGCAACGTCACTTCCACTGCGCTCCGAGCCGCTGCCGAGGGACCATAGAACTCGTGATCCCATTGTGACTTCAAGGACCCCCCTACTCCTTGAGTGTAACGTCTTGCAAAAAATAAACACATTTTTACACTAATACACGGGTGGGGATTCTCCACATATGACTCGTTCCTCCCTCCGTTCAGACATACGCATCAAACCCTTTCCTTGATAGAATTTTTTTTCAAAAATTTTATCTCCCAAATAATTCAAGCGTTTGTTAGCAAATTGCTGCACATATACGATTTTTCTTGAACCTAGCAAGCCTGCCTAGTTACATAGACTTTTAGCTTCAGCCTTTATTCTAGTTTTTTTGTGCTTTACCACGAGCTCTGTTGTTATAACATTAAACACATAAATAGATAAACTATTTTGCTGAAACGACACAGTGAGCGAGCTCATGAGTGGTCTTCCTTGCAGTTTCAAAGTCCGGAGAGGTGGCACTGTTTCTGTTTGTTTCGTATTGCTAGCGGTCCCCTCGGACTAGGAGTGGTCCCAGCAGTATGAAAGCGTATTTGGCCTAAACAATGAGAGAATTGCGGTGGCCATCCGATGAATAAGTCAATGTCTCATCCTTCTCAAACCAATTTAGCGATCTCGAACAGTGGAGGACATTGTTGTCCTGGGCGGAACACGGGCCAAGAAACCTTGAATCGGAGGGTCAGCGGCAGCCGGCGCCTACTCTGACTGCGCCTGGAATTTTTCATTCAGCCATCGTCTCGCGTTTAGCCAACTCATAAAGGATAAAGGACTACATTGATCAGTCCTTTTTGGACGCGCCACGCACGCTACATGCACGAGATATGGGAAGACATTTTGAGTGCGTATTTGGCCTATGCAGTGACTCGAACTTGTAGTGGCCAGCCGATGAAGAAGTCAGCGCTTTATCCTTCCCAGACAACTCTGGTGCCATTCACCGACCCTGAAGGGATCGAAGGCCTGTTTGGCCTGTATCTGTTTATTCAGGATAAAATAGCTACAATGAAGCATTCGAGCCTCGCCATCCGTAATCAGAGAGCCGAAGTAGTGCCCTCCCATCAAACATTTTCCCCTATACTTATCAAAAATTACTTGCTACTCGTGCACTTTCCAAGAAAAAACTGGCTATAATGTCCAGTCTGAAGTCACATGCCAGTTACGAGCGATAAAACTCGAGACTTAATGCCGACGTTGTTCATGGCAATCAGGTGTAAATCGTAACCTCTCGGATAAACCATCACCCGCTAAGCATTCGATGTGATTTATTTATGATATATAGGACACCTGTTATTCAGTGTAGCGTGCCTGAATTGCCATTTCCATTTGCTGTTGACATTCTGTTAGGTTCCATTCTACCTCCTTTCTATAAGATTGGACAAAAAATTGAACCGGGATTTCCGTACTCAACGATTTATCAGCTAGTCTTTCAAATTTTTGGTATATGTAGCGACGTTGCACAGCATTGGAGGTGGAGACGCGCCAACCAATCAGGCCGCTTCGAATGAGCGACTAATTCAGAGAAGGGTGCACGGTCGATATCCTCACTACCTGGCGTGGGTACATTCAATTCTTTTCTAGGTTATGATTGGCTGACGCGTTCCTACCTCCCAATGCTGTGCTCGTTCACGACATGTACCCAATACTGTATTGCCTTAGCACCATGGAAGAGCGGAAGAGCGGTGAACCGAGATCAGAATCCGGGAGCACCCTAGATTCGGGTCACGCTCGTTCCAATCAATTCTTTCATTTGTCCTGTCTTAACAACTAAAACCAAACTATAATGGAACTAAAATGTTGATTCATGTCACTGCACGTAAAGGTCAATACGCATCCCAGTTACACCAACGACATCCGCTTGATGTTGAATGCGTGGCGCTTCCCAAACAGTGATTGTCATAGGACGTTTATTATATTTTAAGACGGACTTTACGGAATTGCAAAAATCTATAATATAGGAACAAATTGCCTAGAAGGACTTGAAATCTAATGTTTAAAAAATTCTTTCTCATGCACAGAATGCCGGAAGATGGCGATTTACTTCAAAAGCTCAAGGCAGGCTGCTAATCCTCCGAATCTCGTGTCTATGTGCATGTAGACGGATTTCTCCTTAAAGTTGATACGTAAGGACCAGAACTTTTAGAGCAAAGGGGTTATCCGCAAACCAGACCAGAACTAAATACAGGGTGCGTAAAAAGTATTGACGCACCTACATTTTGTTTCAGCTCCGGCTTTCTCTTTCTACCTCTCTAGGTTTTTGTGTGTTGTTTTTGTTTCCTGTATTGTGCTCAAAAAACACTCACGAAAAAAAACTGATGAAACATGACCATCGTCGCTACGGTGGCCCTTTTTTGTCTGTTACCCAAAGAGCTGAATATTTCCTCAACAAGAGAATTAGGCGCTGTTCGAAACGGTTGGTGAGAAAAGAAGTCAGCAACCCAAACGTCAGCCACGGCTCTGTCATAACAGATGATAATTGCAAGATGTTCAAGCACGATAACGTTCAAATCCAAAATTATCAATCTCCGTCCGATAATGGCAAACAGGTAACGCGCGCAGGTGTGGACAGCTTCTCAGACGAACACAGCTTAAACGTGAATCCGCTGGATTACTATTTTTAGGCGATTTTGGAGAATGAGGTCTGTGCTACTCTTTATCCATCAGAAAACACTTATCGCCGTATCAATTATTTTTACAAATTGCTCTTTTTCGGAGTAAACTCCTACACTTGGACTTCCGTCTCCGAAAATTTTCTGCAGAGTACTTAACGTCTGCTCCATAGACAACTTGCAACTCTTGACACCAACTTTCGAACCTTCTATTATACATATATATTGGGCTGTCTTTATTTGGAAATTACTAAATACGAATCTTCAGCAGCCGTCCTCATCGAACCTACTCGTGTTGCTCGTTCTGTTGATTTCTCGTCGTTTATGGGAAACGCTGAGTTTCTATTTTTTTAAAGCGATTATCTCAATTACCTCATGGTGTTTTGTAGTAATAAGGAATACAACAGAAGTTGCCACGACAACTGCTCCCTTTCCGTTAGTGTTGGGACTGCTTTGGGATCACACATGAGAATTTATTTTTTATCTCGTCTGGTATGAAATTCAAAAAAGATAATATTTCCACTCGCTTGTCTTGAAGAATTATTTCTTGGGAACCCACTGAATTTTAAAGTTTTCTGTATTTTTAAAGAGAATATTTGTTAATTGTCAGATTATATCTGCTATAATATTTGTTTCGGAGATATAAGAAAAACAACAATGAGCGAAAATATTCTTGCTGCTGGGCAATCGATATCAGCTTGTCTTTTTTCGGAATGCTAGTCAATTTTCCCCAATAAGGTTCATAGGTTTACACTGGTCGGCGGTGTAAAGATTGCTGGCTGTGGTGGTTCAGTGTAGTTGTCTTGATGATTGACTTGACTCCGCAACAACCAGTAGTTGTACACTTTATTAGTACCTCAAACTTCGGTAATTAAACCACTTTTAATAACAGCATACATTAGTAGCATGTAACGAATTGTGTTATGCGAACTAAAAGATCTTATGCGAACGACAACCAGTGAATAAGTAACCAAGAGCGAGTTAGCACACTGGGTGGCGCCTTATATAGGGGAATTTGATCACCCATAATCTGATACAGACCACCTCACGAGACGATCAACCAGTCAAACGCGGCCACCCTGCAAGATTATCTGGTCAAATCGCGGCCTCCTATGGTCGATCAATTGCTCGAATCGCGGACCATTCCGCGATAGGCGGGTCCAACAGTTTGAAACAACTGCACATTTTAGTTAGAGTGAAAAACATAACAAAGCAGCCGTCTATAGGTTGGCAACTAAATTCGTTGACTGTCAATAATCTTCAACAAAAGTGTCTATTGACAAATAGCAATTGTCAATCAAAGCAAGATCTCGTGTAACGCACGATGGCTTTTCTTTTATCAGGCACCGGATCCATCTCACAGCTGTTGTGCTTTTGAAGTCAAGTATCCTTGAAGTGCATTTTGACCTCGTTCACATTAATAAATTGTCCTCCATTCAAGAAGTGCTGCAGCGAACGAAAAAGGCGGTAGTCACTCAGAGCAAAGTCCGGGATGTAAGCTGGATGAGTTGGACGCTCCCACCAAGGTCTGCGATTTTTTGAAGAGTCCATTTTGGAACGTGTGGACTGACGCTATCCTGCTGAAGGATAATCCCACTCCTGAAGAGCTGCCGGCACCGATTCTGGCAGAGTTCAGACTGCACGCAGTCAAGTTGGGAAGAGATGTAGACATCGGCACCGATACTGGAACCACTCTCCAGAGTGATGAGTTCCCAGAAGATAACGCCTTTCCGACACTACCAAACGGATAGCTTCACGTTCTGGTAGAGGTCAAGCTTAGGTGTCTGTAGCGGCTATTGTTTTGCTCTAAGCCACTGGTTAGAACGCTGACGATTGTCCAGTGGAAGCCACTTTTCGTCGCATGTTACCAGTCGGTGGAGAATTGGTACCTGCTTGTGACGATCCAACAATTCCTTTGCGGCATCGACGTTTTTCCTCTGCAATAGAGTCACGTTGTGAGGTGAGGCTCCCATTTACCGAGCTTTACAAAAAGTCAATGCTGTAAAGGATCTTTTCAATTAAGGTGTGTGAGTGCCTAAATTCGAGTGCCAACATACTCGTTGTCAAGCTCGGATTTCCTTCGATCGCGCTAATCACAGTTCGACGACCAAGGGCGATTGGCCATCCGATGCGTTGCTTCTCTTCAGTTTCAACATTGCCCTCACGGAACCTCTTGAACCATTTGAATACTGCCGATCGTTAGAGAACTTCATCCCCTACAGCTGCACATATGTACGTCGGACTTCATTTGCAGAGTGGCAGAATTGGTACTCATGAAGAAAACGTACGTGGACAGTGGCTCTCTATTCATTTCATATTAAAAAACCTCCAACTAAATCAGCATGGCAGGACGCCAAAAGTAGTAACCAGTGCCGCGCTATGGCTAGTTTGCTGTATCACCGGCTGCGTATGTTAAATCATTTTTTCTTAATTTTGGTCCTTTCCCCCATTTTACTCCTCTATTCCTTCCTTGAAGTTGTCCTAGTTCTGTTATTTTAGTTTAATTCCCTCATATATTCATTGTACTGCACTTTTATTCGCGATTTTCTTATTTTTCAAGTGTTCCTTGAGGCATTCTATGATTCGTGTTATAGGTTCGACAAGATCGCAGCCAAGGAGGGATACTACGAAACACTCAGATACGTTTGTCCTTCACACATTCGTAAGAGCTTCCCTCTATACTGAGGAGTTCCGGGGAAGCTCTTATGTTCTTTGTTTTATTTTCCTACATCCGTATAAGGGTAGGAACGAAACGGATGTAGGAATTCTATTTTTCTTTTGTCCTTAACTTATTGCCCTCACGGAACCTCTTGAACACTTTGAATACTGCCGATCGTTAGAAAACTTCATCCCCTACAGCTGCACATATGCTCCGTCGGACATCATTTGCAGATTGGCCGAATTGGTACTCATGAAGAAAACGTCCGCGAACAGTGGCTCTCCTTCCATTTCATATTGAAGAACTTCCAACTAAATCGGCATGGCAGGGCACCAAAAGTAGATTCGGGAAGCGCAAATGGTTTCAAACAGTAAAATTTGCAAGAGAGTTGATACAAAAATAGCCAGGCAATCTCTGCGAGAAGAAGCGACTACGGATGAGTCCACGAATGTAGTTGAAAACCTAATAATACCCACAGATGATAATTGGTGTGCTCCCCAGAGCAGGTCTCTTCCCATTTTCGATATGCAAGCTACCTCGAAAGTAATGAAGTCGGCCTTTTGTCCAATAACACGCCCTCGAAGTACTCTACCGACAACTTGATTACGTTGCAGATTGATTCAGATTCAGTTCTCGATTTGTATGTGGGTGAGTGGTTCAATTTCCCTGCCTCACCTCACGTGGTTACAGCACCAATTTAATCCTTGGCAATCCTATATAAAAACTTAGACAACCTTTTACATTTGGAGTGGTTTTGAATGTGTTAGATTGTGCAAGTAGATGCAGATTTCCAAATTGATCTCCATTTTTAGAAGAGACATGCGAGGGAAACAGTAGTCGCCATCTCTTTTTTCAATCTTTTTTACTTGCTTTACATCTAATAATCTTCTTTTGTTTTTGTTATTTTGTACCTATGTTTATTCTTCTAGACGTGTCTATGCCTACGTAATAAATGTTGATTTCGCACTCATTCATGAGGGTCATTATCTGAGTTTCACTCAAACCATAGCGTTTCACGAATTCCTTCTGTTCTCCGAGAAGTGCCAACTCGGCATATTCTTTAGGAGCGCTGGCTGCATGTAAGTGACGTCGATAAAGCTGATCCGCCCTTCTTCTAGGGACCGGATTTATCAACGACTTACAGCAGTATAACAGAGAAATTAGAGCCGAAAACGCAGATAACCGACTTAACGGGAATCGTTATGGTGAAATCCCTGTATAATTCCCTGCAAAAGATACGACGTATGAAGCTCAGCAGCTGTGTAAGATCGTTGTGTTGTGAATCCGCTGTTAAATGTCACCGCTGTAACGTTGACGAATCTCGCCACTGGTTTCGCAGTTTTCCTGAAAGAAACTGCTGGCTACGGTGCGGGCTACCACGACTGGTTTCCTGCAACTAGGTCTTTGCTGATAGTTTGTCCGCCATTGCCCGTTTGGTCATGCACCTTAACCACTTTAGGCACTCACTCAGGTTCGTTAACTCCGAATTTCGAGCCGGAATCCTAACTTCTCATCCATATTTCACATGAATTAGCTTGTGAAATCTCTTAGCTAGGTCGCTCTCCAAGCGTCACCTTAGCGTCACTTCGTTTTTTCAAAACGCGAGACATAATCGGTTTCACAGAACGTTCATATCTTGAACCAAGCTTCTGAATAAAAATATGCACGTAATTTAATCCTTGAGATGTATAGCTTGTTATAAGGGCTTACTGTAGGCCAGGTGCCAATGGACGATAACGCTATGAATTATTTCTGGAATGACGTAAACTACTTCAAGTAGACTCAAACTTTCCATGAATCTCGGCATGATGTTTCGTGTTGAATTGTTTGTTCGTGAAGCTATGCACCGAGATTGTTACAACACTTTATTCAGCTTACGTTTCGGCGGTTTCGCTTCCGTCGGAGCCTGGAAGAGTCCAAATAACATTTGAAGAACTACTCCCCCAAGGGTCATTTCATTCTACAGAAAGAAATTCAAAGGTGAATGGAGTGAAGAAAACGATGTGGAGAAACGACGAAGGGCTAGCCTTTGTGGTGGAAGCCGAGGAGCTCCACCAGTCACCGTCAAACGGAGGTAGACGTTGGTGAATAACTTAAGCTCTAGAGGCCACCTACCCTAAGGGTCTCCAAGGGCATGACCCTGTAGGTCAAAACCCACAGAGGCCGCCAAAGGGTGCCAATTCTTGCGTCACTGCCACGCACTCGTTTTTGCGATTGATCCTGGGGTTTCGCGATGCGATCCACAATGTCTCTAGCGTTTTCCGCGTGGACACGTCGCTTTCGCGTGCAAGGATCGACAGCCACCTGAACCATTGCGCCGCCATGGCAGTGTACCCTGTGCTCACCCATTGGAGTCGATCTTTGCGACCTCCTAAGGCCGTCTAGGTGCTCCTTGATCCTTATACTCAGCGGCTTTCCCGTTTCCCCGACGTACCCCTCTCTGCATTCCCTGCAATCTTTTACAGTCGGTATATCGACGACACCTTTGTGGTGTGTTCAACACAAGTTGAAATGGATGCCTGTTTCGAACTGCTAACCAAGCAGTCCGAGTATACCGCCTTAATAGGGAAACGCCTAGCCTCAATGTGCAGGTCAGCCTATCTAGGAGGTTCATCGAAACGAAGTGGTACCGCAAACCTAGCAACAGGAACATACTGCTCCACTTCAGGTCTGCACATCCATCCAACATGAAAAGGGCCATAGTCACCAATATGTTTCGAACAGCGGTCGTAGTGTCGTCTGACAGCTTTCAGAAGGCGCTGTCTAGGGAGCTTGCAAGGCACATTGCTTTCTTGAATGGGTACTCTTCTATAGGGATTTATACAAAACGCAGACATTGCTCAGTGGTTGCAAACGAGACCGAGCAAAACAAAATTCCCTTTTGCATACCGTTCATTTCGGATGAGCTCAGCAGGAAAATCCGTGGTTGCCTTCAAAAGGCAGACCTACATGAACTGGTGAGGGTGGCAGAAATCCCTCCTATGAATTTGAAGGGACAAATAGTTTGAAACCGATTGTACGACCGCAGCTGTTCTACCCCCTCGTGTGTAGTGTGTCCTTTTGGGAAACAAGGTGATTGCATGACCTAGTGGGTGGTGTACCTTATGTCATGCAGGGAATGCAGAGAGGAGTACGTCGGGGAAACGGGAAAGCCGCTGTGTATAAGGATCAAGGAGCACCTAGACGGCCTTAGGAGGTCGCAAAGATCGACCCCAATGGGTGAGCACAGGGTAGACTGCCATGGCGGCGCAATGGTTCAGGTGGCTGTCGATCCTTGCACGCGAAAGCGACGTGTCCACGCGGAAAACGCTAGAGACATTGTGGATCGCATCGCGAAACCCCAGGATCAATCGCAAAAACGAGTGCGTGGCAGTGACGCAAGAACTGGCATCCTTTGTCGGCCTCTGTGGGTTTTGACCTACAGGGTCATGCCCTTGAAGGTCCTTAGGGTAGGTGGTTTCTAGAGCTTAAGTCATTCACCAACGTTCACCTCCGTCTGACGGTGAGTGGTGGAGCTCCTCGGCTTCCACCACAAAGATTAGCCTTTCGTCGTTTCTCCACATCGTTTTCTTCACTTCATTCACCTTTGAATTTCTTTCTGTAGAATGAAATAACCTTTGGGGGAGTAGTTCTTCAAATGTTATTTGGACTCTTCCAGGCTCCGACGAAGGCGAAACCGCCGAAACGTACGCTGAATAAAGTGTTCTAACAATCTCGGTGCACTTCAAGTAGTTTTCGAAAAGAATCAGTAGTATATCTGGTAAGTAAAAAAAACTCATTTATGTGGTTGATATGAAGGTGACGTTTTATTAGGCTAAAACCGCATCATTGTGAGGTCAAATGCCTGGGAGATGCGGTGTCTTTCTCAAAAGAGTGCAAAGCAGAAGCATTTTCTATAATAATCTGTATCATCTGTATCATTTGTTCTCTGTTGAGATGCTAGAGCGGGCGCCAGCAGCGTCTCCGTTCACCCCTGTCAAGTGCCAGAGTGCTCCAATGGATCCTCCTCACCCGAGAAACACAAATAGAGTCATATCGACCGTACAGGGCTTTCACGAAGAACCGGAGGCCTTTTCTCACTTGTGTGAGTCGTGTCACTCCGAGCATCGTCTTCTTGATTCCACGCTGCGCGACGAGATCGCGTGCTTTCGTAAAGCCCAGGTCTCTGAGGCTTATGTTAGGGCAGGAAGAACAGTAGAATCGAATAGATGGTCACTGAGCCCGAGTTCTTCGCCTTCTTTGTAACTTCTCCAACGCTTTTAAAAGCTCCCCAAGCCGCTCTTTTCTCCTGCTCAGCTCTAGCCTTAGGTCCTTGGCCACGCTGACTTCGGAGACGTTTTCGTTTCGTTGGAGAATGGGGCATCGGAAGCTTGTATGGTCTCTATGAACATCGCCTTCATAAGATTCAGCTACAATCCAACGTTCACATAGAGAATTACATGGCCAGCATGCGAACCGCGTGGTTGATGCTCAGTGTTATGAGCGCGATGTCGTCAGCTAACCGAAGATGGTGCAGCTGCCGGCCGTCGACCCTCATTTCCATGTCTTCCCATTCTAGTTCGCTCACTCTGCGGAACTCCTCAACTTCACGTCGATGAGGACGTCATTGTAGAATGGAGAGATCTTGGTCGTGAATCCACTGTGAAGGACTCTGATGTACTGAGTAGGAACACCCTGATTGAGCAGGGCCTCGATGACCGCTTCAGTTTCGACGCAGTCGAATGGCTTCTTCAGGTCAATAAACCATGACGAAGCTCATCGAAATGTCGCGAGAGTACAAGCGGCAGCTTGTACTCTCGCGACATTTCGATGAACTTCGTCATGGTGAGTATGTGGTCGATTGTTCTGCATCCTCTCCGAATCCTGCTTGTTGGCATGCCCTTCTCCAGTTCCCTTCTTTGATATAGTAAGAGCTACTTTGACTATTCACTTCGACTTACTGCGATTCTAGTCTCGCGGATGGGTAGATTTGACTTTTTAGAAAACCTTGTAAAACCTAAGCGTACTAACATCTAAATTTATTAGTTACCATCTTCACTGATTAGTCCCGTGGTAACTAATTGTAAGCGTGTTTTGTATGAAGATAAAGGCGAAACAAAGCTTGTTTAATGTAGTTGCTACTATCGTTGTTCTGCGTGTTACCGTCCTT
The DNA here is from genome assembly GCA_947396885.1 of Heligmosomoides polygyrus polygyrus. Classification (NCBI taxonomy): domain Eukaryota; kingdom Metazoa; phylum Nematoda; class Chromadorea; order Rhabditida; family Heligmosomidae; genus Heligmosomoides; species Heligmosomoides polygyrus. The sequence continues at coordinate 4,259,200 of OX377204.1, forward strand.
TAACCAGGATTGTTGTGGCGTTGTATTTAATGTTGCTGAAAAACTTTGAGAGTAATATTTTTAAATATTTTCAATGTGGGTGAATAATATAATAATTATTTAAATAGTTTAACACACAGATTTGCACCTGATTCTACATAAAATACGATGACGTAAATAGCGGAGATACTCCCAGTGAACCTGCAAGGTGGTGAGAGTGTTAAATCCCTGGCACGGAGCCTTCAAATCATCAGCTGTTCTCCAGACGACAGCTCCACTTTCAATAGTTCAACAACTCTGCCGGAAGATGAGCTTCTATGTTCTGGGTGACGGATGAAGATAATAGCTCTGTGGTCACAAATAGCGAAAGCATAAAACTTAACGATAAAAGCAGATTGGCAGCGTATTTGTGGGGGATAAAGTTGTTAGTCGGCGGGCGTATCGGCGGTTGTCAGGACGCAATCACGAGATCTCTCCAGTGCACTTGCTAATGGGATATGGTTTCGGTCTTTCTCTTCGCGTTGTCAACGTTTCTTCACGCTTTTCAGTTTTATTTAGTTATCTTCAAAACGCTATAGATTATGTTGTGGAATGGTCTAGTAGGATGGAAATGCCCCTTTCAGCTAAGAAGACAGTAGCATTGCGCATAGGCAATCGTCAGGGCATGGACATGATTTATAAGGTAAACGATTTTCCCCTTAATTGGACTACGGAAGTGAAGGATCTAGGATTCTTTGCTAATGACAAACTTTGCTTTGATAACCATTGCAAAGTTGTGGTTTCAAAGACAAATCATAGGGTGTATAACCTATTCAAAGCGCTCCGAACAAAAAATCCTCAGATCTTGGTCAAAGCCTACAAAATCTATGTGCGTCCAATTCTGTAGGGTGGAACTACTGTTTTCTCGCCTTCACCTGTATCACCTGTCGTTCCGTTGATCATCGAATTGCTCGAGCGGGTGCTAGCAGCGTCTCCATTCATCCCTGTCGCGTGCCAGAGTGGTCCAATGGATCCTCCTCGCTCGAGGGGCACGAAGAGCGTCATATCGGTCGTTCAGGGCTTTTACGAAAAAGTCCCACCAACGCCTTGGTGGGCGTCCCGGTGTTCTCTTGACATCCCGCGGAATGCAGTCGGTAACGGCTCTCGTCCAGCGGGTGTCTGCGAAGCGTATTACGTGGCCGGCCCACCTAATTTTCGACAACTTGGCCCACGCGACAGCGTCTCTGATCTTCGAACGTCGGCGAAGCTCGGAACTCCGGAGGTCTTCTCTCACTTGCGTGAATCGTGTCACTCCGAGCATCGTCCTCTCGACGCTGCGCGACGCTGGTCGCGTGTTCATCCTGCTTTCGTATAGCACAGGTCTCGGAGGCGTATGTTAGGGCAGGAAGAACGGTACATAGAGTCGAATAGGTGGGCACGGAGTCGAACGTTCTAACTCGCCTTATAAAAAGAAATTCATAGACCTCGTGCCACTCAGAGTCGGCTCGTTCCGCCCTCAAAATAAGCTCAATGCATTTCATCAAATCGGATTAGTTTTCACATTTTGCTTGCTTTTCGCTCTTTTGCTGCCAATCTAAAGTCCTATAGCTTACGTCTACGATAATTCCGGTTGCCTTCAAGATATACAAGGTGTCTCAAAAAGATGTATTCAATGTTTGAAACGTAACAGCTCTGCTTACAACAAAGGTGTTGAAAAAGTTAAAAACTCATAGGAAAGCCTAGGAAAATAACATTTTTCTGACATATGAGCGGTATGGATGCGCCATGCACTCGCCTGAACGATTGATTGTGTTTCGCTTCAGTACTTTTTATAATTCAATCACAAAGTGATCTTTTGATTGATTTGTGCCTTTTTATTTATTTATTTATTTGTTCAGAGCAAGCATGAACTCACGTGCAGAACAAATGAGAAAAGACAAGTTCTACCAAAAAAATCACAAGACAACAACCGGACGCAGACAAAAGGCATCGGTTATTCTGAAGGCAGCTATGAACAGAATTTAGCAACAATTTCTTGAAGGCAAGCATGGATAAGGACAGAGATGTTCGTTTTCCACAAGCAGAGAGTTGAGCTCCCGCAGCCTTCTATATGTCAAAAATGAAGATCTGATCGTGATTTTTGCAATAGGAACCTGCAGACGAAGCCTACTTCTTCTTGTTCTTACTACTTGACCACTGAAGAGGAAGGGAAGGGCTTATGTGGAATTTGTGCGTGAGAATCTTGAACAGCATTTCGAGATCAGCAACCTTCCTACTACACACCAAAGATTTTAAATCAAGTACCCTATTTCTTTCTCTGCCGTTTGAGGTTTGCGAATAATCTACATCGAAGCATCTCATTGTGAGTTTTCGGGTAAAATTATTTTGAACGATCTCCAACATATCAATGTCTTTTTTCTTGACCGGGTTGAAAACCTTTGTACCAAACTCTACTACGTGTCGAACGTATTTTTTGTTAGCAAGTAAAACCGTTTCAGGAGGTTTGCTTTTTTAAACCTTGAGGAGCTTGTATGTACGACAGTTGGCCATTTTAACCACGGCCTTATAATGCATGTCAAAATCGAGCTTCTTAGTTACTAAGAAACCTAAATCTCGAACACCATCAACCACCTTTAGATCAACATTTTGTAACTTATAAACAGGTATCGTTGCCGAATTATTCGCTCCTAGAGGTAAGAAAGAGGATTTCTCTGGTGCAAGTGGCAGATCCCACTTGTTAGCCCATTTGCTTAAGTAGTCAAGAGCTGCTTGAACGGAGGGGTATCCTGGTTTTTCTTTATTGTTTTGTATAATTTTACATTATCAGCGTACATTTTGCACGTCACCCCCAACCTCGGTATTGATTCTGGAACCTCATAAGTGTACCGCAAAAAAGTAGAGGTGTGAGCACTCCGCCTTGTGGAACGCCAGTGTAGGCGTTGAACACACAGGAGAGTGCTCCCTCATGGTATGTCCTTCCTATAAGTAAATTGTGCGTCCACTCCGTTATCCTTGGATGAATCCCGACAATGTTCATTTTGAGGAGTAGTTTGTCACGGGCACCTTATCGAAAGCCTTTGAAAAGTCTGGATATACCACGTCTACTCTATTTTTAGGTTCTATAGCTTCAGATCAGTCATTAAAAGACGTCACCATGGATGTTTCTACGGACTGTCTTTGCAAAAAGCCGAATTGATTATCAGAGATTATTTTGTGGTTTTCTAAGTGAGTAACTTTATGTTTTTAACATTTTTTTGAAGGTACTAGCAAAAACAGAAGCAATACTTATAGAACGATAGTTCTTTGGATCACTTAGAAGAGACTTTTTTGGAATGGGCGTAACGAAAAAGTGGTTCCATCTTTTTGGCACTTCAGATGTCAATACTGAAAATAAGAACATGTTCCAGAAGGTAAAGTATGTGGCTTAAAATCTGTTTAATAAAGCTTGAACGAACGAAGTCAGGAGAAATAGAGGACGATTTTGACCATTATTAGAAGATGTCATAGATTTGTTCCCTGTGGAGCTACGGGGAAAAGTTCATTTTGGGAATACAACGAACCGGTAAGGAATCCAAATTTTCTTCATCTCTATCCTAAGTGTGGGATGTTGAAGTGTTCGAATTGGCACGTTTTCCAAAGTGCGTAGGAAACTGGGAAGCGAGTAGATTGGCTTTGCCGATGGATGATGAATATGGGAAGCCATTGTCATTAAAAATAGTGGGTATGCCTGTTTTACTTCTACTGCGGGTATTGATAAATCTATAAAATTTGTTTATTTCACGAGATCCGAGAATTTTGTTTACCAGATACACGTTGTATCTGAGCATAGCTTTGTCCACTTTTTTGCTGTATGCAGCAAATTTACTCCAATCTGTTGCATCATTAGTTGTGAAGGCTTATTCCATAAATAGGTCCGCTGACCTACCATTCTTTTGAGGTAATTTGGAAGGGTGAATTACCTTTTTTCGTCTTTACGAAGTGGAACGAAAATTTCTATGACAGATGCAAAATGCTCAGGAAGTTCTCGTACTTACAATTCACGGTTTGCAGATGGTACAAGCTTCCTTTCCAATCAACTTGGCGAGGTAATCTCGAACGTCGTTCTAATTTACTTCACTAAAGTCACTACCCCACTCAACGTTGACCGTTCTACATCGACAGATATCAGTGAGGTCACTGTACTACGGTCGCTACTTCCCAAGGGTGGCCCAACACACAGTTCCTCAACAAAACCTTTTTTCTTACACAAGACCAGGTCCAGCATTGCAACACCTCTAGTTGGAGATGATACTAACTGTTCAAATCCATGAGATTCGAACAAATCAAAAAAGACAGCTGATATTTGGCATAAATTCGTAGAGCATAAATCTAAGAGATTAAAATCACCTAAAACAATGCTTCGAAAGCAACAGGAGCAAAAGTCACTGATGGCTTTTGCAAGCTGCAGAGAACCAGCCACATCACAGCTTGCTGCTCGATACACTCCTATAATGCGAAGTAATCGGAGTGAAGCCCAACATCACAAGCTAGCAGCTCATGGTGATCCCTAACTGATTCATGAAAAAATTAAATTGTATGACAAGTAATTTTTCACAAGAAGAAGTAGGCCTCCGCTTTTTTTTATGTTTTCGATCACATCGTAACCCTGTATATTAAGAACAGGGTATCCCTAAGAGAGGGTTTATTTCGTTTTGCGATGCTAACCATGTTTCCGTCAAAAGAACCACGTCGTAGTTGCACAGACAAAGGCTAAGGCTAAATTAATTGCAATTGTTCACCAATAACCTTATATTTGAGAAAAGGCGCAAAATCTTAGGAAGCGAACTTCTGCGACACTCTTTAGTTTCCCGAGGAGCTACCAAGCTGTGAGGAGCCGATCCCACTGCTGACATTTGGCTGAGAAGGTGGTGACTGCTGCAGGTGAGGAGACAGCAAGCCATCTCCCCCACTGCCAACAGATGCCAGCATTCGATTGCTGAGACGTTCACGCCGCCTGCGCTCCCCCTCCTCCCAAGTAAGTGAAGGGCCTATTCTTGAAGATTTGAAACTTAAAAACACCTACAGCTTACGAGAACTCAGAAACACGCCAAGTTAGGTAAACGCTTTTCTATACCTGCAAGCTTTAGCTAGCTAGCTAGCTTTTAAACGGATTCCAGAGAAATACCTCTGAATTTTCCCGGTAGCACTTTTTCTCAGGTATTAAATCTTGCTTTCTCCCTGCTTTCCGTAGCGGTTTTTGATAATCCTTTATCGCTTTGCGCAGAGAAGTGCTTCTTATCTTTCGTCTTTTTTCGCCTTTTGTTGATTCTGTTCGTTATCTAATTGATTTTATTGATACTCTTTCTTGGTGCGATGGTGAGCATGCTCACTCTGATCGCAACTCTTTGTTCATCACACCATGCACATGGTGAGAAAATTTCTTTGATTTCAGACTCGATTGATTGTGCATAGGCCGAATGCTTGTTACAATCTTGTTACCACCTGGCCACGTTAAAGTGTGCTGAGCTTCTTTTAATGTTTAGAATTTGTAAATCAAGTAAAAGACACGTGACATGCGAGTCTATTGATCGCACAATTTAAATGTGAGCAGGAGCCCCATTTCCCAAGGCGGATTTTGTGGAATGATGAAGCAACATTCAAGGTGAATGGAGAGATTAAAACGGCATAACTACAGCTAGATAAAACGGAAAAGGTAAAAATAAGCACAACACAGGCTAACTTGGCCAAGTAGTAACAAGATTGTAACAAGCATTCAGCCCATGAGCGATCAGTAGAGTCTGAAATGCAAGGTTTCAGGCAGAGGCATGGCGTGATCTTTACTTTCTTCTTCTTCTTCTTCTTCTTCTTCAGCGTCTGTCCCGCTTCGTAGCGGGGTCCGCTATTCTGCTGTCATGACGCTACCTTTCCCGATCCAGCGCTAGATCAGGGTGGACACCAGCCGCTTTCAAGTCCGCATGTAACGTATCAGCCCAGCGCTGCTTCGGGCGCCCTCTAGGCCGCCTTCCTATTACCTCGAAGTTAAGGCCTATCTTGCGGACGCTGTCTTCTTTTCCACGCAGAACGTGGCCGTACCATCGTAAGCGAGCTTCGCGCATCTTGTCAGTTATCGGCGCGACACCGAACTTCTGCCGAATAGCCGAACTTCTGTCGTTTCGGATGCGGTCCATGCGCGTGACTCCAGCCGTCCAGCGCAGCATCTTCGTCTCCATGACGCTGAGGCGCGTTTCAACTTCCTTGGTCGCAGGCCAACACTCAGCGCCGTACATCGCTACTGGCCGGATGTCTGCCCTGTAGATCTTTGACTTAAAGCGCTCTGGTATCTTCTTGTCGCAGAGCACGCCAGTCAACGAGCGCCACTTGGACCAAGCTGCACTCACGCGTGAATTCACTTCGACCATCAGTTTGCCGTCAGACGCTACTGCTGATCCCAGGTACTTAAAGAGCGCAGTGCGTGGAAGCTCGATGCCGTTGACCTTGATGGAGCTGGACTCGGTAACGTCCGTCTTTAAATACTCGGTCTTCTTCACGTTCAATCTGATTCCAAACCGCTCCAAGCGATCACACCAAGCTTGCACCTCTCGCTCGAGTTTACATTTATCTTCGCTAGCGAGCATCACGTCATCGGCATAAAGCAGCGTCCAGGGGATGGAATTCTGAAGATCTCCTGTGATGGCATCCACGACGACAACAAAGAGGAGTGGGGAAAGCGCAGAACCCTGGTGTACCCCGACAGAGGTGGGGAACTCCATCAAGGTTCCAGCTGCAGCTTGAACTCGACTCTTTGGGCAAGAGTAGAGAATTCGCACCCATGAGCTCTATGAGCTCTTCGGGAACTCCATGATGTCGCAAGGCGTACCATATCACTTCACGCGGTACGCAGTCAAAGGCCTTCTCCAAGTCGAGGAAGGCGATATGCACTGCCTTCTGTTTCTCGCGATGCTTCTCTATCAGGAGGCAAGTGGCGTGTATAGCATCAGCGGTGCCACAGCCAGCTACGAAGCCTCACTGATTGCTAGCCAGCTGGACGATGTCTCGAATTCGTCCATCGAAAATTTGCTTAAAGATCTTCATGCTGTGCGAAAGCAAGCGAATCGGGCGGTAATTGGAGCAGTCTGCAGGACTGCCCTTCTTCTTCCAAATCGGAATCGTCGTACTTTGGCGCCAACACTCAGGCACTTTTTTCTACGCCACAACCTGATTAAAGAACTTCGCCAACCACTCAGCAGGATACCAGTACTTGGACTTCCACAAATCAGCTGCTACCTCATCGGCCCAGTCGCTTTGCCTGGCCTCATCTTCTTCAAAGCCGCTTCAATATCCTCCACGGTGATCTTCTGAACGGGGCCGTGGGTTGGAGCCGTTGAAGGGATGGCTGGATGGGGAAACTCTACCGTAGAAATTTCCTCAAAATAATCGCGCCATCGCTTCAATGCCTTCTTGCGGTCCGTATGAAGATGGCCGTTCTCATCGTTGATGCCGAAGAACTTCTCGATGTCCTCGGTCTGGCGATGGCGATTCTTTGCAAGTCGGTACAGATATCGCTCACTCGAGCTTCTCGTTGACATCTCCATAATGAGTGGCTTTCGCAACAGCCACGGACTTCTTTGCAGCTTTCTTCGCTTCTTGGTACTTCCGCTAGTTATCGGCTGTCTTTTCGCCGAGAAACACGTGATAGAGCGACTTCTTCTCTCGCACTTTTGCTTTCACGTCGTTTGTCCACAGCCATGTCTGCAGGTTGACCTTCCGTCGCCCAGGTTTCGTAATGCCGAGTTCTGACTGTGCAGCTTGACGAATCGCGTCGGTCGCCTTCTTCCAAGTTTCGTCGACAGTCGTGACTGTTGGTAACCGCACGCGAGAAATCACAGCTGCTTCTTTCTCTCTGATTCGCCACCACTTAGTTCTAGCTGCACCGAATCGCTCAACCTGCTGCAGCCTCGGAGGAGCGATCTTCAAAGTACAGATCAGCGGACGATGCTATGGGGCGACCGTTTCATGCGGCATGATCTTCGCGTCTGTGACGAGATTTCGGTCACGATCACTCACAAGGACGAAGTATATCTGCGTCTTGGTGTTCCCACTATAGAATGAGAAAAGGTGCGAGTCGCGTTTTTGGAAGACGGTGTTCACTATGGTGAGGTTATGCGATTCCGCGTAATCAAGAATGCGCTCACCATCGGCGTTACGTGATCCGTATCCGAAGCCACCATGACAGCTGTACCCGTCTTTCGTAGCACCTACGTGCCCATTAAGGTCACCAGCGACTATGATGACATCTTTCGGCGGTACCTCTGCTGTCTTCTCATCAAGCAGGATCCAAAACTCTTCCTTGGCTTGATCGGAACAGCCAGTCTGCGGAGCATACGCAGAGAAGAAGTGGTAGAGTCGCTCCTTCGCGGCGACAACGATCTTCATCAATCGATCGTCAAAGCGCTCGACGCTTACAATCGAGTCACGAAATCGTTCGGAGACGATTATTCCGACACCACTGGTGGTCCTGGGACTTCCACATAGAACGGCCTTGAAGCCACGTCCTATGTCCCTTGACTTGCGGCAGGACCACCTCGTCTCCTGCACCGCACAGAAATCAACTCTTCTACGCTCCAGTGCTTCAACCAACTCGCACGAGCGGCCCGTCAACGTACCCACATGTAGTGTTTCCACGCTGTCCTGCTTACGTTACGGGACTTTCGGACTAGCTCAGTTGCCCCCCGATGCCGTCCTCTCATCGGGGACCCTCGCATACTTCTCACACTCGCCTTCTCACCGCGGGCTCTGCGAGTGCGCGTCGGCTCCCGCGGACGCCGTAGCACTATCTCGAAACACTTGAGCTGTCATACACCATGTGATGTGACATGGGTCTTAGTGGGCCGGCCTGTCACTGTCGCCTGCAATCGAGTGTCCGTGTTCGGCTTGTACCACGTGGAGGAACGGACATCGCCACCATGGCGTGATCTTTACTATTCACACATAACAGAAATTTTGTTATCCTGTGCTTTTATAAGAGTCCTAAACATCTTCAGAAGCTTCACTAGCAGCAGTGCTAGAACCGTTCAAGTAGTACCTGTATTTTTGAGATACCTTACAATTGTTGCAAGAGGAAGTGTCTTTTTAGGTTTTAAACTTTAAAAGAAATACAAATTAATAAAAAAGGCTACTTATAAAAAAGCTACTATAAAAAAGCCTAATGTGCTGAGATTGCTGGTTAAGTATCCTAAAACACTCATCCATTTCGGACTGTGTTGATGTTGTTCCTCTCGTAGTTCTTGTCAGAATACCATCAAGGACTTTTTGGGTAGACGGAAATCTTATTTGCGGGAATTTGTATATCATGATAAAGTCAGCGATTTTTTTCTATTTTGTAGTGAAGAAAGCCCAAAAAGCGCAGTCCATTGATTACCGCTAGGAATAGAGCTGTAGTCAAATGAGAGGCATCAAAAGCTTTCTGGTGAAGCTGTTTTGAGCGCATTCTAAAAGATCTGTATCCTTATTAACACGCCTTCACTTTTGGGAGGCTTCTCGACACTTGCAAGAGCGGCAACGACTCCAGGGAATAAGCCATTTGCATAAGATTGTTTTCGCTTCAACCCTAATATTTTTCCATCTTATACTTCCTGTCTGTTCGAAAGGCGTTCGTCTCCCTCAGGCGATGAAAGGTGTCGTGATAGGTCTTCATAATGAGGCATCCGTTAGAGTAGTTGTCATGACACTTTCAGGCATAGGACAGGTTTCTGTTTTGTAGAGGTCGCTTAGCTAGAGGATGCGCTGATGTACGAGAAAGTAGGTTGTTAGGCAAGCCTAGATGCTGTGATGACTGTAATAATATTAACCGAATTGATAATAGGTTTCGATTAAATAAGCAATCGCCTATGTGTAGACTTCCTGTTTTTGCGCAAACGCTACGCTTAGTCTGTCGTTCGTCACTTTGTATAATTTCATTGTTTCCATGGATGCCGAGCTTTTATATTCGCTTATTGTAAAAAGAAAAACGACTTCCACACGTCAAAACTGCACGTAGTCACATTGTGAGCAATAAACTTTTTAAGAAAAGGGAGTGTTGAAAATGGAATGCTGCAAATTTCTCTGACTAAGCCACGCCATTTTACAAAGTGTGTTCGCGCATTCTATATTCCGAGAAACGCATTTGCTTTTAAGATCGCTGTTATTCTTTCACCTCTACTCCGCATTCGGTTCTTGCACGCATGCACTTGTTTGCTTTCGCTCGTTAAACACGTCTCAGAGCACGTTTTAGACTGCAGGATCTTTTTCTAAAATGTGCTCTCGGACATGTTACATGCGTGAAGGTGAGGACGCGATCCCCCTTCAGTTGGTGAAAGTGTTAGCGGACGCAAAGAAACAGGTGAAGGGCAAGAATCTACCTTCCCCATTCTGACTCTTGGCAACGGCGGCAATTCCGATAGCAATCTAGCTAGCCCCAAAGACGACATCGTGTATTGACCTACGAGTGGATCTTTGCAACTTCCGAGCTGAAAAAGTCCACACTGATTCCATTTGTTACCTTAGTTGCTATTTGTTCTAATGATGCCGCCCTCCGACTAGGATAGATCGGAGAACGAATTTTTCCTGCTAACTGTAAGAATAAAGGGTACGATCCTAGGCAGATGTTTTTAAATTTCCGCTGATTCCATCTCCTCAGTGGTACGCTACGGTAAATTGAAGCCCTGATTACGAGTCTGACATTAGTTGAAGTGGGAAGAGAAGAGAAACTAACTCGCCTTCAGTAGTGGACCACATTTATGAAAAGAAAAATGGTTATCCGCTGCGGCAGAAATGCTTCAGCACACTCTAAATCACACTCATGGCAGAAAATGTTCAATTTCGTGCATCAAAACATGCCACGTAAAGTACTTCTAGAAAGGGCTGGGAATTACTACCTTGGGCTGTTCATAATTTGTTGCTTTACTGTAGCTGCAAGACTAAGCTGCATTCCTCAGTTGCAGGATGTTAGAGTTTCCGTTGTAAAGGTTTCTGTATAAACTATGTGAACGTAAGAAGAGAACTACATCCTCCCCCTCCTCTAGTCTGACACCAAGTCGTCTTACGTAGTGATCCCTCCCCAAATCTTCCTAGCGTGCAGCGTCCCTCAAATCCGTTGGTAGAATGAGCTCGCGACCGACCGATCAACGGCGGTCTGCGATGTAGGCTGACTGTGGTACCATCACTCTCGAGGGTTGTCACGTGAGCACGACGCACACCGCTCGCGGCGTAGTGGCGACCTGGGGTCAGATCTGTGAACGGCTTACAGCAATTTAACGAAGAAAACACAGTCGAAATTCCTGATAGTGCGGCTTATCAAGCGATATGGTGAAACATTTCGGCTGATCTATCCTAAGCGAATAACTAAAGAGTATCTAACTAATTCACTTGAGACTAACCAATCGGCTCCTCACAACAAAATAGGACCTAAACTAGAAAAATTCACAAAGAAAAAACGAAAAAATTACACTTGTTTTCACCGCGATTGTAAGCAGGCAAAGTTATGTGCCCTACTCGCCATGTTAGACCCTGATTAAAACATGCCAGGCAGCGGCCAGCCATTTCTCCACTGCATCGCTGTTTGCCTGTCGAGTATAGTTGTGCTCGAATGACCTATTTGAATGATAGGTATTCGAATGATTTTCATTCGAATTCGATTATTCAAAAAATCGCGTTTTTCGAATGCATTCAAATTCGAATGTTCAAAAAATCAGGATTTCCGAATGTACTCGAATTCGAATGTTCAAAAAATCGCGTTTTTCGAACGTATTCGAATTCGAATGTTCAAAAAATCGCGTTTTTCGAACGTATTCGAAATTCGAATGCTCGAAAATTGCGGGTATTCGAAACCATTCGAATATTCGAAATTTTTGCGAGAGCACAACTATACTGCCGAGGCAGTTGCAGAACCGCGGCTATTTGATTTTTTTGTTTGTCCGTTCGCTTTTGTCTTTTTTAGGTCCTATATTGTTCTCTAATGGTAAGAGCCGCTAGGTAAGTCTCAAGTGGATTTGTTACGTACTTTTTAGTTATGTACTATGTACTACCGTCTAGGATAGATCCCATTTCGGCTGCACCTTCTCCGTTAAATTGCTGTATGTCGTTGATGAATGCGGTCCCTGCTTTTAATCATAACGTTTTATGGCATTTTACTTGAGAAGATCGTGAAGACGGCCAACAGAGCACGCACTAAACAGTGAACAATTTATCAGTAAACCGTTCGCAATACAGCAGCCAACATTCCTTCCTCTCGATTACGTTCCAGTTTCAGTAGGACATTGATTGAGTGAGACGACAGTAATTTTGGTCGCCCTCACCACAAAAACCTTACTGGAGATGGTGTCCTTGCTGTCTTAACGTTCTCCACGCTCCATTACGACTCTTTAAGGACACACCCACAGGGAGGCGCCCAAACCCCTACGCGCCGCTACGCAGTATAAACCGCTCCGCGCGCGTGCCCGGCTGTTTGCATCGTTGCTGTCGCAGCGAGCGGTCGTTCCGTTCTTCGCTTCGGTACTCCATCGTCAGCGCAATCTCCACGCCATCGGGACCTCGACTCGACCAGCCGCGCAGGACTCCATGACGATCAGGACAGGACGCGCAGAGACGACAACAGAGGTAACCGTAGAGACCGACCGAGCCATCGCCCTCGTGAGCGCAGGCTCCAGTGTAGAAGCCAGTGAGGATCTGCGGGTTGCGCTTGGGGCTGACCCGTACGTGACGTGGCGGGGCTCAGCCTTAACTCGTATTAAGTTGTGTTCCTCTATCGATATGAATCGTGTGTATTGAGTTGCTATGAAGTATTATATCTATTGCACACTGTCATACGACTCAAGAGTGGGAAACGGTTTACTCTGAGCGCAGTGGTAAATACCGCAGAAGGTCGACTGGTTCAATTGTATCACGGTAGTAATGTGAAGATGGGCGAGGGATGGGGCCAGCGCAGGTGCAGTCCGTGTGGTTGATCGTAGACAACATCCACATTTGTATGAAGTGTGCTTCAGTCGGGGCAACAAAGGACCTAACCTTAACCTGGCAGGCAATGTAAGAGCTAGCGCGCATGGCTCTGATTATGCCTCACACGTGGCCTCGGGTTGAAGGCCGCATGAGTTCTACCACCAGTGCAACGGACTCACTACGGGCACGACACTTGCTGTTGTTCGGACACGTTATTCACTGCTAATACTCTAGTTGTTCCAAGTTGGTCCGTCTCTGACATAATTCGTTTTTCGAACACTTTGAGTAATTGTGTTTTTTCCGTCGTTCATTCTTTACCGTCTACCTAGGTTAGGCTAAAAATTTAAAATTAGCCGTTGGACCTGTTTATTACGAAATAAATTATAACTCGTTGATTAGTGCTAGTGATACGTGTTATGTGATATTGTCGTTTTATTACAGGAAAACGCGATGTTCTTCGTGAACTACTCCCCATTCGACAAAGCATTTGTTGCTACGGTATATGCGATATGTATGTGTGGCTTTCTTCTCAACTCTTTCCTATTGTTTATAATCATCTTCAAAAGCCCTGCTCACCTATCACCATATCGAATATTTCTCGCCGACACTGCCTTTTCACAAACGTTAACCGTTATTGTTTACATGCTTTTATCGCCAAGGTAGGTAGGATTTTAGGAGTTCATTCCTTATGCTACTGATAAGCTGATGATAACAACTCTTTCAAAGTCTATCTTAATCACTTTCATATTAAAGCTGTCCTGCTCAACATTTCCTTGAGCTTATCTGACCTAAGGGTGTGTTCTGCTGCCTCCGAGGGGAGGGGTAGTCGGCCGTAGTGAGCACCTCAAATCGAGGCTATTGGTCCGGGTACCGTATAAGCGAACCAAAGCTTTATCCATCGGCGCTCGGTGGAATCGCATCAGAGTCGTCTGGGAAGGTTAAAACCCTAAATAAGTCATCGGATTGCAGCCGAATTTGTAGCACGCACAAAATTAACGTTCAATTCCCTTCGCAGTATTCCGTAAAAGTGGAGCGCATGTTGCGTCCCAAGCAGGAAGTTATTTATGCCGATCTGCACACTTATTTTTGTATTTTCAGTCTAAACTACAAAAGATTGTTTTATCTCTGAATTTGAATAAACAGCGATTTTTATACAATATTGCTTAGCTGTTCTAACTGAAAAGTTGCAATTTAGTTTAAAAGAAAAGGTTTGGAAAAGAATTTCAAGGATGGTTTTATATTACTCGTCAATGTGGGTTACGCTGGGAGTAGAAAATGCTTCAGATATTCATAGCAATCAGAGCGCAGACAGAGCACGCGCCAGCCAATCAGAGCAACGACCATGTACGCCCACTCCGGTGGGGGGGGGGCAGGCGTATTCGATTAGGCCTGATAGGTCTAATGCATCCAGATGTAGACCAAAAAACGATGAGTGCAATTTCCCAGTTGTTCCACATTAGTATCACGATTGCATTATATTACCCGTCTAATATGTACCTTCTGCAGGGTCCTTGCCAGCGGGTTCAACATTGTCGTCATATATCTCGGACCGAGCCAGTTTCTCGGACAGACCACTTGCTACATGCTGTATACGACAATGTGTAAGCACATTCTATGTTGTATAGCACTGACAGTAGTCTCTATACTTGGATCATGCCATGTCTTACAGTACACCTATCGATTAACGCCTTCATGTCTTGGATGATCGCCATAATATACAGATATATGTGCCTTCCTTCAACCGAGATCAGCAGGTCAACTGTGATACTAATGTGCTTAGCCGCGTACCTGATCCCGTTGTCTATGGTGGTTAGTTTCACTCTTTTACCAAGGTCACTGGTTAGATAGCGCCGCTATCGGTCTTAGATTTTACTGCTCATAGCTTTTTCAGTACCTGTACCTTCTTAAGCATAAGCTACCGTAATTAATCAGTACAAAGCCTAGTAAACCTTCCATGACTAAGTATTTTGGCGCAATCCTCTTAATATTAGATTGTTTCAAAGGTCTCAGCGTTTTGAGTGCTTTACTTTGAACAACTATAACTTTTTAAAATCGCATCGGATTTAGTCGAAAAAAAAGCACCGCTCGAATCAGCACACTTTTGCCAACGGGTCGTCAATCGACCTATTCCATCAGCAAAAAAAATAGGTGGTCGAGATTCGACAAAATCCACGAAAGCTGTTTTGGCTTGGTCCTGGTTGGTGATGGTTTTACCAGCGATCATCACCATTTTACCGTCATCCATCACACGAACAAATTCAACGATTTTTGCTCAGAATTATAACTGGCAATGAAAAATGTTGTTTGTATATCAACATGAAGCACTGTCTCTCTAGTAGCCTTAGCAGCAACTGGTTGAAAGCAAAGAGGCGAAAGAAAGAGGAAGGTGCCAGAAGTACTGATCCTTGTCCACTTGGCACTCCATTTTTGATGACCTGAAAATTAGCAAAAATTTAGATGGCCAAAGAACAAATTACAAATTTTGGTAGAACAAGACATGCACTTTCGAGTGGCATATAGAACTGAGCAAGACAGACAGAATAAGGCGGAGGAGTTATTGGTGAAGACGATTTTTCTCTTTTTGGCATTTTGTTGATAGAAATCAGCGTGAGCCAGTAAACACGACACAAATTTTAATAGAACAACACATTCTCTTCCAAACGACATACAACACCAAGCAAAAAAGTCCTACCACAGAGCAGGAGATGTCGGTAAAAATAAATCTTCTCTTTCGGACGTCCCAATTTGATGGCCTAAAAATCAATAAAGTGTTTGGCGGATACTAGCACGTACGTAAAAACTACACGTGAGCAATATAGAGCAGGGTGTACGCACCTTAAAGACGCTATTCAAAGAGTCTTGGGCACGAGGCTAGAAAAACCTATACTTGCTCAGCTGTTGCCGAACGGCGAAAACGTGCCGACATACTACCAGCTAGTGAAAACTCACAAGTTGGCAAGAGAAGGGAACGAGACTCAATTCGATAACGCTACTATCAAAACAAGGCCCACCGTGTCACCCTGCGGTGGACCAACTGACCGAATCAGCTGGTTCCTGCAACACCTGCTATCGCCATTGCTCTCGTACGTTCCATCTCACCTACGGAACGTCCAACAATTTTTCGAACAACTTAGACAGTGCAACTTTCGTGAAGAACAACGACTGGTTTATCAGAACTTGACGTGGTTGCCGTGTACGCGAACGTTGATACCTGAAGAGCTGTTGATGCTGCTACCAGCTTTTACGGTTGCATCACCAAAACCTTCAACTTTTCGGGTTGAGCAGAGAAGAAGTGGAGGAGTTGCTACTAAACGTGGTCAAAGTGAGCACATTCCATTTTCAAAACGTGTTCCACAAGCAAACGCGAGGTCTTACAATGGGAAGCAGGTTGGCACCGCTGCTCGCGATCATATTTATGGATTTTCTTGAGCGGCCGGTTTTGTCTACGACAGTGTTACACTTTGGGCGATATATCGACGGCATAATCGTAGACAACGCTACGGAAGACACTTGGACGGCTGAATTCTGCGTTTCCAGCGACCAAGCTAACATCAGAAGCTCTAGGACCGGATGAATTTCTCCCGTTTCTGAACACGAAAGTAAGAATATCAAAGGGTCAAGTAACTAGTTTGTGGTAGGAAACCAACACCTCATAGCATTCTTGTGCACGCAAGGAGTTGCCATCCTACGTATATAAAACAGAATATTGTTTATCATACGATAGCCACGTCTACTGCGCTGACACCTACGAACTCTAGAAAACTTGATAATGAAGTGAGAGAAGTTCTGCGGCAAAACGGATATGGCTCAAGGAAATGTCGTTGTTGGAAACCTCAACGATCACCTGGCGGCTCTCCCTTAGTCATACCTTTCATCACTGATTCCTTCGCTTTGGACGTGAACCGCACCGCATAACGATCTGGGCGCCCTATAAGCCTCATTTTCCGACCACCTCCGTTTTTACGATGCCTACTTACTTAAGCCCTTCGCGTCTATATGAGAATCAATGTGAAAGAACAGACTGTTTGATCTGTGGAGGAGAACACAAAGTGTGCAACATTAGTGGCGTGGTTTACAAAGTGGTCTGCACATCCTGCGAAGAATTCTACTTTGGCGAAACAGGAAGGCCACTAGGAAAGAGAATGGATGAACATCTGAGAGCTCTGCGTAGCCATCAAAGCTACCCAGACTACCCATTCTCAAAACGCTGCGTTCTAAAGCGCACACGTGATCCGCTGCCGCAACTGCGAGTTTCTATACTCCACAGGAATCTGACAGATCCAGTGGAGAGAAAGATCAAGGAGGCGCTGGAGATAAAGCACTGGGAATCACCAATAAATCGGAGAGATGAAATGAAGAATGCAATGAGGCTTATCACCCCATAAGTGTACGCGGCGTGACCGGCTCACAATGATGGCAACATGGAAATATGAGAGAGCGATCACTGCCCACTAAGATATATAAGTAGTCCAGGGACTATTGCGCTTCATTTCCGGCCAAACTCACTACTGAACGTCTTGGTCCCTCCTCCTTTCTGTGATTCCCAGGTCTGTCTGGAAAGTTCGCTATTTGTGTGTAAAATGTTGTTGTAGAGATGTGTAATGTTACTGTTTTTAGACCTGAAGAAGGGCTTAAAGCTCGAAACGTTGTCAATAAAGAGTTGACCAAGTCGACCTTCACTATTGAAAAGTCAAAAATCAATAAAGGACAAAAGAGCAAATTGGTCCAAGATGTGTTTTTGTAGTACAGAAAATTGTCTTCTAGATGCCATGAAAAACTGCGCAAAAAATTCCAAACCTAAGCGGAGAGAAGCAACTGAGCAGATGGGCACTTTTTCACTTTTCACTTTAACGACCTAAAAATTGACAATATTCAGGATGAAAAAAGAAATGCAACATAAGTTCTGATAATGCAAATCATTTTCTTTCGAAAGCTGTATAGCGCTATGCAAGAGACCGCCGACGCAAAATCGTTTAAAAACCCAATATATTATTCAGTCAGATAGAAAAATTCTGTGCAGTGCATTAATGTGCAATGCAAGTTGAATTTTTACCTAATAATAGACTAGTGAAAAATAGTAGCACAAAACGCCGACAACTTTCCGGAGAAACTAAAAGACCGAATTACCAGGGCCCGGATTCATCAACGGTTTACCGGCCGGTAACGTGGAGCTTACCGCGGAACCGAAACACACCACGATTCGTCAACGTAAACCGTTGCAGCGGTTTACCGGCTACAGCATCGGGTAAACGACGCGGTGAAATACTGTTAACGCTCTACTGCTAATAACTGACTCAGTGGCAACGAGTTGGACGCGCTATCAAGTGTAGTCGGACGCATGCGCGACATCCTTCACCCCGTCCTTCGTGAATCACAGGGGGCGGTAAGCTACTGGCAAAGACCCGGTGAGGTAGATCTGTGGTGGCAATTTGCCGGCTCTTTTGTTGATGAATTCGGCCACAAATGTACGTGGTGTGTCATAAATGATGCTTCCTAATTTGAGAGAAATTGTGCACTCTAAGGCATGTCAAGTCCTATTGTTGAATATAATCTGCAAATGCTGGTACAGCTTGTCGTGCAAATCAATTTTTAGATGAGAAATGGATTGAGGTAAAAACTAAAAAGGTCCGCATTGTTGCTAGGAAACCAAATGAATCATTAATACAGTGTACTTTTATGCAATAAATAACCACAAGCATAGCTTAGCTGTTTCTTGAAAAGGCACGTGTTACCGTCGAAAGATTTACTGGCGCAGCTATCTAATAATAGGTATGTTGTAAAAGACCCATTCTCGTTTCTCTAAGGCTCGACTAATTTGTACGTAAACCTGTTTTCTTATAGAACGAAGAGAACCTGTACAAACACGGCCGGATTCATCAACGACTTACAGAGATTTGACAAAAAAGTTACAGCGAAAAATTTTGATAACGCCAACATTTCTTCATTTCGCTTGTTGATAAGTCGTGTTAATTCTCGTTTTTTAAAGAGTTTTCGCTGTAATTTCCCTGTAAAATCTCTGTAACTCGTTGATGAATGCGGCCCCTGGTCACATTCTTACAATATGTGAGGCTTGCTGAGGTGACTACAGGACCGATAGTGGTGCACTAAAAAAGCTACTGGGTCAATTGAAATTCTTTTTGTCAGGATCTTAAACATCATAATCAGATCTGCTTTCCTACGTCTGTTCTGAAGCATCCTTCAATGTTTTGAAGCATCCATCAAATTTCACCAAACATTTTGCGAGTAATAAGATTTTCTAGGTCCCTTACCCTTCTAATGCCGTTGGGAACGGAGTTATAATCTCTCTCTCATTCAAAACATCTCTTATATAGCTTCCGAAAAAAATTATTTTAGACACTTTCTAGCAGCTCTGTGTCTTTCGTTTTAAAGGGATTACGTACTATTTTTTTGACATAACTTCCAGCGCAGCAGCACCAGAACGATTACTTTGCACGTCAGAAGCTAAACAAAATGGCAACTATTGAAGATTCGAGGCACACGTGGTTTAAGACAAACTACTATACACTGGATTCGATCGAAAACCTTGGGATAATTGGATGATTCGGATAACGACAATTCCGCGGGTCCCAGATTTGTGGATGATTCGGTCAAGGGCAATTTAGCGGTCTCGGATTTTTGGAGGGTTCGGATCGGGATATTCGAATCTGTGTGCATGTAGTAGTTCTGTTGATAATTTTTGCGCTGAGCTTCTTTTGCTTTTTTCGTACAGATTTAGCTTGAGCAGTTGCGAGGACGACTTCTCGATTGAGGTCGTCCTCGCAACTGCTCAATTGAGCTCTTGTACTTCTCGATTGAGGTCGTCCGGATCGAGAAGCATCGTCAAAGGAGAAGTATTCTTTTGCAAATCGATCGAACCAGCGGGTACACCCTAGCAGTGGAGGGAGACTCAGGACCAATCAGCGACATAACCTGCTGATTGGCCTCGGTTGGGAAGCCGGAGCGGAAGCATCGAAGCAAAATGATGCGGTAGTCAGTTCGGCTGAACATGATAATACCGATGGATTTTCGTAAGCTAGGGGAAAGGCGAATGTATTGATTGAGGTTTAGATCAGAACGCTATGAACGCAAGGATGCATCACCTGTCACCTGTATCACCTGTCGTCCCGTTGATCATCGACTTGCTCGAGCGGGCGCCAGCAGCGTCTCCATTCGTCCCTGTCGCGTGCCAGAGTGGTCCAATGGATCCTCCTCGCTCGAGGGACACGAAGAGCGTCATATCGGTCGTTCAGGGCTTTCACGAAGAAGTCCGACCAAGGCGTTGGTGAGCGTCCTGGTGTTCTTTTGACATCCCGCGGAATCCAATCTGTGACGACTCTCGTCCAGCGGGTGTCTGCGAATCGCATTACGTGGCCGGTCCACCTAATTTTCGACGACTTAGCCCATGCGACAGCGTCTCTGATCTTCGAACGTCGGCGAAGCTCGAAACTCCGGAGGCCTTCTCTCACTTGCGTGAGTCGTGTCACTCCGAGCATCGTCCTCTCGATTCCACGCTGCGCGACGCTGATCGCGTGTTCATCCTGCTTTCGTATAGCCCAGGTCTCTGAGGCATATGTTAGGGCAGGAAGAACAGTGGAGTCGAATAGGTGGGCACGGAGTCGGACGTTCTTCGTCTTCTTCGCGACTTCTTCGACGCTTTTGAAAGCTTCCCAAGCCGCTCGTTTCCTCCTGCTCAGCTCTGGTGCTAGGTCGTTGGCCATGTTGACTTCGCGACCCAGAAACACATAACTGGAGCATTCGGAGATGTTCGTTCCGTTGAGCGAGAATGGGGCATCAGAAACCCATCCGTTCTTCATGAACATCGTCTTCGTAAGATTCAGCTGCAGTCCAACGCTTCCACATACACGATCGAAGTCGGCCAGCATTCGTTCCGCCTGACTGATGCTCGGTGTTATGAGCACGATGTCGTCAGCGAAGCGAAGATGGCAGTTGCCGGCCGTCGACCTTCACTCCCATGTCTTCCCATTCTAGTTCGCGCATGACGTTTTCGAGGGTGGCGCTGAAGAGCTTCGGGGATATGGTATCCCCTTGTCGAACCCCTCTCTTCACGTCAATGACGACGTCGTTGTAGAATGGTGAGATCTTGGTCGTGAATCCACTGTACAGCTCTCGAAGGACTCTGATGTACTGAGTAGGAACGCCTGGGTGAGCAGGGCTTCCATGACCGCTTCAGTCTCGACGGAGCCGAATGCCTTCTTCAGGTCGATGAACGTAAGGCACAGCGGCAGCTTGTACTCTTGCGACACTTCGATGAGCTTCGTAATGGTGTGTATGTGGTCGATCGTGCTGAATCCTCTCCGAAATCCTGCTTGTTCGCATGGCTGTCCTTCGTCCAGCGTTCTACTAATCCTATTCAGGATGACTCGAGTGAACAGCTTGTAGACTACGGACAACAGGCAGATCGGGCGATAGTTGCCAATGTCGTGCACGTCTCCCTTCTTGTACAGCAGAACGGTCTTGCTGGTCTTCCACTGAGATGGAACCTTGCATTCGGACAGGTAGCGTGTGAAGAGCCGCGCCAAGGTGTTGATGAGCGCTGGCGGGAGGTTCTTCAGGTGTTCAGCTCTGATCCTGTCCGAACCGGGTGCTGTACGTTTCTTCACCGACGAGATGGCGTGTCGGATTTCGGAAGAGAGAACAGAGGGGACGACGTATCCATCCTGCGGAAGATGGCATGGGGGCAGGTGGACGTGGCTATCGAAGAGATCGGAGTAGAAGTCGTGGATGACTTTCTCCATGGTCCTTCTGGAAGAGGTGATGGTTCCGTAAGGACGTCGGAGAGCGGTCATCTTGGTCTTGAAGTTGGCGAAGTTTCGGCGGGCATTGCGGATGCTCAGCCCTGCCTCTGCTGCTTCAGCCAACACTTCCGCCCTTCTCTCTTTGAGATCTTCCTTTATCGCCGCTCTGCATAGCTTTGCATGCTCGGACGTCAGTTGGTAGTTGCCTGACGCTCGTGCTGCTCCACGCTGGCGTGTCAGCTTGAGAGTTTCCGGAGACAGGCGTCTCTTGGTGGCCTTTAAGCTCTCGGCTCCCTTAGCACTATCGTGGAGATGGTGCACGAAGCGATCGTATTCCTCGTCGACGTTGTCCATGACGGCATCTTCCCAAAGGCCGACAAGAGAGGTGTAGAGATCCCAGTTGATGGTCGTTCTGGGATTCCTCTTCTTGAACTTCGCGGCCTTCTCTCCTTGAAGCGAAAAGCGGAACCTCGCGCGAAGGAGGCGGTGGTCCGATCCCGTGTAGAACTTGGGGACAACGGAGACATCGGTCAGGCAATACATGCGATTGAAGATGATGTGGTCGATCTCGTTGTGAAACTGGCCACCGGAGGATTCCCAGGTCCATCGTAGGGAGGGAGGCTTCTGGAACTGCGAGTTTCCATGGATGGTCTTGGTCGACATGATAAACTCAGACAGCCTTTCACCTTGCTCGTTCCACTCCAAACCGTGGGTTCCGATGTGAAGTTCTTCCGGCGACCTTCGTGGCCCGATCTTGGCGTTGAAGTCGCCGACGATCACCTTGTAGAAGGTGAGATCTTCCTTATAGAACTTCTCCAGCTCCACGTAGAAGGCCTCGACGTCTTCGTCGTCGTAGTCGGATGTTGGGGCATACGCGACGAACACTGTCAAGGCTGGCACGGAGCCATATCGCTTCAGTCGCAGACGTCCGATTCGGCTTGTCAGAGACTCGTACGAATCGATGTTCATGGCCAAGTGCGTGTTCACGAGGACACCAACGCCGCCTACTCCCCTGCTGTCGCATGTTCCGAGGAACAGTTCTTCTCCGGAGTCGTAGGCGGCGTGTAGAGGGTGGTGTCTTCTCGTCTCGGTCAGTCCGATGACGTCGTACTTGATCTTCCTGGCTTGCATCATCAGGTCCTCGACGGATGCTTCCGACGCAAGCGTGCGGGCGTTGTAAGTACAGATCGTCATCCTAGTCCTTCTCAGTTTGCGCAGCCTGGTTAGGCCCTGAGATTTTAGCAGCCTCTCCGTACTCGTCCTTCCCATCGCTGCAGAAATGGGGGCTCTTTCGGGGTCAGGGGAATGAGGCCCTTTAGTGCTGCTGTGTTTGACTGGAATACAACACGGGTAGCTAGTCAGGCTCTGTCGTGCGGGCGGGGTACTCCGGGCAGCCAGCCAGACTGCCCGAAGGGACGGGGCGAGACTTAAGGCGGCCTCGAATCGCCTTACATGTACTCCCAGTCTACCGAGTGCAAGCTTTTGGCCGAGCCGACACAGTTACAATCCGCACAGTCACGGACACATCCACGCACACTGTGCACGAACATGCCGCTCCCACGCACAAGGAACGCGTCGACCCGACACAGCAGGAGCAAGGAATCCATCCCCTGCATCCCACCTGCGTCTCTGGGCAGTACACGGTCGCATTTGGTTCGCGTTTAATTCCCCTATCCACCACCCGGGGATGCGCCACGTGGCCCTGCGACATGCGGCCCAAGATCCCTCTTAACAAGAGAGCCCGAAGGCTCTCTATCGAGGGAGATCCGTGGAAGGATGCATAGTAACATGATATAACTCGGAACCTGTTAGAAGATATGTCATTTTACTTGAATGCATCAAAAATCCTCGAAACTTTCCGGACACCCTGATAATATGATTCATAAAAAACCGACGCTCTACAAAAACAAATGTTCAAACCACATTTCGGACACTTTTTTTTAGTTTTTCTATTAACCCGTGACAAAAGTGTGATCAAGAGTGGAAGGATTCATAAGAGCGGTCGCAAAATAGTTTCAGGTCACATCAATTAACCTGCGTACGTCAAATAATGCCACCGAAGCTGATATAGTAACAGATTCGATGATTCCAAACATGCGATCATACAGGATGGTCATAACAGCAGATGTTCGTCAGGTACGTTGAAATTTTCGATATCTCGGTTCTTCTGCTTCAATAAAACGAATTTCTTGTTATTCAGGGGTTATTCTTAACGAGGAAGGGAAACACGGTTCTTTTCGGAAATGTACTGGCAAAATTAATGCAACAGGTGGCAGTCGCCTTGTGAAGCCTATGGTTTCTTCACGTTTGGTTCTCGTCAGTGTCAACCGCCACTCCGTTTTTCGTTGACGTCTGTTGTTTATGGTAACAGAGGTCTAAAAAGCATTAAAAACTGAACTAATTGCTGGCCATTCCATAGTACTGCTTAGGTACGCTATCACCCCTCCATGAACTAAGCAACGGCTGATAGGTGCGAGTGTCTAACTAAGAGATGCATCAATGCCGACCTTTTTGCTTAGATCTTCATATCAAAAGCACTTTCACCAATGCTTCTTTATGTATATACAATCTCTTTAAGGCTCTTAGAACAACGGACTCGTCCGCTCCGATCAAGGCGTACAAAATCTATGTCCGGTCTATAGTGGAGTGAGGCGCTACTGCTTTTTCCTGCCTGAAAAGGGATAAAAAACTCCTTGAAGCAAAACAAAATAATTTTCCTGAAAATTAGTGGCACGTTGTTCTGGTGTTGACTATCGTTATATACCTTGTGGTTTGGTTAGGCGCAAAATGTTTGGTTTGCTAAGCTTAGAGAGCAGGAATCAGAGGGATGATTTAGCAATGGCGTTCAAGATTATCACTGGAGGGACGAATATCAACTCTGCCACTCTCCCTATATTTTTGCCTTCACGTACTAGAGGGCGATCTCTAAAACTTAAGAGTTTTCTTGCTAAACCAGGTGTTATGTCAAGGTTCTTTTGGCGAAGAGTTATTCCTCTGCTTAACCATTTTATCGCTAAAGGCGGACTATCCCTTCAATTAAAATCCTTCAAAAAACTGGTTTTCCGGACGTTGGATACGAAATCTCAATTGCTGCTCTCCTCTGTACTAGTTGCACTTCTGTTGTCCCTCCGTATTCGTATTCCTTGTTCCTGCCTGTTGTTTCAGTTTGCCTACTGCTCCATTAGTTTGCTTGTTTCAAGTATTCATTCACTCTTTTTTTCAATTAGTTCGATTATGTAGTTCACGTGCTCCGGATGATTACACCCATCCGTTCTGCTTGTTGTGGTTGTGCTACTGCATGTTCACGCATACGTTGACGCGTCCATAAATAAAATAAAACAAATAAATAAAATATTTTTATATCCTTTGAGGGCACCTGTAGCGAAGTCAGAGGAGGTGCCGGCTGTCACGTAAAACCGATTCCAGGTTCCTAGTTCGGATTTTCCCCCCAGGCCAACCAAACCTTCCGTCCCTCCGGGTGTCGGCGAATTGGTACCAGATTCCTCAGGGAAGGATAAAATTTATCGGCTGGCCACCGCAAATCATTGTATGGCCAAATACGCATTCATATCGTCTCCATCACATCCCGTAGAAGTAGATTGAGTGGCGCCTTTCAAAAGGGCTTGAATAACGCCGTCTTAATCTCCTATCCTTACATCCTTTGCGACCATCTGTTTGGAAGACATGTGAAAAGATGTTGTCGTTGTAGAATGGAGAGATCTTGGTCGTGAATCCACTATACAGCTCTCGAAGAACTCTGATGTATTGAGTAGGAACGCCCTGAGTGAGCAGGGCTTTGACGAACACTTCAGTTTCGACGGAATCGAATGCCTTCTTCAGGTCGATGGACGTAAGGTCCTTTTATACTTCGTCGCTGCGCGACGCGATGGCCACGCAATGAGGCCAAATTGATTGATCGCGTCGCCCGGCAGCTGTCCGGAATGAATCGCGCGAACACGCGACCAATCGCGTCGCCTAGCGTCGGATCACGTCGCGCTCGAAATGGGTGCGATGCGATGGATCGCGGTAGAATGGGGCGATTTTGGCTCCGATCAGCTGATTTTCGCAGTGCGGCCTCGCACTCGCTCTTTTTAAATTGCTTTATTTTTCTTCGGAGACCACCTTTATTTGTTTTGGGCTTCTCCGTAAACTTTTCAATCCCGTTTCAGGTCCAGGGCGCCCGGCGATTGAAGTATAAACGGGGCCTGAGGTACAGCGGCAGCTTATACTTTCCCGACACTTCGATGAGCTTCGTTATGGTGCGTATGTGGTCGATCGTGCTGAATCCTCTCCGAAATCCTGCTTGTTCGCATGGCTGTCCTTCGTCCAGCGTTCTGCTAATCCTATTCAGGATGACTCGAGTGAACAGCTTGTAGACTACGGACAACAGGCAGATCGGGCGATAGTTGCCAATGTCGTGCACGTCTCCCTTCTTGTACAGCAAGACGGTCTTGCTGGTCTTCCACTGAGATGGAACCTTGCTCTCCGACAGGTAGCGCGTGAAGAGCAGCTCCATGGTGTTGATGAGCGCTGGCGGGAGCTTCTTCAGGTGGTCGGGTCTAACACAGCGGTAATCGGTACTGGAATATCCTTCATGGAATAGAAAGACGTTTCAGGATGGATAATCCCGTAGGTTAGCACCTCTCAGAGGGATCCAAACATAGGTAAGCGAACAAGTAATAATGTGTAGGGCTGTATGCATTGTTGGCTATAAACTGCCCATGTTGAGAACTCTATCAGAGGACCTAAATCTTGAACGGAAGACCTTCATCACTTTTCACGGTTACGCTCGAGTCGGCGGTTCTATAAGTACAACAAAACGTGGTAAAATACTACAGCGTGGCCTACTGTAATAAATTATCGAGCCAGAGTTTTGCGTTTATTTCTAAGTGTCTTGCCATTGGGGTAATTGCTTCACTTCACTTTATTAGGACGTGAACAAAAAACGTAATACGTTCGTGTTTGAAGAACCACAAAAACAAATCTACTAATTAGGAACAAGCACACTAGTAAAGGCCCTGATCGGGCAATACAGCGACATATTCTAAGGGGAAAAACAAGAACTGTGAAAAGGAAGCTAAAATAAAAGAGCATCTGATGACCAGTAAACAGAAACGAGGCGAAGAAGGCGACTAGAAATTGAGAGTTGCGAAGGTTTTAATCGGCGGTCAAGATGCTTTCAAATTTAGGGAGGGCAACTTTTGTGTCGCAAAAACTGGAAACTTTCTCATCTTAATTAGGTGTTGTTGTTATCTCAGCTATGTTTCAGCCTGGTCTCCTTTATTCTATTGTATGTTGTTCAGTGCTACTAATTCCAATATACACCACAATGTATGTTTGCCGCAGGAAAATCCACTCTAAACTGGAAAAAACTTCCCGCTCACCGCAGACTAGGCTCCACGTCAAGCGCCTGGTTAAGGTAAGTCTTTTTATTCACATAACTTATCTGCTTTAGGAAGCCATCGGACTGTCTGGGAAACGTTTGCGAATAGGATTGGCAGGTGTCAAACTCCATGCAAACATAGATTCTGCTATCAGACGAATGAAAATCTTTCCTTCTTGAGCGAGTTCGTAAAGCTATCTTTTGGCACTAAAAAATAGCTGCCTTCCTGTTTTCTAAAATAAGCTTCAAACCATGATTTTTCCTCTAAGTCTAAAATTTTGAAACAAAACTTTAAACAATGTGTTCCTTTTTGTGTGGATGAACTGAAACTTCAAGAAATGTTTTACTAAAATTTTCCTTGAACAAAAGATTATTCTTACTTTTTTGGCAAGGTTCTCATTTAATGCAAAATACTCTTCGAAGGGAAAGAGTTCGCTTTGATTTTAAAAGTGTTTGGTTATCCAAAAGAGTCCGTTATGATTTGAAAAGTATCCAGTTTTGTGTGAAAAATGTCCAATTGTATTTGAAAAATGTTCAATTGGCCTTGAAAGGTTTTCCATTTGATTTGAAAAGTTTCCAGTTTTACATGAAAATTGTCCAATTTGACCTGAGAAGTCTCCGGTTTGATTTGAAAAGTGTCCAATTAAACTTGAGAAGTGTTTAACGTGATTTAAAAAATGTCCCATTCAACGTGAAAATGGTGAATGTGGCCCAATTCTCGATGCCCCCCTGTCGAACTCGATCGCAGACCATTGTTTAAAGAACACAAAAAATATGCGCCAGCCGACTGCACTACCCTCGTTCTACACGACTATGGAAAAGTTCCAACTGATTTTCCATGTCCGGCTATCGTAAAACCAGGACATCGTGTCAGAATAGTCTTAATGCTTCTGTGCCACGCAGGTTTGTTATACCGGAACAACCTTATTCGGCCTGACGTTTCGACAACTTCGTCGTTTTCAAAGGCCTGAAAGAAGTTCGAAACCTAAGACCAGACACTCACTTCGGCAAAAGACGTCCTTGTCCAGCTCTGTCACTTTCAATATTTTCTATTACATATAGGAAATATTGAAACTTACATAGCTGGAGAAGGAATATTATAACCTAACATCCCCTCATATAATATAATAAAAATAATAAAAAGAAAGTTTAGAGGAACTATTGAAACTGACAGAGCTAGAGAAGGACGGTTTTTTGTCGAGATGAGTATCTGGTCTTAGGTTTCAAACTTCTTTTAGGCCTTTGAAAATGACGAAGTTGTCGAAACGTCAGGCCGAATAACGTTGTTGTTGCTCCACTATAACAAACCTGCGTGGCACAGAGGCATTAAGACTATTCTGACAGTACCGACTGAACTCTTTAAAAAAACACGGACAGTTCTTCTCCCGTCCCCGACCTGTAAACCTAGAACTCTACCGTGCGCTTATTAGCTGAAATAGAAGTGAAATGTGAATGATACATTAAAGTGCTTTAATTAAGGCTCTCATGCTGCAGTCATTGGTACCAGTGCTTGCAATATTTCCGCCTGTAATCGCTTATCTACTCATGCAGTTTGGAGTTATTGGACAGCAAGTTCCCAGCTACTTTATTTTGCCCAGCCTCAGTGTTGGTGAGTCACTTTTATATAGTTGATCTCATGTTTCAAATCAAATGCAAGTCGCGACGAGATGGACAAGTGCATGGCGCAATTTCTTCTCCTAACTGCAATAAAATTTGCTGTTACAGGATGTTTTGTTGCGATCAGAACTCTTGCGCCAGGCGGGACTCGAACCCGCATCTTCTGCTTTCCGGGCAGCGATGTTCACCTTGCACCACCGGCGCGCTATGACCGCACGTAACATCCGCAATCCCCGTAGCACTGGTGGGTGCTGACAGACCTCGAGGATATCGCGGCGTTACGTGCAGTCATACAGCGCCGGTGGTGTAAGGCGAACATCGCTGCCCGGAAAGCAGAAGATGCGGGTTCGAGTCCCGCCTGGCGCAAGAGTTTTGATCGTAACAAGACATCCTGTAACAGCATATAGGCTCTCTACCAGCCGCTCCAGTCTTAATCAAATGTGTTAAAGCATTGCAATAAAACTGTTCTTGTCATAACTGCGCTTTAAAATAAGCTTTGACATACTGATCTTCCTAGAAAAACAGAAACTTTCCAAAATTCCAAAGGGTGTCTTCACTTTTGGGGCTGGCAAATTTTAAAATTTCATGGAATGTAGTACCAGATTTTCTTTTGAAAAATATTATTTTCACTTTTCGGGAAGTGTACGCTTTGACCTAGAAGAGTTGGATGTGATTTTTTTCCATTTTTTTCGTTTTTTCATTCCAAAGCTTTTCGAAGCGTTAGTCTTTCTTTGGAAAGCGTCCGATTTGTTTTGAAAAATATATAGTTTGACTTAGAATGTCTATATCTTGTGGAAGCGAATAAAGTAAAAGAGTTTGCCTTACGGGGAAATCCACGAAGTTCCTCCAAAGATTCCCAACGAGACCTATATGATTTTGTAGGGCATGAGACGTGGAGCACAGAAGTGTTCTTCGTTTTTGCTACGGGTCACTGGGTGGTCCGAAAATGACGAAAAACCGTCGCAACGCAACCCAGGATTGGGGTTCTGATCCGGACCTATCCATATTGCTGCAGCGGTTTTGCATCTTTTGCCAAAGCTGTCACAACGATGTTTTGTTGCGATCAAAGCTTCTAGCGCCAGGCGGGACTCGAACCCGCACCACCCTCTGACCGGAAGGGAATGCTCTACACCTTTACACCACCGGCGTTTTGGTGGATGTTCGCCTTTGGAAAATGCCTAGGGGGTTCGTCGGCGTTCAGCCACGGTGTAAAGGCGTAGAGCATTCCCGCCCGGTCAGAGGGAGGCGCGGGTTCGAATCCCACCTGGCGCTAGAAGTTTTGATCGCAACAAAACATCGTTGAAACGTAAATTGTTTAGTTGAATAGAGGGAAAAATTCTGTACAGAAAGTGGCATTAATGCGCAATGCAAGTTTAGTTTTTACTTAATAATAGAAAAAATAGTGTCACCAAACGCTGAAAACTTTCCGGAAAACCTAATAGCTGCATTCGCATTCGTTTTGTCTTCACATTATCACGAAGATGTAGAACGCCCAATTCGCAAAGGCGGTGCTTCACACGGACGTTTTTCGTTTACACTAATTAATTTCATTATTTCTATGAATCTGTTCAGGACCACTGCTGGATCCGCTGATCACCACTTACTACGTGTATCCCTACAGAATATACGTGAAGCAGCTGTTTTTCCCATGGATGAAAGAGCGGACGACACGAACAAGCATTAGTGCTTAGAAGCGCCTTACGAACTGGCCTGGCTTCGCGGGTGTCACCACGTGGAAAACTGAGTTCCGTGGAAAACGTGGCTGTAAAAAAACTCACAGACGAAGACGTGAAGGCAGAACTGATATTCTTTGAGCTGTAAAGGTGAAAGCGGTCCTAAGAGACCGCAGAGTGTCATAGTGAACGTCACACATGTATGTAATTTCTACCAACACCTTCACATACATAGATAGCGGTCAAGATCAATCACTTGGCTCCTTTTTTGATTCTGTTTGCTTTTGTTCTTCTATCCCTTCTGTAATGCTGTCATCCTACGGTGTCTGTGCAATTGATTTTGCACCATCTTTTCTATGAGCCCGTTTTCCAAGCAGACTACAATTTTTTCATCCTTTGGTTGTCAGTTGACATTCCATTGAATCTTCCAGCAGCGTAAGTTTGATGTCTTACGTGTACAGTGAAGCGCGACATAGATTTAAATATTGTATCAGAAGAACAATAAAATGTAAAATCTAAAAAAATGTAAATGTAAAATGTAAAATTACATGAAATTATATACAACTTCAAACATATATTTAAACAGCTCCATTTGAGGTCCTATTACGATCCCTTCCTCACAGCGTTTGCTACTAAGTCGCTCAGGGAAAAAATAGGCATTCGAAAAAAGACAGCGCATGAAGCGCAGTCGGAAGAGAAGCCGGCCGTTGCAGGTACCCTATACCAGATTCATGGCTCGGATCCCGCCCAGCCCAACCAAACCTTCTAGCCTCCGGTTTCGGTGAATCGGTACCAGACTTTTTTTAGGAAAGATAAAACGATGAAATTCCATCGGCTGGCGACCGCAGTTCATTGTATAGACCAAATACGCATTCAAATGGCCCAGGATATACTGTAGAATCAGAAAGCGTGGCGCATCCCAAGAGAGACTACGTCATGCTGTCTTTTACCTTTCCTCTTTACAAACAGGTTACTATTGTAAAGCCCACCTGAGTCTTTCTTTCAGACATGGTTTTTTCTGCATTCACAGGTCAGCCCTACAACTCGATCATCTGTTGGCTGTTCGTTGTCAAAGCTTTCATATGATTTCTTAACTTCTTCAGTACCTTTTCTGTGAGTAAAGTTATCACCTTCCAAAGAGTGCATGCATTTTTTGAGACACACTGTAGTTCAAAGCTCAGCTAGTCGCCTATCCAAGAAGTAGCTTCGTTTTGAGCCTCAACACAAGAGTTTTACAACTACAGGTACAGTAGACGACTCTCGGCAGCAGCGCTTTTCCAGCCCGTTTTCGTCTATTTGACTCGATCAAACAGTGCCCGTTCTATACGCGATAACTTCGTCGATGAAGCTTATCATACGCAAACTCGTTCTTTTCCATCAATATCCCTTCGACATCTTTCGATCATCTGCCTCTGTCAGAACTCTGGATACACGACATGCCTCATACAGTGAATTGACAAGCTGAAGCTAAACTGGCGTAACTAATTAACTCTTAATTCGTGATTTTTTTCTCACACATTTGTTGAAGTTGTTGATGTTTTTTAATCTTTTAGTTCTGGGGGAATCTGATACTCCAACACTGTTGCTTCCACCCCGCCCTGATGGTGATTCTATTTAATTACTCCGACAACCCTAACGTGTCTCGCAATTGCGCTCTTCGCGCGACTTTGGGACATCATTGATCTATGGAAAGTAGGTTTTGTAAACCTTAAAATTCGCTAATGTCTAGGATCTGCGGCGTGCTTTATTGGCATCAAGCCGTTCACCACTTCCATGCGTTCATCATAGACATTCTCTCCGGACCGTCCAGTAACGCTATTCGTTTGTGCTGCGCAGTACTGGTGCCCTCAGGTGGCTCCTCCGCAACCGCTCTCATGCTCAACAGCTTGTGTTTCCGGATATCGTTGACAGGCCTTCCGAATACAGACGCCAGGCTTCTCACTCTTTTCTTCATACTGGATCCAATTGCTGGTCCCCCTTTACTTCCCTTCCCCCCCCCCCACCCCACCCCACCTTCCTGATCCCAACTCCTGGCCCACTTCCTTGTTTCCACTATTGACCTCCTTACTGGTCTCTTCTTGCTGGTTTCCCCGTCTTGGTTCCTCCTTCAGGTTGTTTCTCTCCTTCCTGGTAGCTCTCCTGGTCCACCCTGGAGGTCCCCCTTACTTCCCTTTTCCACCACCTCCTTAGTGGTCCTTTCATGCTCACGGCAGACGTCGGTGACACCTACTCGGAATCAGGACGCTCAGAAGCCGCGCAGATGCCGCTGTGTCTAGCAAGAGGAGACTGTGCTTCCTCTGCTGCAGCAGCAACATCCCGTGTTGAATTCTGAATGCGGCCGCTCGT
This sequence comes from Heligmosomoides polygyrus polygyrus, assembly GCA_947396885.1. NCBI lineage: Eukaryota > Metazoa > Nematoda > Chromadorea > Rhabditida > Heligmosomidae > Heligmosomoides > Heligmosomoides polygyrus. The sequence goes on from OX377204.1 coordinate 4,291,884, forward strand.
CGCACAACGACGGCATCAGCTCTTCTGACTCCAGACGCCTGCTTCGCACGTAGAGGACCTGTCTTCTGCATGCAGACGCTCAGAAACACTCGCACATGCCGCTGTGTCAAGAAAGAGGCTACTCTTCCTCTGCTGCAGCAGCATCGCATGTTGAAAGGCACATCTTGTCCGCGTGGAGTTCGATGAGGCGTATCTCGCACAGGTTTAATCACTCGAACGTCAACGAAGGCTAACTCCATTATATGGTGGTAGACAGATTTTTCTAACTATCTGGTTTTGTTTTGCTCTTTTCGGGCCTTTGTTATTGCGGATGTCAATATGCAAAATAATTAAACAAACGAAATTTAGCTACAGCAAAGAGGATTCTGGGGAAACAGTTGCCCTATTTCTGGATGGTCTTCCTACTTAGGATTGCATCCATGTTTTAACTGTCGATAGGGGAGCCCATGGATCGAAACTATTGACTGATCTGTCACATATTGAACGTATCATTTTTGTTCTACCATTTTGACTTTCTTAAGCGCCCTAGATCTGATTAAACTGTGTTGAAATCCTTAAAAGTGTACCAGAAGGGTAGGAACGATTATTTCTGCCTCATGTCTACTAGTAATAAGCAGACGATAAATATAGTCAAGGTTAACTCATCTAGTAGCCGATGGTCTAGTGTGGGTCGATTATGTCAGGGTCGATCTGCCTTGGGTTCATCTTGTTCGAGTCCTTGTATCTTTATATTATTTTTACGAGTGTTTCAACTTTTCTCAAGTTTCACCGCTACTGATAGCTTCACGTTGCAACTCTAGAGTAGGGACTATCTTATTTCCCGTGGTAAAATTGACAGAATTTGAGCAACAAACTCTTAAAACAAAGCTGTTATCCACGGCTCCTTCCCGAGTGTGGCGCTTCTTTTCTGCACTGTGGGTCTTGATCCCACATCAGCATTTATTAGCCTCCTATTGTTTATTTATTTATTTAATATTGTGTTCGTTTCGAGTGAATGATATTTGTATTTGTAGAAAAAATCGTGGCGTCTGTCAATTGCAAAACGGCGCTCAAAAAAGGTTTCTTCAAATCTTTTTTGGCTCGTGTTCTTAGAAGTTGTGGTGTAGTACATACATCCTGCACAGTGAAGGTAACGGTAGAGAGACCAGCTATGAAAAAGAAAAAACGTTATGGTTAAACGTTAAAACGTTAATCTGTCTTCACTGGTACCTCCGATGCTTTGATTTCCATGGAAACTTTATTTTTTGTGTGCCTCAATAATGAGTTTCCGTATCGCGTGTAGCTCAGTCGAAGGAGGCGCCGACTGCCGCTTGCACTCGACACCAGGGTCCTGGTTCGGCTTTTCCGCCCAAGCCAACCAAGCCTTCTATCCATTAGGGGTCGGTGAATTAGTCCCGGACTCATCTGGGAAGGATAAAGCTCTGACTTGTTCATCGGCTGGCCACCGCAAGTCATTGTATAGGCCAAATACGCATTCAAATTGCCTCCACAGCATTCCATAGATGTAGAATGCGTGGCGCATCCCAAAAGGGATTGAGTAACGCCATCCTTTATCCTTTTATCCTTTATCTTAAACCGACTTTGATGCGAATCTATGACGAACCGTTTATTCCACAACTGTATTTCATACGATCCATAATTAAACGAAACGTTTGTTCACGTTATTTGCCCTGCAGAACGACTGCGATTCTATTTAACAGACGAATGTGAGACATAACTCTGCTTCGAAAAAAATTTGGAGATTGGATAGGCTTCTAAGTAAACGTTTGCATTTGTATGCGCAACGCGTCTTCCCTACTATGTCTCTAAAAAAGCAGAAGTTCACGCTCAAAAGGCAGTTCAACCGACTCGACAGTACAACTGAGCTTGCCCCTTGTGATCCGCATTTAAAATACCAAAACCGACTGATTTCCGGTTGATAACCTGTGCCGAACTCTCGCTCAATCCCTTGTGAGATGCGCCACGCATTCTACTTCTACGGGATTTCGTGGAGGCGATATGATACGTATTTGGCCATACAATGGCTTGCCGTGGCTAGCCGATGAACAAGTCAGCGCCTTATCCTTCCCAGAGAAGTCTGGTACCAATTCACCGACCACGGAGGGATGGAAAGCTTGGTTGGCCTGGGCGGGAAATCCGAACCGCCTCGTATCGGGTTCAGGCGACAGCCGGGACCTCATCTGACTGTGCTACACGCGCCCACATAGAAATATTAGGTTGGTGCATAAGTTCTCGGACATTTGATCCCTCCCGAATTGAAAGCGCATTTTCCCGCCAAATTTCTCACATGCATCAACGCGTAAATGATCGATCGATAGAGAAAGGAAAGATCTACAAGACTGTTCCTAACATTTACCTCTGCGTTGTTAACGTCAGCTATTATGGCTAAGCAATTCATCCCAACTGAGACGCATATTCGGCACGTCATGTTATTCGTGCATCAATCTGGCCTCAATGCCAACGAATCGTATCGTCGCCTGAAGGATGTTCACAACAGAGTGCTCCTGCTCGAAGTACTGTGTACCAATGGCTCTCGAAGTTTGCAGTTGGTGAATTCTCCGTTGAAGATGATGAACGAGAAGGGCGCCCGATGACGCTGGATTTGGATGGCCTCCGAAGTAGAGTGGAAGCGGACCCATACCAAACCACTCGCGAACTATCAAGCACTCTTGGTGTTAGTCACTCAACAGTCGTTCGAGGATTGAAGTCGATTGGCAAGGGGCAAAAATTGGGTCGCTGGGTACCTCACGACTTGACACAACATGGCATGTATCGCAGAGCCGATGACGCTCTGTCTCTCCTTACCCTCAGACGTACCCACGGATGGCTGGACAACCCTGTCACCGGGGATGAGAAGTGGATGCTCTACTCTAATTATCACCGGCGTGCACAGTGGGTTGACGCAACTGGAGAGGCAGAGGACGTTCCGAAACCCGACCTTCATGTGAAAAAGGTGATGCTATGCGTTTGGTGGAGCGTTCTTGGCGTAGAGCACTGGGAGCTGCTGGACGTCAACCAACTGAGGAAGTTGGGAGCCCACCTTCAAACTAGACGAGGAGAGCAAGTGAAGGTGTATGTACTTTCAACACGACAACGCTAGACCGCATATTGCTAGAGCGACGGCGGCTGAGTTGGCGGACTACGGATGGACCGTTCCTCCACATCCACCTTACTCATCAGATCTCGCTCCTTCTGATTATCATTTGCTTTCAAGCCTTCAACGCTATTTGGACGGCCAGCAATTTAGGAACCGAGAGGATGTCAAGGAGGCACTGCTCACATTTTTTGAATCACAACCGGACACGTTTTGGAGAAAAGGCATCCACGACTTACCAGCACGTTGGCGAAAGACAATTGATGTAAAGGGTGGTTACTTCAAATGATTTGATATTATTGTTCATTTGTTGTGATAATAAATATTCCATGCCCCAAATGTCCGAGAACTTATGCACCAACCTAATAGATAGAGCCTGAAAAGCTGCATCTTTAGGAGGCGTTACCGATACCTTCAAAAACAGTAATGAAAGAATAACAGAAAATCACGAAAAAGTTCTTTAAAAGGGAACCACTTTAGCTATGAATTGCTTATTGTGTATTTTATTATAAGACAGTTTCTATCTAACTTACTGAAAGTCACCTGGTAGCACACTAGGTGATGGTGATGGTTGTCGCGCGCACCCTATTTCAGGTTTCTGTGTAGAATTCCAAATCGGGGCAACCAAGCCTTCCATCCCACCAGTGTTGGCGAAATGATAGGGAAGGACACTTACCTGTCTACTGGTCGTCCACCTCCACTCACAGTATGAGCGATATACTAATTCAAATTGTCTGTGTGATATCTCGTAAAAGTGGAATGTGTGGCGCATCCTTAACGGAGTTGACTAACGCTGTCCTTTGTCCTTTATTTTATAACTCAACAATGGTCAAGCAAGAACCACAAAACCGAAGTAAAAAAAAGGAACAGCGGAATACGAAGCAACATACGGAATGTTAAGAGCAGTCCTTGACTTACTGCTCTGCTCTAGATTTTTTCTCAAAATTAGGAGGATTATTGCAAAGGATCTACGCTGAGGAAGTATCAAAAGTTGCTATCAAGCCTTTTGCGCCAGCCGGAATCGAGCCATCACCATCTGCTTTCCGAGCAGCACCCTATCCCATTATACCATCGGCCCTGTAATGATAAAACGCAACATCCTCGATATGCTTACAGCATAGCAGAGGCTGCGAGTTCAAGTACCATCTGTGGCATGAGCTTTGATGGCAAGCTAGCAACCCTCAAACTGGTTACAGCTCTCTTAGGTTTTAAACAACGGCAGAGATCTGTGGCTTGTTTTAGTATAGCGAGAAAGTTGCTCATTTCTAATACATTGGTAAGGTTGCGCCATGCACTTCTCCGGTGTATTTTGATGGTTACTTGATTGCTAGTGGTTATCGCAACCACTGCTCGAGACAAAATGTTATTTCGAATTTCGAATTCAATCGAAAGCGTCATTTATGCTGACTAAGGTTTAGGCACGCAGCCAATTCGGACCAGACAAAACATACGAGAGCGAGGCGAGAAAAATGCCGCGACTGCTAGATATAAAAGACCCCATTTTGCGTTTGAATTCTGGTGTTGCTGTCTAGTTATTCATTTTATTCATTTTGCATCGCTTATTTTTTACATTTCGCTTCTTACCGGTTGTAAATCGTCTTTTATCGTCAGTCTGAACTGATGGTTTAATTACCTAAGTTTGAGGTAATAAGCAGCAAAGTACCGGGAATGTTTTATTCCCCTTTACTGCAAGAGAAGACTGGAAACATTTCCACAAATAAGAGGACATATAGGATGTCTCAAAAAATGAATATACTGTTTGAGAGGTGATAACTTTGCTTACAGTAAAGGTACTAAAGAATTACGGCTCATATGAAATCCTAAGAAAATAGAAGTTTTCGCAATTTTTTGGGATATGAGCAGCATGAATTGCACCATCCACTCGTGTGGATTCTTGCATTTTGCACTCGTTGATTGTGTTTCGCTTAAATACATTCTGTAATTTCGTCACAAAGTAGCCGTTTTAATTGTGTTGTGCTTTTATAAGGTTTAAAATTTAAAAACGCACTATGACTTGTGAAAAATGTAGGGTACTCTAAAAAAATGAAGGTACTATGTGAAAGGTTGCAACATTGCTGCTAGTGAACTTTTAGAAATATTTGCGACTCATATGAAAGCACAGGGTAATAAGACTTCTGTGGCTAGTAAGTAGCCAAGATTGCGCCATGCCTTTGCCTGAAACCCTGCATTTCAGACTCGATGGATCGTGCATGGTCTGATTGATTGTTCTTGTTCTTCTTGTTCTCTTGTTATTGCTTGGCCAGATTAACCTGTGCTGTGCTTTTTTTACCGTTTTCTGCCACTTAGCAGTTGCAATTATGCTGACTAACCTCTCCATTCAGCTTGAATGTTGCTTCGTCAGTCCACAGCATCCGTCTTGTGTAATGGGGCTCTTGTTAACATTTAGATCGTGCAGTCAATAGACTCGCGTGTCGCGTGTCTGTCAGATGATTGTCAAGTTCCAAATGTTAAAGAAAAGCACAGCACAAGTTTATCTGGTCAAGTAGTAACAAGATTGTAACAGGCATTCAGTCCATGCACAATCAATCGAATCTGAACTGCAAGGTTTCAGGCGGAGGCATGGCGCAGTTGTAACTATTTGCACGCTACAGTAATCCCGTTACACTGCGCTTTCATATGAATCTCAAACATCTTCAGATGCTTCATTAGCAGCTAACTCATACTCACAAATAGTACCCATACTTTTTAGGACACCATGCACTTTTTTAAAGTTTTGAACCTCAAAAGGCACATATCGATCAAAACGGCCACTTTGTGAAGAAATAATAACATGTATTGAAGCGAAACACAATCAATCGAGTGTAAGATGCAAGGTTTCAAACGAGTGCACGGCACATTCCATACCGCTTATATGTCACAAAGTTTCTATACTTTTAAGCTCTCATACGAGCCCTTCATTAACTGAATCAGCACCTTTACTATGAGCAAAGTTATCGCCTTTCAGAGAGTGTATAAGTTTTCCTGAGACACCCTGTATAACCATTACCATAACCATTCAAACGGGACATTTAATTAATCCCCACGACAACCCGCATCGCGGGCACAAATTGAAAAAAAAAACTAACCAACTTATACACAAATTGAAAAATTTATTCTGGTCTTCTTACAACCCGCACAATTTCATTTAAAAGAAGTTGATTGACAAGGTCTGGAAAAGGTAAAAAAAAGAAAAAACGGCTGAAACCATAAGCCAGTTTTTTCCTTCTCAACTACATTTCCAGTTTTCAGTTGCCATAGTGACCCTCTCCAGTAGCATTGTCATCTGGGCACGCTTATCGAGATATCGATGTTTTGTTGAACGGCTCCTATTGCTGGACCATTCAAGCTGTAATAGAATCTGTGATCGCTCATCTGTTTCAAAACGCCTGATTTGACTCGAAAGCGATGTTTGCTCTTTTTGATCGAACCGTATAAAACGCCGCAACGAAGCGTTTCAGCGACTAATCCGCTCGTCACGACATGAGGTCATCGCGAGCACTTCTAGCGCTGGTGAGTTTTGATGCAACTGGTTTTCATGTACGTCCTAGAGAGCTTCCGTTCATAATCCGAAACAACAGGAGCTCTAAGACAAAATCGCCTGGAAGGAAAGGATAGAGGACGGCGTTTATCAAGCCCTTGTGGGATGTTATATGGGGGCTATAAAACTCCACGTAATGCCATTCCTTTTTCTACCAGAGTCGGAAACAATAGGGATCTTTGAGCGTTGCGAGTCCCTTATGTGGGTTTTTATGCCCCAGCACTGATGAATAACAAAAAATAACACCCGAAAGGGCCGATCCTAGTCAAATAAATACTTCTTCTTCTTCTTGTTCTCCAACGTTTGTCCCGCTTCGTCGCGGGGTCTGCTCTTCTGGTGTCGTGACGCCACCTTTTCCAATCCAGCGCTTGATCAGGATGGACGCCAGTTACTTTCATGTCCGTGTGTAACGTATCCGACCAACGCTGCTTCGGACGTCCTCTAGGCCGCTTTCCTAACACTTCCAACTCAAGGACTATCTTGCGGATCAGGGATGAGCGGATTAACCGTTATCCGTTATCCGTTATCCGGTTTCCGGGGGTTTTGGCCCATCCGTTTTGTTGTTTGTTATCCGGCAATTTTGGGCCGGATAAAGAACAACAAATTAGCTGATATCCAGGTATGGACGTGGCATTGGATATCTGTGTAGAAGTTTCACAATCATAGGAGTGATCGCGAGCAACAATAGAGGGCATTTAAATCTAGAAGGGTGAGGTGACTTCAGGCACCGGTGACATAGTTGGAAAGACGTCTAACTTCCATCCTTCCGTGGTCGTTCATTTATACCATACATCTATGGAATCTACTATGGATTGATTTTTTTATGAGCTTGTCACCACAAGCTGCAGACCAAGAATGCATACAAGCGCCTTGATAATATTACTGACGGTCACAAGTGGAGGCCCTGGCGCATCCCAAGATGAATTGTTTAGTGCCGTTTGTTTAGTGGAATTTAGCGTCCTCTTCCACGATTACAGTATGTGGTAGCATGCGGCAAAGGTATTTTAGTTTTTACTGATCGACTGTTGTAACGCATTAAACACATAGCGCTGAGCAGTAATGAATACAAGCAAAATGGGCATATGTTCAATCTAAATGAGTGGAGAAAGCTACGCTCCTACAAATTGTTGAGGTGTGTTTATAGAAACGATTTTCTGAAAGCATCGCTGGTACTGGCGGTACCTCCGTAGTACTAAGGAATTGATTCTCTCTATTAAAAAACTAAATAGTGCAGTTGAACTCTACTAAAGTGATTCTCCGCTGCGCATGTTGGAGCTCCATTTTAATTTGAGATTGCCTTTTAGGAACATTCTACTTCCGCTTTTCTTTTCTTTTCTGTTAAGCCGACAAACCAAGGTTGTCATGCAGACTTTATTCGGCTGAGTCGGCCTAGCATAGAAAACTCGAGAAGCGTCGGGGAAGCCATTCATCCAAGGATCATTCTATTTGGTCACAACCTTATTTCAAAAAGAAAACCTGACGACTGATCAGTAAAACAACCCAACAATGGAAACTTACAAAATGCCGGCAAAATGCTGTTCAATGAACGAAATGTGAGTGAATAAGAGGTGAATGAGTCTCACATTCCCTCCCTCCATGGGCGACTTATGAATGTTTCTGTACTGCTAGTTGGGCTGTTTTACGCATCCTTTGTCTCGTTCTTTCAATTCGTTTTAAACAGCAAAAATATGAAAAATTGTAAATTGCACTATGGAAATGTGCTTGGATGGTCAAATTCTCAATCTCTCCTTATCTTTTGCAGACTTTAGTTAAGGTGATCATGGCGAGAGCAGAGTTTGCAGAACAGTTTTGGTTTCAGAGCTTGGTGGTCTTGCCACTTGTCCTCCCTAATGAGTTTCACAGCCATTCGCGGAACCTGGTGAAGGAACTGTGGTTCGAAAATCGAACTCGGCATCGGTTTGGATGCAATGAAGAAGCGTTACTTTTACTGAAGTTTCGTGAGGATCCCATAGGGCTTTGTTAAAGTGACAGCACTATGTTTCAAAAAAAATTCCATTAAAGTCGTTAGAAAAGGCTTATAATTTGACAGCAGTTTGACAGCACGCAACGTCCCATGTCTGCTGTTGAAACTAGAGCAGCTTCAGCTCAGTTTTATTTGTTTGTTCGTTATCCGTTCTTCCGTTATCCGGCGATTTTTTAGCAAAATTATCCGTTATCCGTTATCCGGGTTTGAAAATTTTGTTATCCGCTCATCCCTGTTGCGGACGCTGTCTTCTTTCCCACGCAAAACGTGGCTATACCATCCTTGTCACATAGATACGTTTCGGCAACAATAAAATAATTCTTCATCTATTAGGTTGTCCGGAAAGTTTTCGGCGCTTTTAGTGCTTCACTTTGAACTACAATAACTTTCTCAAGCTTATCGCATTTAGGTGAAATAAGTACCGTTCGAATCAGCAATACTTTGCCAATGGGATAACTGCCGACTTATTCCATCAGCGTAAGAATTAGGTGATCGAGATTCGGTAAAATCCACGAAAGCTGTTTTGGCTTGGACTTGAGTGAAGCTTTACCAGCCAAAATGTTCTGGAAGTGTTTGGAAAGGTGGTAGTCGGTTGGTGAGAGGTCTGAAGAATATGGAGGGTGAGACTAAGCTGCAACCCTTTATTCGTTCAATTTTTGAACAGTGATTCGTGAAACGTGTGGAACGGCGTTATCGCAAAAATTATTGCAAAAAAATCGGGCACCATTTCTGGCTGAACTTGACGCCATCTTCGGTGCATTTCGTCGATTTCCTTACAGTAGAGCTCTACTGTGATTGTTTGGCCTGGTGACAAAAAGTTGTAGTGGATCACACATGCCGCCGACCCCTTACTTACTTAGTATTTAGTTCCTCCCGTGCTGTTGAGCGCATAGGGCAACGAGCTCTTTCCACCGCTTCCTGTCTTGGGCCATTTCTTCGCACTCCTGTCTAGAAATATTCATAACTTCCAAGTCATTCAAAAACGTGCGACGCCAAGTGTTTTTGGGCGGCCTCTGGCTCGCTTTCCTGGCGGTGTCCATTGCATGGCTGATCTTGACCGGCGGTGCGCCGGCATTCGAAGAATGTGTCCGGCCAGGAGGAGTCGGCGTTGCGCAACGGTTTCGTCGAGGTTGCTCGAGCGGCAGCGTTGTAGTACTTCTTCGTTCGTCAAGCGGTCTGTATAGCGTATCATTATTTGTCGTAGACATTTGCAGTGGAACGCGTTGATCCGTCTGATGATGCTAGCCGACATCTTCCATGTTTCGCTAGCGTGCACTGCAGTGGGGACGACTATCAAAGAATACAAACGCAGCTTGACGCTATTTGAAATAGAAGACGACGTCCACAGTGGCTTAAGCCTCCGGAACACTGCCGACCACTGCACAGCGGCTATTACCTTTCTTGGAGGAGGTTCCTCTTTGGAAATGGCCTAGGAGGTTCGTCGGCGTACAACCACCGTCCGGAACGTTTTCTGTTATCACACAGAATCCACTTTTCATCACAAGTGATGCTTCGATCCAAAAACGGGTCAGTTTTGTTGCGCAAAAGTAGAGGAGAAAAGATCTCGAAACGTGACAATGTTTGCCGCCCACTCAACTCGTGGGGCACCCACTTTTCGAGCTTTTTTAACCTTCCCAACGCGTTTTAAAGCGTCCACAACGGCAGTTTACTGACGTCTAATTCTTCGATCCCGCAAACTGTTCGGAATGGTTCACCTTCCACCAATTCCTTAAACTCGTCGTCCAGGATTGCTCCATGTAGGTCGACTGCTACGGGGGCTATCTTCGAGGCTGAAATCTTCGGTCCGAAATTTAGTGAACCACTGTCGCACAGTGTTTCTCCAGCACTATTAGACCGCTAAACTTGACTGATTTGTCGGGCTGTTTCGACTGCGGAATGTCCCAATCTGAAGTTCAAAAGAAGTGTCGTTCGGACGAGTAAATAATAGTAGGACAAAACGCTGAGAACTTTCCGGACAACCTAATAAAAATACAAAATAAGAGTCCCCATCTTTTCTCATTTCGAAATCTCATTATATTTTCAACTACGACGTCTCTGCCTTTGTGCCAGCGATGTTGGTAGGAGGAACGTCAGGTCTAAACTTTTCCTCCTAGTTTTGCAGCCATCTATTTACATTGCCAACTTCCCTTGTTATTGACGTTTCGACCATTTCATCGCCTTCAGAATAGCAACGTCTCACCACTGAGTCGCTACAACTTTTTGTTAGCTGACCAGAAGCGAATCGCGAAAGTAACGTCGGACCTAAAACTATTCCACCCAACCACCTTGCTGGCAAGGAATCAGAAGCATCACAGCGAATACAAAATTAAATTGATAGTCTTTAGTCCTCAACTGTAAATGTGTTCCAGCTAGTTGTTGCCTTGACAAGCAGCACCGACTGTTTTCGATGGAAACGTGCTGGTAAGCACTTCGCAGTTCCTTTCATCGAGTTTCACCTTCTACTGTCTTACTTGCAGTTTGTGTCAACCACAAAATGACGGACACCATTCGAGAGCAAATCCTGACCTTCCACAACGATGCTCGCCGCCGTGTCGCAAAGGGAGTGGAGCCAAATAAGTCCGGCTTGTTGAATCCTGCTATGAACATGTACAAGCTGGTAGGTTTACCCATTCTAAAGTAAGAACAGCGGTAGTAAACTTTAGTTAAAGGCCAGATAAAGAGTTTCCGCAGTTAGAACGCTTAGCTTCAAACAGCCGTGATTAATACTTTTAGTTTATTAATCTTGACCACTTCAGTAGGCGCGAAAGAGTTACCTATCTCATTTCTAACAATGTGCCCTCTAACATCGTTTCTTCTTCACTTCAGTAAGCGCGAAAGAGTTACCTATCTCATTTCTGACACTGGGCTCTATAAAATCGTATTTTTCCAAAAGATCGGCCATTTATCGAAATTTGCACCTTTATAAATACAATTTTTCACAGGGATAGAAAAAAGAAAAGAGTTTCATTAGTTCCTTGAAAAGTACGCATATTAGTGTAGAGCTTCTTAAACATGCAGCCATCTATTTACATTGCCAACTTCCCTTGTTATTCCTCCGCATAACTGTGATTCAATAGACGAATAGTTTCTTCAGTTCGTAAGCGGCAATAAAGAGGTGTACCAATCTTGGCTACGCTGAAAAAACTACTCTTCTACTGCAACGTCAAAGTGACAAGGTTCACCGAGTGTTGCGAATCGGTGGCCCGGCTCGTGAGGGAGAGGTGCTCCTGTTGAGCCGGGTCCCCTATTCGCCCCGTAGCGCCACCAGGAACCCAAGACCCAGAGGGGATGGTAGGGGACCCCATGATGTGAACAGGCCACGCCTCCTCCCTTGCAGACGGGCACCGCATGGTGAACTCTAGCCCACGCGCTGGAGAGGCCTGGTTTGACGCACGCCAGCCGTGGGTGCCTACGACAGTGCTGTAGTGTACCCCGACTGTGGTGAACAGTAACAACCCCCAATGTTAACCAACCACAACACTAATACCCCAAGGTAACAGAATAATACCCAACATGACATACTAATAGCAAATAATACACAATACCGACAATGTACTATGAGGAGATTCACCGCCTTCCTCGTCCTACGCAGCATATTAGACAGCCACCGTTTATTCCACACATCAGCATCGCACATCATAATAGAATAAAGCAATTGAATACTAGACAGTATGGAAGGTTATGTAGATGACGGTCCGCTCCGGCTGGATTGGCTATATTGGCTATTCGAGGCGTGGCCAGCCCTATTCTGGCTTGCCGTACTCCCTGGAGTGCAGTCGGCTGTAGTGAATAGCGAAGAGCGGCAAGGCTCCGCTCTTCGCTATTCCCGCGCAGCCGCTCGACGTGACGACGAAAGTATAGCATGGAACTGGCGGGAAACGGCTCACAGCCGGGCCCGCCGATCAACAGCGTGGGCGGGAAAGCCGGACCTCGGGAGCGCCTCATCGGGTCGAGCAGATACTGCAGCCCGCGGGAGTTTGAATTTAAAGGGAGCGAACTATCGCATTCGCGACATCGAGAATCGGGCATGGAATGAATAGCCACTCTATTAATCGACTTCTGACATTATGGATTACCCGTCAAGTAAGTTTCTTCGCTCTTACGATTGCAAAAAGGTGGTCCTCTTAAATAAAACGGAGTACGTCTTGGGGCAGAGGAAAGACCCAACAGTGTGAATTTTTTCAGGAAGTATTTTCAGACATACTGTTAGGCCTAGAACTGCACGCTTACCCAAAGCTACGACGTTCAGCTTGACCCAAATATCGTGACAAATATAGTGCATGAGAAGATAGAAAAATTGCAGAAATCAAGGAGTAAAATGCAGAAATCTTTCGACTGCCTAATTACTAGCAGTGGCGAGTCAAAAACCATTTCCCTATTCCCTCCTTCAAGTACTGGTCGTTAATGCGGCCTACAAGCGAGTGCGGGAAGATTAAAGCCAATACAAATCAGAGCAGTGAGCGTTCACGCTCCGTCTACACACCCATTCCACACGTCGTGACCGCCTTATTGCGTCCATCTCATAAAGGCTACATCTATGAATAGCGTCGTGTTTAATTTTCAATGAAGCTTGTACTGTGTATGTAAGGAATTGTAAAGTTTCGATTATGTTGTTATTACGTCGAGCCCAACTACACGTATACCCGTCAGTTTAGAAGGTGTAATTATAATAGTGTTTGCCACTTTCTTTCCTCGTTTTCGTGGAGGAATTTCTTGGATTCCGTGACAAAAGTTGATGAAAAGTATGAAATCTTTATTAGTATCTTAAAAGAAGCTGTAGAACTATTTGTTCCGTGGGTGCGTGTTGAGGCTAGCCATTCTTATTTGCCACAATATTTACAAAATATGCTGGATTATAGAGATTTCTTGTTCAGATTAGCTAATGGAAGTAGTGTTGCGGACCACTGGAGGAAATATACCGAGTTTAGTGGAAAATTTCTCCAGGCCTTGAAAAAATATAATGCGAATATTGAAAAGAGAATGCTTGAGTCCGGTCGTAAAAGGAACTTCTACAGGTTTCTGAGTAATAAGCTCAGAGAGAGGGATCCGATTGGAAGCATCATGAAAGACGATGTAGTAGCTGTTGTTGATGCAGATAAGGCGGAAATATTGGCTGATAAATTTTGTGAAGTTTTTCTGGATGATACCTCGGAATTTCCGACATACATTCCGGAAGTGAGTGAGCCAATGGGCGCAGTCCCGTGGTTTGATGGAAAGATGCTCTATGAACTTATTCGTAGTTGTTCCGATTCATGCTCGCTCACACCTGATGGGATACCTTCCATATTCTTGAAAAACATTGCTCATGTGGTCGCTGGTCCGCTGGCGTATATTTTCAATCAATCTCTGATGTTTGGTGAAGTGCCCAAACGCTGGAAGCATTCTTATGTTACACCTCTGTTGAAAAAGAAGCCAGGGAGCGATATCAACAACTACAGACCTATCAGCATCACGTCCATTCTGTGCAGAATCTTTGAGAAGGGGATTAAGTCTCATCTTTTTGAACATCTATCCAGAAACGGACTAATTCCTGATTGTCAGCATGGCTTCGTGCCGAAGAAGTCAGTGGAGACTAACATGCTTGAGTGTCTAAATGATTGGACGTATTTCCTAGAGTCGAAAAAGGCATGTGACGTAATATATTTAGATTTCTCAAAGGCTTTTGACCGCGTTAGCCACTCAAAACTGCTTTACAGATTAACACAGCTGAAGGTGCATCCAATTATCTGTAGATGGGTTAAGGATTTCCTGTCGAACAGATCATTTCAGGTTAGAGTTGGTACAGCTTTCTCATCCATAAGGTATGTAAAAAGTGGAGTCCCACAGGGTGGCGTCTTGTCACCGCTCTTGTTCATGGTTTACACTTTAGATTTCGCAAAAGAATTGGAAAGTGCTGGTGTTATTGTAAAGCAGTTCGCGGACGACGTGAAAATCTATCGGGAAATTTCCACTGTTGATGATTGCAGAGCACTTCAGCAGGGGATTGATCTAGTCAAGGACTGGTCCAGACGTTGGTGTCTTCCTTTGGCTCCGGAGAAGACAGTGCACATGAGAATTGGGACTTCGTCAGCTGCCTTAGATTACTGTATCGATGGGCAATGCATCGGGAAAGTAACTTCGGTAAAAGACTTAGGCTTCGTTTACGATGAGAAGTTGGACTTTTCAGAACATATAAAGCTAATATGTCGCAAGGGGTTGACAAGGTTGTTTCAAATTTTCAAAGCCTTAGTAGCGAATGATAGAAGAGTGTTGACAATGGCGTATAAGATATATATCAGACCTATTGTCGAATTCGGATCTGTTGTGTTCTCGCCTCGTAAAAAGAGAGATGTGGCCTTGCTAGAAAAGGTTCAAAAAAGTTTTACAAGGAGAGTTTTACGTAGAACCGGAGGATTTCTCTATTCTAGAATACCACGGGCTAGTATTAGAAATGCTTATTTGGGTCTTCACACTCTGGAATCGCGCCGAAAGTTGAAGGATGCTTGCACTGTTCTTAAAATGCTCACAGGGAGGGTACGCTGCTCTGTGTCAGAATGTTACTCCGTCACGCCGTCCAGAACTCGAGGCGGCTCCATGAAATTAACTTTTGCCAGAGCCAGCACCAACCTGAGGGCTAGGTCTTTCACCTGTCGAGCGGCTTCTGCTTTCGTAGCACTCAGGTTTGGTGTTCCTGCCTCACCCCATGCATCCGCTAAGTTTAAGCGTATAGCCACAAATGCACTACTCGAGTACTAGGTCATGTGGTTAATGGTTTGAGTGTTGCTTGGTTTTGTTTTGTTTTCCTTTCTCTGTTACACGTGTGTCTTATACCCACGTAATAAATAAATAAATAAATAAATAAATTGTGCGAAAGAACGGTAAGTCGCTTCTACGATACCCCGGAGAAGTATAATACAATACGTCAAGCATTCCAAATGGATTCGATTGACGATGTGTTTTTATCTTTTGTCCTGCTAATTATTAAAAAATGCGTTAATGAGCAGATGTAGTGATGTCACGCAACATAAGTTCATCTAGGAATGGGATTGCGCCATGGAATTGCAAGCTCAGGAAGCCGTCAGCAGCTGTTCAAGTAGACTGGGATCGTGGTCGAATATGGCGCAGAATTTGATCACGTATGGTTTTTCGCACTTAAAATTCGTCTTAATTTCTTTCGAGGAGCGCCTTTGAGACATGAAATAGAATTGAAATTACTGGAGCTTCTCCATTTTGCGCTTGGCTGAAGTGCTGATTGGAAAATTTGGATAAAGCTATCCCATTTTTCAGTACGAAACAAATAAGACAAATTTTTGTTTAAAAATTTTGTCTCCATGCTGATGAAATTTTGAAAGAGATACTATTCAGGTGGACGAGCTCAGCAGGTTTTCCGAACCCTACTAGCAACATAAACTCAAGCATATCGAGCTGGTGGGGAAGAGCGCAGTCAATTGGTGTAAAGGATCCGGACAACAAATACACCGATTCTTCCCTCTACAGCTTTGCCAATGTGAGTGAGGTTACTTTTAAAAGGCTTTTTAAGAGCTTTCGAATTGAAATGCGTGCGTATTTAATAAAAACCGTCAGACTCTCGTCTACATAGTTTCCTCAGCTCTACTAGATTGATGTGTTAGTCCGACATTTCCTAGTCGAGATGCTGGGAGATTTCACTTGCCATATTTTCAGCCAAATAAGTGAAAATAATGGCAAAGTAATGGGAACGAGAATGCAGTAGCAACCTATACAAGCGTCAGCGATGATCTAACAGCCAACCATAGAAGGCTGATTGGGGACAACCGCTATTGTACTTTTATAGGGTCCTTCCCCCGACAAGGACAGAATCACTTGGCCTCCATACGTGAAGCGATGGGCATAATCCCAGACGAGCTGTTGTCAAGACTCCTATCAGGGAACTTTTAGGCATGTCTAGAAGTGCACATTTCTCTAACATTTACTCGTGGTGGAAAAAACGAGGAAGCGCAGGTCTAAGCGTGAAACTGAGACCGCATGAAGGGTGGCTTTCTTTTGTATGCCTAATTTTTTTCGGAAGAATATTTTGTCGAATGTCTTAAGCAAAATGCGCCTTATGCTCGATTCGTAGCTGCAGCTTAAAGGATAAAGGAGAAAGGACGGCGTTACTCGATCCCTATTTGGGATGCGCCACGCGTTCTACTTCTACGGAATGTCGTGAAGGCGACTGGAATGCGTATTTGGCCATACAATGACTTGCGGTAGCCAGCCGATGATCAAGTCAGCGCTTTATCCTTTCCAGACAAGTCTGGTACCAACTCACCGACCCCAGAGGGATGGAATGAAAGACTTGGTTGGCCTGGGCGGGAAATCCGAACCAGGAACCTGGTATCGGGTGCAGGCGGCAGTCAGCGTCTCCTCCGACTGCGCTACACGCGCCCCAGCTGCAGCTCAGCCATAGAAAATTGGTGAAAAAACCAAAAATGGTAGCGTTTTGTAGAAACTTTTTGACGCAGATTTATGAAAACGTCACAAATTTGAGGAAGAAGAATAATGCACTTACCAAAAGGTAATTCTATTCAGATGGTCTTCTCTGAAACGACAAAAATCGGATGTGCCTACAAAGTTTGTGCTAACAAGCTCTCCTTCACATGCCTCTACAATGAAATGTATGTTAAAGAACTGGTTTTCTTAGAAATATTGAAACTATGTAAAGCAGGAGAGAAATCTTCAATATTTAAGAACAATCGTAAAAAAGGGCTAAACCATGTTCCGTTTTCCCTCGGTTACAGCGGTTGCTACACTAATGCTCAAATGTGGCATACGGGTCCAGCCTGCTCCAGTGGATCCGACTGCACAACCTACGCAAATTCTCAATGCGACAATGGTCTTTGCGTCAAAGGAGAGTCTATTCCAGGTAATCTGAGCTCTATCGAAACGGCGGCAGCTAGCTATCTACAAGTCAGCGTTAATCTAGACAAATAGAATACTCAAAAATGTGCTATTATTACTATGATTATCATTCATCATCATTTTCAATAACATTTGTCCCGCTTGCTGGCGGGGTCCGCTCTTCTGGTGTGGTAACACCATTTCTCCCGAGCAAACGCTTGATCGGGATGGACACCAGCTACCTTCAAATCCAAGCGCAACGTATCTAGCCAACGTTGCTTTGGGTGTCCTCTAGGCCGTTGTCCTGGGACTTCAAGATTCAGGCCTATCTTCCGGACGGTGTCGTCATTAGCGCGAGGGACGTGGCTGTACCATCGAAGACGAGCTTCGCGCAGCTTCTCGGCTATCGGGGCGACACCGAACCTCTTTCGTATGGCGTCGTTGCGAAGGCGGTCTAATCGCGTTACTCCGGCCGTCCACCTTCGCATTCTCATCTCCATTACAGTGAGGCGGCTTTTAGTCTTCTTCGTCACGGGCCTGCACTCAGCACGTCGCTATTGGGCGGACGACTGTTCTATTAGGGGGGGGGGGGGGGGGGGGCAAAAGTAATGAGACACCCCATGCCGTTTCCATATATCTCGTGGCTGGAGTCTGGATTCGTACTTGTTGTATATGTATGTTTGTATGCTACTTACTGAAGCCCATCTGAGAAGTTACCGCTTCCGCCCTTTCCAGGAGCATGTAAAAACCTCAGTCTGTCTCATGCCGAAACCCCAGTCTGACGAGTCGACCTGTGTCGCGCAAATCTCGCCCAATTCCCAACCCCGAGCAGCCTGTGCTCAATATTCACGCAAGATGATAAGTACGTCTTTTACCTTAACCCTGCCAAGCAGCGAGTCTGGGTGAGGCTTGGTGACCTGTTGCCGGCGAGATGTTCACGGCGAGAAGCACCTTTGGAGCTTTTGGGTCTGCGCCCGTGGATCGGTTTACCGGAAGCTGTTTCCCAAGAGCACTACGATGAACTCCAAGGCCATGGTGAACGAAATTGAAGAGATGGGCCGGCGACTCGCTCTCATTCATTCGCAGCGCTTCAAGAAGGTTCTCCTCTTCGACAACGCCGCACCCCATCGGGAACAAGTAACCACGGATAAGCTTGGCCAGCTGGGCTACGTTCACATGCCTCACCCACCGTATTCGCTGGACATCTCTCCATGCGACTACCACTACTTCTTGAGCCTACAGGACTTCCTGGTCGGAAGGGACACAAGAACCCAAGCAGACCTCGGCAACCATATCGAGCAGTTGATCAACACCTGGCCCAAGCAGTTGTGGAAGGATGGGATCAGGAAGTTGGCTGAGTGATGGCAGCAAGGTCATTGCCCTTAATGGCAAATACATTCCTCAGCGTCGTTGAGTTGTAATTGAGTTATAAAGAGATAAAGATTTTCCTTCAATTTGTCTCATTACTTTTGGCCCCCCCCCCTAATATAAACCTTCGATTTGAGGTGCACAGGTATTGTCCTGTCGCAAAGCACCCCAGTCAACAAACGCCATTTGGACCAGGCTGCACTCACACGTGCATTTACCTCCAACTTTAGGCTGCCAACTGAAGTTTCTATTTCCAGTTTTGCTTTGCCTATTCCACTTTAAGATGCTCTCGTCGCACCTTAAGTGTCAATTTGTTTTCAGTTTTTTATGTAGAATCGATGCATACTTTCAATCGGGCTTTTACGTGGAAAGTGGATTAAAATGCCGCAGACGCAATCCTGATCAATAGCCAGCTTTTTAGAAACTAATAAACTCTGCTCTTCGAACGAGGGAATGACTGATTCGGTAAGGCAGAAGTTCCTCGATCTTCACAACGGTTACAGGTACAAATCACTTTTTTTCGACCTCAAAAATCGTCTCTTCTCCACAAAGCTCTCCATTCCTAAATTCCTTTCATTTCTAGGTCCAGCCTTGCTCGTGGACTTGAGCCAGATGCGCTGGGCGGATTTGCTCCTAAGGCCAAAAAGATGTTGAAGATGGTGGGACACTCTACAAACTATCCTATATTTTTCAGTTCCCTTTGTCGGTGATGCACACCGGCGTGAAAATTTACCGCCAAAATATGGTATTTTGTTAATAGTAAAGAAGCACATCTACCCTCAAATAGGATATTCCTTTATGAGTGCCTTGCCTACGCTTGATCTTGCTCCTCACATAACGAAATGTGCTATTATTCCAAAATGATTAGGCGGAAGCTTCATGAACTTTAGGTGTATGACTGTTCCGTTGAAGCGTCAGCATTGCGCCATGCTAACAAGTGCGTCTATCAACACTCGGCCAACTCAGACCGATCAGGTCTTGGAGAGAATATTTATATGACCACTGCACTGAACTACGACAAAGTGAAGGCTGCAACACAGGTATCTGTTTGGTTACGGTTTACCTACGGTTTATAATTGAAACTGAAACTAAAGGAGATGTTCGCACTATTTGTTTTTAGAATAGCAGAAAATGAAGCCGTAGAGAAATATTGGAGAGCTAGATCATCATTACATTGCGCTTTTCAATATGCCTTTTATTTTGATTGGTTTTAAAGGAGAATTCGCTGCTTAAAATAATATTATAACTGAACGAATATCCGCTACTTCGCTCTCACTCACGGCCGTGTGAAGGAGTTCACTGTGGAAGAGACGGAAACCGCTTTGAAGAAGATAATTTCAGGTAAAGCGCCTTGTCCCGACGAGGCGTGTCGAGGTTCTGGCACCTTGCTGAGTGACTAATGAAGTCCTTCAATTAGTTTCTTGCGGAGAAGAACGTGCTTGTTATTGGCATGGCTGTCCCGATTTGGAAGAAGCAGAGTCCTGCGGACTGCACTGATTGCCGAACTTTTCACTTAGGCTAGCACTGTATGAAAACTTTTGGTAAAATTGCTAATGGACATGCTCGTAATGTCATATAGCGTTCCTTCAACAAATAGGGCCTCATAGTTGACTTTGGCACCATCGTCGTTTGATCTTGTGTATCGTATGGGTTTGGCGCCAATATACGGTACGGGTTCTCTCCTTTGTGTGGCGGTTGCTTCCTGCAGGATCGGCTAAGGGTTGTGAGCGCGTCCCCATTCCTCCTTCTGTGATGTTTGGACTATTCACAGATTTCTTAGCTTCAATAGTGCAGCATCAGTAGTCGAATGCATTGGACGGAAAACCGCCGGGCAGTCGAGAGACGTAACGGAAGACGGAAGAATCAGTATAACTCTCACGACGGACGACTCACTCTGAACTGAGAATGAGGGGTATTTATAGCTACACGGAAAATTGTCGGAGATAAGATGTTGCTCCAGAACTGCGAGATGGTCAGTTCTGGAGCGACATCTTATCTCCGCCAATATCTCTTAATTGGAGTGGTCATACGACGACAGATACCGCGAGACAGTGAGCAATATTGAACGTAGTAGATAGTACACTTCATATGAAGGGATGAGGCGAACATAGCAACGACATACAAGAGACAATATCGAACTGTATGGACTGATCTCTTCACAGTTGTGCTTCACCACGAAACAGTGTTCCCGATTAGCTTATTTTGAGTGTGTGCGCACTTCTTAGGCCAATGTTATACTTCGGCGACGCTGTTTTGCGCAGCGGGGCAGACATAACTCCAACGCCGCGCGAACAGCCCAGGCGGCGTCGCGCCTACTGCGCGACGAAATTAGACGAGTTGTCGCGGTCCGACTGCTTCCGACAGGGACGGCTAGTGTCTCGCGCTAGGGCGCCAAAGGGTGTGCGGACGACGATGACCGCGCAGAAGAAGGAAAGAGACATGAGATGAGGATGAGACAAGTCTGATGTCTCCTGGTGGGGAAGTGGGAGTGGTTGTTACCAAAGTGCGGATGGAATAAGAATCTACTTTAAATGAGTGAAGAGAAATTATCAAGGATCTGGTAAGGAAAATTCGAAGCACTACCTGGGACAGGACTACTAACTAGACCGTTCGGAAGCAGATGTTTGTAAGTTTTCTATTGAGGAGGAGGGGATGAGGGCGCAAATAGTGTCCGGGGGGTCACCTTATAAAAAGTGTCACCAACACAAAGAAAACGAGACAAGGCACAATGATAATAAAGAAAACAAACAAATAATGCTGTAGCTGTGTTCTGTGCTTTCAGGAGAGCACAGATTTAGGCAGGGGAAGGGACTCCAGGGTGTGGCTCAAGTGACGCATCCGTGTTAAAATTGCCTACATCCTGGAGTTCCCTCCCTTGTCCAATTAGGAAGCACATAAGACGCGGATCTATAGTCGGAACGAAGAGATAAGACTGCATTCACATTCGCTGTATGTAGCTACTCGCCATCAGGGATGGGCGGAATTTCTGTTTTCTGTTTTCTGTTTTCTGATTTTCTGGCCATTTTGGGCAAATTTTTTCTGGGAAAATGGCCAAAAATTGGCCAGAAAACAGAAAATAGAGTCGCGAACAAAATTTTATCACAAAAATCCAATGAAAAAAATTAAAAATATCATAGAATAGTGAGCTTCATTCCAAAATAGTGTTTCTAGAGTATCTTAAATGGCAAGCATGTAGCGTTTTTGGATGTGCTCATGTAGCAATTGCGCCATATATTCATGAACTATCCCACATGTTTGCTTGGTTGATTGTGTAAGTGCTGCTGGCAAGGAGTTTCTTCATAGGACATTTTTCGACTTTCATAATTTGGCTTTGTATTCTTTTCCATATTAACAGTAGTTTGGACCATCTACGATCACTAAAAGTCTTATATTAAAACTATAAAACTAGTATTTGAGGGGTACTAAATTATGTATTAACTAACCGCTTGTCTTAGAGTTACTGTGGGTAGGGTTATTCTCCACCCCGGTTTAAAAATTGAACATTGTTGGCCGGTCATCTTCAATATCGCTTTCTGCAGAGCCTTTTTCGAAGCTGCTTGTCTAGCTCTGAAGATTGCTCAGCTTTTGGTGTCACAAATTAGTAAGAGACAGAAAAGTTTTTTAGTTTCCTTTGATTTCTCTGGTGATAGGGTAGCGATGCAGGAAATTTCTCATTTATCACGTATATCATCTGTCGTCCCATTGATGTTCAAGCGGGCACTATCAGTGTCTCCATACGTCCGTGCCGCGTGCCAGGGTGCTCCAATGGTTCCTTTTCGCTCGAGGGACACGAAGAGCGTCATTGTTTAGGGCTTTGACGAAGAAGCCCGACCAACGCGTTGGTGGGCAGTTCCTGCTGTTCTTTTGACATCCCGCGGAATCCAGTCGGTGACGTCCACTCGGTGTCTGCGAAGCGCATTACGTGGCCCACCTAATTTTCGACGACTTGGCCCATGCGACTGCGTCTCTAATCTTCGAACGTAGGCGAAGCTCGGAACTCCGGAGGCCTTCTCTCACTTGCGTGAGTCGTGTCACTGAGCATCGTCCTTTCGATTCCACGCTGCGCGACGCTGATCGCGTGTTCATCCTGCTTTCGTATGGCCCAGTTCTCTGAGGAATATGCTAGGGCAGGAAGAATGGTGAAGTCGAAAAGGTGCGTACGAGCCGGACGTTCTTCGTCTTCTCTACGACTCTTTCGACGCTCTTAAAAACTCCGCAAGCCGCTCGTTTCCTCCTGCTCATCTCTGGCGCTAGGCCGTTGGCCATGTTGACTTCGCGACCCAGATATACGTATCTGGAGCATTCGAAGATGTTCGTTCGTTGAGTGAGGATGACGCATCAGAAACCCATTCGTTCCTCATGAACATCGTCTTCGTAAGATTCAGCTGCAGTCCAACGTTCCCACATACACGGTCGAAGCCAACAGGCATCTGCTCCGCCTGGCTAGCGCTCGGTGTTATGAGCACGATGTCATCAGCAAACCGAAGATGGTCAGTTGCCGGCCGTCGACCTTCACTCCATGTCTTCCCATTCTAGTTCGCGCATGGCGTTTTCGAGCTGAAGAGCTTCGAAGATATGGTATTCCACTCCCGAACCTCTCTCTTCACGTCGATGACGACGTCGTTGTAGAATGGTGAGATCTTGGTCATGAATCCACTGTACAGCTCTCGAAGGACTCTGATGTACAGAGTAGGAACGCCTTGAGCGAGCAGGGCTTAGACGACCGCTTCAGTTTCGACAGAGTCAAACTCTTTCTTCAGGTCGATGAAGGTAAGCCATAGCGGCAACTTGAACTCTTGCGACACTTTGATGAGCTTCGTGTATGTGGTCGATCGTGCTGAATCCTCTCCGAAATCCTGCTTGCTCGTATGGCTGTCCTTCGTCCAGCGTTCTACTAATCCTATTCAGGATCACTCCAGTGAACAGCTTGTAGACTACGGACAGCAGGCAGATCGAGCGATAGTTGCTAATGTCGTGCACTCCTGTACAGCAGGGTGTTCTGCTGGCCTTCCACTGAGATGTTATATGATATGTAGACCTGAGGAGAAATAATAATAATGTGATGGAGAGTGTACATGCTCGGTCTTTATTATATGGTGTCTTCGCTTTCAAGGAAGCACCTTCACCCAGGATCTGCTATGCTGACAGCCCTTCAGTCGCAATCTCGTGTTGTTCTGTGAAATATCAAGCCAATACACAACATTTGTAGTCGGCTAAGTAGTAACTAGGTGCTGCAAACTGCAGTGGTAAGTTGGCCTGAAAACTTTCAGCTGCACGGAAACTAGGCCACTTACAAGGAAAGGTATTCTCGATGAACAAGACGAATTAGGAAAATAGATTTTGGCGCAGTCAGTATTACTCAAAGAACCTCTGCACAGCTTTAGAGTATGTTGCAAGAGTGTGTCTACAAACTCAAGCAATTGTGTTGAAACATACAAACAAAGCCTTCATCGTGTTCGGTACTTTAAAAGGCCAGTTTCTTACTAGTGGGACCGTTTTCTAATTGAGGCGTTAGCGGTGAAACGGAGCTGATGAGTAATGTAGTATACTTCATGTGTCGAGATTCCTAGGATTTATCAGTCAAGATTTACAACATTCTGATTGCAGTACACTGGAGTTTAATAGAAATTTTTATAAACGCTTGCGAATTAAAACGCTGAGCTACGACTACATTTCTGGTCATACAAAAGCATTTGCTACTGGAAATATGGATCTTTAGGTAAAATAATTAGGTCGTGTGATAATTTCGAAATTTTCTGTTTTCTGTTTTCCGTTTTCTGATTTTCTGGCGTTTTTGGCTTTTCTGTTTTCTGATTTCTGTTTTCTGACGAAGGCGATTTTCTGTTTTCTGTTTTCTGGGAAAATTTTCAAAATTTCCGCCCATCCCTGCTCGCCATGCCGGCCCGCCGCGCCATGCTGTGGTGACCCACCGGACCCTATTTGCGCCGGGGTGAGCGCACTAATCCGTAGCTTTTCCATTAATTCTAACTTTGCGCTCCACTTGACCGTCACCAACTCACTTGTGGTAGTTCACATGTAATGCCATTACCAAACACTCCTTTAGCAAACACAACATGAAATAAAGCTGTGCTGAATTGTTCAATAACCCTGGCAGCTACCCTTAAAAAAAGTAGTTAGAAGCATAAATTGAGGAAGACGACCTAAGGAATGGTAACCGAGACGGCGCAATCTACCGTTTGCAGAAAACATGGCGAACGGTGGTCCTGACGAGCAATAAGCGTCAAAAGGCTAGGCGAGGAGCTTAAGGCCTATGTTATACTCCCGCGGGAGCATCCGCGGATGGGCGGAAATCGCGCCTGGACCCCGCGCCGCGCCACTCGTCGCGGCCCGCCACACCCGCCGTCCTGCGGATCGCCGCCGATAGACGACGAGGGGCTGTTATACTTCCCGCCCGCGGGAGGGCAGCCGTCCGCGGTGATTACGAGAGAAAATGCCCGAACCGCGCCGCGTCTGTTTCGGTGCGAGAAAATGCCCGCAGCCAGGGGAGAAAATGTCCACAGCCAGGGGAGAAAATATCCGTGGCCACTGAACGGTTTTCGATAGGGTCCTCTACAACAACCATTACAACAAAACACATGGTAATCACGTGGACAGGAATACGGTATTTTTCTCATGTCGTCGAGTAGAGGGCATGAGAAATCGTGGGCGTGGCAACTGAAACTGTGGCACCATCACTTGGATTACCTAGCAGACTTGATGGCCTTACCGAGATAGAGAAGCTCTGGAGAATACGAGGAAAGATTCTCGTTACACAGTTAAGAGGCATGCTCAACGGTTAAATTATTACCAACGGTGTTTTATGTGAAAAGAACACTTGAAAACACTGAAAGGAGCGAAAGAAGCGTTTTCGCCCAGATCTCAATTTCTAACACTAGAAAACAAGCACATCAACGGAACGTGGTAACTTAGAATTACTTTCGAAGCATTGAGCTGCGGAGCTGTAGGCCACCTCAATTTTCGAATTTGTTTTTAAGCCAAATGAACTCCACATGGAGTGAACAGTAAGGTACATGCACTTCAAAGTCATGAGAAGTAGAAAATGAAAAAATGGCAGAACATATTTGGGAAATTATTTACAAATTGGTTTTTAGGTTTTTCTGAGGTTTTACTGAGTCTTTCAGATGAAGTCTTCATTTTTGACCAATCATTTCCTTCTTTACTAGAACAGGATTTGAACATAGATATTTCAACATTCATTGCTTTTCAAGCGATTTTCATCTGATACCGTTGATATCGTGAATACTTGTTGTGCCTTTTTTTTTAAGTTTTTCTCAGTATAGGATTTCTGTTTTGATTCGCTTTGTTGCTGTTTTTTCTGATATTTCCACATATCTGAACAAATGATTTAAATATCTGAATGGTTAATTGCAACATAGGTTTTACCAAAAACGTTATTAAATGGCCAGAACCTACGGTGTAGCACTTCACCAAAAATCTTTCAAGCCACCTTATCGAAATATAGAGTGTTTTTCGAACATGAAATTTTGCGATCAACTTCTTATTAGAGCTTTGGTAGGAATGAAACGTTGCAGATATAGACCATTGTGTAGTAGTAACGATGCTTCCGGTTAAGGCTCTTCTAATGCACGGTTTTTTGCACGGTTCCAAACTTTTCTTAGTTTCCTAAGTGGTGATTGCCGCTCAAAGTTGCTTTCTTTATTACGGCGCTTTTGATATTCACCACATGTTGGTGTGGTATAGATTCTTCTCGTAGACCCGAGAATTTTCTCCCCTGATCGCGGGCATTTTCTCCCTTGGTTGCGGATATTTTCTCCACTGGTTGCGGGCATTTTCTCCCCTGGTCGCAGGCATTTTCTCCCCTGGTTGCGGGCATTTTCTCCCTATTTCGGGCATTTTCCCCGCACGCAACGCGCGCCTTGAGATTCGGGCATTTTCTCCGTAGACCGTCCGCGGTGCATTGCACCGCGGAAGGCCGTCGTCTCATGGAGTTCGGCGCGGGAAACGCGCTCCAATGCTGCGCTAGCCGTCCCGGGACGATGATGACCGTCCGCGGTGCACCTTCTGTCCGCGGACGTCTCGCGGATGCTCCCGCAGGAGTATAACATAGGCCTAAGTGGTACAATTTCATGGTCCGCGGCTAACCACGCATCATCGAGCGCGCGTCCGCGTTTCAGCGCCGCGACGTCGCATGCAGCTAGCGCGCGACGTCTTATTGGAGTTACGTCCTGGAGCCGTTGCGCGGGCTGCTACGCCTCCGTAGCAGTACGCGTAAAACGCTAGTGTCACTGAAGAACATAACACATGTTGGAAATAAGCGTTTTATAGTCATCCCAACTTTGGTGGAATGAGCTCAAGGAATATGGAGTTGGACCGTCAAACAACTTCACTGCGGCTTTGTATGATCGCCCAGGCATGCAAATCGGACACTACACACAGGCAAGAATCCATATATTCAAGTTGATATATCTAATTATGTAGAAATCCCGGCGATAAATGCAACGCTAAATGATGAATTACTTTCATATTCTACTGATTACTTGTGACATGATACTAAAACATTTAGATGGCGTGGGAAACTAGCTATCGACTTGGCTGCGCTATTGCACACTGCCCTTCATTCACTTTTGGAGTCTGTCAATATGGACCAGCGTACGTTCTTTCTATATTTATCAACTAGAGAGCAATAATGAAGTCATCTCTTTAAAAAAAAGTTTCAGAGGCAACTACTTGAATGGGTTAATTTATACTATTGGTGATCCATGCACATCAGATTCTGGCTGCCCAGGATCGTATACGTGTAACGCTGCAGAAGGGCTATGCAACGTCGTATAATGTACTATGTCAAATAATTATGAACCGAATCTGACTAGCCGAAATGAAGATTCTATAAGATGTGTG
Organism: Heligmosomoides polygyrus polygyrus; assembly: GCA_947396885.1. NCBI lineage: Eukaryota > Metazoa > Nematoda > Chromadorea > Rhabditida > Heligmosomidae > Heligmosomoides > Heligmosomoides polygyrus. The sequence goes on from OX377204.1 coordinate 4,319,586, forward strand.
CAGTGGTAGTTTCATGCGGTATTCAAAGGTCTTATCACTGTTAAAGTTTTTTTTTCAGAATTGCAGAGCATTTGAGTGCAAGCGACAAAAACGACATCTAAGGGCCTGTTCATACTTCGCGACAAAGGCGACAAAAGCGACAAGAGCGACTGGAGCGACTGGAGCGACAACAGCGACAAGAGCGACTGGGGCGACGGACATAGTTTGGTGTACGTAAATAATTGCGTTCGCCACACTCCGTCTGCGAGGAATGTAGTGTGAAATGCGTAATTATTTACGTACACCACATCACATCCGTCGCCCCAGTCGCTCCTTCGTTCTTGTCGCTCTTGTCGCGAAGTATGAACAGGCCCTCAATTACGGTTTCTTTCGAGTGAGCTCGATGGGGCGAGATGCCCTCACAAAAATGAGTGACTAAAAATGCTAGAATTTACAACTACCACCTCTCCTTGGTCAGAAACGAGGGCAGACTTTCTCGATGCGGCAGGGTGGCCTTCATGGAAATTTGAGAATGTGATACCACTCAGTAGGAAGTTTTCATTTAATGAAGCATATGCTAGAATATGCAAGTGTGCTATATGAATAAATACATAAATATGGTAAGCAATCAAGCATTTTGGAAAGCCTGCCTGAAGATCTCTTGAATTTGCCCAGGTAGTTAGGGATGGAATGTTTTTGCAAATTTAAAGACCGTCCAAACAGCGATAACGTTTCCTGGATCATCCTTTAGTCACTCAAAATTCAGCATTTGATGGGCGCTCTTTCCAGATCCCTTTTCGCCACTTCTTTCCTCTCGTCTAGCCCACGCCAGTGGTTTTTGGTGCCAACCGCTTATCTACGTACGTCAGTGTGATGGTGAGCGGCACCAGTGTAACAGTATAGCTCGGCTTTTCGTCACTATGTGTTTGCAGCTTGCAGAGGAGTCGTCCAGCTAAACGTGACTAGTTTTTCACGGTTAGCTGGACGACTATCTGACAGCTGACGAGCCTCATTAATGCATACATAATGCAGCAGATGAAAGGTCGTGCAAGCCCCTTGTGATAGCACATTAGGAGGAGGCGCCACGTGTCGCTGGCACTCAATAGAAGTTCTCGGTTCGAATCCCTCCTACGCCATCCAAGCCTCCATCCCATCGGGGACGCTGAAAAGCTACCAGACTTGTTTGGGAAGGATAAAAACTGCTCTGTTTCAGCTGGCCACTATTAGAGGGGGGCCAAAAGTAATGAGACAAATTGAAAAAAATCTTTATCTCTTTATAACTCAATAAGACTTCAACTATGCTGAGGAATGTATTTGCCATTAACGGCAGTGACCTTGCTGCCATCACTCAGCCAACTTCCTGATCCCATCCTTCCAGAACTGCTTGGGCCTGGTGTTGATCAACTGCTCGATATGGTTGTCAAGCAGTGCTTGGGTTCTTGTGTCCCTTCCGACCAGGAAGTCCTGTAGGCTCAAGAAGTAGTGGTAGTCGCATGGAGAGATGTTCGGCGAATACGGTGGGTGGGGCATGTGAACGTAGCCCAGCTGGCCAAGCTTATCCGTGGTTACTTGTTCCCGATGGGGTGCGGCGTTGTCGAATAGGAGAACCTTCTTGAAGCGCTGCGAATGAATAAGAGCGAGTCGCCGGCCCATCTCTTCTATTTCGTTCACCATGGCCTTGGAGTTTATCGTAGTGCTCTTGGGAAACAGCTTCCGGTAAACCGATCCATGGGCGCAGACCCAAAAGCACCAAATGTGCTTCTCGCCGTGAACATCTCGCCGAACGAAGGTCGGTAACAGATCATCAGGCCTCACCCAGACTCGCTGCTTGGCAGAGTTAAGGTAGAAGACGTGCTTCTCATCTTGCGTGACTATTGAGCCCAGGCTGCTCGGGGTTAGGACTTGGGCGAGATTTGCGCGACACAGGTCGACTCGTCAGACCGGGGTTTCGGCATGAGACAGACTGGGGTTTTGGCATGCTTCTGGAAAGGGCGGAAATGTTAACTTCTCAGGTGGCCTTTAGTAAGTAGCATACAAACATACAAATACGATAAGCACGAAACGAGATTCCAGCCACGAGATATATGGACACGGCATGGGGTGTCTCATTACTTTTGCCCCCCCCCCCCTTAATACATATCGTTGTATTTGCCAAGTACTCATTCAAGTTGCCAAAGAATTTGAATGCATGGCGTACCACAAACAAGAACTGACTAACAGCGTGCTCGGATCCCTTCTGTTTTACAATAAAATAAAATAAAATAAAAATTAAATTTTAAAGATAGGATGCTGGACCAGCCAATTAGAACCGAGGCATTTCTCTACACAGGTGTAACACAAATTTTACAAGTTTGTTTTGCTTCGAGGGAGGAGATTTTTTTAAACGTTGTGTCGTTAAAGCCCGAAGGACTACGCTTATCACCCACAGCGTTCAATATTTACGATTAAAAAACTTTCCACGCACTTTCCAACAAAAAAAAACTTGAAAATCCGCAACACGTCGGGATTTCCACCACGTTTGTGATGATCATAGGGTAACAAAACCATGTCATAAGTCTATACTAAAGGTTGGAATGAAACCGGAATACTTATAAATTATTTTTGAAGTCGACATCGCTTACCATTAAACAGAGCAAGAAGTCCAATTGATCAGGCTACTTAAATGAAGTTCGCATTAGTACATCGGTAGAGGTGCTGTGAATGCGGCTGCTGGCTGAGGGACAGCTGGCCCACCCATTAGAGTTTTATGGCAGGAACACGACCAGTATCATTTCGCACCTACGAGTGATTAAGACGAAGTGAACAGCTGTTCGCGGTACTAATCTCGATGTGAGCACGTGTTGCGCTATTGGTGTACAGCTTTAAAATAACAAAATATATAGCATTCTCAGTTGAAATTCAACAATTTTCAAATCAAATTCAATATTTTTCAGAACAAATTCAACGTTTTTCAAAAAGAATTTCAACCTTGTTAAACGGGAAGACACCAGAAGAACGTTGAAATTGATTCGAAAAACGTTGAATTTGATTTGAAAAACGTTGAGTTTGAATTGGAAAACGTTGAATTTTAACAGAAAATTGTATATTAGGTTGATTGAAAAGTCTTGAAGCACTTTACGCTACTGCCTATTAAATTTCAGTGCTCTTACAGTATTGATGTGGTGACGTCATAGTACATTCTCGAAGCTTCCTCAAGCATTGTGGCCATGTGCATTGAGGCCTCGTCGAGTACGAATGCAGCAACAATGTCAACGATAAGCAGCAGCATCCTACGACCTATCGTCTACTACGAATTTCTGCAAGGCCATTCTGCAGGGACTGCTGCCTCCAACATCTGCGCTGCATTCAAGGAGGAAGTCGTTCACTATTCCACAGTGGCCCCTTGGTATCAAGGCTGGAGACATCTCTCTCGAAGATCGACCTCGTTCCGGACGCCCCTCTGTAGTGGAAGAAGACAGCATGCGCGAAGTCTTCAAGGTAAAGCCAAATTCAACCACTCGCGAATTGGCGGCGACACTTGGATGTACGCAAAGCACCGTCGTGAGGCAGTTGGAGATCCTTGGGTAGCGCAACGTTTTGCCGTCTTGTGTACCACATGAGCTGCGGGACTCCGACTTAGCATGCCGAATCAGTGTTGCTGAGTCGCTGCTTCTTCGCCCGCACAGAAAGGACTTTCTGAAGGACACTGTTCCTGGTGATGAAGGCTGGATTCCTTTCCACACACGCAAGAGCCAATGGCTCCCACGTGGAGAAGTGGCTCCAAGACAACCGAAACGTGGACGCCACGAAGAGAAGGTTCTTCTGTGTTGCTGGTGGGACACAGAAGGCATGCTTTCCTGGGAGTTGCTGGGAAGTGAGACCACAGTCACAGCATCTGTCTACGCTACCCAGCTCCACCTGGCCGACGCCGTGCGCCAAAAATGTCCAGAACGGGAAAATGTCCACCTGATGCACGACAACGCGCGTCCTCATGTCGCAAAAGTGAGTCGCGAGAAAACCCAGGAGTTAGGCTGGGAAGTTCTGCCCCATCCACCGACCCTCCAGACCTCGCTCCTTCTGACTACCACCTGTTCAGAGCTCTAAAGCAGCATCTTCGAGGTAGAGAGTTCGATGATGGACGTCAACTGGAAATGGAGGTTTCTGAATTCTTTTCCTCACAGCGTTCCGAATTCTGCAGGAAAGAAATTGAAAGGCTGCCTGAAAGATGGGGCAAGATCTTAGACTTGGTTGGGGAATATATCGTAAACTTAGTTTTTGTACATTGCATTATATTGTATTGTATTGTAATATTCTTGTGCTAGTGTTGCAATACTTTCGCTCAACCCAATAGCAGCATATCTACATTGTCTGCATCCGTAGGGTAACTCAGAAGCCTTTCGGCTGTTCACATAAGGTGAGTTGGGTTGTTTTCCTCACCGTTCGTCTCTTTCTCCCTTTAGCTCCTGAGATGACTCTTGCACGGGTAATTTCTCTAACTCCCCTTGACTTTTTTAGGCTCTGAAGAAGGCGGTTACACCGAAACCTAAGCCGAAAAAAGGTCCGATATGAATCTTGGTACGACAGCTCTACCACTATCCTCTCTATAGCACATCTACCTTAAGAAATTTTTGCACTTGATTGAAAATATTGCAGTGCTTTGTCGCTTGGGATTTACACAAAGTATTTACATATAAGCGTTTGTTTGGTCAGTCTTTCAATGGGCGCTTGGTAGCGCAGTCAAATGAAGCGGCAGCTACCGCGTGCACCTGGATTCAGGTTCCTGGTTCGGATCTCCCTTCCAGACCAACCAGAATTTCCATCCCTTCGGAGTCAGCTGAAAGTCATCGTATGGCCAAATACGCATTCAAATCGCCTCCATGACAGCCTGTAGAAGTAGGGTAGGTGATGCATCCTGCAAAGGGATTGAATGACGGTCGAATTTCTCCTCTATTAGCCCCTGTTTTTTTTAGCCTTGAACAGAAATCGCTGCAGGTTAGTCTATGACAAGCCGAGTTGACAGAATTCTAAAAAAAGTTGCGTAACCCTTTAAGCGGCTTTTAGGAGAAGAAATGTTTGCGTTTAATTTTCTGAGGTTTGTTGTCGAAATGCAGATGGTATGTGTCCTTCATCCTCATCCCTACTTCTCTGGTGCTCTTGGAAGCCCGATGAGCCTTTAGTTTTTTCAAGCCATCTGGCTCCTGGACGTTGAACGTGTCTACCTTACAATCTAGATACCAGGAAAACTTATCTGGGCAGGAGATGCTTGCTCCGCTGGACGATGATGGGGCTTCGGAAACTCTTCCGCTGCTAAACATCGCCCTCTTAAGGTTCAGCTATAGTCCAGGCCTTCTGAATCCAAAATTGATTTCGCATCTGTTGAAGCATTATCCAATAGCTAATCAGTATGTACTACTTCATTGTTTTAAACATGAATTACTTTAAGTAAAAGTAGTCCTTTCATGCCGTCTCCCAGAGCCAGACTGCTGCCTTCTCCCCGTTTCTTAAACAGTTTTTTTCCGCTCCCCATTAGAGCGGATCTCATTTCGTATGCTAAACGTTCAGCTTAAATCGCTATGACCTTTCCTGGGAGAAATCTGTATGCAAGCCTATTTTGTGACGTTGAATTAGAGAAGTCTTCTAGACGGGAACATTTTTAGGAACCGCTTAGACAGATCGGAAAGCTAAATTCCTTTATTATCACGGACATAAAGTTTTTGCGGTTTGGTGTCTTATATTCTCGCTCCTTTTTTATGTATATTTTCATTGCGAGTTCAACAGCAGCTCAGGTTTCACTATATTGAGAATATCCGGCTGTTCAATATGACCACAAAACCTTAAATTTCACCGAAGCATCTTAAGATTCCAGACGTTTTTCTTGACGCTTGAAAAACCAGATTTTTATCTTTTTGGCATTCCATGGGTCCTGGGCCGGAATCATTAACGAATTACAGAGATTAATGGAGAAATTACGGCCGAAATTCTTGAAAAAACGCGAATATGTGCACGTGTTTTTTTCAGCAGGCGATATGGTGAAAAGCTGATGTTATGAGGAATTTCGGCTGTAATTTCTCTGCTAAATCTCTGTAAGTCGTTGGTGAATCAGGCCCCAGAACGGCAGACCTAGTCGTGTGAAGTCCATGTAAAGCTCTCCCACCTAGCAGAAAGAGCAAACTCTGAGAATCGACTTTTACATCCATTGAAAATGTTGCTTTTGAAGTCATTTACGGTTGATTGAGAAGTTGTGCGGTTATTCCGCAGAAGCTTTCGATCCGACGTAGTTACTATTGTTGGTGTTTGAAGAATTCCTCCAAGTATTCGAAACTTTCTCTCTTTTTCGATGTTTCCTCTTTAAGAAAGAAACTTCAGTTTATCATGGGCCACTGCATTGGACAACCAACGGCACTTTTCCTATGAAAGCCCGAAATCGCCGAAGTGCTGCTCAGCCACGGACATCTAGTGGACTTCCGTTACAGCAGATGTCGTGCTGACGTCATCGTGCCAGACTCACAACGAGGCACCGCAGGTTTTCTGTTTCCCTGTGAAGAAACTTCTTCTGATTGAGAAATCAAGAACATGACAGATTGTCGGCAAGCAGTAGTGATCCATCAGGAGTCCTCGACCTTCCTGTTTTCAATGGTAGGCGTCAACAAATAGCTTTATAGACAGCACCACGTGCTCTAATTTTACCATCCATCTGTTAATATGAGATTGATCGGAAGGTCTTGAAAGGGATTCCTTCAGAAGTCCAGCACTTTTCATGTGATGTGATCGTAGGATATTCTCGAAGCCTCTCTACGAAAGGTAGCGCGCATGCTCTTCCTTGGGTTTTAGAGCAGTGTCAGTTTCATCTTCCGGCAATCATCTTCTACGAATGGCGCCGCGGCTGGAGCGACGGCAGCGGCCCGCAACATTAACAGCGCATTGACGGAGGACACCGTGATCATAGGCACCATCAACCGTTGGTTAGCTCGGTTCGCAAAATGAGAGGCGGACTTCGATCACAAACCTCGATCGTGACACCGCCAAGCAGTGGAAGACTGCACCGTTCAATTCATTCTACCCAGCCTAGCTAACAGCCTCCGAAGAGGGTTTCGATCTCGAGCTTTATCGATCTCGCATACTTCAATACTTGAGTACTTGGCCGATGGACAGACTTTTTAATCCTACATACAAATATACTAAACGGGGAACGAATCTGTATGTTTGTGGGTTCGTCTCTCTGCCTCCATATAGAGGAAGGAGTATTGAGATGGCGAGGCTGTAGTTGGAGCTGACGCGGGAAGCACTTATCAGTTTATACATTATCGATCGATCGACGAACACTGATCGATTTTATCGATTTTACTGTAGATCGGATATTTCGGAGTCAGAGTCGCCACAAATGCGTGGAAAAGCCGTGTGCCAACTGTTTGAGGGCATTATCCTACCCTATTCTGTGTAATGTAATGTAATCAGTTTTTTCTTCTTTAATGGGTATTAAAAGACCTACAAAAGAAGCCGGAAACTGCTGTGTCTGAGGCATTCTATTGTCGGGTTATGGGCTAAGCCCCCAACCAGACGTTTGGCGATCGGTAGGTCGCTGAGCGCCTGGTATGCGGTATTTCACAGAATGCATCAGGATGAATCTGTGTTCCGGTCACAGCAAGGCTACATTAACATTGAAAGGGAAGCAGGTTATAAATAGGGAGTCACCTGTGACCATCACGAAACTAGGGGAGAAACGCTGCATCACTCCTAACCTAGGTGTACTTCTACTCTATTTATTTGTTTATTCTACCAGGGACAAGACTCGAATCTACCCAATCAACAGTCTTCACCTGCCTGCAAGCCCTCGGCTACCGAAAAGTGCCGACTCTATGGACCTCTCATCACTTGACCGATAGCATGCTGTTAAGCCACATATCCAACTACCAGTCTCTCCCTCTTCGCTCTTTTGGCAAGTTATTTCTGGAAGACCTGGTTGCCGAAGATGAGAGTTTGATTCTCTACGAGTCCAAACGTGCCGTTCGCTACCTCGACGAGAAGAGCCGCCTACGCAAGCACAGTCGAACGTGCACCTCAAGAAAGTCCCTCTATGCAGCTTCTGGAACACGAAAGCCGTGCTGTTCTAGGGCTACTCAAGAAAGGTCACATGCTACCGCAGTCGAGCACGCGACTCAGCTCCAGAATCTCCTCGAAGCTCTTCAGGTAAGGCGACCGAGACAATCTTCAGTGCACCTTTTTCATGCTAGCGTGCATAGGATCCCAAAAATCGAGTAGCTGGGCCGGGATACCGTATCCCATCCGTCATATGCTCCTGACATAGCAGATTGCCACTTGTTTCTCCTCCTAAGGGCTTTCTTGGCTAAAAAACGTTTCACAAAGGTTGAAGAGTTAAGTCGGGCCGTCGCCGAATACTTCGACTAGAGGTCTCCCCAGTTTAGGGGAAAGAGGATCGCTGACCTATCAAGTAGATGGACCACTGTGGTGACAAACAAAGGATGTTATATCGTTTACGTTGTATGCTGAATAAAGAAGGGTAATTATGAAGCAGAGAAAGGTACTTACGAAGCTCGTGCGAGAAAAAAGACGGCTCGTGGTTGGGCTCTGTTTTCTCCCTCCGCTGAAGCCAAGGAGAGCACAGACTGGGCAAGGGAGGAAACTCCAGGATGTTGCCAAACTTTGCGCAGCAGTGGTAGGTAGATCACATCCTAGGATACTTTGTATAGGCACGTACCCTTCGCCTCATAAGTGCCTAAAGAAATAAAAATGAAAAATGAAAAGCCGAATTTCCAATCGATATAATATTTTCATACTATCCAAAGGACCCAGATTTAAGCGCTTCTCCTACCTCCCTTCACTGCCTACCCACGCTAAGTCCCTCTTTCGCGAAGAACAGACAAACAGAGTTTTCTGCAGCTCATCCCATGTAACCAGGAAGTGCAAGCGGCTGGTCATTTCGAGGGCGGTGTCAGCTGGCGCTGACTCACTGGGCGAATCGGCCGTCAGTCGTTGTTGATGTTCGACGAGGCGGGTTTTCGACGGCGTTTTACAGCGTTTGCGCGATCCAGCTCTGCAGTAGTTCAAAGCAGGTCGTCCGGCCACGTGTTCTGTTTGCAGCCGTCTGACAACCAATTTGTCTCTTCTGCAAAGGTCATCCTTTCAGACAGCAAAAAGTTCACTAAGAAGATCGGTGATCGCTTTTCATTGAGACTTTTATTACACGAACGTCTGGCTCTACGCACTCTATGTATTTTTGGCCAGCTTGAGGCATTTGTGGGAGGCATATACAGGGTGTCTCAAAAAATTTATGCACTGTTTGCAACTTTGTTCATAGTAAAGTTGCTGAAGAAGTTAAGGACTCATATGAAAGCTCAAGAAAATAGAAATTTTCTAACATATGAGAGGCATGCAATGCGCCATGCATTTTACACTCGATTGATTGTGTTTCGCTTGAATACATGTTATAATTTCTTCATAAAGTGGCCGTTTCGATTAATTTGTGCTTATTTTAGAGTTCAAAACTTAATTACACATTACAACTTGCAAAAAATGGAGAGTATTCTAAAAGATAAAGGTACTATGTGAAAGGTTGTAACATTGTTGATAGTGAAGCATTTGGAGATATTTGAATACACAGATGAAGGCGCAGGGCAACGTACTAAAGTGTTGAGAAACGCATGAGAAAGCATTTGGTGTGTTCTTACTTTATTTCATTGAATAATTATCCCAGCGTCCTATTAGGAAATTGCAAATAAAGATATCCTCGGAAAGCAGTTTACGGCATTGTCTTTGTAAGCTATTAGAGTGTCTAGAAAGCGTCTGCAGAAATACGACAGCTTTTTCAAAGTAACACAATTTTTTATCTACATTTTATTAATCAACCAAATAATTTCCGTCAACATTCACTACCCTCCGCCACGTTCTACAAGACTTCGAATTCCTCTGGCGTAGAAATCCGGCGACTTGGAGGCGAAAAAAGCTCGGAGGACATTTTCGAGGTGGTCACGATCTTCATAACGCTTCCCTTCCAGATGATGCTGAAGTAAGCGAAAAAGGTGGCAGTCACTTGGGGCCGGATCTGGGCTGTACGGTGTGTGCGGCAGAACATCCCATCCGAGTTCCAGAATTCTCTGAGAAGTCGTCTTCGCGATGTGTGGGCGCGCGTTATCGTGCAGCAAGCGAACTTTGTCGAGCCTGGGCTGCTCCTTGCGCATCTTGTCGGCCAGTCTCTTCAGTTGGGTAGCGTAGACCTCGGCAGTGACAGTCGTACTGTCAGGCAGCAGCTCGAAATGGTAGATCCCATAAACTTCCCACCAGACGCTCAGCATCACTTTCCTCGCATGAATTTCACCTTCCACGAAGGATTTCGGCACCTCATCGCGTTGGCACCACTCACGTTTACGAGCGTGGTTGACGTGGAGGACCCATTTTTCGTCTCCTGTGACGATGGTGTCCAGCCTGCTAAAGGTGTGACTTCAGGAGAGCAGCTGAGTGAATATGCCGGGTAGGCAGCAGACATGGGTAGACAGTTCGGCCATTGTGCAGTGAAACAGGCAAGGAAGGGGGCGCTGGATATGTTATGCAGATACAACAGTACATATAGTGTCCTTATAATAGCACTTATGTTTAAGTCTTCAGAACATTCTAGAAAAATCTGGAGTATTGCGAAATTTTCTGCAGATACTTTCTGGGCACTTTAATAGGTTACTTTCCGTTTTCCCGCTTTGCTCAAAGAGTCAGAGAGGTCCTCACTATGGTAGGTCCTGGCAATTTCAGCACCACATTAGAGCATGTAGAACACAATTCGTTTCTATGGAGCCGAAGGTACTATGCTCCAAGTAATAATTACAGCAATATACATTGCTGTAATTATTACTCCAATATCTTGGAGTAATAATTACAGCAATGTATTTTAATGGAATGATGAAAAGCGATGTTGAGCGACGTGAAATATGACCCATGTTTGGCGAAAAGTATGAAGCGCCCCATTATTCTAATTCCCCGAAGTCGCTCTCTTTAAAAGGCGATTCTGCAGCGTCATGCGCACCAAACAATCGGCATGTAACCAGAGACTGTGTGGCTTTTCCTCGAATGCATCGTTGTTTTCCCTATCCCTGCAGCCGCTCTCGATGAAACCCTATCCTCTGCTTTTCTGGCCTGCATCAGAATCCCGAGCTGGTTCTGCACTCTATACCTTGCATATGCAGAGGTTTTGTTATGTCAAAGCAACTAACATAATAAAAGAATGAACAACTACAGCGCTTGAATCAGCTGGGCTCAATTTCATTTTTTCTCATTTTCAACTACATAAATATTTTTCAACAATTTGCAGCAATATACCTTCATTAATTGCTTGCTTAATCAACTTTGTTGGCAACAGGAGCAGTTGTCTTGCAGCAAGTGATTCTTCCTTCGTGACGTGCTTTTTAGGCGTCTGATAGCGCAGTGGAGTCGTATGTAGGACGCCTGGTCAATCACCAGAGGTGTGCGTAACTACGATTTACGATTTACGATTTTACCCATCCATCCATGGTCGTCTAAAATGAGGTGGACCAGTCATGTAATGTGCTTTGCTGACATCCGCTGAGAAATGACAAAAAGAACGGCAAGAGTCCCCAACCGGGAGTGATCTGAATGAAAACTCGGGAAGAATCGCATCGCCCTCTTCCATCAATCGAGATGAACCCATTGGGCCACTCTGACTCTCGGCAACAACGAATAAAAAAGTTTATCAGGTAGATAAATTCAACAAGGAGCGAAGGATGATTTTGATGATTATTTCTTCCTCCGTCTGAGTTTTTGAAAGTGTAGAGTGTTACTATGTTAAGCAGTTATCGTCTGGACCTCCGTTCGATGTTGTTGACATTGAAGGTTATTTTCTATAAGGTTGGCCGGTGTTCGTTTACTGCTGAATCAGTATTCGGCTTTTTTCGTATTCCAATATGAAGTATACCAGGTTGTCCAATAATTCTTGTCCGAAAATTTCACCATTTTTAATTTGTTCAACTTTATTGAAAAACAAGTCTGATCAATAATATAATCACCACAGTTATCCACAACAGTGGCCCATCGATTGGGCAGGTCTCCGATGCCCTTCGCCCAGAACTCCGGGGGCTGGTGTCGTAGTCCGCGATGTCGGATTTCAGGTTGTCGCAGTTGGTGAATTTTCTTCCGGCCAAATGGTGCTTCAGCGTGCGGAACAAGTGGTAGTCGGAGGGGAGGAGGTCCGGGAAATACGGCGGATGGGCAACCGTCTCCCAGCCCAGCGCCGCCAACTTTTGCTGGGTCTCTTCGCCACGTGGGGGCGCGCGTTGTCGTGCAGCAGGTGGACCGAGACCCGTCGGGAACGCTTCTCTCGGATGGCGGCGGCTAGTTTCTCGAGCTGATCGGTGTAGATGGAGGCGGTGACCGTCCTGCCTTGCGGGAGCAGCTCGAAGTACAGCATGCCCTTGGCGTCACACCAGCAGCAGAGCATGATTTTCAGCGGGTGCAGGTCGGCTTTCGGCGTCGTCGGCGGCTCTTCTCCGCGCGGGATCCGGACGGCACGGCGGGCGACGTTGTCGTAGAGGACCCAGCTCTCATCCCCAGTGACCAGGTCCTCGAGAAACTCCTTGCGATGCGGACGACACTCGTAGTACACGAACGTACGAATTCGACCTAGATCCATTTTAGCTTGTACTGGTAGCTAGACGCGGCGACTGCGCCTTATATACCCCTAGCGTGGAACTCTGGAGAACATTCTAGAAGGTTTTTACACTTGCCTGATATTGTAACACTTCTAAGGAAAATTATAGAATTTTGAAAATTTTCGGACAGGAATTATTGGACAGCCTGGTAATACGGAATTCTTCTCTCGAAATAAGATTGTGTTTCGCCTGTGCTTAATAACTGTTTCTTCAAATTCTAATTGAAGTATGTCCCAAAAGCAACTCCAAACCATATTTTATTTCAATTTCAAACTGAGCCAATCCGCCGTCGAAACATCCCGGCAAATCAACTGTATGTGGCATACGAATGGTGTTAGAGAAAGGACCGTGCAACGAAGGTTCGAGAAATTTCGTTCTGGAGATTTCAATCTTGAAGATGCACCCCGAAGCGGCAGACTTTCGCAATCCAGGACGACGATTTGAAGGCCTAGAAGGTCTAGAATTTGTCGCATCTCGATCACGCAGTTTTCTTGCTTATGCATTTATTAAACTAGAAGCGCATTGAGAAAGGTGTGCTGATTCGAATGGTTTTTATTCCGACTGAATCCGCTGAGTGTGAAGAAGATTATGATCGTTTGAAGCGGAGCAGTCAAAATCGCCAGAACTTTCCGGCCAACCCAATAATTTTCCATCTGTGCAGATCGTTCGACGAAGATGGTTTTTTAAAAGTCAATTAGTGCCTAACTGACCTCAGCATCGTGATACCACAATCAAGGTAAATGCGTAAACTATAAAGGATAAAAAAGGATAAAGGACGGCGTTACTCAATCCATTCTGGGATGCGCCAGCGCATTCCACTTCTGTCGTGGAGGCGACATGAATGCGTATTTGGCCATACAATGACTTGCGGTGGCCAGCCGATGTACAAGTCAGTGCTTTATCCTTCTCAGACAAGTCTGGTACCAATTCACCGACCCCGGAGGGATGGAAGGCTTGGTTGGCCTGGGCGGGAAATCCGAACCAGGAACCTGGTATCGGGTGCACGCGACAGTCACGCCTCCTACGACTGCGCTACACGCGCCCATGCGTAAACCATATTAAATTAAATTACTTATTACTGTCATTTACATGTTATTGCCATTCTTTTGGTCGGGCTCTCTGTATCTGCGTTTCTGAATGCTGCAGAACACTTAAAAATAACGAAATTGCAGGGTATAGTGATACTACGCTCGTTTTACATTGCTGCTTCCTCGTTAGGTTACCAGTGTTGTGCAGGATTGCTTTGTTTGTCACTTTCATGTTTTATGAGAGCACTAAGGTGCAGTTATAAATAAATGGATAAATAAAGGTGCTGTTCCGTAATGTCTGATATTGATAAAAATGAACTCTTCACCTTTTCCTCATTCAATGGGATTACGAGAGGGCACAATCTTAGAATTCAACCGCAAAGACCGCACTCAAAAATGTTTCGAGAATCCTTTTTGGCTCGTGTTATTGAAATCTGGAATGAACTTCCAGGATTGATTCTTAGTTCTTCACCTGGGACGTTTAATTACAAATTGGAAAACTTTCTGAAACAAAGAGTACATTTGTGTGGTCAACTGCAAATTAGTTTTTAGGCAAAATGAACGATACCTTGCTTTAACATATAATAGCTTTTTCAGTTTATGAATCAAGGAGTCACTCTTAAGAAAAGAAACGTTTTTCACTTTAGTTTAAGCATGGAAACAAAACGCTTTTGCTGTCGTTGAAGGACTAAATCGTTGACTTTTGCCATAATATTTTGTGCTAAACTGATCTGTATTACTCTTTTTGCTCAACAAATTTCTACGTTCTGATTTTGATAATTTTCAAAAGCCAACTTTCGATGTATCCTTTTGGACAAAACTTACTTTGTATCACATTTTGGCTAATAAATGTTCTGTTCTGTTCTGTTCTGATAAAATGTATGAGACCACCAGTCTCTCCTAAGTAGAGGAGAATTAGTAATAGGAAAACTAGAGTCGTTTCGTGAAACCCGTTATTACTGTATAATTTTGTCATAGGCTCAAATTCTTTGTTACGCTGCTCTACGCATATTTTGTCCATCACTCTGTTTCGTATAATGTGAATGAGCATACCTTTAGAATTCGAATAACAAAACCGGCAGTTATTTTGGCGTACCCGAAGTCGGTTGCAAGTGCCGGTAATGAACTTGTTACTGAGGCGATCTAAAACATAACCTCGTTTGCATCTGGAGGATCGGTCATTTAGTTTGCAACGACCACATGGTCTCTGCAAGCGACCGACCGCTGCTCAGCGGTGCCAGCCGCCGAGTTGCTAATGAGCTGTCATCTCGTGTTTCGAACCAGAAATAACAGTCGGGCTTTTATTGGGGATAAGCTGTGCTACAATCGACCTGAACAAGGATAAAACAATGACTTCTCTACTGACTGACCGATATGCCAAATGGGTTTCGTGACGTAGGCTTAGGTAACTACGCTTAGAATCATCATGCTCTATAATAACGCGTTAAGCGAGGAGTCATACTATATATCGGCGCCGCCTCAAAAATTCTAAAATAGGGAGGAAAATTCGGGGGGAAAATAGGGGAAAAATTACGACACGAAAATTGCGGAAAATACTCAGACGTTTTCTCCCTGCCTATGAACTTCGGCCCTGGGGGCAATCGAGGTCGCTGAACATAAGCTTGAAGTTCGTTTTTGAAATATCGATAGCCATCAATCGATATTGATCAAACTATCGATTTTTTTGTGGATGTCGTTCAGCGGTCCGAAACTTTACCCCTGGGGCAATCGAGGTCGCTCAACACGAATTTTAAGTTCGCTTCTGAAGCATCGATGGCCGTCAATCGATATTGATCAAATTACAGGTCGCGAAAATAGCGGAAAATACGCAGACTTATTCTACCTGTCTGAAAACTTCAGTCCTGGGGTAATCGAAGTCGCTGAACATGAACCCGAAGATCGTTTGTGAAGTATCGATCGCCATCGATCGATATTGATCAAACCATCGATTTTTTGTGGATGTCGTTAAGGCAGTCCGAACTTTACCACCCCTCCCCCCTCCGGCGGTAGCTCAACACGAATCTGAAGTCCGTTTTTGAAGTATCGATGGCCGTCAATCAATATTGATCAAATTGTCATCACACTATATAATAACGCGCTAAGCGATGAGTCATACCACCGATCGGCGCCGCCGCAGAAATTAGCCATAAAATAAGAGAAAATCGGGGGGGGGGGGAATTACGACGCGAAAATAGCGAAAAACACCCAGACGTCTTCTACCTGCCTGGAAACTCAGCCCTAGGGAAACCGAGGTCGCACAACACGAATCTGAATTTCCTTTCTGCAGAATCGATCACCGTCAATCAATACTGATCAAATTACGTGGCGCGAAAATAGCGGAAAATACCCAGACGTCTTCTACGTGCCGGGAGATTTGGAAGACGTACGGAATACGTCGCATGACGTGCCTGGGACTCAGAAGACATGCCAAAGACGTCGCTCAGCGTGTTTGTCGCTAAACGTGTTTGGAAATCAGTTAGACGTGCCGAAGACGTCGTCCAATGTACCTGGGATTCAGGTGGAGTGCCGAAAACGTCGTCCGCTAGAGGGATCCTTGAGGAGGACCAGTACCAGCAAAGGGTGAGGGTTTCACTAAGGGAGGACCAGTAGTTAGGGTACCAATAGATCGCCCTATCATACTATACACTGTACGTACTGCGAGCCTTCTGTACTCCTAGGTAGGTGAGAAAGCTGTACAAGTAGAGCAGCTAGCTCGATGTGATTGTCCTCAGCTTAGTGATACTGCAACATCGAGCGCGCGCAAGTGCGGGGCACGCTGATAGGCGCGACGGAGCACTTGTAAATAAATAAATAAATAAATAAATAAATAAATAAATAAATAAATAAATAAATAAATGCTGATGAATATTCGATCGTAAACGCTTCTCAGTGTACGTGTCTTGAGTTTCCTTGTGAAAGTGTTCCGTTCACTTACACGAGAATAGCTTCATGTGAGTATGGATTAAAGGCTGGAACACAGTATTATTACATATGAGCCGTCCTGACAAAGGTTTATATACTTGAAGAAGTAGGTTACTATCATTTGAGCATTGAAAGTGACTCGCATAGCATCATGTCGACAATCAGTCAGACGCCAATTCCAAGTGCTATGAACACATGACGTCTTCTACTACTCCACAAAGGTGAAGCCATATCTGTTAAGCCATCAAGTCCGACAGACACAGAAGTCCTTTGCATAGATGAGGGACAGACTTCGAGCGTGGCTAATGAGGCGTGTGCTTCATTAGCCACGCTTGCTTTTTGCGCCCTTTCTTCCATTCGCTTCTATTACTTTTAACCTCAAATTGCTTTGAGCCTCCTCATTTTAGTCGCGTCCCGCGGGACCTCATCTGCAGAACAACGCACTTCTAGAACCTTCATCGGCACTGCACCTTATGCTCAGCGGCAATTACTGGTGAAGTACAAGTTCTTGTTATCCAGTCTTTCAGAGCAAGCTACATAAGTCTTGTTTCATTTGTATACCTGCTGATTCATAGGCAGAACCCCCCTCCCCCCGCCCTCGACGAGCTGTAGGACCACGTTTCGTCATAGACCACGAAAATTAAGAGCTGATTTTATGGCCTCTATAATGTTAGTCATTTCAGCGGTTTTTGGCTGGCACGGGAGTATGTCGCTTGATTGAGCGCTGTGTTAGTCAGAATGAAGTCTGACAGCGGACCCTAACTGATCGCTTATCTCTGCGAAGATTTTTCCATAGTTCTTTTACAAAAAAAGCCCTAGGATATTTATATTTCCGCCAGCCATTTGTCGATTCTACTCATGCGCAGCTTCGACCGTGGTATCTCTAATGCCAATGTTTCCTTACATCGTTTCCCTCTCCAAAATTAGTTGCAAAGAAACGTTTTGCTATTTATCAAATAGGTAACCTGTCCGTTCCTTCTGTCTGTTGATCTGCTGCCCCTTCCCACCGTAGTGGACGAGAAAGTGCTTCACTTGTCGAGGAAATCGTTCCTTGCTCAATACTATTCGTCTTTGGTAAACATCACACCAAGATGTTGGCTGGAAATGTTTCTAAAAATGAAATTTCTACATCAATCCATCCATGCAAATACTGTAAATTTGAATCTGAGCGCTTTATACAGACTCAAGAAGGTCCTGTTTATTGCCTTATTTTCTCATAGGAATGGGCATTCGGACTGTTGACTAAAGGTCTGCCGTAATACCTCACGACTTCTAACTACCCTTTTCCCATTCATTCTTCAAGATTACAGTGCGCAAGCAAAGTAAGTACGGCGAGATCTAGGTGGGAGATTTCAATTTAACAACAAAAATACTTTAGGGCTAGGAAGAGCCTCCTTTCAGAGATATGATATTTTGGTGCAAAGGGCCAATTCCATTGTCTGCTTTCCCGTTTTGCGAGTGAATTTTCTCCACTCTTCGTGTTGTTCCTTATACTTTGAATACATATAGTGGGGGTCTCTCACTTAACGATACTGCTCATCTGTTGGCGAGGAAATTAAAGAATACCGAAGAGCAATTTGGCTTCGATTTTTTCCGACAAATCATTTTCAATAAGTACTGCCAGTCCGCTGAGAGATCCACCAATTTTCTGGAAGGAAAGAGCTACCACAGATGATTACGAACGACAGACATGGTATGCCCAGACATTCTTTTTGATGAAAATTTGGCAATTTTAAAAAACGTTTATTTAATCCAGTGCTGTGAAAACGTTCGATTCAACTTCTATAGCTTTTCTTCTGTCTTCTGTGTTCATCATCACCGTTATCTTTTTCTCCTGACTTCTCGTACTTCTTCATCTCTCTTTTTGTTCTACCCCTCTTCTACACTACCCTACCTAATGTATTCCTGTTCTTGTTCTTCTTCCTTTCCTGGTCTTCCTTCTTAGGTCCTCCCCCTAGTTTCCTCTTCTTCTTATTTTTGGACTTTGTGTTCATCTGCCCAATGTCCTTTTCTACTGATATGTCATGTGTTCTATCTTGCTGTCCGTTTCTGCCTTACTCTAATGTATTCCTGTTCTTGTTCTTCTTTCTCTTATTATTATTATTATTATTATTATTATTATTATTATTATTAATACTATTCCTATCACTATTTCATCGTTATCTGTTCCCGCTCTTCTTTGTGTTCTTCTG
Source organism: Heligmosomoides polygyrus polygyrus (assembly GCA_947396885.1). Taxonomy (NCBI): domain Eukaryota; kingdom Metazoa; phylum Nematoda; class Chromadorea; order Rhabditida; family Heligmosomidae; genus Heligmosomoides; species Heligmosomoides polygyrus. The sequence goes on from OX377204.1 coordinate 4,338,354, forward strand.
TGCTCTTCTAATGTCTTCTTTTATCTTCTTTTATTTCTTCCTCCGCCTGACTTCTTCTGTTTTCTTTTTCTTCTCCAATTTCTGCTGTCTTCTGAACGACATCTCTTCTGTTTCAAGCCGTTTACTCGCATCCACAGTCATGTCTTCTGATTCATCGCCGTCTCTGCCTTTTAACTGAACTTATACTAGAGCGCCGTCTTCAGTATTGATTAGAGCCATCTACTTTTTTGCCTTTTTGACCGCTTTCTATGCGTTTAGAGCTCTACGGATACCCCTACAGAGTAAGTCCATGGTGTTCGTACCACGTCAGACGTTTCTTCCTTATTTTCAAATGAATCGGGGTTGACTTTATTGCTGCGCTGATGTCTTCGTTCCGCACGTTGTCAGTACATCCTGAATCATCTCTGCGATTATGGGCTGCCGCTCCTTCTCCCTATTCAAGGTGATTTCGGCAGAGGAGCGTGGACTTGAAAATTCTGGAACAGCTACGTTTCCTTTAATGAAACGTGCAGTGAATTACCTCCACCGGAGCGAGACTGCGTGTCTCCGTCCTCTGATCGCATGATTCGCACCGCATTCTTCTTCATCTCCAGCTCCCTTTAGATGCATCACAATAAGCCGTTCCTTTGTGGCTTTGTTAAGTGAAGTGCAACCAATTTCGAGGGGGTATCATAGGAAAAGGGCTTTGTTGACTTCGATGCACTCTCATTAATAGTCCCACAGTTCAATATTTACCTTATTGACGTCAAATTGGACACTTTTCACGCCAAATCTCTCTCGTCTAAAAAACGTTATTCTTCCAAAGTCGAAGTCATCGTCTTCCAAATCGAAACGAAGTTTTACTGGTCAAATTGCTGACCGAGAAAGGGGTCTGCCGGGTTGTCTCAGTTGGCTCATAGTGAAAGATAAGAATTACTACCATGGAAGTCACGTGAATATAAATATTGGGTTGATCGAAAGTCTTGCAACACTAGCACAACAATATTCAAATTTGTCCCTATTTGCTAAAACAAAAGCTCACTCCACGATATATTCCTATATTCCCCGTCAAAGTCTAAGATGTTGCCCCATTTTCCAGGCAGCCTTTCAATTCCTTTCCGCCAGAATTCCGAGGGCTGTGAGGAAAAGAATTCAGAAACCTCCATTTCCAGTTGACGTCGATCATCGAACTCTCTACCTCAAAGAATAAGATGCTACTTCAGAGCTCTGAACAGGTGGTATTCAGATGGAGCGAGGTCTGGAGAGCACGGCGGATGGGCAGAACTTCCCAGCCTAACTCCTGGATTTTCTCGCGACTCACTTTTGCGACATGAGGACGCGCGCGAGCAGGAGACATTTTCCCGTTCTGGACGTCTTTGGCGCGTGGCATCGGCCAACCTCTGGAGCTAGACAGATGCTGTGACTGTGGTTTCACTATCCAGCAACTCCCAGTAAAGCATGCCTTCTGAGTCCCAGTAGCAACACAGAATAACCTTCTTTTCGTGGTGTCCACGTTCCGGTTGTCTTGGAGCCGGTTCTCCGCGTGGGAGCCATTGGCTCTTGCGGTTGTGGTTAGCATAGAGAACCCAGCCTTCATCGCCAGTAACAATGTCCTTCAGAAAGTCCTTTTTGTGCGGGCGATGAAGCAGCAAGTCAAGAACATGGATTCGGCATGCCTTGTCAGACTCCCGCAGCTCATATGGTACCCAAGACGACAAAACTTTGCGGTACCCAAGGATCTCCAGCTGCCTCGCGACGGTGCTCTTCGTACATCCAAGTGTCACCGCCAATTCGCGAGTGGTGGAATTTGACTTCACCTTGAAGGCCTCACGCAAGCTCCACAACAGAAGTGCGTCCGAAACGAGGTCGATCTTCGAGAGAGATCTCTCCAGCCTTGCAGCGATGATACCGACGGGGCACTGTGGAATAGTGAATGACTTCCTCCTTGAATGCAGCGCAGATGTTGGAGGCTGCAGTACTTGCGGAATGGCCTCGCAGAAATGCGTAGTAGACTATAGGTCGTAGGATGTTGCTGCTTATCGTTGACATTGTTGCTGTATTCCTACTCGACGAGGCCTTATTTAGTATGCTTGGGGAAGCTTCGAGAATGTACTGTGACGTCACCACACAAGATCAATACTGCAAGAGCTTTAACGAATTTAACAGGCAGTAGCGTAAAGTGTTGCAAAACTTTTCGATCAACCTAATATTAGCCGTCGGACAGTAAAGAGTAGCGAGCGACTAACTGATATCGGTCAAGTTCATTAATTTTCCTCAGATTAGATACCTTTGGATGTTACTCTCGCGAATATGACAGAAGGTATGTAATCTTTACTGCAACGTTTGGAAAGCTTAACCCTATTCTATCCCTCTGATTTTTTCTTTCTTACTGAGGGTCTGAAGATGAACTTCGGGGTCGGCAAACGGTAAGCCTCTGAATATCTGCAAAGTAGGAAAAAAGGTGCACAAGTAAGTAAGTACAGTTGCAGTAAGTTGCAGATTTCAAAGAACAATGACATTTGTTCTTGTAAAAGATATCACTTAAGGCCCTTCCTCACATCATTTCCTCGTCATGTTTTCATTTCATCGCCAGCGGTGTTGTTCATTCCTATCGAGGCTCCGAAAGGGCACACCGGTCTTGACATTAAACTGACGCAGTGGTAGTGACTCATTCAGCAGCGGCCATTCCAGCCACGCGATCCGAGCGACCGTAATGTCATCAGTCGCCTCATCCTCGTGGCAGTTAACAGACGTCCGACCATACAGTTCGATTCCCCACTTTTTCATTCATTCACTCTACTGCAAGCCTTAGGGTTCGTCCACTTTCGTTCAACACGGTCAATATTTTATGGCGTTACCAGGACACCTGAGGTAACAATATTTGTGCATGCAATGCTTACTCGGGTATTAAAGTCTCAAGCGTAAGGTATACTCCCGCACTACAGTCCCAAGCTCGCTCGGTCCAGCTGCACCGCGTGTGTTGTATGAATGCACACAACACGCTGAATTCGACGGCGTCGTCCAAAAATCATACTCCGACTGCATTCCTCGATCAGGGGGGTCCGCAGCTGGGTTCTGCGCTCTTGGAGCTAAGCTCGGGAAGGGACTCCAGAGTATGTGCGATCCAAACTGCGGTGCGGAGACTGCTTTCGCCGCTCAGGAGTGGTCCGCAGCAGAACTAGGCTTAGGGAAGGGACTCAGTTACATCATAAATAGCCTACTTCAGTTCACTGTAGGGGTATAACACACTATTACTGCAAAAAAAGAGGAGAGGAATGTTCTATATGTACGAAAGGCTTTTGGAAATTATGTTTAATGACGAGCGATTTGGCGTTAACCTTTAATATGCTATCATCATTTCTTTTTGAAAGAGTTTGTGCTGTATATAAATTGCTACATACTGTTGTAATACAACTTCAATCTGAACGTCTGTAGTGTACGCCTCTTTTAAAGCAGGTATATGTTAGCCTCATGTACTTCCTACCCGATCGTAAAGTCGTAAGAAGGCAAAGGAGTGACCGCTGAGGTGCATTTCTAGGGCGGTGTCGTCAAATGCGGTGTTTGTGTGCATTCACACAACATACGCGGTGCATCTGGACCGAGCGAGTCTCCCGCAGCACGAAAAAACGATGCAGGAAGAATGAAGGTGATCAAATGCTGGAACATTGAAATGCAAGTCATCGAGAGACAAAAACTATTTCACTACCCTAGGAGATAGCTGTAGAACCTTTTAGGGGCTCTTTAAGCTTAGGTAAGGTAAATTAATTATTTATGTGTGTTTCAACACGCAACAAAAGGAACAACAATTAGTGACATAACACAGTGATAATTAACGCAAACATAGAAGAAACGGCAAATTATCGAGTCTTGCGATAACTCTCAACGAGGCAGTTATATTGCTTCAACGAGGAAGGCAAAGCACGTTTTTTGGAAAGCATCAAGAATTTAGAGCCGGTCCTCTGAGTGAAAAAGGAGGCGCGACACAACTGTTGGTCATGGGATGATGAATTTTAGCTGTGCAGTCCCTTGTGGTAGAATGGTGGACAGTGTACATAGAGCTCACTAACTGAAAGCGCATCCCTTCCAGTCACCATCTTGAAAATCATAATTAAATCGCTTCGCTTCTTATGAATAGCAAGCGATTCCAGCTTCAATATTATATTACGATCAGGCGCTGATGAAATAGAGGCGCAGTCATAGCCACTTAAGCGTAACCATAGCTTTCTACATAGTGTAGCCGTTCTGCACGGATTCAAGTCTCTGTGTGCAGCGTTTAAAGTGAAGACTAAACAAAGTGGTGCCGTACTCCAATATTGGGTGAGCATATGATTTGTACGCAAAGAGCAAGTGAGCTGAGCTGCTGAAGGTGTATTTAGATAATAGCCAAGGCGTATCTGTGAAAATGATGGAAACTTGGAAATGAACGGGGATAGAGCCTTAAATCCCCTCGAAACAGGCCCGAAAGGAACGTGCTTCTGCGGGTGTAACCCAATTCGCTGCCGTTTTTGGTGTCTTTTCCATAATTAATGTGTAGGCAGCGGTGGGTGGGGTGGTGACTGATGTAATCCGATCGCCATCACCACGAATACACTCTGCTATGTACCGCACGCGGTGATGGCGTCGTTGCCTTCGTCTGCAGCGGAAAGCACGTGTTCCGGATCCTCCGAACACGGTAACGTGAAAGTGGATACTCGCGTGCATCGCTAAACAAAGCCGTCTCAGATCGTCGCAGATTGCCGGCTTTTTATCCGGCGCGCGTCGTTTGGTCATTGCTCTCGCACGATAATTGACACCGTCGCCGAGTTTTTCGTAGATCTCCGCCTAGTTCGCTGCGAATTAGCAGCTTAAATTCATCGTCGCAACGATGAATTCTTCCGTGTTTTACCTGCCAATAGAATCGCATTATGGTCGAATTGTTTTGAAAGAAATGTCGAGAGTTTTTCCGGTCAATTACCTCTTCAATAGGTCAGCATGTGAATTTTTGATGCATCATCCGCTTCCAGCCAGCTCTGGTTCTTTTTGAAACAAGCAATACACTATCAAAGCAGCAGATACTTTCCAGTCAAGTCGTTCATTACCAGAGGACCTAAACTTAAAGTGCTTCTCCCTAGGGCTAGGGCCTCAGTTCGTTCGAACTACTTCATCTGCAGGGCGGTGAGCGAATACGTCAAGTTGTGCAAGCGTTCTCGATATCTTCTAAACTTTCGGCTTTCAAAACAATCATAAAGTTGCTAGTTACTGCAGCCTCCTTGTATTCAAGCTTCTGAATCGCTGCTAAACACTATACTATATCAATTGCAGTGCATATTGATTTCTTGTCTTTATTTGTCTCGTCGGTGTTCAGTGTTAAGTTTATTGTATTGAGTTTGTTTGAGTTCATACGGAATTTGCGTGTTCACGTTCCTGTTGTAGCGCACTTACATATGGTCATCTATAAATAAATAAATAAATAAATAAATAAGTTTTTGATTTGTTTCCTTTTTTTCTTTAGTTTTCCTGTTAGTTGTTCTTTCTTCGTTGTTTTTATACGCGCGGCCTCGTAATTGTTTCAAACTCTTTTCACAGGGTTGTTGTCTTGGAATTTCGACCGCCATGTACTCTTGTCGGTCGCAGTTGCATGTGCATAGATTTACATGTCCCAATAAAGATAAAGATAAAGATAAAAAGCGAAGCTGGTGTTTTGTAATGCGATTCTGACGGACACACCTCCGAATGCTTACCGTATACCGATTAGCGATGGAGCGCTGAAACTGTGCGCTGGGGTTTCTTGTACGCGCTTGTATGCCCGTGATGGCACTGCAGCAACCAGCTCACAGCGCAGTGGATAGTGGTGTTGCTTTAAGCGAGGGTGTCGAGGGTTCGACTGTCCTGCGATGCGGCATTTTTGCATTTCAACTGACTGGTTGAGATTTGAGAGATTTTAAGTCTACACAATTTCCAGGCGTTTGTTGTGCATTTCCAGCTTCTGTAGAACACAGCCGCGGACTCCTCTTGAGTGAAGAAATCAGTTTCCACACCTAATCAGTTTCCAGTTTCCAAAGCATATAGGTACTATTCAGACTTCATTTGGAACCCATCATGCATTTCGTTTGCATAAGATGTCGTGGTTACAATACGTGTTTGGTCTATTCAGGGTGTGTGGAAAGTCTTTCGAATAGTTCCGTGACTTTATGTATTTCTGCGTAGAATCTCTTAGATCTTTTAAATCAATATTGTTATATTTTTTATTCGGATTACGCTTTTGGATCACCGCCTTCTTCAAAGCCTGAAAGAGACAAAACGAGTGAAGCAAACCGCATGGTAGTTTTCCCGGCTATTTAGTCAAACGCGTTTCGTAATTTAGAATAAAAGGTCATTTGGAAGATAAATAATGGTGTGCGAAAATACCGGCAGGAACAAGGGCCGAACCAACGACGTCGCACGTGGCGAGCGGGAGCACTACCATTGCGCCACCGCCGCAGCTGGCGGCCCATTCTTACAGAGCCGCTATGACTCATCGCCTTTGCGCCAGCTCTTTGGTACGGCGAGCCTGCGGTCAGACCACCCAACTTCGGCGGGTCATAACTCACTCAGGAGTTTCATTTTGCAAGTTTGACGCCCATATTCGTAATCAGCGTTCCTAGCTCTTTATAGTGGTCCTAATATAAACTTGAAGTTCCAAGTTCGAAACTCCTTCCTAGCTAGAACGAGCCGATTACGTCAATACGTAAGCCGAATACAGAAATATACCAATCAGTTTAGCTCAACAGTTTTACGAAACCCTATAGTTAAAGAGACTATGTCAAGTGTCCCTCTCCTTCCCCCCTTATTAGGATAGATCTAAAAATTCTATATATCAGTGATTTTTTTCTTTGGAAGCGAACTGCGTTCCGAATTTATCTACCCACATCTGAAGATGCAAGGCTCTCTCGAGATGGAAACTTATTCACAAGGGTCTGCTGCTGATTAGCAGCTCTCACGATCACTGAATATTCAGGATAATTGTTGTGTTGTTTCTTAAAGGCAAGGTTACTTCGCGAATCTGCAGCTTCTTACATAGGAGTTGCAGAGAGGTGAGCCGATGCCCAGCGAAGCGATGAATTGCGCTGCAACATCGCTCACAGGGTGGTTTTATTGGGTGAATCTTTTTCGATTGGAGAAGAACACTGACCTTGTGCCAGCCTGATCCGCTTCGCGATCCGATTTTTCTGTATGAAAACGCCTTTGTAAAAATCACGAACAACTGTTGATGGAAGATCAGCTGCGCTCTGGCGCTGACGCCTACACTACGTACGCCCCCCCCCTCCCCTCACACTCGATGCAGCGCTCGTGCTCAATCGGGCCTGAGACCGCGACCCACATCAGCCTTTGGTTGACTTTACCTTGCCTGTCGTTGAGAAATGCCTTTAAGTTCGAGTTCAGCGGTTTTATTTTGTCGAGTTTTATTTATTTTTCTATTATTTATTGAAGACCTGTAAAAGGCCGTTGGGAGCTGTCCTAGTGAGGAGGACAATCGAAATAATCGGCAAGAATTTCAGTTGGCAGATTAATTAACTTACATAGGGCGCGTGTAGCACAGTCGGAGGAGGCGCGACTGTGCACCCGATACCAGGTTCCTAGTTCGGATTTTCCTCCCAAGCCAACCAAGTCTTCCATCCCTCCGGGGTCGGTGAGTTGGTCCCAGACTTGTCTGGGAAGGAAAGAGCACTGACTTGTTCATCGGCTGGCCACCGTAAGTCACTGTATGGCCAAAGACGCATTCTACACATCCCGTAGAAGTAGAATGCGCGGCGCATCCTAAATGGCATTGAGCAACGCCGTCTTTTATCCCTTATGCTTTGTAACCTACATGTCGTCGCGTTGTTCCTACTTCAGTCTACATTTCTAAGCTTATGAAGCCTATTTTAACAAAGCAAAGGTTAAAGAAAGATAAAGGAAGGCGTCACTCAATCCCTTTTGGGTTGCGTCACGCATTCACTTCTACGTGATGTCGTGGAGGCGATTTAAATGCGTATTTGGTCATACAATGACTTGCGGTGGCCAGCCGATAAACAAGTCAGCGCATTATCCTTCCCAGACTAGTCTGTTACCAATTTACCGACCCAGGAGGGATGGAAGGCTTGGTTGGCCTGGGCGGCAAATCCGAACCAGGAACCTGGTATCGGGTGCCCTCGACAGTCGGCGCCTCCTCCGACTGCTCTACACGCGCCCAAACAAAAGTTAAAATGAGTAAATGCCAACACAATATTAGGTTCATTTGGCCACTATTCTCCTCGGTGGATCGACGGTGAAGAGACGTTATACTTTTGGAAATTTCAAATTCTTTTTTAAAATATCAAAATGTGAATTGAGTTGCTTGGGCACTATTTTAGGCATTAACTAATATTTATACACATATTTTGCTGTTCTGTCTGTGTTTCCAGCATTTTCCTGAGTTAATCCCAAATAGTGATAATCCTTATACATAATTTAGAAGTACTGCAAGTGAGGGCGCGTGGAACGCAGTCGGAGAACTCGCCGGCTGTCGCGTGCACCCGATACCAGGTTCCTGGTTCGGATTTTCCGCCCAGGCCAACCAATACTTCCATCTCTCCGGGGTCGGTGAGTTGGCCCCAGTCTCATCCGGGAAGGCTAAAGCGCTGACTTGTACATCGGCTGGCCACCGCAAGTCATCGTATGGCCAAATACGCATTCAACACGCCTCCACGACATCTCGTAGAAGTAGAATGCGTGGCGCATCCCAAAGGGGATTGAATAACGCCGTCCTTTATCCTTATCCTTACTGCATTTGTGTTTGTTAAGCATTTATACCATTTTCGAAATGGACATTTTTCAAACCAAATCGGACACTGTTCACGTCAGACTCTTCTAAGCTAGCCTTTGAATATTGAAATGAAACTGAACGTCTTTCAAATCGGAACGAGCTTCTTATAGGTTAAACTGCAGTCTCTCCAAGATGGTTAAAAAAAGTTCTTCAAGAAAAATTTATAATAATTTATTTGAAAGTTTTGCACTTCAGCTACATACTTCAGCGATAGGTATAATAATTTTATACAATTTTTATTTTTTGAGAAAAAATAATAAGTTAAACTTTGTTTCAAAACGCAGCAAAGCAGCAATCATGTAGTGCATTAAATGACTGGATCACGCATGCACTCGGGATGCAATTCTCAGTGTTTATCTGATTGATACTGTAAATACTGCTTACATGCGGCAAGAAGGTCAGGATATGTGTGTTTTTTACAATTGTCTTTGTTGCCGTTTGCAGATGTGAAACTGCATGCAAATCGAAATGTTGCTATCAATCGAATAAAAATCGCAAAGTTCCGGTTGGGGGCATGGCGCAATCGCTGTTTCGACAATATAAAATGGCCGCTTTCCTGTTCTTCAAAACAAGTCCTAATCGTTGTTTTTCCTTAAAAATAAAATTTTTATAAAATTTTAAGCTATGCATTCTCTTATTAGGAAGTAAATTAAAACTTCAAAAAAATTCTACTAAAATTTTCTCTGAGCAAACAATTACTCTAACATTTTTGGAGAGTGTCTAGTTTAATGTAGAAGAAACTCGTTTGGATTTGAGAGATTTCGATTTGATTTGAAAAGTCTTAGGTTAGCTTAGAAGAGTGTCCAATTTGGTTTGAAAAGTGCCCAGTTTGATTCGAAAAACGTCCAATTCGACGTGAAAATGGTATGGTGTATAATATCTTACTGCTAAAAAGCAGTGTGCTATGCACGGCTCATTTTAACCGGTCTGACTGAATGTGCTCTTGAAGCATACCGCTTCTAATGTCATTTTTTAAAAGGAATACTTTTTAACGTCAATTTGATAGCTCTAACTATTACGTGACAATGTCTGGTAGAGACCTAATCCAATCAGTCTTTAACGTGTTTCAGTCGTCTGCTTTCCCATTGGTTTCAGTGAACAATAGTTGCACTTTACTGGAAAAACTGCAAACTCTAGACAGTTACGGTAAACGGCAATATATTCGGTTCTCGAGTAGAGAACTTTAAAGGTCTTCAATGCAAAATGGAAGAGTTTCTTTAATGTTGCCGTAATACTTCACGTATCCTCCAATTAATTAGATTCCTGGAGGTGCACTAATGATTCCATGGACCACTAACAAGAGAAAGGGTAAGAGACAGCGGACTTTTCGTCCAAACGGCTGCCACTCTGAGGTGTTCCTTGCAAGAGTCCAGTTGAAAAGCAACAGCGGAAGAGAAACAGACCTTTGATTCCAACATTTCTAGACGTCCTTCATTTATAGGGATACGGGGTAAAGAACGGCGTTGATGAGTCCCTTTTAAGATTCGCTATGCGTTCTACTTCTACGGGGTGTCGTAGAGGCACTATGTATGCATACTTGGCACACCCGATACGACCTATGTGACCTACGGTAGCCTGCCGATGAAAAGCTTAGTGTTGTATTAATCCCAGACAAGTCTGGTTCCAATTCACCGACCCTGGAGGGACGGAAGGCTGGACTGTCCTGATGGAATACCGGAGGAAACAATCTGGCATCGGCTGCGTTAGATCATAAGGGATAAAGGATAAAGGACGGCGTTATTCAATCCTTTTGGGATGCGCCACGCATTCTACTTCTACGGGATATCGTGGAGGCGATTTGAATGCGTATAAGGCCGTACAATGACTTGCGGTGGCCAACCGATGAACAAGTCAGCGCTGCATCCTTCCCAGACACGTCTGGTACCAATTCAGCGACCCCGGAGGGAAGGGAGGCTTGGTTGGCCTGGGCGGGAAGTCCGAACCAGAGACCTGGTATCGGGTGCAGGCGACAGTAGGCGCCTCCTCCGATTGCGATACACACGCCCCCTACATTATAGATCACAGCTGAAATAATTTTGAAACCCCAATTTCCTCTTATCAGTGTCAATCTCGCTTACATACCCTCTCAGTCGAGGTCGCCCTGGCTTCGTTTTTCTGTGTCTTGAATGTACATGAGACCCCCTCGTATAGATAGTAATCGCTGACAATGAGATGGTTCCTAATTTTCGATTTCTCAGCTTTTTCCATTTTCTCTTTCTATTGTTGTTCGGTGCTCTGACAAGCTTTCTTCTTCAGAACTAATAAAAAGTAAAAAACATTACTTTACTTTTATACTTTGATGGCCTTTTTGTCGGCTGGAGGTCTTCTCAGCGGGGACCACAACTCTTCCAGACCGCTCGATCTCTGGCTGCTTGCATCCAGTGAGGCAGACTCCGCTCTCTGAAAGATCTTGAGAATGAGTCTGCCCATCGCGTTGGCGGTCGTCCCAGTGATCTCTTATGGTCTCTCGGGAGCCATTCTGTGACACGGAGACTCCATCTATCGTCCTTTCGTCGAAGCAGGTGTCCGGCCCAGCGATATTTGGACTTCTTCATGTACTGCAGCGGGTCTGCTAATTGCGACCTCTCCCGTAGCTCTGAGCTTCGTAGGCCTTCTTGCCATTGCTGACGAAGGCTTGTCCTCAGAAGACATCTCTCCAGTGCACGATGCGTAGTTTGCATCGCTCTGGCGATTGCCTTGCTGTCGGGCCAGGCTTCCGTCGGGTAACACATCGCAGGCAGTATAGAGGCGTTGAATATCGAGGCCCTGAGGCCGGGATCCTTGACCTGATCGGTGACTTCGCGAATCGAACTGAAGGCTGTCCAGGCTTATCCATGTTCAGCTCTCTTCCCAGATAGACGTAGGAGTCGACCTGTTGCAGAGCGACTCCATTTAACCTTACGAGTCCCGTGTCACACCACTGGTTGACCATAAGCTGCGTTTTGGACGTATTCATGTCCAATCCAATCTTCATACCTGCCACATTGAGCTCGTTCAACATTTACTCGACTTCTGCGGTGCTGGTAGAGATGAGAATAATATCGTCGGCGAAGCGAAAGTTGCTGATCCGTTTACCGTCGACAAGGTAGCCTTTATCGTCCCAGTTCAAATCTTTCATGGCATCCTGGAGTGCCGCTGTAAATAGCTTGGGAGAAATCGTGTCTCCCTGCCGAACTCCTTTCCCGATAGGAATTTTAGGTTTCCGATCGAACAACTGGATGGTGGTTGATGTGTTCGAGAAGCATTCGTCGAGAAGTCGGATGTAGGGCGATGGTATACCAGCGTGCACAAGCGCGTTCAAAACGGCGTTGATTTCCACAGAGTCAAACGCTTTCCGATAATCTACGGAGATAAGGACAAGTGGGAGGTGGTATTCGCGGCTCCTCTCGATGAGCTGTGAGACAGTCTGAATATGGTCCATGCAGGAGAAATCCTTGCGAAACCCTGCTTGCTCCACTGGCTGATATTCATCCAAGCAACGCTCCATGCGGTTAAGCAGTATCTTGGTGAAGATCTTGTACACAACCGAGAGAAGACTGATGGGTCGATAGTTGTTGATACCCTCCTGCTGACCTTTTTTGAAGATTAGAACTGTTTTCGACTCCTTCCATGATTCCGGAATCCTACCAAGTCGAAGGTAGTGGTTGAAGTGCTTGGCAAGAAGTGAGCAGAGGGCACTGCCACCCGCACGAAGGAGGTCAGCAGAAATGCCGTACGGTCCGGGAGCAGTGCCTGGCTTCATTTTTCTGATGGCATGAGCAACTTCTGATTCCAGTTTAAGTTTACAATTTAAAAAAGATTAAATTCAGAAAAGAGTAAAAATGTTCTTTCTGAATGGCCTAATATTTTTAATATGTTGAGTGTAAGCTAAATGCTAAAGCTAAAGAATTGAGAAATTATTCCTGGCTGGTGCAAGCCCACATTTTGAGGCTAATCAGGTCGCGATGAGCTGCAATTCATCAGCAGGGTGTTGTGCGATGAGGACTGATGTGTGCGGCACCCCGACCCCGATAGCTTGCAGCGGCCCCGTTCTCTATTTTCAAGAGCCATTTCTCTTGTTTCTCCAAGATCCGTGTTGCTTCAGCGGTGTTTATCGCATGTGTGCGGTGTTTTTCGCTAATCCTTGACATTACCAGCCGCACTACGGGGCACGTCGCAGGGTATCGTGAGAGCAAGTAATCGAGTAAATTGCGGGCATAATTGACCTTAAGGCAGCAGAAGCTGATTATGCGCTTGCCCTTCTGCACGCTGCTGTTGAAGGAGAATGCGCTTCAAAGGGCGTGATGTCCTTCCGACCGTCTTCTAGACTAGGTCATCGCACACGCACCCTCCTCTTTATTCCGTGAATGAACCAAACAGTTGTACTCACACCATTTTCACCTTAAAATGGACGATTATGCTTTAATCTGCTCAATTTTTTAAATTGAACAGTTTTAAAGCAAAAATGAACATATCTAAGGCCAAAATAGATTCCTTACAACAAATTCTTTAAAAATTCCTTTGTACTAAGAATATCTGTTTCAAAAACCCCTATACAGTATGCCTTAGGAAGACTGCGCACAGACTCTTAGTTCCTTTGGCCGAAGCAGTGTTCTACATGCATTCCAACGAATTCCGACAGAAAATATTGTTCTTGTTCGTTTTTTGTTTGTTCGTTTGAAGAGATTGTGCCGTGCACTCGTCGGAAACAGTGCAATGCTTTTTTACGGTTGTGAATTTTTTCGCTGTAAATGGTTTTGCTATTTTTTGACTTATACGCATGTAAACAGCGATTACACTATCATTCCAAGAAAGAATACGTCTATGGAGTGAGTGCGCGTAGCAGCTTCTACGTGTAACAAAATTCTTGGATTTCCTGCGCGACAGGGTCAATCTAAAAATCCCTCTGTGTTCAAATGATAGAAAATTTTCCTAAACAACGTATTTTTCTGGTTAAAGTGCTCTGCAGACGCGAATTTTTAACGGAAATCTTCTTTAAAAAATATAATTTTGTGATTTGGTTGGATATTGCCTATTTAAGCTTTAGATGGGTCTGACGTGCTTTGCAAAGTGTTCAATTTATCTTTATGGGTGCCAACTTCCAGATCAAAAAGCATCCAAGTTAATATGAAAGTGACCGGTTTAAGATGGAAATCCTATAATAAGGAGAAGGATAAAGGACGGCGTTATTCAATCCCTTCTGGGATGCGCCAGCGCATTCTACTTCTACGGGATGTCGTGGAGGCGTGTTGAATGCGTATTTGGCCATACAATGACTTGCGGTGGCCAGCCGATGTACAAGTCAGTGCTTTATCCTTCCCAGACAAGTCTGGTACCAATTCACCGACCCCGAAGGGATGGAAGGCTTGGTTGGCTTGGGCGGGAAATCCGAACCAGGAACCTGGTATCGGGTGCACGCGACAGTCGCGCCTCCTCCGACTGCGCTACACGCGCCGACTGCGCTACACGCGCCACTGGCCATCACGTTCACTGGCCATCACGTTCACTGGCCATCACGTTCACTGGCCATCACGTTCACTGGAAATCCTATATATGTTATTATATTCTTCAATTTTTTTTAAAGAATTGAAGTTTCTACAAAACTAGTCAGCATAGGTTCCTATGGCTTATCGTGAATAATAGGGTAGAGAAAACCGTTGTATGAAACGCTGGGCGCGTGTAGCAGCGCAGTCGGAGGAGGCGCCAACTGTCGCCTGCACCCGACACCAGGTTCCTGGTTCGGATTTCCCGCCCAGGCCAACCAAGCCTTCCATCCCTCCGGGGTCGGTGAATTGGTAAAAGACATGTCTGGGAAGGATAAAGCGCTGACTTGTTCATCGGCTGGCCACCCCAAGTAATTGTATGGCCAAACACACATTCACAACGCCTCCACGATATCCCGTAGAAGTAGAATGCGTGGCGCATCCCAAAAAGGATTGAATAACGCCGTCTTCTATCCTTTTATCCTTTAAGTGTAAACGCTGCCTAATGAAGTTTTGCAGTTCGGGAATGCACGAGAATTCATAAGATCTTCGCTGTCCTGCTTCTCAAAATTCGAAATTTTTATTTACCTTGGCTTGAAGGGCCAGAATTTTGTAAGCAATCGAATGGTGACAACATTTTTTGAAGCATCATTTGCAATGGTTTGTTGTGGCCCACGCTACCTCATTTGAGTGATGCTAGGTCATTCCTTACGCCAAAAACGCGTCCAGATTATGCTATTTCCTGCCCAATACCGTAGCAATCCGTCATCCTGCCCGCTTCGCAGAGGGTGGAGGATGACAGATTGCTACGGCTTCTATCATCCTTTGTTCTGATTTCTAAGCTACTGAGAATCATGTTCGGTTTCTGGAGCACTGCGACTGATTTGAGAAACTTTCGCACTTCCGTCCGTCGTGCAGTGAAACTAAATGAATCTTATAGCTTCTCGGTCCGTTGTGTACTCGAAGCAAAGGAATAACGTATCATCTGCTGCGGTTTCTTTGAAGCGGTTTCCATGGTTCACAGTACCTCCACTTTACGTCGTGCACAGGTGTTTTTGCAGACGACCGGGCTTATATAATAGATGTCTTGGAAACTCCATGAGCAGATATCGAATTCAGTCTCAACAGGTGACATTGCAAAGATATGTTTTTGAATGTGAACGTTCTATGGAACGTTGACATATCTCAAATTCATAGGCTTAGGAAAAACTTGATGCCAAACGATTAAAGAGGCCAGATTCAGCTTTCTGATTCTGAACTTCTCGCCATTTACTCAATGTGTATTAGGATAAAAAAGGATAAAGGATAAAGAAAGGCGTTACTCAATCCCCTTTGGGATGCGCCACGCATTCTATTTGTACGGAATGTCGTGGAGGCGAGTTGAATACGTATTTGGTCATACAATGACCTGCGGTGGCCAACCGATGAACAAGTCGGCACTTTATCCTTCCCAGACAAGTGTGGTACCAATTCACCGACCCGGAGGGATGGAAGGCTTGGTTGGCCTGGGCGGGAAATCCGAACCATGAACCTGGTATCGGGTGCAGGCGACAGTCGGCACCTCCTCCTACTGCCAATGCGTATTGTAATTATGAGTGACGCTTTACATTACTATCTCCAAAGATGAGTTTTCGGAGTTTAATTTTTTCCCTCGATCTTGCCAGAATTAAACTCAAATGTCCAATTCTTGAATATTGAAATAATGAAGCTCAAATCTAAGGATTTGCCAAGTCGACTTTATTATTGCAAGGCCGACGGCATTGATATGAATTTAAAGGAACTAACGATGTTAAGGCAGATATTGGGCCACATTCCCCAACAATTACAAGTTATATACTGCGCGTGCATAACCTGGGTCCGTAATTTTTTAAAATCCTGGTTGAAAAGGCTGTGCGAACGATCTGATTTTTGAAAAACGCGGATCTTAAAGGGATTCAAATAGCAGTAATTTTCAGTAGATCGGATTTCCGCCCACACGTTTCGCGAATCGTCATGCGAAAATTAAACGAACTAGGAGTTGTAGTTCTGCATCACACGCCGTACTCAACAGACCTTGCACCAACCGACTGCCTCCTTTTTAAGCACTTTTAAGCACAGAACATCCTCGCTGCAACAACAGCCTTTCTAGAACTTGTCGTATGTCGAACAGCCAGTTTTTTCGCCGATAGAATTTGTAAACTAGCACTCTCGTTGGAAAAAGTGTGCTGATTCGAATGGTGCTCATATCAGAAGAAGTGTGGCAGATCGGTGGGGACTTACAGCACGCTAATGCTCTTTCCTTCCAGCCCCGCTACACCAACTTCGTAGGGCCCTGCTGCCCCTGCCGAACCATTGGGAAGAAACTGCGTTGGACTTCAGCTCCCGTGCGCGCTACGACCCTGCGCCTACTTCCCCGCACATCTCTGCGCCTTCCTTTTCTCACATAGTATTGCGATCAAAAAAGATGTTGGTATCCACCACTCTCCACGTAACTCCCGCAGACATAGGATAGACATACAGATTTACTAACTACACATTACTACCTCTTAAGACACACACATCTACGAGTCACGCAACCAACCCGCGTACACTCACTAGGGGAATCTCCAATACCAGCCCGCTAGGGTCCGTCGAGGTCCTGTCTGGGGCGTGTGCCCATCAACGAGTCACGCAACGAACCCGCGTACACTCACTAGGGGAATCTCCAATACCAGCCCGCTAGGGTCCGTCGAGGTCCTGTCTGGGGCGTGTGCCCACGAACGGTGCTCCTCGCCTTGCACCTGCGGTTACCTCCTCCTGGCGTCCATGCCAGGGTAGATCCTTCTCTTCCTCGGCCCTGCGTTTCTCGACATTGCGGTGGAATCGGCTCGCTCCAGATGTTGACGAGAGGACGGCGACCGGACACGACCGTCCGGGGCGGCGGCAGACGGGAGAAGTGGCGCCCGCGCGCGCGTTCATACTTCGTCGCAGAGAATCGATGCTGCGTATTAGACAGGCGTGCGCTGCGGGACCAAGAGGGCGCGGAGACTCCGCGTCCTTCAAGAGTCGTAGCGAAAGTCACGACAGCCTCCAAAATCCTCGCACATCTTCCCCTCCCCCTCTCCCCTCATAGGAAATGCGAGGGCACTGCGGTGAGATATGGGTTATACGGTAGAGTGACTCATCCGTTGACACTCCAATATGCATTGGACCGAATGAATCATTTTCGGATATCCGATTCGGATCCGAATCATTCAATGTTCCGGGGTCTGCAAAATTGCCGTTATCCGAATCATCCAATTATCCGAAGATTTTCGATCGGATTCAATGTATGCACTCCAGTGAGTGTCTCTGACAACTCAACTCTGCTTCAGTCTGACATAATGGTTAAGTGAGTGCGGCATCTGGTATCCAGATGTGGTGCTGCCTAGTGATCCGACATACGATCATCGTAGACCTTCCCGTCGATCACAACGTTGACAGTTGTTGTTGTTATTGACGCTGTCAATCAACTGTTCATTGTAAACTCTCTCCGTGCATTTCCGCCCGCATGGAGCTAACAGAGCTAGCAAATTGCTTATTTATTTCACTAATTATTTAGTTTTAGACGCAGATACATAGAATCTAGAAAAAGCAAACAACACCTAAAAACATCAGTATCGTAGAAGCAAGAAAGTTCAGGAAATGAAGCAAGTTTCTTTCGATTGATCTTAACAGGACAACAAAATGTGAGGGAACAATAACGAGATCAAGAAACTTCGTCACTCGTCTACTGTTTGGCTTGGGTTTTAAACTAGTTGAGCGAAAGGCTCAACATTTTATCACTGAAGATTTTATTGAGCATTGAAACAACCTAACAGAAAAAAAACTAGATCTTACTTTCGTTCTTGATATTGGAACCTTAATTTTTATAAGGCCCCCTAGTCTTGGATGTAGCGAGGGGCTTTTGGAACGGGTAGTCAATTCACGCCGCCTGGCTTATATGACACATTCCTTTGTTAGATATTCATAGACGACACGTCGGATGCAAAAATTCTTGCACAAGTGCATCGATTTTTGAGAAGCATATGCTTTCATTATGCGTCATCCGGTCTTCAAACTTTTTCAAGCGCAGCGTCACTCATCCATTGTTTCGCCTTTATTTTTAGACATTCGAAAGCACTATGGTTTCCTATTATAGATCGTTACTTTCCTCCAGTTTTCTTTACGTGTAACTAAATTTTTTGAGTGTTACTTATCCAATACATTCGTTGTGATTTCAGGGTCTCTGGTCGATACGCAGCCTATTCTTCTGTGACATTATTCACTATCTCCCTTGCTCTGGAGTGTTTCGACTCGGATGTTTATGTTATTTGTTTTCTTCATTTTCCTGCTCAAAAAATCTAAAAGACCTTTTTTAAAGCTTCTTCTTCTGACTTCTTGATTTCGAAGCTCGCATTTCATCCCAATCAATCTGAAATTCATTTTTATTAATTTATTTTAATTTTATATTCGCAAAAGCCATACCGTTCCGAAAAGCTTTCAAACGTTTCGTACACTTCCATACAAGTCCAACGAATATTAGGTTGTCCCAGAAGTCGCCGCCGTTTTTTCAACGACTCATTGCGGGTTTCGCCGGTGATCTCTTGCATAGTGCTATGCAGCTTTCGAAAGAGAATAATTTGGTATATCAGAGCTTGTATTGCTTTTTTCTCATTCCTGAACCTTGTAAATTTTTAGACCGTTAAAGTGAAAAAGTGAAAAGTGGCCATCTGCGCACTCGCTTCTCTACGCTTAGGCTTGAAATTTTTGCAGTTTTTTTACAGCATTTAGAAGACAATGTTCTGTACTACAAGAATATGTGTTGGACCTATTTTATCACTTGCCCTTTAATGATTTTTAGGCCATCAAATTGGGAATTCCGACTTTTCCGTCCGAATTTTTACCAAAACTCCGGTTTTCGTGGTTGGACTTTTTTGCTTGGTGTCATATGTCGTTTGGAAGAGGATGTCCTGCTCAGTAAGAATTTGTGTCGCGTTTATTCTCTCACGCTGATTTCTGTCGAATATCCACAACTGAAGAAGGAGAAGGAGTTGTTGGTGAAGATCACTTTTCTCTTTTTCGAATTTTGTTGATATTCGACAGAAATCAGCTCACTCTTCAACTCATCAACTTCACGAGTGGTGGCATAAAGCGGAGTGCACGGCGCTCCCTTCTGGGGTTTTTTGATCACTATCAATTAGATGAGAACACGGTCAATATGTTCTGGCGTTACCAGGACATCTGAGGTAGAAACATCATATGCGGACGTGTATGTCGCCTTGTGAAACCTCCCCTGCGCAATAATGGTACAATGGTTGCGGAGCAATTCGTGTTCAAGAACTGAATCATCATGCCCCTCCACAATTTTTTTACTGATGTTGACCGCTGTCCAGAACTAAGATGGTCCAGGAATAGATGATTTGATGCTTTTTTGCGTTTCTTCTTCTTAACAGGTTTAACCGTGTCAGTATGCCTTTTTAAATCCTTTTTGACCTGCTTCCGTTACTTAGTCGGTTAGCAGCTATCCAGTGCTTATGTACGGAAGAGCTTATTAAGACCCCAGATGCTTTTACTCTTTAGTCACTTCTTTATAATATCTTTCCTTACACTTATATCACATGAGTCTTTACTTCAAACATGTTTCAATGCTAGTCGGTTAGGCTAACTCAGTTCCTATGGAAGCAGCATCGAATGGAAGCGTAATGAAGGCCTAGGTATGACCGGATCTAAGACAGGACTCCTATGTAGGTGCTTCCTCCTTATATGCTGCTCGAAAGTGATTTTTCTCATCCAACCGGAATCACGCCACATCTATACTGAGTGCCTAATCGAATTCTACACCTTTACACGACAATCAAGTTAACTGCGTAAACTATATTAGATTTAAATACTTATCACTGTCACTCCCTTTTTTGCCATTCTTAGGGTCGGGCTCTCTGTTTCTGAGCTTCTGAACGCTGCAAAACACTTAAAA
This sequence comes from Heligmosomoides polygyrus polygyrus, assembly GCA_947396885.1. NCBI lineage: Eukaryota > Metazoa > Nematoda > Chromadorea > Rhabditida > Heligmosomidae > Heligmosomoides > Heligmosomoides polygyrus. The sequence goes on from OX377204.1 coordinate 4,358,551, forward strand.
ATAACGAAATTGCAGGGCGTGGTGATACTACGCCCGTTTTACCTTGTTGCTCCCTCGTTAGGTTGCAAGTGTTGTGCAGGATTGATCTGTTTGTCAATTTTAAGTTCATGAGAGCACTAAGGTGCAATTATAAACAAATAGATAAATAAATATCAATTTCGATCAATGCATACGGTGCGATAGCCTTTTCTTTGTGTCGATTAGAACTTCAGTTGTGCTCAGAAGAACCCCAAGCGGTGAAAGACCAAGGTTCTTCGACGTCGTGTCCACGTCCTTAACGGCTTAGTTCCTCGTGATTGCTGCCACCCGCGTCACTGAGGTCCACTTGAGATTTTCTTCATGTGACTCATGAACTCGAGCCGCTATGGAAGCAGTTAACCCGTGTAAGTCATCCTTTTTCGACCGTTTTTCATCTAAGGTCTCGTCTAAGCGTGCAATAAAATGGAGAGCATGTGTTTGGCCACCATTATTTGTTCGAGCTCCGGTGAGCATCTGTTTCTTGATACTCTAGAATGAGACTGCTTATGGACCACATTTGCGCCAAATGCTTGCAAGATTCTGCTTCTGCTGATTGGTGTTCTGGTGGCTCAAACCAATCTAGTCTATGAACCAGAGATCCACGACAGGGCGGACGTATGTGTAGGCGTGGGAAAACAATTGCAAAGGTGTTTGGATTGTCCGTAGTCGGGTGGATGTCCAGCTCCAACTTAAACATATCCGACGCAGAACCGCACTTTTTCAGCCGTTTTGGGGGGAAAAGCTCCGCCTTGCCAAAGCATCATCCAGAGTGATCCATTCCCGATGGGACTCTCGTAATTGTGATTGGGATCAGATTTCCTGTATGACTACGTAATAGATTTCAAAAGAGGCGCCATTATTTGCTTCGTATTATTACTGTAAGACGCGTGTAGCGCAGTCAGAAGAGGTACCGGCTGTCGCGTGCCCACGATTTCTACCAGATTCTTGGATCGGATTTCCCGCACAGGCCAACAAAGCATTCCATCCTCCGGGGTAACTGAATTGGTACCAGACTTGTCTGGGAAGGGTAAAGCGCTGACATGCCCATCGGTTGGCTACTGCAAGTCATCGTATGTGCCAAGTACGCCTTCAAAATACCTCCACAATATTCCATACATAGAAGGAGTATGCGTGGCACGTGCCACAATATCATTGACTAAAACCAACCTTTATACTTTATCCTATGATTTTGTCACTAAAGCGACTTTCATTATTGTTGTAGTAGTTTTTATTGTATAAGAATTTATCCAATCGATCAATGGAAATGTTCCTCATAGTTATCAGAAGGGCTGATCTCTTCGTCGGCTCTGGTAAATACCACTCATTCTCTGGCTTACATATAAGCAACGGCGCAGGAGGCGGGACCAGCTTTTCAAGTGCAAGCCTGGGCGTCAGAAGTCCACTTCTCCCTTTTCAGCATTTTTCTCAAGTTTATTCACCCAAGTTAACCTTCTTCTTTTGTACTTTGTTGATCTATCAATATTTTGGTTTAATTACCCAAGTTTGAGGTAGAAGACGTTTGTTGCTAACGACTTGTAACGACAAAGCGCGTGGCGTGGTCGATTTACTATTACGACAAGCAGTCTAAGTGAAATAATCAAGTGATAGACGATTTAATTAACTCAACACGGATTTTCTACTTCCAGACAAGGTATAAATGGTTTATTAGCGCTTGCCTTATCCCATCTGCTCTGTCCATCTTATATATTAACATTTGAATGCATGAGTGGTTTGAACGCTCTGTGAAGCGCCTAACTCTATTAATTGTCCGCAAATTCGCTACTGTTTCTTCTAGCAGAGCATGAGGTACCGTGATGCGATGCAATTATAGTGCGACTGCTTGTTTTCCATCATCACCTACGGTCTATTGTGTGAATGGCATTTGATGTTCAATTTCTGCAGCGCTTTCTTCTCTCACCCTTATCTGACCAGACACCTCGAACAATGACATTCTGCATTCAGCTTTTTCCATTGCTCCTTCTCCATGTTTCAACGAACTTTTAGTCTTCAACGTTTAGTTTCTTTTTCTCAAGGCAGTGCTTGTTAAAATTTTTGAAACAGAGCAATCGAATGACTCTATTTCTGGCGGATACACCATATACTACTCCTCGGGAATTTGAAGGTGGTCACATTCATGCTGTGATATTGCTAACACGCTATCTGTGAGTCAAACCATCTTGGGATGGGCCACGCATTCTACTTCTACGGGATGTCGTGGAGGCGTGTTGAATGCGTATTTGGCCATACAATGATTGCGGTGGCCAGCCGATGAACAAATCAGCGTTTTTCCCTCCCCAGACAAATCTGGTATCACCTCACCGACCCGGAGGGAGGATCTAAGGCTTGGGCGGGAAATCCGAACCATGAACCTAGTATCGGGTGCACACGAGAGCCGGCACATCTTCCGATTGCACTGCAATCCCCCACCCTGTAGTCTAGACCTATAGGAAGGCGAAATCTTGTCTCTTCATCTATTCAGGGTTCGGAGCAAATCTAAGCTCGTGTCTTCCTAATGCGATTAAAAGGATAAGGCTAAAGGACGGCGTTATTCAATCCCTTTTGGGATGCGCCTCGCATTTTACTTCTACGGGATATCGTGGAGGCGACTTGAATGCGTATTTGGCCATACAATGACTTGCGGTGGCCAACCGATGAACAAGTCAGCGTTCTATCCTTCCCGGACAAGTCTAGTACCAATTCACCAACCCTGAAGGGATAGAAGGCTTGGTTGGCCTGGGCGGGAAATCCGAACCAGGAACCTGGTATCGGGTGCACGCGACAGTCGGCGCCTCCTCCGACTGCGCTACACGTAATGCGATTACTGAACATTAACTGTTTGATGTTTAGTCACTCCAAGCTGTTTGGCCGTAGTGCAACGCACTACTCCATAATGCCGCCGGGAACCGCGGCTGGCTACATTTGCACCGTCCTCAGCGTGGCTCCCACTACGGTGGCGGAGTGGGTCCCACCACGATAGAAAGATCAGGATTATGGTAGGTTAGCGCGGCCGTGCGTTTTTCACTGTGACTGAATGCCGCCGAGAACTGCGGCTGCACTCGAGGCACGTCACGGCTTCGCGACAACTCGTCCGAGGCGTGGGTCCCACCACGAAGGAGTGAAATGGACGAGATCGCGGTGCGGTGACATGAGACTATGTTTCCGGCCTAACAATGAGGTATATGATGAGAGCCATATCTTGGGTATGTTGCCCAACTCAACTCGCATACTTTGGGTTTAACTGTTGACGAATCCGACGCTGGTCTCCGGTTCCTTCACTATTCGTCCGGTGAACTGAAGTTAACTTCTCTATCTGAACTTCTCTCTCTGGGTCACACGTTCAGAAAATGGCGCTGAACTTTGTAGGGTTAGGCAATACTTATGCATAACTCCTAGGTTGGTTTGATTTGACCACAGAAGATGATGTCGTCAAACCTTTAACCACCAAAACCGTCTACCAACCTCGTTCAGAACTCAAGATGCAGAAACAGAATGAGCACTTGCCGATACACATGCGGTGGCCAGTCGTTCAACAACTCACGATCAGTGTGTTACCCTTCCCACCCAAGCCCTTTACCAACTGACTACCCAGCAGGGATGAAAGGGTGGAATGGTCTGGGTGAGTGCCGAACAAAGACCTCGTTTCGGAGTGAGCACAACAGCAAGCGCTTTCTCCGTCATCGCTACCACGCACCCATTCACCACTGTTGAAGGCCTCGTTTCGCACTTAGACCTCGAGCTTTGAGAACCTCGGCAACGTTCTGCAAACCGAAGTGGTTTTCCCAGGGACGTGGCCTACGTCAGCACTCTCATGGGAGTCTCCACTACAAACACGAGACTCGTGTTCGCGCAATTGGACGACGACGGCTAGCCCCGTTCACCTGCCGGGAGAGATTCTGGTCCTCACGGCCGGAGAAAACAATTTCTCTCGGAGGACCTCGTCGTGACTTAAGCGGTGCGTTGTCGTCTCACTGCTACGCTCGCTTTTTCTGCTCATATAAATGTTGACGGCGCCAGGACGGGTCTGTAGCTCGGCTGCTACGCCAGATGTGTCGGGTGAACTTATCGTTGGAGGTCTAGCGCGGTTACGTCTTCATCTCTTCGTTTGGAGGATCCAGTACCATTCCCCCTATTTCTGTGAGGATGGGAAGAACAGTTCAGGATTATGGGCGAGTGTAGTGCGGAGCTGATGGCCCGATTCCGTGGGTGTGCCGACCATTTTTTTGAATTCTTATGGGTTCTTCGTTCCGTTTTGTTTGCATTTATGTTTATCAAAAGGCAGCCACAAGGTAGAACTAGACCAACACAAACAAACGAGCAGCGAGCATCTGTAGAATGGCACGATCAAACATGAGCTGACTGTAGTCGATCTTCTTGACTAAAGTCCGTCAAACGTAAGCAAAATTTTCGATGCATACCGCTTGAACAGAGGTATAAAGTAAGTTTTTGAAAAGCATTTCATGAGCCTTATGAATGCGGAACGTGTTTGTGGGTAAAGTAGGAAGCACCAGCTGTTGTTTGGCACTGCTATTAGGTTGTACGGAAAGTTCTCAGCATTTTGAGTGTTTCACTTTGATCTACCATAACTTTCTCGAATCTTCTCGGATTCAGTCGAAATAAGCACCGTTCGAATCAGCACACCTTTGCAACGGGCCACCAGTCGAGTTATTCCATCAGGGATAAAAATTAGGGGTTCGGCAACATTCATGAGAGCTGCTTTGGTTTGGTTTTGGTTATTAGTGAAGGTTTTACCAGCGAGAAACTTCTGAAATAGTTTGAAAACGTGGTGGTAGTCAGTTGGTGAGAGATCTGGAGAATGCGTATTTGGCCATACAATGACTTGCGGTGGCCAGCCAATGAACATGCCAGTGACTTATCCTTCTCGGACAATCCTGTTACCAACTCACCGACCCCAGAGGGATGGAAAGCTTGGTAGGCCTGAGCAGGGAATCCGAACCAGGAACCTGGTATCGGGTGCACGCGACAGTCGGCGCCTCCTCCGACTGCGCTACACGCGCCCCTCATGAAGTAAATAAATAAAAAAAATCACAGAGATGGCAGGTCTCAGGCTTGGTCGATCTTCCACGCGTATCGAGATCTTAAGGAACTCAGCCTACTTATAGATGATGATGAAAATGCCATTGACATTTCCACGTCCCGTTTTAGCACCTTGTTTTTCGTAAAAACTTTTGTAGTTGGGATGCAATTTGCTAGAACTTCTCATGGTGTTTTCGATTGTTTTCTTACGCGAGTGGTGATTTTGTAGCCACGTTTGAAATAAATAAGTAAATAAATACACCACTTTTCGGAGCTGAATCTTTGGGCCACCAATACAAATGCGTTTGCTTACACTCGGCGTTTCTTCTTCGTTCGTAGTCTCCAACTCACGGGCTTCGAATGAAGTCACCGTTTTGCAGAAGTTGATCCTGTGACCGCGGAGGCTGATAAGTGCTGTCCGCTATGCAGTCCATTTCACATTTTACAATACAAAAATCACGCGTTCCCATTATAATCAAACTTCGTTCACTACATGCAAGTGTAGAAGTTTTCATTCGCACATGAATACGGATAAAATCAGATGTTAGTCTGTCAGTCTCTCCGTTCGTCCGCGCAAAATTAGCTGCCACGGGAAGGGTTCGACAGCAGTGTATGTCGTCGTTATTAGGACAGATAGTAGAAGCACAATTGGAGTAAGTTTAGTGTGGTGCTTCCTATAAAAATTGGAAAGTTGGCTTCTTGACATCCCGCACATGTAGAATGTCAAGAAGCCAACTTTCCAATTTTGCAGCGCATCCAGAATAGGTTGATTAAAATCGTAGTTTATCCTTGATCGCTCTCTGACACCGTATATCTTCCCAAACAGGATCTCTAAACTCCAACTGACTTCTGACGCTAAATGATCTACTGAAGATTCTTCGGTGAATCAGAAGTGTTGCATCAGTTGTTAAGTTCCCAGTTGCAGCGCGCTAGATCAGTGCCACAGTTGTCCTCATGTAGTCTCTCTTCGGAGAGAAAGTCCGCCCATGAAGTGAAGGTTTTCGATGTGTTTGCATCTTTCCTGAAGCGGTGCTGCCTTGCAAACATGTTGTTCATCTCAGCTCGTCGTCGAAACTCTTACAGGGATGGGCAAGCCATTACAGATGGGCTGTTCGGCTGATCGGCTAATTATTCGTCGTTGCTTACATGGTGTGCCTGCCAGCTTCGTGAGGGTTACTCCTTCCAGAAAGCCATTCCAGAAACCACCTGTAGCCTCCCGCCAACATTTTAGGTTGTCCGGAAAGTTCTCAGCGTTTTGAGTGCTTCACTTTGAACTACCATCACCTTCTCAAATCTTGTCGGATTTAGTCGAAATAAGCACCATTCAAATTCGTATTCCGCTTCTACAATGACTTGTGGTAGCCACTGGATAAGCAAGTCAGTGCCAGATGGCACCTTCTCCGACCGCACTGTCACGTAAACAAGTATCACGCTATCGTGTAAGATCTGTCAAGGTTACCCTCACGCGCAATCAATGAAAAACGGCGGAAAATTAACGGAAAATGGTCAGATTGAAGGAGGGATTTGATCGGGCGACCAATATTGATCGATATTATCGATTTTCCGTCGAAATAATCGGTTTTCACCCAGGTTTGTTCGATTGGAGTGAGAGCCGTGCGACTATAATGGCCGATGGATCGACCTCACAGCAGGTTGTAGGGAATATTGATCGATGGTATCGATTTTTCGATCGGAGTTGCAGGTTGTGATTTAGATTTGATCCATTGGGATGGAAGTAAAGTGACGGTTTGTTGGAAAGAATTACTATCGCTCTACTCCGGTATGATGGCGTTTAAGACAGAATCTACAGCAACTTAACTGATTGATCGACCGAACAAAATCTATTGAATTGATCAATTTTTCTGCAGATAAATCCACCGAAGTGAGAAGTGCACGATTGCGGTGGACGGCCTCAAGCTAGCCGTTTTCGGGACTTACCATACCCTATTCTATGTAATGAGCGAGCCAAGTTTTCCTCTCTCTTGGAGTCGAAAGGTCAGTAATCCAAGCAGTTTTGCTTTCGGAGTTTGGGGCGAAGCTCTGGCGGCCCGTAGGCCGCTGAACGTCCGGTCATAAATAAAAGATAAAGGACGGGCATTACTCAGCCACTTTTGGAATGTGCCCCGCTTTTGGGACATTCCAGTTTTATGGGATATCGGCAATTTGAATGTGTATATGGCAATACAAAGACTTGCGGTGACCAGCCGATGAACAAGTGAGCGCTCTATCCTTCACGGAAAAGTCTGGTACCAATTCACCAACCCCAGAGGAATGGGAGGGTTGGTTGGCCTGAGCGGGAAATCCGAACCAGGAACCTGGTGTCAGGTGCACGCGACATCCGGCACCTCTTCCGACTGCGCTACACGCACCCTAATCATAGATAAGGTCAATCCTTTCCTCTCTCCGCGGGCTAGCGCAGTTGGTGCACACGACTCCAGGTTCGTTGTTCGAATAATCCGCCAAGGCCAATCAGGCTTTCAATCCCTTTGCGGTCAGTGAATTGGTGTCAGACTCGTCTGGGAAGACGCTGATTTGTCAATCGGCTGGTCACCGCAAGTCAATGACTCAGGTTCTGTCCAGGATGTTCCGTAGAAGTAGTATGCGTACGCACGCATGATGCAACCAGCTCAACTAAATCTATATCTGCTTACTGTCAACGGGATCGCAGTAGTACTGCAACGAACTGTGCTAAGAAAAAGAAGAATTCCGAAGTTTTCTGACCATCGCTAGTTATAGCGATACCTGGGTCGCTATGTATTACCAGTCATCTAGCTCCTGCTAACTGTTCGCAATCCGCAAGTGTCCGGTTGTTCAATCAATGGGCCGAATTGAGACTCTGGGCGCCGCTCCCAAACAACACAGCTCGTACTCCTCTCATGGTAGCCGAAACTCCCAGCTGTTTCTTTGTGGGTCACGTAACTCCTCCGGCCGCCCTCACTGTAGCGTAAACAAAAGAACCCATTCGCCCGTACGTCGCCTCCCGAGTGGCCGCGCATATGTCTTGCTTCCTCGATTCCTTGCATCTTTTAAGGTTTTAATTCTAGCCCATCATCTGTATTTTGCTAATCGCTCGTTTTAAATGTAAACCATTAACATAAAGGTTTAGTTACCCAAGTTTAAGATGAGGGATATCACACCGTGGTCGCGCAAGGTCCACAAGGTCGAAATCCACGTGGCACTCTATAAAAAGAGGAAGGCGAGCAGAGGGTTCGAGAGGATCCGTATCCTCCGACCAGAGAACCTCCAAGGCAGCAAAGCCAGATGTGATACTAGTGAAGTGCGCTCTACATAGGCCATTGGCAGCTCTGGAGGGGTCGCAAAGCAATTAGCGGCTTTCCAAAAGGAAAATGCTTTGTATCTGCAAAACGATGGGAACCGCCTGACTGTTGATGAGTGTCCAAGGAGCTATGGATTTGAACATAAAAACCAAGGTGTTCAGTTGTGCACATTTGCTTTGTCTCGGTTTAATCATCAGACCCATCCATGTTGGTTTTAGTGGAAATACCCAATTTTTTGTTTTATTAGGTTGTTCCATAAGTCTTCGCCGTTTTTTTTTTTCAACGATTTACTGCAGATTTCGCCGGTGGTCCGTAGCATAGCTTTCGAAAGAGAGTGATTTGCTCTATCAGAGCATGTATTGCATTTCTTTTTACATCATGAATTTTGTCAATTTTTAGGTAGTTGAAGTGAAAAGTGAAAAAGTAGCCATTTGCGCACTTGTTCTCTCCGCTTAGGTTTGGAATTTTTTGCGCCGTTTTGCACAGCATTTGGAAGACAATGTTCTGTACTACAAGAATGTGTGTTGCTGCTATTTTCTCACTTGCCCTTTATTGATTTATAGGCCATCAAATTGGGAATTCCGACTTTTCCGTCCGAAATTTTACCAAAACTCCAGTTCTGTGGTTGGACTTTTTTGCTTGGCGGTATATGTCGTTTGGAAGAGGATGTCTTGCTCAGTAAGAATTTGTGTCGCGTTTATTGGCTCACGCTGATTTCCTTCGAATATCAACAACTGAAGAAGGAGAAGGAGTTGTTGGTGAAGACGATTTTTCCCTTTTTGGCATTCTGTTGACATTCAATAGAAATCAATAAATGCGACACATATTCTCATAGAGCAAGACATTCTCTTTCGAATGACATATAACACCAATCCAAAAAGTCAAACAACAGAGCAGGAGCTGTCAGCAAAAATAACCATGCTCCTTCGGACGTCCCAATTTGATGACCTAAAAATCAATGAAGGACAAATGAGCAAATAGCATTAACAAATTTTCTTGTAGCACAGAACATTGTCTTCCAAATGCTATGAAAAACTGCGCAAAAAATTACAAACCTAAGCGAAGAGAACAAGTGCGCAAATGACCACTTTTTCACTTTCCACTTCAACGACCTAAAAATTGACAAACTTCATGATGAAAAAAGAAATGCAACACAACTTCTGATAGAGCAAATTATTCTCTTTCGAACGCTATGCAGCGCTATGCAGGAGACCGCCGGTGAAATCTGCAGTGAATCGTTGAAAAAAATGGCGAAGACCTATGGGACAACCTAATATTTTCAAACAGTCACTCAATTCTGGTATTTTTGATATTTCTTCGCCGCAAACATTCTTTGATGACACGATCTTTGAAACATACCCACCCCTAGCGATATGGAATTTGTTGGGAGAGTGGGATCTCTGCTAACGAAAACCTGCTCGGCCAGTCGGTTGTGAATGACTCTCATTTCCTGTTGGTTTCTAGTTCTTCAACGGTTCACTGTCCAATTCAGTTTTTTTATTGTAGTTCTGGATTGTCTGCTATTCTGGATTCTGATTGTTCCCATATAGTTTAAGTCTAGTTTTAGCGCGTCATTGGCGACGTAGTAAACAAATAAATAAATAAACTAGGTCAGTTTTCAAAAAATCTCAGTTTAAAGTGTGTAGGTACATTCGTCGTTGAGAGAGAAATGTTTCGCTGTAATTTAGGCTTCGTTAGGGTAAATTGGAAGAAAGTTATGGAGTTGCTGGGGTTTTCGACGAAGAAAACTGTTATAGAAGCGATATTGTATCCCAAAAAGGCTTGACTAATGCCGTCCTTTACATTTTATCCTTTATTTCTTTTTGCGATCCTGAAGTGAAATTATGCTGAGATTTTCTTTTCTTTTTCTTTTTTTCCACTACTCGAGTTCTACTGGTTTTTTAGTTCTATTCCCTTCATTTACTTAACTGCAAATCGCATTGCGGTTAGGAGAGGATAATTGTCTATATTCTAGAGATTACCTAAAGGTCTTTACACTTTCCTATCCCCACCCCATCGTTTTACTTTACCCTCGAGTTGCCTGTGTTTCACGAACCCGATGACGACCACCGTCGAATTATGAGACCACCTGCTGCCACCGCATCAGCTGCTATTAATCAGTTATGATTTATCATTATCATATGTGTTCCTTGTTCTTGAAGCGTGCCCTTTGTCGCTCATAACATTCAGGACGACATCTCGGCGCATGTCTGGTCTTTCTCGTCCCGAACAGCATTGGTTCCCCCCGACATTACAACCGGCTCCTCCCCAAGACTTCATTTTCCGCTTGCCCGTCTACTTGGTGGTGTCTTATGTTCAGCCTTTCATCTTGTTCCTCGTCTTCTTACGTTGCGCCTAGTTGTTCGTTGTGAAATTTTATCCGTTTTATTAGAAATATCTGTTAAAATCACTAGCTCGATAATCAGGCAAGGGCCTGAAGGAGAAACTGTTCCGTGCAGAAAGCATTTGGGCTGGGGCCCGATAAAATATGGGGTCTAATATTGGTCTCCTTGGATTTATAACCGGGTGCAAAGCTTACGCGTTTCTGCACCTTTCATCCATCAGTATATAGTTTCTCAGTATCAGTCATCTTTTTAGCATTCTGTGTTAAACGCTTTTGGGAGCTCTGAAACGAATCTGTTTCGTTCAAACAGAGTCTAATGCGACACATGTTTGAAACACCTTTGGCATTCAGACTCAGATTTCTGAATTTCTTCCACAAAATCCACTACCGGGAAAAGAAGCATCTGCTAAACTATCTGGAGTGCTCCTCACATTCTACTCTTGCGTGATATTTTGGTGGCACACCGAATCTATGCGCTTATAGAACGACCTGCAGAGTTCAAACGGTTACCACAGTAATGCGGTGTTTCAAGACTTTACGCCCTTTCTAGAGTAATCTTGCACTATTTCAAGGACTCACCACTGTTGGAGCGGAAGGATTTTCGATAAGCCGCGCTATGAGGGACTTCGGCTGTGTTTTCTCTGTTAAAGTGCTCTGATTCGTTGATGAATCGGGCCCCAGAAGACTGTAAACGATGGGATTAGGCGCTGATTTCATGGACTCTCAACGTCGTGAGCAGTATTATCGTTTCTTTCCTCGGTATTTCGCCACAATGGGACACATTTAGATGGCCTTCCCAGTATCAGTTTAGCGCGTCACACTCAGCTGATGATACTGGCAACGCTAATTGAATCCCTGTCGCATAGAAAACGTATTTCCTCAGAATCTCCCATTTAGAGGTTAGGAGAGTTTTCACGTATCGCTGACGCAAACCCGCTTTCTACAACTGAGAATGGTAGTGCATATAGCCCTGCAGCCAGCCAGATCTCTGAAAAATGGTCAGGAGTTTATTTACTTATTTATTTATTCAGTTCACACACTCGAAAAAAAGCCCGAAAAGCACAGGAAGTAAAGTGCACCAGTTGATCATGGTGTTTCCTATGCAATACTACTTGTAGGGGCTTGTAGTACACCGGTGTGCCGATGGTCTCGTTTCTGATTGTATGGTCCTAGCGTGTGCCAGAGCAGCTCAATTGTTCCTTTTCGATCAAAGAACACAAGGCTTGTTGAAACCGCTGCCTGCCTCATAAACACATTTTGACGTTGAATTGGATATTTCTGAAGCCAAGATGTACACCCTTTCAAACTGCTCTAAAAATGTTGCAACCAAAGGGAATTCTTCCAAATCTCGTTCGGCGTCCCATAAAAGCTGTTGTAAAGGTGCACAATCAGCCTATCGACTTTGCCTGAGTGGCGTTTTGAATCGACTGCTGTGGTAAATTTCAATTTTACTTGTATTTTAACCTCAAATCGTTAGATAGAATTGGGCGCACGGTGGGAGTGTTCTAGGTTGTTGTTTGTCTTGCAAACAGGGGAAAATTGAAAAGATGCCGTGGCAAAATTTGCATTTTGAACTATATTTTTAAGCGGATGGGATATTAAGAAGCAGTTGTTGCTTTCGAAATAGGTCTGTCCTGGCGATCATGTTACCCCTTGCCTTTTCCAGGCTCCGAAGACGGCGATTACCCAGCGTAAAACTTGATATCAGTTTTGGCACGAAAAGCTCTACAGCAAGCTCTATTTTATTCTATATTTCATATTGTGCCTAGTTTTTTAAAGGCGCATTGTGAACGAGTATCAGGGCATCTAAGGAACCAAACTGGGCAGTGAAGGACTGAATAATCTTTTACTGAAAGTTCCACGTCTGCTGTATACGTCCTGCTGCCACAAAACCCAGCGTTGTCTGTTGGCGCAGTGGATAGCGATGTCGCCTCTCGGCCGCAATAAGTGGGTTTTACGGTTCGACTCCCGGTGTCACCATAGTTTTTGCACACATTGGCTCGTTATTATAATGTGCTTGCATGAACACAGGGGTCAATTTATACACGATTAATATTTTTAGTGAATAAATGCCGCCCTTTTCTGCTTTTATTTGAGTTATCTCTCAATGGATCGTATTTACACTGTATCATAAATCCACACAAACACATACACTTCATGGGATAGATCATGAAATTGGTTTGGTACCTGTAAACACATAAATAAGCAATAATCGCGTACAAATTGACTCCTGTGACCACGCAAGCACGTATTAATAACGACTCGATGTGTGCAAAAGCTATGGCGACACCGGGTTTCGAACCGTAAAGCCTATTCGTTGCGGCCGAGAGGCGACATCACTACCCCCTGCGCCAACCGACCACATTGAGCTGGGTGGCAGCAGGGCGTAACGAACCTTGCAGTCACGCTTCCACACGCCTTTTTTCGACCACAGAAGAGTATTCCGAATAAATTAACTACGGTGTTGGACTCCCCGCACGGGACCCTTCATCCTGTGAAAATTGCATCGCAAAAGCTCACCGTCACTTTGGAGGCTCTCCTCCTTATAAGAGAAGTCTGTGACCAATTCACCTACCCCGAAGGGCTGGAAGACTTGGTAAGAGCAGGGCATTCGAGCCATGAAGCCTGAGTCGGAACGCACACGAGAGCAGCACCTCCTCCAACTGCGCTACAATGTGCCCAATGTGAAAAATGAGCTGTAAGAATAGAGACAATGCCCTACACTTCACTTTGAGAGGACAGCGCTTTGCATTTGGTTGTGTGGGAGGCGGTAATCTCTGCCAAAAAACACTGACTTTAATCCATCATGGTTGGCCTTTTGATGAACACAGCGGAGATTTAAGCAGACGAAGAGGCCGAGAATTGTGTGTCGCTACCAGCAATCTGTTATCACTTTATTTAATTATTTATTTATTTATTTATTTATTTATTTATTTATCTATTCTACGTTAACCAAATAAGCTGCCGTAAACAAAACACACTAGTAACACAACACTACACATAAGGATAAATATAAGGATAAAGGACGGCGTTATTCAATCTCTTTTGGGATGCGCCACGCATTCTACTTCTACGGAATGTCGTGGAGGCGATTTGAATGCGTATTTGGCCATACAATGACTTGCGGTGGTCAACCGATGAACAAGTGGGCACTTTATCCTTCCCAGACAAGTCTTGCACCAATTCACCGACCCCGGAGGGATGAAAGGCTTGGATATCGTAGGCGGAAGCTTTTAAGAACAACCTCAAACGTTGAATTAGACCCTACAGTTATATAGTGAGCAAAGCTTTATCAGTTTTCGTACGCTCATAGTATAAAAACGTACTAAAATTTAATACCAAACATCACCCACTTTATTATTTGTATTCTTATTTATTTATTTATTCTAGGTTAACTAAATAACGTGCTAAAAAACGCACTACTAACACAACGGAACTGCACCTAAAAATTATAGTATAACTAGCTAAAAGAAGCACACGAACATTTATGTAAATTTCCAGAATAGCCGGGTTAGTTAGTTGGTGATTAAGTATCAAGAAACGTTTTTTCCTCATCCTTTCTTCCTTCCCTTTCTTTCTTTCTTTATTTATTTTTTCTTTTTTAAACGAGGAAATTATGGGAAGAAAAAAACCTTACCTGGAAACAAATGGCTTGTTTATTTGATTATTACTTGCTTATTTTTGATTTATCTCCTCAAAACAAAAAAACTGTAGCATAGCTCAAAAAAGCACAGCAACCACAACCATTTATCTAAATTTCTAGATTGATCAAATTGATTAGTTAGCGATTATGTATCCGGGAATGGTTTTTCCTCATCCTTTCTTCTTTCCGTTTTTTTGTTTATTTCTTCTTTTTTAAACGAGGAATTTATGGGAAGAAAAAAAACTAAACCTTACTTCGGAAGAAATGGTTTGTTTGTTTAATTATTTTTTACTCATTTTTTACCCACTTTAATTCATTTTTACTCATTTATTCATCTTAAAAACAAAAAAATCTGTAGCATAGCTAAAAGAAGCACACGAACATTCATCTAAATTTCAAGAGTAATCGGATTGATTAGTTAGTGATTAAATGTCAGAAAACGTTTTATCTTATCCTTTTTCCCTTCTCTTTCTTTTCTTACTTCTTTCTTTTTTCAAACGAGGAAATGATGAAAAGAAAAAATTAAACCTTACTTGGGAACAAATGGTTTACATATTTAATCATTTTTTGCTCATATTTTATTTATCTCATCGAAAACGCAAGCAATGAAGCATAGCTGAAAGAGCACACGATCATTTATCTAATTTGCCAGAATAATCGGATTGATTAGTTAGTAATTTAGTATCAGGTGACGTTTTTTCCTCATCCTTTTTTCTTTTTCCTTCTTTCTTTCGTTCTTTTTTAAGAAGAAATTATGGAAAGAAAATATTAAATCTTACATGGGAACAAATGATTTATTTCTTTAATTATTTTTTACTCATTTTTTATTTATCTCTCAAAAAAAACACAAAAAGTGTAGCACAGCTAAAAGAAGCACACGGACATTTATCTATTTTTCCAGAACAGTCGGATTGGTTAGTTAGTGATTAAGTATCAGGAAATAACTTCTCCTTATCCTTTCTCTCGTCTCTTTCTTTCCTTCTTTCTTTCTTTTTTTATAAAATAGGAAATCATGGAAAGAAAAGAAAAACTAAACCTTACTTGGGAAAAATGGTTTACATATTTAATTATTTTTGCTCATTTTTTATTTATTCCACCAAAAACACTTCCCGCTTCGCTTTTGCAGGCAAACTGTGCAAGGCTGACCCTATCCGTGTCTCTGATCACGTAAGTAGACGGTTTACATGGGGAGATATTCCGATAACAGCGGCTTAAGTAGCTACCCCATAGAGAGCTGATGACGCACGCTATTCCTTAATATCGGTGATGGAGTATCTGTCCGTTATCTTGGGATTATCGCCTGATGAGGCTCGTCTGGGCTTCGTCGGCTTAGCGTCCTGCCTTATAAAGGCCTGAACGGCAGCTTTCCAGCTGCAACCTCGTCCGTCCGAATACGTCCCTGTTCCACTCGCAGCACTGTCGACGTCGCTTCATAGAATTCGTTGCCCGCTTCGGCGGTGTGACGTGGCCAGTTCTTTCAATCGAGTGGCTCCTTTTGTTCGCGATCCTTTTGTCATTCATAAAATTGATATTGATTCATACTGTGGACATAGTCTGACGGAACGGGAAAAAAGCCGTTTTCGAGTCTACTCCCGTCGTGTCTATACGATTTTCACGTCAATCTGAACTTTTTTAAACTGAGCACTCTCGTAAACAAAAACAATGCTTTTGAAGTCGAACTGAACATCTTCTAAATCAAAAAGAACCTCCTTCCGATGAAACTGGCAACTTTCGCACAGGATCAGAATATTTCCTTGGACGAGAAAAAGTTAGTATAAACTATGAAATAAGCTTACAAGGGAAGGATACATGGGACTTTGAGATGGGATGCATAACACTGGATGCATCTTCGAACGCTGATTCCAAGTATGTGTTCCGTTTCTGCTGTGGCTTTAGGTCCACGACGTCGACGTCCACTGGCAGATTTTTTTTAGGAAGTGCAGAAATCTCGCACCACAGTGGAGTCGAAACATAAACCACCCTGTCTCTCAGCACGCCGCTCCTCTTCTCCCTGAGCTAACTTACTTAAGCTCGCTCTCTCCCACTCTGCGTGGACCTAGTGGGCAAAGGAGCCTGCCATGAAAATGGTCCATAACTCGGTTCACAGATGCGCACAGCAGAAACTGAACACAAATTTGGAATCAGCGTTTAAAGCCGCATCAAGTGATATATGCATGTCTCATCTCAAGGACCCACGGTCACCTAGTATCCCTCCCTTGTTAGTGTGATTTTTTAAAAATTTTCCAATTCACCTACCGTAGTAAGCGAACATACTGCTTACAATTTGAAATGAAGTGAAATTGACATTTTTCATTAACATATGCTGTTACAGGATGTTTTGTTGCGATCAAAACTTTTGCGCAGGGCGGGACTCGAACCCGCATCTTCGCTTTCCGGGCAGCGATGTTCGCCTTACACCACCGGCGCTATCGCGAATGTTACGTGCGGTCAAACAGCACCGGTGGTGTAAGGCGAACATCGCTGCCCGGAAAGCAGAGGATCCGGGTTCGAGTCCCGCCTGGCGCAAGAGTTTTGATCGCAACAGAACGGGAGAGGGTTTTTCATTCTCTGGACAAGTCTACCACTAATTCGCCAACAGCGGAGTGTGAAAGAATTGCTCGGGATCCTTTAAAAGCACCAACTAAGGCCCCGTTTATACGTATACGCCCCGTCGGAACCATATCGCGGACGGGACGTAGAAATTTTCATCAGTTAGGCCTGAGTTATACTCCCGCGAGAGCATCCGCGGAAGGGCGGGAATCGCGCCGAGACTCCTCACCTGGCCAATCGCCGCGCCTCGCCACGCCCGCCTGCGCCGTGCACCATTGGTCCGCGGACGTTCCGCGGATGCTCCCGCGGGAGTATAACAGATGCCTTACATGCTGCCAAAATTGCCGACATGGAACTTATTGACAGCAGTCCGCACATTTTTCTCATGGTCGAATTGGCCGTGAAATGCTTTTTGGAAAAGGACAAATTAGAGATTTAGAGGCCTATATAAGCTCCTTCTCCTTAGGGCGCGCGGAGCGCAGTCGGAGGAGGCGCCAACTTTCGCCTGCACCCGATACCAGGTTCCTGGTTCGGATTTCCCGCCCAGGCCGACCAAGCCGTACATCACTCCGGGGTCGGTGAATTGGCACCAGACTTGTCTATGAAGGATAGAGCGCTGACTTGTTCATCGGCTGGCCACCACAAGTCATAGTATGGCCAAATACGCATTCAAATCGCCTCCACGACATACCGTAGAAGTAGAATGTGTGGCGCATCCCAAAGGGATCAAATAACGCCGTCCTTTATCCTTATCCATCTTTGTCAAGTTGAACTGCACGTTGAGCGTATCTTTTTATCAGATGACGTTCGCAGGCGTGTAATTGCCGCCCACATTGTTTTTCGTGCCGGAATAAGTCAGGTGTAACGTAGCTGCTCGGCCGAACATGGCTACATCTCTAGCTGCACTTTCTTATGTACATTTGCATGTATCTTGCACTTATCTGATGACGTACCCCTTACTAGGACAACGCGAGCCACCGCACTTTATTTCCACTCTTGCTTTCCTATCAAGTATCCCTCTTTCGGATCCCTTCCTCCATTGCTGAGTCAGCTCTGCTTTATAATGTCATTTTCACTTCGAGTTGGACATTTTCTCATCAGATTCAACTCTATTCTAAGCTGCCTTTAAAAGTTCTGAAATCAAAGCGAACTCTTCCAAGTCGAATTAATCTTCAGGCAGGTTAAACTTCAGCCTCATAAGATGGCTAAAATAATTTTTTGTTCAATTAAATTTGGTATAACCTTCTTGGACATTTGTTTACTTTGCTCTTCTTCTTCTTCTTCTTCTTCTTCATCTCCATTACCTGCCCCAATAAGTGTAACAATTTTATATGATTTTTATTTTTAGCGAAAATTAATTAAAGTTTGTCTTAAAGCACTGCAAAGGGGCAAGCGCATCGCGCATTAAAAGATCATATCGCGCCATGCACTCAAAAAATTCGCCGCAACTTTTATTTCATTGGCAGTGTAAATACCACACCACTTGCCTAAGCCATTCTAATGAGGAATTTGTGTTCGTTACAGTAGTTTTTGTTGTATCGTGAATAGGCTCGAAACTCCTTGCAAACAGCAATTCTGTTATCAATCGAATAAAAATCGTGACATCTTGGACAAGGACATGGCGTAGATTCTTTCTTTTATGTACATCGAATGGCGGTTTTCCTGCTTTTAAAAACAAGTTTCAAACCATTTTTTTCTTCAAAAAAAGTTTATAAAATTTTAAAAACAAAGTGGGTATGTGAACTATGTAAAATTTCGAAAAAATCAACTAGAATTTTCCTTGAGCAAAAAAAAAATCATTCTAACTTTCTCTAGCGTCTGTAGTTGAATGTAGAAGATGCTCTTTTCAATTTGGAAGGGCTCGCTTTGATTTCAGAAGTCTTAAGCTGACTTAAAAGAATGTTCAATTTGATTTGAAAAGTGTCGAATTCGACGTGAAAATGGTACATATTCGTGTGGCGACCGGTAGGCTCGTACTGGGATTTCCAACCCACTATACGATTCTACCATATACTATTTACAGCGCTACATCTGCTGTATTTTACAAGCACTTCTATTGCATTTGACCCTGACGAAAAAGAACGAAAGAGGAAGTACAGTCGCCTTCAGACTAGTTTTGCAGCGTTCCTGCATAGCTCGGTTGAAGGGCAGATTGCTACAGCATTCATAAATCTCTTCTTTTTTCTTTATGTGATAATATATCGTTACTACTCGTATTCAGAAACAATTAATTGAGCTTGCCCATTCGACTGAAGAAATGGGTGGTATACCACATTTGAATTTGAATTAATGGATTTGGATCAAAGAACATCATAACGACCAGCTACGACTGTACGGTAGTGTCAACGAGGTTCCTGGCGTCTTGAAAAATCACCTTACTCAAGTGGTTATTGCTAGAATGTTACTGTTACTGTTGTTACTTGCAACTGCACTGCTTGTTAGACGCAGCATAGCTTCTACACGTTTCGATCCACACCTGTTATCTTCCAGTTCGTAGTCGACGTAGATACGAACTGAAAGCCAGTTAATCCGTCTGAGCAGACGGAACGTCATCTTCCCGTAATGGGGCCCTCCGTCAAGGTCGGGTTGCGCTCATGCTGCCTCTCCAGGTGACGTCTGTCGACTTCGTCCCTCTATAAGAGTAGACCGAAGGAAGCTGAAAATGTTACTCTGACGTCAACTGGAGGGAGAATAGGTGTTTCCAAATCATTTCAAACGTCATGCCAAGAAAATATGAAAGTATCGTCTGTATCGCTTGCCGCGATGCTCTTAGAATTGTTGGAGCGGCGCCAGAAACATCCCCGCTCCGTGCCCCGCAATAGATCCTCCTAGTGGGGGGGGGGGGGGGGTGCCAACAGATCAATACGTTTTGCACGTTTTGCACAGGGTTTTCACGAAGAAATCCGATCGTGTTGCTGTTCTTCTAACTTCCTAGTATCCAGTAGGCCCTCACCCAGCGGGTGTTATAAAAAGGCATTACACTGCCGGTCCACCTCATTTTCGACAACTTGTCCCATGCAGCAGAGCCTCCGAGCTTCGAACGTCGACGAAGCCCGAAACTCTGGAGGTCTTCTCCCTCATGCTTGAATCCTGTCCAAGCATCTCTCTCTAAAGCTGCATTTAGCAAATTTTGAAGCAGGTGGTGTAAAAAGGATAAAGGACGGCGTTAGTCAATCTCTCCTGGGATGCGTCACGCATTCTTTTTCTACGGGATGTTGTGGAGGCGATTTGAATGCGGGTTTGGCCGACTTGTGGTGCCCACCTGGGACCAGATTCATCAACGTCTTACAGAGACGGAACTAACGGAGAAATTACAGCCGAAATCCCTGATAACGCCAACATTTCACCATATCGCCTGTTGATAACCCCGTTAATTCGCGTTTTTTAGGAATTTCGGCTGTGATTCCTCTGTTAAATCTCTGTATGTCGCTGATGAATCCGGTCCCTGGTCGGCGCTCTAACTTCCCGGACAAGTCCGGCATCAATTCAACGACCCCGAAGGGATGAAATGCTTGGTTGGCCTAGGCAGAGAATCCGAACCAGGAGCCTGGTATCGACAGCCGGCACCTCGTCCTATTGCGCTACACAAGGCCAAGTAGATGGTATTGCACGGCACAAAAATTCTTGCTTCTAACTATTCCAACAAGAAAACAAAACATCGACTGTTTCCTTTCGGTATTTATTCGAACGCTGCCTTCAACCTCACTTCGCACGGATTCATTCAGAAGTGCCGAAAATACATCAAGCCTAACAACAAAAACGCTGTCGCGTCATACCGTAGTGCGTAGTCAGATCTCCCCACCTGTTCCTCGTATTTTAATGCACTCTTGCGGTATTTTTATCCTGTGCCAGGTGCGCGCTAGTCCATATCTTACCAAAGGTCAGATTCGTCAACCGCTTACCGCCCTTTAACGGTGAAAATACCGCCCAATCCCCTGATATGAGATTCATCAGCATCAGGATGTTTGGCGGTATTTCCACCGTTAGAGGGCGGTAAGCGGCTGATGAATCTGACCCCAGATTTCCAACTGCAACCTGTGGCTGGCGATTTCTCGAAAGTGCGATTACGTGCCTGCAGTCAGTGTCTGCCGATAGGTATGCGTGCGTTTACATCAGCACATTTATTTGCTTTGCATAGGATGAGATGTTCTTGGGATTACAACGGTGTTTAAAGCTTCATGAGAGAGTTTGCAGGGACAGGAAGGCTTGGAGGTTTTCCTCACAAAACTAATCTGACTAGAAAGTAGGTGGCATAGAATCAGACGGCTAGAGATCTCCAAGCTGTCCCTTCTCAAAATCTGTGCAGGATTTGTTCTTGTCGTAGGGCTCAGGAGGTGTTTTTCTTTTCCGTCATTCCTTTGAATTTGTTCTAGAACTACAGCTTCTGCCAAATGATATGATGGCATTCATGCGAATCCAGGTAGTGTGGTATCGTCTCATGGGCGGAGCCACCTCTTCCGACTAGGATAGGTCCCTTTGCGCTGCTGTTATATGTTTCTTGAGATATACTGGTCTAGAAAAAGATATGTAGCATGCCAAATGTCATTTCGGTCTTCTGAAGATGATTACACATTCGAAGGGCTTGCCTTGTGGTTAGAATAAACATAAAGGACAAAAAGGATAAAGAACAGGCGTTACCCAATTCTTTTGGAATGCGCCACGCATTCTACTTCTACACAGGATGTCGTGGAGGCGATTTGAATGTGTATTTGGCCATACAGTGACTTGCAGAGGCCAGCCGATGGACAAGTCAGCGCTTTATCCTTCCCAGCCAAGTCCGGTACCACTTCACCGACCCCGGACAGATGGAAGGCTTGGTTGGCCTGGGCGGAAAATCCGAACCAAGAACCTGGTATCGGCGGCTGTCGGCTGTCGCGCGAACCAAGAACCTGGTTCGCGCGACAGCCGAACGACATTCTTATGCCCTACTGTTTCTTCCGAGATTCCGGACTCCAGAAAGGTTTCCATATATCATGACCTCTTGCTGAGATTTGCAGACGACAACTCTGCCCACTGTTCAGAAACCGGCGTCTTAATTTTTCAGCATGTTGCTGATGTTCGAACCCCTGCCTGTGATATTCCAGGTGAAATGTCATCTGGCTTATCCTTGTAACGATCGTGCTGGCCCACATTGTCAGAGCTTTCCTTGAAAAAGTTCCACATTACTCGGGATCCATGTTCCTTGGAGGTAGCGCTGGATGTCACGTGCCTCCTTTTGAGGTTTTTCTTCGCTCCGCGCCGAGGCGAACTGATCCTTCTATCCCTTCAGGGAATGAGAATTGATACCGACCTTGTCTGGGAAGGACAAAACACTGACTTGTCCATAGGCTGACCACTGCAAGTCATTGCATAGGCCAAACACGCATTCAAAATTCCCCCAAATATCCTGTAGAGGTAGAATATGTGGCGTATCCTGCTAGGCGATTAGCCCTTCATCCTTTGCTGCTTTTACCTTTTTTTCCGAGAATTTGCTGTGGTCAGTCTCGCCCACAACTCGCAACTCTGAGCAAGAGTGACAAACCCTGGAGGTCCTATGGAGGCTTTCAGGGTCTACAACGTCTTGCCTTCAAGGTGTACAACAACTTGCCAACGGATATGAAGGGAAAAATAGCTGTGAAAGGATTTCATAAAAAAATGAAAAAACCTGGATTGGCCCACTTCCGCGCGAACGCCGTGAGAACTGTCGACTCAAATAGATTTCCATTCAATAAGTCCGCAGCATCTTTAAGAAGTTCGAGAACGGCTCATGTAGCCTACTATCGGGTTCAGGTTGCCTACCCCATGCTCAACAGGCAATGCAAGATCTATCCTAGTCGGGAGGGGCGGCGCTAGGGTAACAGTTGCGTCCAGCATCACTCGGCACGATGCGACGTTCCCTGAATTCAGAAGACTGCCATTGTATCATTTGACATTCGCTGAGAAGCTCTGTGGCCGAATTCATCAACAGTTAAACCAGTGGGTATGTGGGGTATAAGGGGAGAGATAAAATAAGAGTCACATGGAGATAAGGTAAGAGTCAGAGACGCAGGCAGGCTTCATCGTGGGTATCTCTATCCCCTATACCCGCGGGTTAGTCGTTGATGAATCCGGCTCCTGGAGATGGAAGCGCACGACACTGTGTATCCCCCTCCGACTGGAATAGAGCCACAATGTAACTTCCAGTTGAATTTTTTCCTTTTTTCAATGGAGGTTCTACATTATCAGGGTGTTCCATCGCATCAGTCACTTCCCAATCCTTCTGCGTGTTTCGTCTGCTAGTATGCTATATCCTAAATGTTCTTTGGAAACTAGAAATGCGACGTCCTCCAATTTGAGAGGCAGCTAGGTCTACTGTTTTGTCTGGTGTCCATTTGGTGGTTACAGCCCATGTTTTCGTCTTCTGGCGGTCAAAAACGCCTGCACTTCAATTGCCCTTCCTCCGAAAACAAGCGTCTTACATCACATTACCTCATTTTGTGGCACAATTCTCTATTCCATAGTGCACCGCTCAGCTTGGCGTAGACGTAGGCATCGTGGTAAATAATACATGGCTGTGTAAGTGCTTCACGGTGCTATAGATAGGCTATCAGCGCACTTTCGGCGAGATTTCAGGCCTCAGTTTCAATTAATATTCAGGCGTGTGCAATGTCGGGTTTCCGTGCGAGTCTAATCGGGATTTCTGACGTAAGCGTCCTAGGGTGTTCCTTTCTCGTTAACAAGACCTACGCACTTTTTCTCGTCCTCCCACAGACTTCTACACCTTCTAGGTCTGGTCCGCTACACGTTCGTCGTCTCTGGTGGGCTTGCCTTCGTACAGAAGTCATTTCTGTATGCTCGATTCGCGTTGTCATAACTCTTTTCGAAGCACTTTATTTAAATTCCGGTTATATGATAAGATTGCGCGTTTTCTTGTCTATCTAGTGACCTACAGCTGTCATAAAATGATAAAACGCTCATCTATTTGTTTATGTTATTCCTAGCTTTTGCTTCTGTGGCTCACGTAATTCATTTATGGGCATCCGAAGCTCTCAGTGGTGTGTCTTCAAGACATTACTCAAACAGGGTCCATCAAAGCGCAGAATTCTCTACTTTTTCAGTAAATGTGCGTTATTTATTTATTGTTTTATTCATGACGTGGACCGAGACCAATGTTAGAAAAAGATACCATCGAACTCGATCAAAAACTAATACGACTGAAGGCACTCATTTTACACGTAAAAATAGTCTCTTGAAACCATGCAGGGACATACCTAAGACTTCCTGATTTGCACTCGAAATGTGGTTGAACTCTCTTAAATTTCTGTCGGTGAAGAAGCTTGCTCGGGCTCGCGATTTTGTCACCGAAACAAAACGTTTGGGCCTACTTCCTTTTATGTTCTTTATCAGTCTAGAGCCAAAATAGTTGAGTGTGTTCATGGAAACCCGACCTGTGAGTATTTTAAACACCACGAGAAGTTCAGGTCCTCTCCTTCTAATTAAAAGGCTTGGTAAAGCTAATATTTCAGCTCTTTCAGTACCATAGGGTGTCTGATACTGCCAAACACCACTACATTTGAATAACGTACACTGGGCTTTAGAAAAGCTCGGAGTCGTGCAACCTCGAATCTCACGTTTGCCCCTAGATCCGACTACGTCGACGAAAACTCAATAATTACCTCAATTAAAAACCTACAGACAATGGTTTTCTACAATTACGTTTGAAGAAACGGCGCGTGTAGTGCAGTAGGAGGGGGTGCCGGCTGTCGCGTGCACCCGATACCAGGTTCATGGTTCGGATTTCCCGCCCAGGCCAGCCAAGCCTTTCATCTCTACGGAGGTCGGAGAATTGGTACTAGACTCGTCTGGGAAGGATAAAGCTCTGACCTGTTCATTGGCTGGCCACCGCAAGTCATTGTATGGCCAAATACGAATTCAAACCGCTTCCACGACATCCCGTAGGAGTAGAACGCGTGGCGCATCCCTAACCCGTTGTTGGGAAAGAAAAAACGAGCTCTCATACGATCAACAAAAACGAAGGCTACGCCTTGTAGGTTATTTGCGTTCCGTTGCATCAGCTAAGCATACTTTCGTCCTAGACAAAGGAAGATCTGATCAGGATCTTCTCGACACAGCACCTCCCTGCACCTCGTTCACAGTTTCAGTTTGCGAACGTAATTTCTGAGCACTTTTTTGTGGACAGCCATGGAGGAGTGACCGTGGCATATGCTCGACAAATGTCACAACTCCCCAGTCATTTTTCTTCCGTGGCTGTTGTGGAGGGTAGAAATTGAGTGATGATGAAGGCTGGTCGCGGTTAGTGCATCGCGACGCATCTGCCAGCTTGGAAAAGTTCTTGATAATGAGGTTTAGATCTCTGTGTGAATTGTATTTTTATTATAATCCGATCTAAATAATCCACACTACAGCTGTGCAGCCAGGCGTATTTTCTGTTCTTTCTTGCTTCTACTGTTTTTCTCTGTGTTCTCCCGATTCTTTCATTTTTTCATATACGGTTAAGATTGCTTTTTTATTTCTTTACTTCTCGTGTTTGCTTCTCCTTCCGAAGATTTTGAGCCATTCTATACCGCCGTGCTCTCCCTCTCCGATTGGTAAAAGTCTGGATTGCACTCTGGGTTCCAAAAACAATCGGATTTTATTCAATAAATTTAAATGATTATAGCTTATCTAGAGCAGAATTTTAGCCACTCGAATAAATACTTTCGGAATCGAAATATTCTTACCAACAAGGTTTTTTCTTAATCACTGCCTGGGTATGGATGTCTTCATGGGGCATCTCAAAAATGTCGAAGCCGTTTGATTGAGAATAATATCCGGTAATGTTTTAAAGGGGCCGCATTCATCAACGACTTACAGCAATTTAACAGAGAAATTACAGCCGAAATTCCTGATAGCGCGGCAAGCGATAAGGAGAGCAATAAGCCGCGCTATCTGAGTTTTCCGCTGTGAATTCACTGTTAAAGTTATGTAAGTCGCTGATGAATCCGACCCCAGTTTTCCATGGCCGCGTGGTAGTTCAGTCAGATGTGCCGGCTGTGGTGTCCACCCCGGATCGATTCTTCTGGATTGGGTCACGCCAGACCAGCCGAGTCTTCATCCCTCTGTGGTCCATGAATTAGTATCCGACGTGCCTTTGAAATACAGAACGGTACTCCTGCCTGTTTCGTTTTCTTTCGGCAGTCATCGCAATTCACTACGAAGACCAAATGGGCAATCCAATGGTCTTTACGACGTTCCGTAGAGTTACGGTGCATGGTGCATTCTACAGACGGACTGATCAACACCGTCCTTATTCCATTATCCGTTGTCTTTTAAAGCTCTCCAGCTGAGGTTGTATAGAAAAAAAACTTATCTGGTATATTAGGTGGTGATACTGTAATACCTACCGGTCCAGCATATCGTGGCGCTTCTTTCGGGTGAGGTGGTGTAGGTATTATTTTCATAAATTAAAGAAATTTAAGGAACGCACATGACTTTAATTAACTTTTTTTCTTGAGAAGCGTTTTAACTTAAAGATTCCAAATAAATAACATAACTATATAACGCAGAACACTGTGCAATGTAACAAATAAAGGATAAGGATAAAGGACGGCGTTACTCAATCCCTTTTTGGAATGCGCTACGCATTCTACTCCTACGGGATACCGCGCAAGCGATTTGATTGCGTAATTGGCCAAACAATAACTTGTGGTGACCAGCCGATGAACAAATCAATGGTTGGTTGGACAAAATCCTTCCCAGACATGTCTGGCACCAGTTCGTTGACCCCGGAGGAGGGATGGAAGGCTTGGTTGACCTGGGCGGGAAATCCGAACCAAGAAACTCGTATCGGGTGCATGCGACAGCCAGCACCTCCTCCGACTGCGCTACACGCGTCCGACGTAACAAACAAATAAATAAATAAATAAAATGCGGAAGGCCAAATACTGAAACTTTACGCCGGGTTTCAAAGTGGACCTAAAAATAGGGCGACTACTTTATTCATCCATCTAGGATGAAGACAGCCTCTTAGGATGTAGTTCTGAGGAAAGAAAGTCAAGAATCACTCCACGATTTAGCCACTCTCATGTCAGCCATCGTTCGTGTACCGGCAGCGAAGATAAGGTGATGACAAATACACGTATAACTGCCTTCTGTTCGAATCTGTCCTACCATGGGAAGGTTCCCTACGATCGGAAGCGCTTATAGACTCTTCCTCTCAATAGCCCTTTTCTTGACTGGGAGTAGCTAGCAACTGCTGACGCGATCGCGAAGAGCTTCCCTTTCTAAGTTCTCTTTTGCTCGCCAATTAAATCATAAATGACCAATTGCAAAGTTTTTTGCCTCTTCATTCCTGCAAGTGCGTGGGCTAGATTTCTACCTGTAAGCACATTTCTCGCTCCTTGCGAATCGATTCCAACTATAGAGATGCGTACTCAGAAACTCACCTTGTGATTCGTGTCAAAGGCATCGATGCAGCAAGTTTTTTGGAGCTCAGACACATGCGTTTATCGTCCTTGCAAGGATGCTGGCTGCTGCTGCTGCTGCGTGAGATCTCGTCACCACAGTTTTTCGCATTTTTACTGCACACTCCTCTCGCCTTGTCTCTGTTCTTCACTACGCGTCGCCTCCGCCGACCCTGCCGGACCTACCTACGGCGTTTCCGATGATTCGTTTTGCAGCAGCAGATGCGAGTTGCTGCATGTGGTTCTACCTGACGATAGGAATTCTCCTCGGCTACACGATCGTGTTGATTGCGTTCTTCATGGGCTGGTGCACGTTGATACCAACTCGGTAAGCTCTTCGATATTCGAGTCATTATCCTCGGAACAAGGCCATCATTTGCGTTTTAGGTGTCATCCACGAAAAGAGATTCCGTTCAGTGCAGTGAAGTCACCTCGGCGGAACACCAAGTACATCGAGATCGACTCCGTTTCATCCAGGTAGGGCTATTGGAAATGGTGAATGCTTTGCGCCATTTAAAGGAGGAAGGATAAATAGCCGAAATGCTAGAAGTGAAGGGCACCAGAGTTTAAGAAAAGAACTAAAAATATAGCGCAGGAAACGAAGGGTTGCTTCGGCGACGGTGAAGAAACAGGACGAAGACCTAGCCACATTATAGCCAGACCAGAAGACGATCTTCAAGTAGCTGTAAACGACCTTAAACAAGCCTTATTTCTTTTCTGCAATTGTTCTTGTGCGCGCTCATTTTAAACTGCCCGAGCGGGTACACTACGTTAGTCATCTCCCACAACTGCAGAAGGCGGAGCGACGTCTCAGTTACTGTAGAATGATCGCACCCTGAGTCGTTAAAAAGGGATGATTATTAAATAAAGCCAGGGAAAAAATGAATAAAGTTCGCAATCTTTTCTCTATGATAGAAACTTTGACGGTGCATAGTCTTCATCTAGTCCTATGCGGATCAACAAACGTCACCATAATCGAGCGCGGCGGCACGCTACCGTAATAATGGGAGATACCTAACGTACGTTCCCGTCAACTCGTACTCGTACTCGTACAACTAGTCCTGTGACAGTTTGACCTCTACGCCACCACGGAAGACTTCCTTTTTTCACTCGACCGATCTCCTTCCCTATTCTGCAAACTCACGTCTTCCTTCGTTATTCCTTACATGACTTGAATCATGAAAATCGTTGCCGTTTTATTAAAAAGTACATTCATAATTTTTTTATTTTTATGAGCAGAGGATGAAAATTTCCCTATCGGCTCGAGTTCTTCTGACAGCCACAGTGATACCATCCAGGGGCCGAATTAATCAACGACATACGACAGTTTAACAGAGAAATTACAGCCGAAATCCCTGCTAGCGCGGCTTATCAAACGACAACCGCGTTATCTGAGCTTTCCGCTGTGAATTTTCTGTTAAAGTTATGTAAGTCGTTAATGAATCCGACCCCAGGACTCAGTGATCTCGCCATAGCTGCATAAAGCACTTTTGAAGAATCCGACATTTTTACTTCTTCATTGAGCATGTATCTCAACGCTAGATCACAGATCCCTTCATGGATTACGTCATGTCTTCCAGGGCCCGGATTCATCAAGCAATGGGTATAGGTAGAGATACCGTAAGGGAATCATACCCACTACCAGAAATGCGTAGCGGCTACGAATCGTATTCAAGAAAGGAGTCAAGGGTAAGGTACTACTAGGCCTCTCGCGAGAACAGCTGCGAGAGGCCTAGTACTGGAGCGTCATTTTGTCAATGGGCTCGAACGAGTCGCGGGTATACGGATGTACCTACGACGATCGGAGGGTTTTCTCTACCCACTGATATACCAACGATTTTGCGGGGTGGGTTTATCATGAATCGTGGGTATGCGCACATCGTGGGTATGTCCACCCCCTATACCCAGCATACCCATGGGTATGCGCGTTGATGAATCCTAGCTCAGGTGCTACTGTGCTGCAGTGGTAATCTTCAATAGCACTGCTTTCAGTGCATCTGAAAGTCAGTGATGCTTGGGTAATCAGCACGAATAAATTTCAAGTGTGAAAGTAAGGCAATGAGCGGCATTGCGGACAGCACACTCTGTTCGACGCCCAATTTAACCTACTGTCTACTGTCGGGGCCAGGATTCATCAACGCGCATACCCATGGGTATGCTGGGTATGGGGTGGACATACCCACCATGTGGGCATACCCACGATTCATGATAAACATTACCCGCAAAATCGTGGGTATATCAGTGGGTAGAGAAAACCTTCCGATTACATCCGTATACCCGCGACTGGTTCGCGCCCCATTGACAAAATGACGCTCCAGTGAGAACAGCTGTTCTCGCGAAAGGCCTAGTTGTACCTTACCCTTGATTCCTTTCCTGGGCCCGGATTCATCAAGCAATGGGTATAGGTAGAGATACCGCAAGGGAATCGTACCCACTACCAGCCGTGGGTAGAGGGTACGATTCGTATTCATGAAAGGAATCAAGGGTAAGGTACAAGTAGGCTTTTCGCGAAAACAGATGATCTCACTTGGGCGCCATCTTGTCAATGGGACGCGCATGAGTCGCGGGTATACGGATGTACCCACAACGATCGGCGGGTTTTCTACCCGCTACCCACTGATATACCCACGATTTGGCGGGCAAGGTTTATCATGAATCGTGGGTATGTCCACATCGTTTGTATGTCTACCCCTATACCCAGCACACCATGGGTATGCGCGTTGATGAATCCGGGCCCAGCTGTTCTCGCGAGAGGATTAGTTGTACCTTACCTTTGAATCCTTTCCTGATACGAATCGTACCCACTACCCACTGCTGGTAGTGGGTACCAGTCTCTTACGGTATCTCTACCTATACCCATTGCTTGATGAATCCGGGCCCGGAAGTGCTGAAAAGATGGTGTTCCTTACCATATACATGTGGCTAATGGAGATAGGCGGGTTACATTAGCGGAACCATAGGGTATCAAACTCTGTCGTAGGGTGCACTTTTTCATAAAATTTGTCTATTTCTAAGAAATTGAGATAAAAGCAGAACTAAGACACAAGCTAATAACGCTCTAACTTTCAGCACGTCTCTGGACATGTTCAAGCAGGTGCCAAGAAAGTTTTCCGAGGCACAATTTCACTCGGCCACACAGAAGAAGATGTCGCTGAATGTGCCACCGCAACCCCATCGCTTCAACGACTACCTCCATCCAAAATACTCCTTACCACCCGTTAAGATCGACATAGGAGATATTCAGGTGAATTTTGTTGCAAGCAGCTTATTTACAAAGTAAACCTGCGGAGACAGCATCGTTGCGGTATGTTAGGGCTGCTTGAAAAATTTGGGGTCACTGTTTAATCGTCTATATTACCGAATATTTCTTAAGAACGGGATGGCGTTCCAAAAATGGATTTCGAGGAAGGCTTTTTCTCCTGAATTGCTTTCCAAACCGTTCTTCAAATAGAATCTTTCAGTGGGAATACGAGCAACTCCTAAGGACGCCCGGCAAAGCGGTTCGTACGAGCGTCAGTCCGCAACGTCGCGACAAGGGCTCATGCTCTTGTCCGGAGCTGTAAACCGCCGACGTCTCTGTCACTCTCTATTTCCCCTCTCTTCTCACTGTCTTCGATTGGGTTTTAGACGGGTTATTCCCTAATACTCCTACCGGTTTAGTAGTGCTCGGTAGTGAGAGTTCTTCCCTAGGACTCTTCTCATTTCCTCACCAAGAGATCTCTATTACTAGGCCTACTATTTAGTAGTCACTTCTTTGTTCATCTACTCCATCGCTCTTCACTAATGTTACTAAGCGGTTCACTGAAAATCGTATACATGTGCAATGTGGCCTCATCGTAGAGGGTATCTTCTTAATACTGTCAATCCTTTGTCGAGGAACCAAGTGACAGTATGCTCAATATTTCAACTAAGCATCAACATTGCTGCCTTGCTGTACATATCATTCCTAAAGAATAAATATTTGTGACTTTTAAACGCTTGGAATCACGCAGCACTGCACTACAAAAAGGGCTCGGTATCAGGGTGAGCGAATAATAAAATTTTGAAACCCCGATAACGAAAAACGGATAATTTTTCCCAAAATGGCAGGGTAACGGAAAAACGGATAGCGAACAAACAACAAAAATTAAAACAAATTTTAAACCATTCTTTCTGTAATAGTAGATTGGGATTTGTAATACCGTCCTCATCACATGTCAAATGAGCCACTTTTAACCTTCTTATCGGTTTTTCCTTCGAGGGGCGAAGTAGCGCACTCTGAGAAGGCGCCGACTTTCGCACGCACTCCGACTCAATGTTCTTGGTTCGGATTTCCAGTCTAGGTATCAGAATTGCACGGGAATGTTAATGCACTGTCTTGTCCATCGGCTCGTCACCGCAAGTCATTGCCCAGGTACGCATACCAGTATTGAACCTGCAGCTCGTCAACAGCTGCTTCTACTGCTCAGCAACTACCCATAAACCTATCGGCCTCAAAACATCTGGTTGGAACTTCGGCCCGAACTCCGAAAACAAAACGCTTGGACACGACGGTTTATTGACCCTTTGGCCCCATTAGAGAAGAAAAAAACTAATCTTGCTTGCTACACAGAATAGAGTAAGGGAAGCTCCTCAAAACGATTGACGTAAGCATTGTCCGCTGCCGACCGCATTAGTGCTATTCCCACTCCGAAGTGTCTAATCTGCAGAAACATTGATAGTCGGTCGGTTATTCGGTCGATCGATACTGTTATCTTGTTCTAGAAACTGTCTGAATCTCTTTACACGGGAGTATTTCCTGCAAGCGGGAGTATTTCTCTCGAAGAAACTGTCGTGTGGCTCCCAATCCAATTGTTGATCAAATTTGGGCAAAAATCGATAAATCGATACCATCGATTAATATTGGTCTCCTCATCCGGCGTAATCATAATCGCATCCCGATTGGTCAAATCGTGGTGCTGAACGACAACTCCTATCGAAAATCGATGCTATCGATAATAGTGGTTGTCCGACCGAATGCTTCCACTCATTTGTCTAACCTGGTCATTTCCCGCTAATTTTGGTTCGTTTCCATTCACTGCAGATGAGCATAGCCTTGACAGGATTTACCTGCACGTGCGGGTAATCTTTACACGTTCGACATGTTTTACTGGTTCACACAGGTTTGTGACACACATACACACACGGACAGACGGACTCATGCTTTTATATATAGTAGGATAGGATAGGATGTTAAAGTACTGGCTTTCTACCCACCACTCGAATGTTATGCACATGCCAAACATAGTTTCAATGAGCTAAAAGATCGTGTACATAGAAGATGAATATCTGGCACATCCTTAAAACGAAGTGATTCGTATGAAGGTTTAATCCTTTCTCCTCTAACCTACAGGCTCATCCCTGCTCGGTGTATTAGCTTGTACTCAGACTATTTAGTAGTGTAACTACAGTACCGCGCACATAATTTGGTCAATTGTCGCAAAGAACACTTTGGAGCGTTCCAAAGCGCCTTTTTTTAAATATAACCTTTTTAAATTAAGCATTTGTGGAAAGAAACATACATTTGAGCTCAGCTCTATCCTTTGACATATAGATCAATAGAGCTGAACAATGCATATAGGCCGGACATAATCAATCGAGTAGGCGAGAGAGCTGGTAGAGTGAGCGTTTAGGGAGTTTTTACCGGAAATTTCCGGCCGCCCTATTCAGGAATTGCTCTAAGACTGTCTACCTTGCTTTTGGAGTGTGCCTTGCACATTGCACCTTCCTAAGCAACACCATTCTGCTTTAGTGTGCTACTAGTCTGTTTTACTGCCTACAAGACCAACAAGTTGCAGACGAAACGATTCAAACATGGCAGAGTTATTGCGCTACGAACACGCCCGCGCGCATGCAATTTGCGAGCGGTCGCCCCACTCGATTGATAGATTCGATCTTACAAATATTGTGCACGGCAGACTCCAAAAGAAAGCAAGAGTGTTTCGTAGTTTCTCCTTTCTTCAAAGAATTCAATTCTTTTAATTTTGGCAGTCTATAAATCAGCTTTGTCCGCTTCAGTTTTCGCAGATTCCACCAGGATGTTATGGACACGACACATTTTTATACCTAAAGGAGCGAATCTGAATCCGAAATTGTACTCTGTAGAATATCGAGTATTAATTACTAGTGATGTCTCAAGTGCTTTCCTTACAAATGTTTTTTGAACTGCTCTTATCACAGTAAAAAACAAGCTTCTCTCCGCAAGCTACGATTGACCTAGGGGTAGTCTAAAAAATTCTCGTTGTTCACAAAAAACAAAATTATTCCCCACCTAACGCAGACAACATATATAGTTAAAATTTTGCTTTAAATAGACCCAAGTTTTGCTCGATATACACCGAAAAAATCATGGATTTCTAAAAGTTCTTCAATGTGATATGGGGTCTTGATTTTTTCTTATTTGTCAAAAAAGTGCCCCAAAAATCGAACCCTACTGACATAAAAGGTCCCTGCATAGCAATTTAATTTTTTAATGCTTAAGGCTTTGAGGTTTTTACTTCAAACATGAGAAAACTATTACCGTAACAAGTTAATCCTTCGAATAGGACCGCCGAAGTTATAGATCGCGAATATCTGCCCTTAAACTGTCATAAATCGGAGAGCTTTTAGTAACTCTGAGAAAAAAAACAGTAGCGAATTGAAAACTAGTGCTTAAAAAATCGATAAAAAGTGGATATACGACCTGAAAAAAAAGCTTTTAGGAGTGGAATCTTCAGTATGATTAGGGGCTAGATTTTTGGCCGAAGATCGAACAAAAGTCGAACTTCTTAATCATATCAAAAATAGTATCGGAGAAGCTTGTTTTTTTATTATTTGATGCTTAGGGCTTGAATTTTTGTGGGGTGCAATTTCGTTCCCTGGTGTTGTTCCCTACAGATGGAAGAAAATTATTTCAGTCACAAGTCCATCCTAAGGTTTCGACTCGGTCATGGATTCGAAGAGCGGTTCAAAAAGAAATTTTTAAGGAAAACACTCAAGTCATCATTAGTAAATAACAGCCGATGTTTTATAATAGAGTACAAGTAGTCAGTGTGAGTAGTGAGAAGAGAGAAACAGCGATTGTATTTCCAAATGACATGCTTGGTAGGGCAGGTCAGGTCAATGCAATTACTCCAAGATCTGGACTCCAGTATAGGACTTATCTCAAGTAATAAATTAGATTGAGTTCGTGTGATTTTTTGGAAAATATTGCAAATATGGGCTTTTCTAAATGGTAGGAACTCTTCTTCGAGGTGTGGACAGATTTCAGTGTTTAGTCTCATGGTCGAACTAGAAGAAAGCTGCCTTTTTAATGGAGTGGAGGGGAACTGCGAGACGAGAGCTGCCAGTTCCATCGGTTTTGTGGCAGCATCTATGTATGGTGTCTGATCACATATCCAGCTTTCATACTGATCCGCCGCCTGGGGACACAGATCTACACGCGTGAAGTAGCCTTTGCAGGAAGTGTCTCCTTGAAACGCTGATGCACTGCCAATTTGGTGGCTGATTACTATCTTACTTTTGATTAAAGAAAACCCAAATCCTATAATTGTAACCCACACCTCATGGTCGAGTACGACCGAAAATCAGCCATAGGACAATAGTGGTGCTGTCGTAACTAATTAGCAAAAAAAGAAAAATTCATCAGTTAAGATTGCATGATGTGATGAATATGGAGCGTGGCTAGGCAAATTTGGTATCAAATAGATCGACGTGATGAGAAAAAACTTAAAATTGGCACGGAATACATATTCGGCATCTTTTAAAACTTTTAAAATTTTACTGGGGAGATCCATGCTAGCCAGAGGGCACACTTAGGCGAGACTAAGGAGCGAATGTGAGTCAGGTCAAGATAATTACGGGCTTGCTTAATTTAGGTCACCTCGGACCTGAAAATTCTAAAATATTGCAAAGATATTTGTGCCATTGGGTCGATCATGCTGTTCTAAATCCAACATTGTGCATTTCATTGGAAATAACCGACTTTGAAGGGAGTTATGGCGAAGCGGCGGAAACGGCGGATTAATCCGCCGCCGGCCGCCTTTTGGCGAATGTTTACCGACGGTGTTCTATCTGCAATGCCTCCGACCCGTCTCCCGCAAACGTATACGAGAGTGATAAGGAAGAAACACACAGCAGGACGTCTAATCACACGAGTTGGAAAAAATATTTAATTGTTTATTGATTTATTAATACATCCATAAGGATGCGCCAACATTGATCGTAATAAAGCCGCGAAAACATTGCCCAGAAAAACAAGAACGGAAAAAACTCAGAGCTCAACTTACAGTTAGCGAAAAAACATTAAAAAGGAGCCTATCGAGAGCACTGAGGAGAAGGCCCACATCTATGAACCTACGCTAGAAAGGGAGAAAATAACCAGAGGAAGGGTAGGACAGCCAACCCATATGTAACATGCTCACTACAGAAAACCAGAACAGCTTGTCCATGGTAAGCTATGGTATCACAATGCATCGCAGTATAGAGAAAATACCTGAGCAAGAAGTGCTATATAGTGCCTACGAAGATGACTATTCGTAGGCAAGTTGTATGAGTATGAAACAGCACTTTGCCTGATGCCTGAATCAAGCTGTCAGAAACTGGCAGTATTATTATGGTAGTGATCCTGAGGCACTTGAGGATCTAGCAGTAAATAAACCATGTCAAAGTGGAAGCGCTTCAGACCTCCATTGCATTAGAACCACGTGAAAACTTGAAGACCAATAAGTGGTTAACAAACCTAATCCTGGCACATCACATCGCGCTCGTTCACCGACAGCATCACCATCGTCCTCTCAGCACCTGCAAATAAAAACACAAAAAGAGGGTATACAGAGCATATGAAGAAGGAAATTCAACTCCTTCAAGGCAGAAAAACAAAGTTTGTCCAGTTGAGGGCATACAGATATGCTGTACTTGGTAAGAGTTAGCTGAAATAGTGAAAGTTGCGAGAAGAATAAACAGCAGTCTGTTAGCAAATCCGAAGGACGATGAGCATGTCTAGATGATGGGTCAAATCAATGATTGTCGATCGTGTTCGCAAATGAGGGGACAGCGAGAAACACTTACAAAACTGTCATCACGATGTTTTGTTGCGATCAAAACTTCTAGCGCCAGGCGGGACTCGAACCCACACCTCCCTCTAACCGGGCGGGAATGCTCTACGCCATTACACCACCGGCGCCGTTTGATCGAACGCAACATCCACACCTCGTGGGACCGATCAGCACCCACCCGTGTCCGGGATGAGCTGGCCGCTGGTATCAGCATGGAACCAGTTAAGCTGATGGTCTTGATAGAAACGATTCAAATCAGTTTCATTAAGCCTCTAGTGGGTGGTATCGAGGTTGCGAGCTGTCATAACGATGTTTTGTTGCGATCAAAACTTCTAGCGCCAGGCGGGACTCGAACCCGCACCTCCCTCTAACCGGTGGGTGCTGATTGGTCCCACGAGGTGTGGATGCTGCGTTCGATCAAACGGTAAATTAAAAAGTACATTCATAATTTTTTTATTTTTATGAGCAGAGGATGAAAATTTCCCTATCGGCTCGAGTTCTTCTGACAGCCACAGTGATACCATCCAGGGGCCGAATTAATCAACGACATACGACAGTTTAACAGAGAAATTACAGCCGAAATCCCTGCTAGCGCGGCTTATCAAACGACAACCGCGTTATCTGAGCTTTCCGCTGTGAATTTTCTGTTAAAGTTATGTAAGTCGTTAATGAATCCGACCCCAGGACTCAGTGATCTCGCCATAGCTGCATAAAGCACTTTTGAAGAATCCGACATTTTTACTTCTTCATTGAGCATGTATCTCAACGCT
Organism: Heligmosomoides polygyrus polygyrus; assembly: GCA_947396885.1. Classification (NCBI taxonomy): domain Eukaryota; kingdom Metazoa; phylum Nematoda; class Chromadorea; order Rhabditida; family Heligmosomidae; genus Heligmosomoides; species Heligmosomoides polygyrus. Next base: position 4,395,662 of record OX377204.1, read on the forward strand.
AGATCACAGATCCCTTCATGGATTACGTCATGTCTTCCAGGGCCCGGATTCATCAAGCAATGGGTATAGGTAGAGATACCGTAAGGGAATCATACCCACTACCAGAAATGCGTAGCGGCTACGAATCGTATTCAAGAAAGGAGTCAAGGGTAAGGTACTACTAGGCCTCTCGCGAGAACAGCTGCGAGAGGCCTAGTACTGGAGCGTCATTTTGTCAATGGGCTCGAACGAGTCGCGGGTATACGGATGTACCTACGACGATCGGAGGGTTTTCTCTACCCACTGATATACCAACGATTTTGCGGGGTGGGTTTATCATGAATCGTGGGTATGCGCACATCGTGGGTATGTCCACCCCCTATACCCAGCATACCCATGGGTATGCGCGTTGATGAATCCGAGCTCAGGTGCTACTGTGCTGCAGTGGTAATCTTCAATAGCACTGCTTTCAGTGCATCTGAAAGTCAGTGATGCTTGGGTAATCAGCACGAATAAATTTCAAGTGTGAAAGTAAGGCAATGAGCGGCATTGCGGACAGCACACTCTGTTCGACGCCCAATTTAACCTACTGTCTACTGTCGGGGCCAGGATTCATCAACGCGCATACCCATGGGTATGCTGGGTATGGGGTGGACATACCCACGATGTGGGCATACCCACGATTCATGATAAACATTACCCGCAAAATCGTGGGTATATCAGTGGGTAGAGAAAACCTTCCGATTACATCCGTATACCCGCGACTGGTTCGCGCCCCATTGACAAAATGACGCTCCAGTGAGAACAGCTGTTCTCGCGAAAGGCCTAGTTGTACCTTACCCTTGATTCCTTTCCTGGGCCCGGATTCATCAAGCAATGGGTATAGGTAGAGATACCGCAAGGGAATCGTACCCACTACCAGCCGTGGGTAGAGGGTACGATTCGTATTCATGAAAGGAATCAAGGGTAAGGTACAAGTAGGCTTTTCGCGAAAACAGATGATCTCACTTGGGCGCCATCTTGTCAATGGGACGCGCATGAGTCGCGGGTATACGGATGTACCCACAACGATCGGCGGGTTTTCTACCCGCTACCCACTGATATACCCACGATTTGGCGGGCAAGGTTTATCATGAATCGTGGGTATGTCCACATCGTTTGTATGTCTACCCCTATACCCAGCACACCATGGGTATGCGCGTTGATGAATCCGGGCCCAGCTGTTCTCGCGAGAGGATTAGTTGTACCTTACCTTTGAATCCTTTCCTGATACGAATCGTACCCACTACCCACTGCTGGTAGTGGGTACCAGTCTCTTACGGTATCTCTACCTATACCCATTGCTTGATGAATCCGGGCCCGGAAGTGCTGAAAAGATGGTGTTCCTTACCATATACATGTGGCTAATGGAGATAGGCGGGTTACATTAGCGGAACCATAGGGTATCAAACTCTGTCGTAGGGTGCACTTTTTCATAAAATTTGTCTATTTCTAAGAAATTGAGATAAAAGCAGAACTAAGACACAAGCTAATAACGCTCTAACTTTCAGCACGTCTCTGGACATGTTCAAGCAGGTGCCAAGAAAGTTTTCCGAGGCACAATTTCACTCGGCCACACAGAAGAAGATGTCGCTGAATGTGCCACCGCAACCCCATCGCTTCAACGACTACCTCCATCCAAAATACTCCTTACCACCCGTTAAGATCGACATAGGAGATATTCAGGTGAATTTTGTTGCAAGCAGCTTATTTACAAAGTAAACCTGCGGAGACAGCATCGTTGCGGTATGTTAGGGCTGCTTGAAAAATTTGGGGTCACTGTTTAATCGTCTATATTACCGAATATTTCTTAAGAACGGGATGGCGTTCCAAAAATGGATTTCGAGGAAGGCTTTTTCTCCTGAATTGCTTTCCAAACCGTTCTTCAAATAGAATCTTTCAGTGGGAATACGAGCAACTCCTAAGGACGCCCGGCAAAGCGGTTCGTACGAGCGTCAGTCCGCAACGTCGCGACAAGGGCTCATGCTCTTGTCCGGAGCTGTAAACCGCCGACGTCTCTGTCACTCTCTATTTCCCCTCTCTTCTCACTGTCTTCGATTGGGTTTTAGACGGGTTATTCCCTAATACTCCTACCGGTTTAGTAGTGCTCGGTAGTGAGAGTTCTTCCCTAGGACTCTTCTCATTTCCTCACCAAGAGATCTCTATTACTAGGCCTACTATTTAGTAGTCACTTCTTTGTTCATCTACTCCATCGCTCTTCACTAATGTTACTAAGCGGTTCACTGAAAATCGTATACATGTGCAATGTGGCCTCATCGTAGAGGGTATCTTCTTAATACTGTCAATCCTTTGTCGAGGAACCAAGTGACAGTATGCTCAATATTTCAACTAAGCATCAACATTGCTGCCTTGCTGTACATATCATTCCTAAAGAATAAATATTTGTGACTTTTAAACGCTTGGAATCACGCAGCACTGCACTACAAAAAGGGCTCGGTATCAGGGTGAGCGAATAATAAAATTTTGAAACCCCGATAACGAAAAACGGATAATTTTTCCCAAAATGGCAGGGTAACGGAAAAACGGATAGCGAACAAACAACAAAAATTAAAACAAATTTTAAACCATTCTTTCTGTAATAGTAGATTGGGATTTGTAATACCGTCCTCATCACATGTCAAATGAGCCACTTTTAACCTTCTTATCGGTTTTTCCTTCGAGGGGCGAAGTAGCGCACTCTGAGAAGGCGCCGACTTTCGCACGCACTCCGACTCAATGTTCTTGGTTCGGATTTCCAGTCTAGGTATCAGAATTGCACGGGAATGTTAATGCACTGTCTTGTCCATCGGCTCGTCACCGCAAGTCATTGCCCAGGTACGCATACCAGTATTGAACCTGCAGCTCGTCAACAGCTGCTTCTACTGCTCAGCAACTACCCATAAACCTATCGGCCTCAAAACATCTGGTTGGAACTTCGGCCCGAACTCCGAAAACAAAACGCTTGGACACGACGGTTTATTGACCCTTTGGCCCCATTAGAGAAGAAAAAAACTAATCTTGCTTGCTACACAGAATAGAGTAAGGGAAGCTCCTCAAAACGATTGACGTAAGCATTGTCCGCTGCCGACCGCATTAGTGCTATTCCCACTCCGAAGTGTCTAATCTGCAGAAACATTGATAGTCGGTCGGTTATTCGGTCGATCGATACTGTTATCTTGTTCTAGAAACTGTCTGAATCTCTTTACACGGGAGTATTTCCTGCAAGCGGGAGTATTTCTCTCGAAGAAACTGTCGTGTGGCTCCCAATCCAATTGTTGATCAAATTTGGGCAAAAATCGATAAATCGATACCATCGATTAATATTGGTCTCCTCATCCGGCGTAATCATAATCGCATCCCGATTGGTCAAATCGTGGTGCTGAACGACAACTCCTATCGAAAATCGATGCTATCGATAATAGTGGTTGTCCGACCGAATGCTTCCACTCATTTGTCTAACCTGGTCATTTCCCGCTAATTTTGGTTCGTTTCCATTCACTGCAGATGAGCATAGCCTTGACAGGATTTACCTGCACGTGCGGGTAATCTTTACACGTTCGACATGTTTTACTGGTTCACACAGGTTTGTGACACACATACACACACGGACAGACGGACTCATGCTTTTATATATAGTAGGATAGGATAGGATGTTAAAGTACTGGCTTTCTACCCACCACTCGAATGTTATGCACATGCCAAACATAGTTTCAATGAGCTAAAAGATCGTGTACATAGAAGATGAATATCTGGCACATCCTTAAAACGAAGTGATTCGTATGAAGGTTTAATCCTTTCTCCTCTAACCTACAGGCTCATCCCTGCTCGGTGTATTAGCTTGTACTCAGACTATTTAGTAGTGTAACTACAGTACCGCGCACATAATTTGGTCAATTGTCGCAAAGAACACTTTGGAGCGTTCCAAAGCGCCTTTTTTTAAATATAACCTTTTTAAATTAAGCATTTGTGGAAAGAAACATACATTTGAGCTCAGCTCTATCCTTTGACATATAGATCAATAGAGCTGAACAATGCATATAGGCCGGACATAATCAATCGAGTAGGCGAGAGAGCTGGTAGAGTGAGCGTTTAGGGAGTTTTTACCGGAAATTTCCGGCCGCCCTATTCAGGAATTGCTCTAAGACTGTCTACCTTGCTTTTGGAGTGTGCCTTGCACATTGCACCTTCCTAAGCAACACCATTCTGCTTTAGTGTGCTACTAGTCTGTTTTACTGCCTACAAGACCAACAAGTTGCAGACGAAACGATTCAAACATGGCAGAGTTATTGCGCTACGAACACGCCCGCGCGCATGCAATTTGCGAGCGGTCGCCCCACTCGATTGATAGATTCGATCTTACAAATATTGTGCACGGCAGACTCCAAAAGAAAGCAAGAGTGTTTCGTAGTTTCTCCTTTCTTCAAAGAATTCAATTCTTTTAATTTTGGCAGTCTATAAATCAGCTTTGTCCGCTTCAGTTTTCGCAGATTCCACCAGGATGTTATGGACACGACACATTTTTATACCTAAAGGAGCGAATCTGAATCCGAAATTGTACTCTGTAGAATATCGAGTATTAATTACTAGTGATGTCTCAAGTGCTTTCCTTACAAATGTTTTTTGAACTGCTCTTATCACAGTAAAAAACAAGCTTCTCTCCGCAAGCTACGATTGACCTAGGGGTAGTCTAAAAAATTCTCGTTGTTCACAAAAAACAAAATTATTCCCCACCTAACGCAGACAACATATATAGCTAAAATTTTGCTTTAAATAGACCCAAGTTTTGCTCGATATACACCGAAAAAATCATGGATTTCTAAAAGTTCTTCAATGTGATATGGGGTCTTGATTTTTTCTTATTTGTCAAAAAAGTGCCCCAAAAATCGAACCCTACTGACATAAAAGGTCCCTGCATAGCAATTTAATTTTTTAATGCTTAAGGCTTTGAGGTTTTTACTTCAAACATGAGAAAACTATTACCGTAACAAGTTAATCCTTCGAATAGGACCGCCGAAGTTATAGATCGCGAATATCTGCCCTTAAACTGTCATAAATCGGAGAGCTTTTAGTAACTCTGAGAAAAAAAACAGTAGCGAATTGAAAACTAGTGCTTAAAAAATCGATAAAAAGTGGATATACGACCTGAAAAAAAGCTTTTAGGAGTGGAATCTTCAGTATGATTAGGGGCTAGATTTTTGGCCGAAGATCGAACAAAAGTCGAACTTCTTAATCATATCAAAAATAGTATCGGAGAAGCTTGTTTTTTTATTATTTGATGCTTAGGGCTTGAATTTTTGTGGGGTGCAATTTCGTTCCCTGGTGTTGTTCCCTACAGATGGAAGAAAATTATTTCAGTCACAAGTCCATCCTAAGGTTTCGACTCGGTCATGGATTCGAAGAGCGGTTCAAAAAGAAATTTTTAAGGAAAACACTCAAGTCATCATTAGTAAATAACAGCCGATGTTTTATAATAGAGTACAAGTAGTCAGTGTGAGTAGTGAGAAGAGAGAAACAGCGATTGTATTTCCAAATGACATGCTTGGTAGGGCAGGTCAGGTCAATGCAATTACTCCAAGATCTGGACTCCAGTATAGGACTTATCTCAAGTAATAAATTAGATTGAGTTCGTGTGATTTTTTGGAAAATATTGCAAATATGGGCTTTTCTAAATGGTAGGAACTCTTCTTCGAGGTGTGGACAGATTTCAGTGTTTAGTCTCATGGTCGAACTAGAAGAAAGCTGCCTTTTTAATGGAGTGGAGGGGAACTGCGAGACGAGAGCTGCCAGTTCCATCGGTTTTGTGGCAGCATCTATGTATGGTGTCTGATCACATATCCAGCTTTCATACTGATCCGCCGCCTGGGGACACAGATCTACACGCGTGAAGTAGCCTTTGCAGGAAGTGTCTCCTTGAAACGCTGATGCACTGCCAATTTGGTGGCTGATTACTATCTTACTTTTGATTAAAGAAAACCCAAATCCTATAATTGTAACCCACACCTCATGGTCGAGTACGACCGAAAATCAGCCATAGGACAATAGTGGTGCTGTCGTAACTAATTAGCAAAAAAAGAAAAATTCATCAGTTAAGATTGCATGATGTGATGAATATGGAGCGTGGCTAGGCAAATTTGGTATCAAATAGATCGACGTGATGAGAAAAAACTTAAAATTGGCACGGAATACATATTCGGCATCTTTTAAAACTTTTAAAATTTTACTGGGGAGATCCATGCTAGCCAGAGGGCACACTTAGGCGAGACTAAGGAGCGAATGTGAGTCAGGTCAAGATAATTACGGGCTTGCTTAATTTAGGTCACCTCGGACCTGAAAATTCTAAAATATTGCAAAGATATTTGTGCCATTGGGTCGATCATGCTGTTCTAAATCCAACATTGTGCATTTCATTGGAAATAACCGACTTTGAAGGGAGTTATGGCGAAGCGGCGGAAACGGCGGATTAATCCGCCGCCGGCCGCCTTTTGGCGAATGTTTACCGACGGTGTTCTATCTGCAATGCCTCCGACCCGTCTCCCGCAAACGTATACGAGAGTGATAAGGAAGAAACACACAGCAGGACGTCTAATCACACGAGTTGGAAAAAATATTTAATTGTTTATTGATTTATTAATACATCCATAAGGATGCGCCAACATTGATCGTAATAAAGCCGCGAAAACATTGCCCAGAAAAACAAGAACGGAAAAAACTCAGAGCTCAACTTACAGTTAGCGAAAAAACATTAAAAAGGAGCCTATCGAGAGCACTGAGGAGAAGGCCCACATCTATGAACCTACGCTAGAAAGGGAGAAAATAACCAGAGGAAGGGTAGGACAGCCAACCCATATGTAACATGCTCACTACAGAAAACCAGAACAGCTTGTCCATGGTAAGCTATGGTATCACAATGCATCGCAGTATAGAGAAAATACCTGAGCAAGAAGTGCTATATAGTGCCTACGAAGATGACTATTCGTAGGCAAGTTGTATGAGTATGAAACAGCACTTTGCCTGATGCCTGAATCAAGCTGTCAGAAACTGGCAGTATTATTATGGTAGTGATCCTGAGGCACTTGAGGATCTAGCAGTAAATAAACCATGTCAAAGTGGAAGCGCTTCAGACCTCCATTGCATTAGAACCACGTGAAAACTTGAAGACCAATAAGTGGTTAACAAACCTAATCCTGGCACATCACATCGCGCTCGTTCACCGACAGCATCACCATCGTCCTCTCAGCACCTGCAAATAAAAACACAAAAAGAGGGTATACAGAGCATATGAAGAAGGAAATTCAACTCCTTCAAGGCAGAAAAACAAAGTTTGTCCAGTTGAGGGCATACAGATATGCTGTACTTGGTAAGAGTTAGCTGAAATAGTGAAAGTTGCGAGAAGAATAAACAGCAGTCTGTTAGCAAATCCGAAGGACGATGAGCATGTCTAGATGATGGGTCAAATCAATGATTGTCGATCGTGTTCGCAAATGAGGGGACAGCGAGAAACACTTACAAAACTGTCATCACGATGTTTTGTTGCGATCAAAACTTCTAGCGCCAGGCGGGACTCGAACCCACACCTCCCTCTAACCGGGCGGGAATGCTCTACGCCATTACACCACCGGCGCCGTTTGATCGAACGCAACATCCACACCTCGTGGGACCGATCAGCACCCACCCGTGTCCGGGATGAGCTGGCCGCTGGTATCAGCATGGAACCAGTTAAGCTGATGGTCTTGATAGAAACGATTCAAATCAGTTTCATTAAGCCTCTAGTGGGTGGTATCGAGGTTGCGAGCTGTCATAACGATGTTTTGTTGCGATCAAAACTTCTAGCGCCAGGCGGGACTCGAACCCGCACCTCCCTCTAACCGGTGGGTGCTGATTGGTCCCACGAGGTGTGGATGCTGCGTTCGATCAAACGGTAAATTAAAAAGTACATTCATAATTTTTTTATTTTTATGAGCAGAGGATGAAAATTTCCCTATCGGCTCGAGTTCTTCTGACAGCCACAGTGATACCATCCAGGGGCCGAATTAATCAACGACATACGACAGTTTAACAGAGAAATTACAGCCGAAATCCCTGCTAGCGCGGCTTATCAAACGACAACCGCGTTATCTGAGCTTTCCGCTGTGAATTTTCTGTTAAAGTTATGTAAGTCGTTAATGAATCCGACCCCAGGACTCAGTGATCTCGCCATAGCTGCATAAAGCACTTTTGAAGAATCCGACATTTTTACTTCTTCATTGAGCATGTATCTCAACGCTAGATCACAGATCCCTTCATGGATTACGTCATGTCTTCCAGGGCCCGGATTCATCAAGCAATGGGTATAGGTAGAGATACCGTAAGGGAATCATACCCACTACCAGAAATGCGTAGCGGCTACGAATCGTATTCAAGAAAGGAGTCAAGGGTAAGGTACTACTAGGCCTCTCGCGAGAACAGCTGCGAGAGGCCTAGTACTGGAGCGTCATTTTGTCAATGGGCTCGAACGAGTCGCGGGTATACGGATGTACCTACGACGATCGGAGGGTTTTCTCTACCCACTGATATACCAACGATTTTGCGGGGTGGGTTTATCATGAATCGTGGGTATGCGCACATCGTGGGTATGTCCACCCCCTATACCCAGCATACCCATGGGTATGCGCGTTGATGAATCCGAGCTCAGGTGCTACTGTGCTGCAGTGGTAATCTTCAATAGCACTGCTTTCAGTGCATCTGAAAGTCAGTGATGCTTGGGTAATCAGCACGAATAAATTTCAAGTGTGAAAGTAAGGCAATGAGCGGCATTGCGGACAGCACACTCTGTTCGACGCCCAATTTAACCTACTGTCTACTGTCGGGGCCAGGATTCATCAACGCGCATACCCATGGGTATGCTGGGTATGGGGTGGACATACCCACGATGTGGGCATACCCACGATTCATGATAAACATTACCCGCAAAATCGTGGGTATATCAGTGGGTAGAGAAAACCTTCCGATTACATCCGTATACCCGCGACTGGTTCGCGCCCCATTGACAAAATGACGCTCCAGTGAGAACAGCTGTTCTCGCGAAAGGCCTAGTTGTACCTTACCCTTGATTCCTTTCCTGGGCCCGGATTCATCAAGCAATGGGTATAGGTAGAGATACCGCAAGGGAATCGTACCCACTACCAGCCGTGGGTAGAGGGTACGATTCGTATTCATGAAAGGAATCAAGGGTAAGGTACAAGTAGGCTTTTCGCGAAAACAGATGATCTCACTTGGGCGCCATCTTGTCAATGGGACGCGCATGAGTCGCGGGTATACGGATGTACCCACAACGATCGGCGGGTTTTCTACCCGCTACCCACTGATATACCCACGATTTGGCGGGCAAGGTTTATCATGAATCGTGGGTATGTCCACATCGTTTGTATGTCTACCCCTATACCCAGCACACCATGGGTATGCGCGTTGATGAATCCGGGCCCAGCTGTTCTCGCGAGAGGATTAGTTGTACCTTACCTTTGAATCCTTTCCTGATACGAATCGTACCCACTACCCACTGCTGGTAGTGGGTACCAGTCTCTTACGGTATCTCTACCTATACCCATTGCTTGATGAATCCGGGCCCGGAAGTGCTGAAAAGATGGTGTTCCTTACCATATACATGTGGCTAATGGAGATAGGCGGGTTACATTAGCGGAACCATAGGGTATCAAACTCTGTCGTAGGGTGCACTTTTTCATAAAATTTGTCTATTTCTAAGAAATTGAGATAAAAGCAGAACTAAGACACAAGCTAATAACGCTCTAACTTTCAGCACGTCTCTGGACATGTTCAAGCAGGTGCCAAGAAAGTTTTCCGAGGCACAATTTCACTCGGCCACACAGAAGAAGATGTCGCTGAATGTGCCACCGCAACCCCATCGCTTCAACGACTACCTCCATCCAAAATACTCCTTACCACCCGTTAAGATCGACATAGGAGATATTCAGGTGAATTTTGTTGCAAGCAGCTTATTTACAAAGTAAACCTGCGGAGACAGCATCGTTGCGGTATGTTAGGGCTGCTTGAAAAATTTGGGGTCACTGTTTAATCGTCTATATTACCGAATATTTCTTAAGAACGGGATGGCGTTCCAAAAATGGATTTCGAGGAAGGCTTTTTCTCCTGAATTGCTTTCCAAACCGTTCTTCAAATAGAATCTTTCAGTGGGAATACGAGCAACTCCTAAGGACGCCCGGCAAAGCGGTTCGTACGAGCGTCAGTCCGCAACGTCGCGACAAGGGCTCATGCTCTTGTCCGGAGCTGTAAACCGCCGACGTCTCTGTCACTCTCTATTTCCCCTCTCTTCTCACTGTCTTCGATTGGGTTTTAGACGGGTTATTCCCTAATACTCCTACCGGTTTAGTAGTGCTCGGTAGTGAGAGTTCTTCCCTAGGACTCTTCTCATTTCCTCACCAAGAGATCTCTATTACTAGGCCTACTATTTAGTAGTCACTTCTTTGTTCATCTACTCCATCGCTCTTCACTAATGTTACTAAGCGGTTCACTGAAAATCGTATACATGTGCAATGTGGCCTCATCGTAGAGGGTATCTTCTTAATACTGTCAATCCTTTGTCGAGGAACCAAGTGACAGTATGCTCAATATTTCAACTAAGCATCAACATTGCTGCCTTGCTGTACATATCATTCCTAAAGAATAAATATTTGTGACTTTTAAACGCTTGGAATCACGCAGCACTGCACTACAAAAAGGGCTCGGTATCAGGGTGAGCGAATAATAAAATTTTGAAACCCCGATAACGAAAAACGGATAATTTTTCCCAAAATGGCAGGGTAACGGAAAAACGGATAGCGAACAAACAACAAAAATTAAAACAAATTTTAAACCATTCTTTCTGTAATAGTAGATTGGGATTTGTAATACCGTCCTCATCACATGTCAAATGAGCCACTTTTAACCTTCTTATCGGTTTTTCCTTCGAGGGGCGAAGTAGCGCACTCTGAGAAGGCGCCGACTTTCGCACGCACTCCGACTCAATGTTCTTGGTTCGGATTTCCAGTCTAGGTATCAGAATTGCACGGGAATGTTAATGCACTGTCTTGTCCATCGGCTCGTCACCGCAAGTCATTGCCCAGGTACGCATACCAGTATTGAACCTGCAGCTCGTCAACAGCTGCTTCTACTGCTCAGCAACTACCCATAAACCTATCGGCCTCAAAACATCTGGTTGGAACTTCGGCCCGAACTCCGAAAACAAAACGCTTGGACACGACGGTTTATTGACCCTTTGGCCCCATTAGAGAAGAAAAAAACTAATCTTGCTTGCTACACAGAATAGAGTAAGGGAAGCTCCTCAAAACGATTGACGTAAGCATTGTCCGCTGCCGACCGCATTAGTGCTATTCCCACTCCGAAGTGTCTAATCTGCAGAAACATTGATAGTCGGTCGGTTATTCGGTCGATCGATACTGTTATCTTGTTCTAGAAACTGTCTGAATCTCTTTACACGGGAGTATTTCCTGCAAGCGGGAGTATTTCTCTCGAAGAAACTGTCGTGTGGCTCCCACTCCAATTGTTGATCAAATTTGGGCAAAAACCGATAACTGCGGTCGAAAAATCGATACCATCTATTAATATTGCCCTCCTCATCCGGCGTAATCATAATGGCATCCCGATTGGTCAAATCGTGGTGTTGAACGACAACTATCGAAAATCGATGCTATCGATAATAGTGGTTGTCCGACCGAATGCTTCCACTCATTTGTCTAACCTGGTCATTTCCCGCTAATTTTGGTTCGTTTCCATTCACTGCAGATGAGCATAGCCTTGACAGGATTTACCTGCACGTGCGGGTAATCTTTACACGTTCGACATGTTTTACTGGTTCACACAGGTTTGTGACACACATACACACACGGACAGACGGACTCATGCTTTTATATATAGTAGGATAGGATAGGATGTTAAAGTACTGGCTTTCTACCCACCACTCGAATGTTATGCACATGCCAAACATAGTTTCAATGAGCTAAAAGATCGTGTACATAGAAGATGAATATCTGGCACATCCTTAAAACGAAGTGATTCGTATGAAGGTTTAATCCTTTCTCCTCTAACCTACAGGCTCATCCCTGCTCGGTGTATTAGCTTGTACTCAGACTATTTAGTAGTGTAACTACAGTACCGCGCACATAATTTGGTCAATTGTCGCAAAGAACACTTTGGAGCGTTCCAAAGCGCCTTTTTTTAAATATAACCTTTTTAAATTAAGCATTTGTGGAAAGAAACATACATTTGAGCTCAGCTCTATCCTTTGACATATAGATCAATAGAGCTGAACAATGCATATAGGCCGGACATAATCAATCGAGTAGGCGAGAGAGCTGGTAGAGTGAGCGTTTAGGGAGTTTTTACCGGAAATTTCCGGCCGCCCTATTCAGGAATTGCTCTAAGACTGTCTACCTTGCTTTTGGAGTGTGCCTTGCACATTGCACCTTCCTAAGCAACACCATTCTGCTTTAGTGTGCTACTAGTCTGTTTTACTGCCTACAAGACCAACAAGTTGCAGACGAAACGATTCAAACATGGCAGAGTTATTGCGCTACGAACACGCCCGCGCGCATGCAATTTGCGAGCGGTCGCCCCACTCGATTGATAGATTCGATCTTACAAATATTGTGCACGGCAGACTCCAAAAGAAAGCAAGAGTGTTTCGTAGTTTCTCCTTTCTTCAAAGAATTCAATTCTTTTAATTTTGGCAGTCTATAAATCAGCTTTGTCCGCTTCAGTTTTCGCAGATTCCACCAGGATGTTATGGACACGACACATTTTTATACCTAAAGGAGCGAATCTGAATCCGAAATTGTACTCTGTAGAATATCGAGTATTAATTACTAGTGATGTCTCAAGTGCTTTCCTTACAAATGTTTTTTGAACTGCTCTTATCACAGTAAAAAACAAGCTTCTCTCCGCAAGCTACGATTGACCTAGGGGTAGTCTAAAAAATTCTCGTTGTTCACAAAAAACAAAATTATTCCCCACCTAACGCAGACAACATATATAGTTAAAATTTTGCTTTAAATAGACCCAAGTTTTGCTCGATATACACCGAAAAAATCATGGATTTCTAAAAGTTCTTCAATGTGATATGGGGTCTTGATTTTTTCTTATTTGTCAAAAAAGTGCCCCAAAAATCGAACCCTACTGACATAAAAGGTCCCGGCATAGCAATTTAATTTTTTAATGCTTAAGGCTTTGAGGTTTTTACTTCAAACATGAGAAAACTATTACCGTAACAAGTTAATCCTTCGAATAGGACCGCCGAAGTTATAGATCGCGAATATCTGCCCTTAAACTGTCATAAATCGGAGAGCTTTTAGTAACTCTGAGAAAAAAAACAGTAGCGAATTGAAAACTAGTGCTTAAAAAATCGATAAAAAGTGGATATACGACCTGAAAAAAAGCTTTTAGGAGTGGAATCTTCAGTATGATTAGGGGCTAGATTTTTGGCCGAAGATCGAACAAAAGTCGAACTTCTTAATCATATCAAAAATAGTATCGGAGAAGCTTGTTTTTTTATTATTTGATGCTTAGGGCTTGAATTTTTGTGGGGTGCAATTTCGTTCCCTGGTGTTGTTCCCTACAGATGGAAGAAAATTATTTCAGTCACAAGTCCATCCTAAGGTTTCGACTCGGTCATGGATTCGAAGAGCGGTTCAAAAAGAAATTTTTAAGGAAAACACTCAAGTCATCATTAGTAAATAACAGCCGATGTTTTATAATAGAGTACAAGTAGTCAGTGTGAGTAGTGAGAAGAGAGAAACAGCGATTGTATTTCCAAATGACATGCTTGGTAGGGCAGGTCAGGTCAATGCAATTACTCCAAGATCTGGACTCCAGTATAGGACTTATCTCAAGTAATAAATTAGATTGAGTTCGTGTGATTTTTTGGAAAATATTGCAAATATGGGCTTTTCTAAATGGTAGGAACTCTTCTTCGAGGTGTGGACAGATTTCAGTGTTTAGTCTCATGGTCGAACTAGAAGAAAGCTGCCTTTTTAATGGAGTGGAGGGGAACTGCGAGACGAGAGCTGCCAGTTCCATCGGTTTTGTGGCAGCATCTATGTATGGTGTCTGATCACATATCCAGCTTTCATACTGATCCGCCGCCTGGGGACACAGATCTACACGCGTGAAGTAGCCTTTGCAGGAAGTGTCTCCTTGAAACGCTGATGCACTGCCAATTTGGTGGCTGATTACTATCTTACTTTTGATTAAAGAAAACCCAAATCCTATAATTGTAACCCACACCTCATGGTCGAGTACGACCGAAAATCAGCCATAGGACAATAGTGGTGCTGTCGTAACTAATTAGCAAAAAAAGAAAAATTCATCAGTTAAGATTGCATGATGTGATGAATATGGAGCGTGGCTAGGCAAATTTGGTATCAAATAGATCGACGTGATGAGAAAAAACTTAAAATTGGCACGGAATACATATTCGGCATCTTTTAAAACTTTTAAAATTTTACTGGGGAGATCCATGCTAGCCAGAGGGCACACTTAGGCGAGACTAAGGAGCGAATGTGAGTCAGGTCAAGATAATTACGGGCTTGCTTAATTTAGGTCACCTCGGACCTGAAAATTCTAAAATATTGCAAAGATATTTGTGCCATTGGGTCGATCATGCTGTTCTAAATCCAACATTGTGCATTTCATTGGAAATAACCGACTTTGAAGGGAGTTATGGCGAAGCGGCGGAAACGGCGGATTAATCCGCCGCCGGCCGCCTTTTGGCGAATGTTTACCGACGGTGTTCTATCTGCAATGCCTCCGACCCGTCTCCCGCAAACGTATACGAGAGTGATAAGGAAGAAACACACAGCAGGACGTCTAATCACACGAGTTGGAAAAAATATTTAATTGTTTATTGATTTATTAATACATCCATAAGGATGCGCCAACATTGATCGTAATAAAGCCGCGAAAACATTGCCCAGAAAAACAAGAACGGAAAAAACTCAGAGCTCAACTTACAGTTAGCGAAAAAACATTAAAAAGGAGCCTATCGAGAGCACTGAGGAGAAGGCCCACATCTATGAACCTACGCTAGAAAGGGAGAAAATAACCAGAGGAAGGGTAGGACAGCCAACCCATATGTAACATGCTCACTACAGAAAACCAGAACAGCTTGTCCATGGTAAGCTATGGTATCACAATGCATCGCAGTATAGAGAAAATACCTGAGCAAGAAGTGCTATATAGTGCCTACGAAGATGACTATTCGTAGGCAAGTTGTATGAGTATGAAACAGCACTTTGCCTGATGCCTGAATCAAGCTGTCAGAAACTGGCAGTATTATTATGGTAGTGATCCTGAGGCACTTGAGGATCTAGCAGTAAATAAACCATGTCAAAGTGGAAGCGCTTCAGACCTCCATTGCATTAGAACCACGTGAAAACTTGAAGACCAATAAGTGGTTAACAAACCTAATCCTGGCACATCACATCGCGCTCGTTCACCGACAGCATCACCATCGTCCTCTCAGCACCTGCAAATAAAAACACAAAAAGAGGGTATACAGAGCATATGAAGAAGGAAATTCAACTCCTTCAAGGCAGAAAAACAAAGTTTGTCCAGTTGAGGGCATACAGATATGCTGTACTTGGTAAGAGTTAGCTGAAATAGTGAAAGTTGCGAGAAGAATAAACAGCAGTCTGTTAGCAAATCCGAAGGACGATGAGCATGTCTAGATGATGGGTCAAATCAATGATTGTCGATCGTGTTCGCAAATGAGGGGACAGCGAGAAACACTTACAAAACTGTCATCACGATGTTTTGTTGCGATCAAAACTTCTAGCGCCAGGCGGGACTCGAACCCACACCTCCCTCTAACCGGGCGGGAATGCTCTACGCCATTACACCACCGGCGCCGTTTGATCGAACGCAACATCCACACCTCGTGGGACCGATCAGCACCCACCCGTGTCCGGGATGAGCTGGCCGCTGGTATCAGCATGGAACCAGTTAAGCTGATGGTCTTGATAGAAACGATTCAAATCAGTTTCATTAAGCCTCTAGTGGGTGGTATCGAGGTTGCGAGCTGTCATAACGATGTTTTGTTGCGATCAAAACTTCTAGCGCCAGGCGGGACTCGAACCCGCACCTCCCTCTAACCGGTGGGTGCTGATTGGTCCCACGAGGTGTGGATGCTGCGTTCGATCAAACGGTAAATTAAAAAGTACATTCATAATTTTTTTATTTTTATGAGCAGAGGATGAAAATTTCCCTATCGGCTCGAGTTCTTCTGACAGCCACAGTGATACCATCCAGGGGCCGAATTAATCAACGACATACGACAGTTTAACAGAGAAATTACAGCCGAAATCCCTGCTAGCGCGGCTTATCAAACGACAACCGCGTTATCTGAGCTTTCCGCTGTGAATTTTCTGTTAAAGTTATGTAAGTCGTTAATGAATCCGACCCCAGGACTCAGTGATCTCGCCATAGCTGCATAAAGCACTTTTGAAGAATCCGACATTTTTACTTCTTCATTGAGCATGTATCTCAACGCTAGATCACAGATCCCTTCATGGATTACGTCATGTCTTCCAGGGCCCGGATTCATCAAGCAATGGGTATAGGTAGAGATACCGTAAGGGAATCATACCCACTACCAGAAATGCGTAGCGGCTACGAATCGTATTCAAGAAAGGAGTCAAGGGTAAGGTACTACTAGGCCTCTCGCGAGAACAGCTGCGAGAGGCCTAGTACTGGAGCGTCATTTTGTCAATGGGCTCGAACGAGTCGCGGGTATACGGATGTACCTACGACGATCGGAGGGTTTTCTCTACCCACTGATATACCAACGATTTTGCGGGGTGGGTTTATCATGAATCGTGGGTATGCGCACATCGTGGGTATGTCCACCCCCTATACCCAGCATACCCATGGGTATGCGCGTTGATGAATCCGAGCTCAGGTGCTACTGTGCTGCAGTGGTAATCTTCAATAGCACTGCTTTCAGTGCATCTGAAAGTCAGTGATGCTTGGGTAATCAGCACGAATAAATTTCAAGTGTGAAAGTAAGGCAATGAGCGGCATTGCGGACAGCACACTCTGTTCGACGCCCAATTTAACCTACTGTCTACTGTCGGGGCCAGGATTCATCAACGCGCATACCCATGGGTATGCTGGGTATGGGGTGGACATACCCACCATGTGGGCATACCCACGATTCATGATAAACATTACCCGCAAAATCGTGGGTATATCAGTGGGTAGAGAAAACCTTCCGATTACATCCGTATACCCGCGACTGGTTCGCGCCCCATTGACAAAATGACGCTCCAGTGAGAACAGCTGTTCTCGCGAAAGGCCTAGTTGTACCTTACCCTTGATTCCTTTCCTGGGCCCGGATTCATCAAGCAATGGGTATAGGTAGAGATACCGCAAGGGAATCGTACCCACTACCAGCCGTGGGTAGAGGGTACGATTCGTATTCATGAAAGGAATCAAGGGTAAGGTACAAGTAGGCTTTTCGCGAAAACAGATGATCTCACTTGGGCGCCATCTTGTCAATGGGACGCGCATGAGTCGCGGGTATACGGATGTACCCACAACGATCGGCGGGTTTTCTACCCGCTACCCACTGATATACCCACGATTTGGCGGGCAAGGTTTATCATGAATCGTGGGTATGTCCACATCGTTTGTATGTCTACCCCTATACCCAGCACACCATGGGTATGCGCGTTGATGAATCCGGGCCCAGCTGTTCTCGCGAGAGGATTAGTTGTACCTTACCTTTGAATCCTTTCCTGATACGAATCGTACCCACTACCCACTGCTGGTAGTGGGTACCAGTCTCTTACGGTATCTCTACCTATACCCATTGCTTGATGAATCCGGGCCCGGAAGTGCTGAAAAGATGGTGTTCCTTACCATATACATGTGGCTAATGGAGATAGGCGGGTTACATTAGCGGAACCATAGGGTATCAAACTCTGTCGTAGGGTGCACTTTTTCATAAAATTTGTCTATTTCTAAGAAATTGAGATAAAAGCAGAACTAAGACACAAGCTAATAACGCTCTAACTTTCAGCACGTCTCTGGACATGTTCAAGCAGGTGCCAAGAAAGTTTTCCGAGGCACAATTTCACTCGGCCACACAGAAGAAGATGTCGCTGAATGTGCCACCGCAACCCCATCGCTTCAACGACTACCTCCATCCAAAATACTCCTTACCACCCGTTAAGATCGACATAGGAGATATTCAGGTGAATTTTGTTGCAAGCAGCTTATTTACAAAGTAAACCTGCGGAGACAGCATCGTTGCGGTATGTTAGGGCTGCTTGAAAAATTTGGGGTCACTGTTTAATCGTCTATATTACCGAATATTTCTTAAGAACGGGATGGCGTTCCAAAAATGGATTTCGAGGAAGGCTTTTTCTCCTGAATTGCTTTCCAAACCGTTCTTCAAATAGAATCTTTCAGTGGGAATACGAGCAACTCCTAAGGACGCCCGGCAAAGCGGTTCGTACGAGCGTCAGTCCGCAACGTCGCGACAAGGGCTCATGCTCTTGTCCGGAGCTGTAAACCGCCGACGTCTCTGTCACTCTCTATTTCCCCTCTCTTCTCACTGTCTTCGATTGGGTTTTAGACGGGTTATTCCCTAATACTCCTACCGGTTTAGTAGTGCTCGGTAGTGAGAGTTCTTCCCTAGGACTCTTCTCATTTCCTCACCAAGAGATCTCTATTACTAGGCCTACTATTTAGTAGTCACTTCTTTGTTCATCTACTCCATCGCTCTTCACTAATGTTACTAAGCGGTTCACTGAAAATCGTATACATGTGCAATGTGGCCTCATCGTAGAGGGTATCTTCTTAATACTGTCAATCCTTTGTCGAGGAACCAAGTGACAGTATGCTCAATATTTCAACTAAGCATCAACATTGCTGCCTTGCTGTACATATCATTCCTAAAGAATAAATATTTGTGACTTTTAAACGCTTGGAATCACGCAGCACTGCACTACAAAAAGGGCTCGGTATCAGGGTGAGCGAATAATAAAATTTTGAAACCCCGATAACGAAAAACGGATAATTTTTCCCAAAATGGCAGGGTAACGGAAAAACGGATAGCGAACAAACAACAAAAATTAAAACAAATTTTAAACCATTCTTTCTGTAATAGTAGATTGGGATTTGTAATACCGTCCTCATCACATGTCAAATGAGCCACTTTTAACCTTCTTATCGGTTTTTCCTTCGAGGGGCGAAGTAGCGCACTCTGAGAAGGCGCCGACTTTCGCACGCACTCCGACTCAATGTTCTTGGTTCGGATTTCCAGTCTAGGTATCAGAATTGCACGGGAATGTTAATGCACTGTCTTGTCCATCGGCTCGTCACCGCAAGTCATTGCCCAGGTACGCATACCAGTATTGAACCTGCAGCTCGTCAACAGCTGCTTCTACTGCTCAGCAACTACCCATAAACCTATCGGCCTCAAAACATCTGGTTGGAACTTCGGCCCGAACTCCGAAAACAAAACGCTTGGACACGACGGTTTATTGACCCTTTGGCCCCATTAGAGAAGAAAAAAACTAATCTTGCTTGCTACACAGAATAGAGTAAGGGAAGCTCCTCAAAACGATTGACGTAAGCATTGTCCGCTGCCGACCGCATTAGTGCTATTCCCACTCCGAAGTGTCTAATCTGCAGAAACATTGATAGTCGGTCGGTTATTCGGTCGATCGATACTGTTATCTTGTTCTAGAAACTGTCTGAATCTCTTTACACGGGAGTATTTCCTGCAAGCGGGAGTATTTCTCTCGAAGAAACTGTCGTGTGGCTCCCAATCCAATTGTTGATCAAATTTGGGCAAAAATCGATAAATCGATACCATCGATTAATATTGGTCTCCTCATCCGGCGTAATCATAATCGCATCCCGATTGGTCAAATCGTGGTGCTGAACGACAACTCCTATCGAAAATCGATGCTATCGATAATAGTGGTTGTCCGACCGAATGCTTCCACTCATTTGTCTAACCTGGTCATTTCCCGCTAATTTTGGTTCGTTTCCATTCACTGCAGATGAGCATAGCCTTGACAGGATTTACCTGCACGTGCGGGTAATCTTTACACGTTCGACATGTTTTACTGGTTCACACAGGTTTGTGACACACATACACACACGGACAGACGGACTCATGCTTTTATATATAGTAGGATAGGATAGGATGTTAAAGTACTGGCTTTCTACCCACCACTCGAATGTTATGCACATGCCAAACATAGTTTCAATGAGCTAAAAGATCGTGTACATAGAAGATGAATATCTGGCACATCCTTAAAACGAAGTGATTCGTATGAAGGTTTAATCCTTTCTCCTCTAACCTACAGGCTCATCCCTGCTCGGTGTATTAGCTTGTACTCAGACTATTTAGTAGTGTAACTACAGTACCGCGCACATAATTTGGTCAATTGTCGCAAAGAACACTTTGGAGCGTTCCAAAGCGCCTTTTTTTAAATATAACCTTTTTAAATTAAGCATTTGTGGAAAGAAACATACATTTGAGCTCAGCTCTATCCTTTGACATATAGATCAATAGAGCTGAACAATGCATATAGGCCGGACATAATCAATCGAGTAGGCGAGAGAGCTGGTAGAGTGAGCGTTTAGGGAGTTTTTACCGGAAATTTCCGGCCGCCCTATTCAGGAATTGCTCTAAGACTGTCTACCTTGCTTTTGGAGTGTGCCTTGCACATTGCACCTTCCTAAGCAACACCATTCTGCTTTAGTGTGCTACTAGTCTGTTTTACTGCCTACAAGACCAACAAGTTGCAGACGAAACGATTCAAACATGGCAGAGTTATTGCGCTACGAACACGCCCGCGCGCATGCAATTTGCGAGCGGTCGCCCCACTCGATTGATAGATTCGATCTTACAAATATTGTGCACGGCAGACTCCAAAAGAAAGCAAGAGTGTTTCGTAGTTTCTCCTTTCTTCAAAGAATTCAATTCTTTTAATTTTGGCAGTCTATAAATCAGCTTTGTCCGCTTCAGTTTTCGCAGATTCCACCAGGATGTTATGGACACGACACATTTTTATACCTAAAGGAGCGAATCTGAATCCGAAATTGTACTCTGTAGAATATCGAGTATTAATTACTAGTGATGTCTCAAGTGCTTTCCTTACAAATGTTTTTTGAACTGCTCTTATCACAGTAAAAAACAAGCTTCTCTCCGCAAGCTACGATTGACCTAGGGGTAGTCTAAAAAATTCTCGTTGTTCACAAAAAACAAAATTATTCCCCACCTAACGCAGACAACATATATAGCTAAAATTTTGCTTTAAATAGACCCAAGTTTTGCTCGATATACACCGAAAAAATCATGGATTTCTAAAAGTTCTTCAATGTGATATGGGGTCTTGATTTTTTCTTATTTGTCAAAAAAGTGCCCCAAAAATCGAACCCTACTGACATAAAAGGTCCCTGCATAGCAATTTAATTTTTTAATGCTTAAGGCTTTGAGGTTTTTACTTCAAACATGAGAAAACTATTACCGTAACAAGTTAATCCTTCGAATAGGACCGCCGAAGTTATAGATCGCGAATATCTGCCCTTAAACTGTCATAAATCGGAGAGCTTTTAGTAACTCTGAGAAAAAAAACAGTAGCGAATTGAAAACTAGTGCTTAAAAAATCGATAAAAAGTGGATATACGACCTGAAAAAAAGCTTTTAGGAGTGGAATCTTCAGTATGATTAGGGGCTAGATTTTTGGCCGAAGATCGAACAAAAGTCGAACTTCTTAATCATATCAAAAATAGTATCGGAGAAGCTTGTTTTTTTATTATTTGATGCTTAGGGCTTGAATTTTTGTGGGGTGCAATTTCGTTCCCTGGTGTTGTTCCCTACAGATGGAAGAAAATTATTTCAGTCACAAGTCCATCCTAAGGTTTCGACTCGGTCATGGATTCGAAGAGCGGTTCAAAAAGAAATTTTTAAGGAAAACACTCAAGTCATCATTAGTAAATAACAGCCGATGTTTTATAATAGAGTACAAGTAGTCAGTGTGAGTAGTGAGAAGAGAGAAACAGCGATTGTATTTCCAAATGACATGCTTGGTAGGGCAGGTCAGGTCAATGCAATTACTCCAAGATCTGGACTCCAGTATAGGACTTATCTCAAGTAATAAATTAGATTGAGTTCGTGTGATTTTTTGGAAAATATTGCAAATATGGGCTTTTCTAAATGGTAGGAACTCTTCTTCGAGGTGTGGACAGATTTCAGTGTTTAGTCTCATGGTCGAACTAGAAGAAAGCTGCCTTTTTAATGGAGTGGAGGGGAACTGCGAGACGAGAGCTGCCAGTTCCATCGGTTTTGTGGCAGCATCTATGTATGGTGTCTGATCACATATCCAGCTTTCATACTGATCCGCCGCCTGGGGACACAGATCTACACGCGTGAAGTAGCCTTTGCAGGAAGTGTCTCCTTGAAACGCTGATGCACTGCCAATTTGGTGGCTGATTACTATCTTACTTTTGATTAAAGAAAACCCAAATCCTATAATTGTAACCCACACCTCATGGTCGAGTACGACCGAAAATCAGCCATAGGACAATAGTGGTGCTGTCGTAACTAATTAGCAAAAAAAGAAAAATTCATCAGTTAAGATTGCATGATGTGATGAATATGGAGCGTGGCTAGGCAAATTTGGTATCAAATAGATCGACGTGATGAGAAAAAACTTAAAATTGGCACGGAATACATATTCGGCATCTTTTAAAACTTTTAAAATTTTACTGGGGAGATCCATGCTAGCCAGAGGGCACACTTAGGCGAGACTAAGGAGCGAATGTGAGTCAGGTCAAGATAATTACGGGCTTGCTTAATTTAGGTCACCTCGGACCTGAAAATTCTAAAATATTGCAAAGATATTTGTGCCATTGGGTCGATCATGCTGTTCTAAATCCAACATTGTGCATTTCATTGGAAATAACCGACTTTGAAGGGAGTTATGGCGAAGCGGCGGAAACGGCGGATTAATCCGCCGCCGGCCGCCTTTTGGCGAATGTTTACCGACGGTGTTCTATCTGCAATGCCTCCGACCCGTCTCCCGCAAACGTATACGAGAGTGATAAGGAAGAAACACACAGCAGGACGTCTAATCACACGAGTTGGAAAAAATATTTAATTGTTTATTGATTTATTAATACATCCATAAGGATGCGCCAACATTGATCGTAATAAAGCCGCGAAAACATTGCCCAGAAAAACAAGAACGGAAAAAACTCAGAGCTCAACTTACAGTTAGCGAAAAAACATTAAAAAGGAGCCTATCGAGAGCACTGAGGAGAAGGCCCACATCTATGAACCTACGCTAGAAAGGGAGAAAATAACCAGAGGAAGGGTAGGACAGCCAACCCATATGTAACATGCTCACTACAGAAAACCAGAACAGCTTGTCCATGGTAAGCTATGGTATCACAATGCATCGCAGTATAGAGAAAATACCTGAGCAAGAAGTGCTATATAGTGCCTACGAAGATGACTATTCGTAGGCAAGTTGTATGAGTATGAAACAGCACTTTGCCTGATGCCTGAATCAAGCTGTCAGAAACTGGCAGTATTATTATGGTAGTGATCCTGAGGCACTTGAGGATCTAGCAGTAAATAAACCATGTCAAAGTGGAAGCGCTTCAGACCTCCATTGCATTAGAACCACGTGAAAACTTGAAGACCAATAAGTGGTTAACAAACCTAATCCTGGCACATCACATCGCGCTCGTTCACCGACAGCATCACCATCGTCCTCTCAGCACCTGCAAATAAAAACACAAAAAGAGGGTATACAGAGCATATGAAGAAGGAAATTCAACTCCTTCAAGGCAGAAAAACAAAGTTTGTCCAGTTGAGGGCATACAGATATGCTGTACTTGGTAAGAGTTAGCTGAAATAGTGAAAGTTGCGAGAAGAATAAACAGCAGTCTGTTAGCAAATCCGAAGGACGATGAGCATGTCTAGATGATGGGTCAAATCAATGATTGTCGATCGTGTTCGCAAATGAGGGGACAGCGAGAAACACTTACAAAACTGTCATCACGATGTTTTGTTGCGATCAAAACTTCTAGCGCCAGGCGGGACTCGAACCCACACCTCCCTCTAACCGGGCGGGAATGCTCTACGCCATTACACCACCGGCGCCGTTTGATCGAACGCAACATCCACACCTCGTGGGACCGATCAGCACCCACCCGTGTCCGGGATGAGCTGGCCGCTGGTATCAGCATGGAACCAGTTAAGCTGATGGTCTTGATAGAAACGATTCAAATCAGTTTCATTAAGCCTCTAGTGGGTGGTATCGAGGTTGCGAGCTGTCATAACGATGTTTTGTTGCGATCAAAACTTCTAGCGCCAGGCGGGACTCGAACCCGCACCTCCCTCTAACCGGTGGGTGCTGATTGGTCCCACGAGGTGTGGATGTTGCGTTCGATCAAACGGCGCCGGTGGCCGGTGGTGTAATGGCGTAGAGCATTCCCGCCCGGTTAGAGGGAGGTGCGGGTTCGAGTCCCGCCTGGCGCTAGAAGTTTTGATCGCAACAAAACATCGTTATGACAGCTCGCAACCTCGATACCAGCCACTAGAGGCTTAATGAAACTGATTTGAATCGTACTTACAAAACTGATTGAGAACATTCCAGTGGTCATATGGGGACCGCATCTGACGGCACAGGGACCTTCTTCAGCGAG
This sequence comes from Heligmosomoides polygyrus polygyrus, assembly GCA_947396885.1. Lineage (NCBI taxonomy): Eukaryota > Metazoa > Nematoda > Chromadorea > Rhabditida > Heligmosomidae > Heligmosomoides > Heligmosomoides polygyrus. The sequence goes on from OX377204.1 coordinate 4,420,421, forward strand.
AAAAGCGCGGTTTAATGGGAGAGCGACATCGCTCCACACGAGAAAACCATCTTCTTCCACGTCTCGCAACAGGCTGATGGTAGGTTTAAGAAGCGAATACGGTATCCTACCGAAGACAAGATTTACTCCTTCTTTTGTAAAAATGGGGACAGACCAACTAGCAAATCCCCTAACCCCCTCAAACCGAACCTTCGACCTCCCTACCCTCCTCTAAGTCCGCCTCGTTATCCACTCGACCATCCACTCGCTGCAACCACTGATGCGAATGCACCCTGCAGCATCGTCTAGGAAACGTCGTAAATTATCATAATACTATAATCAAACATTAGCTTGAGCTGCAAACCATCTGTTAAGTGGGGTTAAGTCCTGAGCACGGCAGTGCCATTCCAGGTGCACTCAACTCGCTCTGAAGTGATACCATTTTTTGTCATTTTCGGACCACCCAGTGGCCCGTAGCAAAAGCGAGACACAGTTCTGTGATCCTCGTTCGATGTCCTACAGACGATATATGTAGGTCTAGTTGAGAACCGGGGAGTTAAACACCGTAGTACCGCACTCCATAACAGGACGAACATATGTTTTGTACGCCCTTATTAAAGTGTGGACATCACTAGCCCTTAGTGGCTTGAAAAGAGTATAAATGTGCTGTGTTTTAGAAAACCGATTCATTCTAATTTCTGTGTGCTATTCTTTTGTCTTACCTAAATTCGCTGCCAACAATTTGTTTTCACAGCAAATGTTGTAATTTGCGTATGTATTAAGTATAGTTGCGCCCTCGCAAAAGTTTCGAATATTCTAATGGTTTCGGATACCCGAATTTTTCAAGCACTCGAAATTCGAATGTATTCGAAAACGCGATTTTTTGAACATTCGAGTTCGAATACATTCGAAAAGCGCGATTTCTTGAACATTCGAATTCGAATATTCAAATTCAATGAAAGTCATTCGAATACCCATTTCTTAATACTATAGTTGTGCTCGAATGACCTATTCGAATAGGTCGCTCGAGCACAACTATAGTATTAGGGCTTGTAGCAGATTATTGCAGGTTATTTCTTGCCATCAGTAACGCTATCTGTGGCTCCACATTCCTACTCATTGCACTATAGATCTCACAGTTTTCAAGTGTAAAATAAGGGCACTACAGGGAAAAAGGCCAAAAGGATTTCCTGTTTTAAAAGAGGTATCCTAGACGCGTTTCAGTATCTCGCCTTTCTATATTGTTTGCGAATTCTTTTGATTTTTCATTGTTTTTTATCAGCTATGTTTCAAGAAAGATGTTTAGTTATTATTGATTCTCAGTTTTTTTCAGCACTGAATCTGTCTTAGTTACATGAAGATGTGTAAAAGATTACGCGCACCTTTGAGTGTAATAAATGAATAAATAAATTCGTGCGCTAGCTTTACCACCAATATTTTTGCAATGAGAGAAGAAGGACAAGATTCAGGAATGGTGAATCCCAAGCCTTGAACTTTCTTAACCACTTTGCGTTCGACCTCATCAATTTTATAATTGGAAATAAAACGGTAGCTAATCTAGCTTAAAATAAGATATGGCGGCACATGCGGTGAGAAGAAAAGAGTGAGAAGATAAAGGAAGGTCGGTGCACATTATCAGGCCCACTTTCGTAGTGTTTTAGTGCTGATAACAGTGACGTTCAACATATAGCGAGCTCGAGAAGCGACGAAGATTCCATAACATTCACATCGGGGTTGCACCCAAAGTTTTGTTTGATTTGCTCATGGTTAAGTTTTTTAACGGAAACTTTGAGCAACTTGTGGAGCAGTGTCAGCAATGCCAAGATTTATGGAAAGTCGGACGTGGATGGCCTTCGTTGTCGTTCTTCTTGTGAAGAAGGATAGTACGCGACGTCCCTCTGCTGGTCAGAAGTTCATTATCTTTTCAATAAAATAAAAGTTAAAGTTTAAATAAATAATATATATATATGTCAACTAATTGTTAGGTTCGTTTTTTGACGAACCTTTTTTGTTATACCATTTTGTGTTTGTTTTTGTTTTGTTTGAAGTTAAAGAAATCTGTCTTGTTATAGAGGTTGCTCTTTTAAGATAGAATGTGTATTTACGTCTGAGGTGTATTGGTTACATCATCTCAGCCCGGAGAAGATCGGCTCATATGTAGTATAGCCCTAGATTTTCTCGGTCCTCATGCTCTTGGCCACAGTTCGAGCATCTGAGGGATGAATTGAAGCTGTTCTTGACAAGCGGAGATGTTGAGACTTGAAACGGAAGCAAACCAGTAAATGAGGTTCGTGCAAAATTTCACTTTCGTCTACTTTGACGATGAAAAAGGTGAGTTTCGTCGTCGTTCAGCAAAGCTGATAGCGAAGCACTGTGTTTACGCAGACTTCTGCTGCACTTCACACTAGATCGTCTCCATGCTACTTCCAACCAATTCATGCGTCTGTAGCGCCCTGAATCCACTTCCAAGGCTTTTCTTGAAGTGGCGTTGGCTTACCGCTACGCAGGTGTTGCTCACGTTCTTGTTTCTGGTCCTAAACATGTCCATTGTCGAGGCAATTTCTTGGGGGCGTTCAAAATGCGGTCCATTGTTCAGGCTTCAACGTGAAGCTTCAACATGACTCCAGTCTATTAAGAAACAGGCAGCAGTCTTCCCTGGGGTTTTTCTTGATTAGCCATTCGTATCCGAAAGGGTGTCCTCAATGCAAGCGGCAGCATCTCTGCTCCCTCTTGCGCTATCACTGATATTCTTATCCATCAAGCGGCTGAACCGCACTTTCGCTCTAGGGTAACACGGATCCACTGCGGGACGATCGCAGCACTACAACAACGATTGGACACCATCGTCGGTTGATAAGTCTGAAGTCGCGTTCCGCGTAATTCGTACCGTGAAGTGATTCCCGTGTCCACTGACGATGTTTCTTCAACACAAAAGAAGATAGAGTATAACGCGTCGCGGAGAGGGCGCGTGACCGTATCTCCCTTCGCGTCGGTACCAGGAATGAGCGGATAATGAAATTTTAAAACCAGGATAACGGATAACGGATAACCTTGCCCGAAAATGGCCGGATAACGGAAAAACGGATAACGAACAAATAACAAAAAATAAAACTCGTTTTAAATTGATCTAATTTTAACGACAGACCAGTAGTTTAAGCACTTTTACTTTATGAGCCATCCCTAGACATTTTCATAGTTTTTTTAACGTAGTGCGGTCGCCGCATTACCGACGCTGCATGAGAATTTCTGCCCATCAGCGGAATGATAATCTAACACCGCCTTCCTCTATAGCTCTAAACGTTTCTGACCTACTTCGTTTACTGAGTCTGTTAGCAGCTGTCCAGAGCTCAGTTCCTAAAAGCGGCATAGGATGGGAGCGTAATGAAGGCCTAGGTATGACCGGAATTAAGTCCGGACTCCCAGGTGCTTCCTTCTTATATGCTGCTCGAAAGTGATTTTTTTCTTCCAATCGGAATCACGCCATAGCTATTAGGGGGGCCAAAAGTAATGAGACAAAATGAAAAAAATCTTTATCTCCTTATAACTCAATTACAACTCAACGATGCTGAGGAGTGTATTTGCCATTAAGGGCAAGGACCTTGCTGCCATCGCTCAGCCAACTTCCTGATCCCATCCTTCCAGAACTGCTCGAGCCTGGTGTTGATCAACTGCTCGATGTGGTTGTCAAGGACTGCTTGGGTTTTTGTGTCCCTTCCGACTAGGAAGTCCTGTAGGCTCAAGTAGTAGTGGTAGTTGCATGGAGAGATGTCCAGCGAATACGGTGGGTGAGGCATGTGAACGTAGCCCAGCTGGCCAAGCTTATCCGTGCTTACTTGTTCCCGATGGGGTGCGGCGTTGTCGAAGAGGAGAACCTTCTTGAAGCGCTGCGAATGAATAAGAGCGAGACCCCCGCCCATTTCCTCTATTTCGTTCACCATGGCCTTGGAGTTCATCGCGGTGCTCTTGGGAAACAGCCTCCGGTAAACCGATCCATGGGCGCAGACCCAAAAGCTCCAAAGACGCTTCTCGCCGTGAACATCTCGCCGAACGAAGGTCGGTAACAATTCACCAGGCCTCACCCAGACTCGCTGCTTGGCAGGGTTAAGGTAGAAGACGTACTTCTCATCATGCGTGAATATTGAGCCCAGGCTGCTGGGGGTTGGGAATTGGGGGAGATTTGAGCGACACAGGTCGACTCGTCAGACTGGGGTTTCGGCATGAGACAGGCTGGGGTTTTTGGCATGCTTCTGGAAAGAGCGGAAGTGGTAACTTTTCAGATGGGCTTCAGTAAGTAGCATACAAACATACAAATACAACAAGCACGAAACCAGACTCCAGCCACGAGATATATGGACACGGCGTGGGGTGTCTCATTACTTTTGGCCCCCCTAATATACTGGTTGCCTAACCGACCTCTGCACCGTTATATGATGATGAAACTAGTTGCTTAAACTATGATTAATTTAAATTACTTATTACTCTTATTCTCATTTTACTGCCATTCGTTGGGTTGGGCTTCTTGTATCTGGGCTTCTGAAAGCTGCAGAACACTTAAAAATAACGAAATCGCAGGGAACAATGACACTAAGCTGTTTTACATTCGTGTTTCCTCATGATTATGCATTGCTGGTTGGTATTTCCCCTTTTTTGAGCGCTCTTAAGGTGCAGTTATAAATATATAAATAAGTAGCATTTCTAGATCCAAGGTACTTAAACGTGGAATTATCTGGGATGGATGCAATACCTCTAACTTTCTATCGGATAGTAACTGAGTAATTGTGTAGGCCAAAAACACATTCAAGGGCTGACATCCAGAGGGGCAGGTATAGCCGACGCATCCCTAAAAGTGGCTGCTTTCCTATATAATAGAGAAGTTTCACTGAAAAATTCACAAACTAGAACGAATCTGCATGTCTTGCAGCATCAGCTATGATAAGTTTGTTTAGTAAGTAGTTTGTTGCACCGCTAAAATTTTTAATGGAGAATTCACTCTCTCTGTATATCTGGATGAAACCTATTTTTCTTTTGCGCGTATTCGTTTGTGCTTCTGTAATTGTTTGATAGTTCGCAATAGCATACAACCAAATCGAACACACTGCAATCATGGAGGTGCAAATGACACTATCGCAAAGGTCGTGGGTAAAAATTCTTTCTTGCTTGAGCCAGGCCCTACACTTCTAGTGGTCGCTAATAGCAGTTTGTATTCCTTCTTGGTGTGGAAATGAATAGAGCTGAAGGGACAATTCTGTGTCTAGTAAGCCTCATAGATGTACGGTTCATGTTTAGCGACTGTGGAACGACGTATGTTGAGTATCTTTGAAGCTATGTAACAGTTCCCAAATGAGGAAATGTCTCAATTAGCCCTTCTGGATTTGAATGACTTCTGTTGTTTCTGACGACCACTCTTACGATCGTGAAGGATCATCTACATAGTCCACTCACCATAACGTTCAAGCGTAGAAGTCGTCTAAATTGTTGTTCGTTATCCGACCCGAAATCGCCGGGTAACGAACAAAAAAATGGGTAGGCCAACCCCCCCCCAAACCGGATAACGGATAGCGAATAACGGTTAATCCGCTCACCCTAGTAGGAACCTAACTGCCGCCAGTGTTCTTAAAGAGTCGTCGCTATAGTCACGACAGGAGACATGGAAAGCTTTGATGGAGAGAGCGGGAAATCCCAAAGAGGAACTTGGCTTCAGGTTTGCTCTGCCGCCGGCACCTCTTCGGATTGCACTCTACCTCCTAAAAAAGAAAATGTAGCGAAAATACGTTTGAGATATAAATGTAAACGGAATGGGAGCTACTGATTAAACAATAAAAATGGGTGGAATTGATTCTGTATTGTGCAACGATATGATACGTCGAAACTCCTACACAACCACATAGATTGCTTGCAAACCCTAAAGCGTTATCCGTGCCAAGGAATTTGGTTCTTCCTAACCCGTGAGTCTCTTAAATTAAATTATTTCTCTTCTTCATCAGCGTTCGTTCCAGTTCTAGGTGAGATGAGCTTCTATGATGCTTTGGCACCATCTTTCTCGATCCAGTGTTTGATTAGGGTGAACGGCAGTTACTTTCAAGTTTATGTCATTGTAGAAGACCAAAACAGCTTCAACCGCCCTCTACACACTTTTTCAGACATCTCGAAGCTGATGCTTGTCTTGGAGATGCTGTCATCTTTTACACAGGGAAATGTCCGTAGTATTGCAAGCGAGTTTCATGCATCTTATTAGCAATTGGCGCTACTCCAAACTTCTGCCGAATAGCTTCATTCAGCTGCCGCAAGCAGCCAGCGATCTTTTTTGCCTTCATAACGATAAGGCGACCCTCCGTTTCCTTTATCGCAGACCAGCACTCACAAGGAGAGCCTCCAAATTTGAGTTTGCGATGCAATTTTCACATGATGTAGGGTTTCATGTGAGGAGTCCAATACCATCGTTCATTTTTTGGAATGCTCTTCTATAGTAGGAAAAAGGTGTGTGAAAACGTGAGTGCGAATTTCATGACGCTCTGCTGCCATCCACTGAATGTCGTCGGTTGGTAAATCTGTATTCAGCTATTCAACTGATTATTCAAATATATTCGTCGAGCAAAGCTATACCCTTCTTCTTCACCAGTAACAGTGTCGTTGATGAATTCTTTTCTTTGCGAACGAAAGTGTAGTGGAGCTGCTCTACTGATTCGACATGCCTGCTGAAAACAATCCTAAAGGAATATCCTTTGAGGAGTACATATGTAGTTCGCAAAATTCTGCTTATTGAAGCCATTGGTATTGTATCCGTGATGAGCGAAGTCCTGCCTTTTATACATGTGGGATATCTTGGAGATAGTTTGAGTAAATTCATATACATGCTCAGCTTATTATAAGTCAGTTCTCTTTCATTCCCAGGCATGCCTGCTAGCAGGTCTACTAGCACCCAACTGAGTGAGTCTGAAAACATGACCAAAATGCTATTTATTTATTTATTTATTTATTTATGTTGTTCCTTGGACGGTGGTAGACGACGAGATCCAGTAGTTTATTAGGAATACTGGAACACAAACGAGAAAAATGCCGAACTAACTGCAATGGCCGCTTATATACGGACCATAGATCAAAGATAATGATAGACCAGAGATATTTTCATTCTATACATAACAATTTATTTGCTACGTCACTAATTACACGCCAAAACTAGACGCAACCTATATGGCCGCATGCACACTCGGCAGCGGCAACCGCGATTAAGCATAGGAGCATCGATTTGGCGGGAATCGATGGCGCTATTTTAACGGGAACAATCAGAATCCAGAATAGCAGACAACTACAACAGAAAATAAAATGTAGAAAAAGGGGATTAGACAGTAAACCGTCGAAGAACTAGGAAATGAGAATCATCCACAACCGACTGGCCAAAGAGCAGGTTTTCGCTATCAGCAGAGACCCCACTCTCCCAACAAATTCCATATCGCTAGAGGTGGATAGGTTTCAAAGATCGAATCATACAAGAATGTTTGCGACGAAAAAGTATCAAAAAATTACCAGTATTAAGTGACTGCTTGAAACCAAGACAAAGGATTAGATATTTTCACTAAAAGCAACATAGATGGTGTCTGATAATTAAAGCTAGACCCAGTAAATGTCCACGACCGAGCACCCTATTTCTTGTGTTCAAATCCATAGCTCCCTGGGCACGCACCATCAGGCCGGCTGGTGCCGTCTTTCAGGAACCTCATTATACGGGTGCGCACCAGGGATGAGCGTATTTCTGTTTTCTGATTTTCTGGACAATTTGGGCAAAATTTTTCTGTTTTCTGGGAAAATGGCCAAAATTGGCCAAAAACAGAAAATAGAGCTGCGAACAAAATTATAGCCAACAAAAAGATCCAAAAAGGATAGTGGAATTATGAGTTTCGTTCCAAAATATGTTTCAGGAAAATTTCAAATTGGAAGCATGTGGCGTTTTTGGATGTACTCGTGTAGCAATTGCCAAATACACTCACGAACTGCGCCACTTTGTTTGTTTGATAGGCTGTATAGGTGCAGCTGGCATGCAATCCCTTCATAGTACATTTCTAGTCCTTCATAATTTGACTTCGTTTTCTTTTGAATTTCAACGGTGGTTTGCACCATCTACGATTACTTGCAACTTTACATTAAGGCTAGAAAACTAGTGTTGTGAGAGACAATTAGTTACCCATTAACTAACAGATTGTCCTATAGCAACTGTGGGTAGGGGATTGTTCTGTACCTCTGGTTTAAATTGAAAACGGAGTTTTCTTTTCTAACTCTACTTGACTCTTGGCTATAAAAAATAGTAAGAGACAGAAAAGTTATAGTTACCTTTGATTTCGCTGATGCACGGTAGTGATGCACAAAATTTTTTATGTATCACCAGTATCATTTGTCGTCCCGTTGATCATCGACTTGCTCGAGCGGGAGCCTGCAGCGTCTCCATTCGTTCCTGTCGCGTGGCAGAGTGCTCCAATAGATCCTCCTCGCTCGAGAGACACGAAGAGCGTCATATCGGTCGTTCAGGGCGTTCACGAAGAAGCCCGATCAACACGTTGGTGAGCGTTCTGGTGTTCTCTTGACATCCGCGAATTCCAGTCGATGACGGCTTGTCCCCCCTCGTCCAAAGGGTGTCTGCGAGCAGCACTACATGGCCGGCCCACCTAATTTTCGACGACTGGGAGAATGCGACAGTGTCTCTGGTCTTCGAATGCCGACGAAGCTTTGAACTCCGGAGGCCTTCTCTCACTTGCGTGAGTCACGGCACTCCGAGCATCGTCATCTCGGTTCCCCGCTCTGCGACGCTGATCCTGCTTTCTTGGCTCAGGTTCTAAGTCGTATGTCAGGGCAGGAAGAACAGTGGAGCCGAATAGGTGGGCTTGAAGTCGAACGTTCTTCTTCTTTTTCACTTCTTCGACGCTCTTGAAAGCTCCCCAAGCCGCTCGTGTCCTGCTGTCCAGGTCCGGCATTAGGTCGTTGGCCATGTTGATTTCGCGACTCAGATACACTAGCATTCGGGGTTCGTTTCGTCAATACAGAGTTGGGCAGCTGAAACTTGTCCGATCTCATAAACATCGATTGAAATTGAAGTTAAAACACAGTTTTATACTTGGTCCTCAGCTTCTGTTCCCTTTCAAGCGTATGGCGCAGGAAAAGTTTTTGTCTTTCTGGAAACTCGATGTAACATGGTTTGTTTGTGAGTTTCTTGATTTCTGTGTTTTTTCTCTTACGTGTGTCTTAAACCGCGTGATAAATAATAATAATAATAATAATAATAATAATAATAATATTATTATTATTATTATTATTATTATTATTATTAGCATCGTCTTCGAAAGATTCAGCTTCAGTCCAACGTCCAAGTTCAGCTTTGGGAATATGGTATCCCTTGCCGAACGCCTTCTATAGTGTCAACGCATTCATAAAGACACTTTTACTTGCAAACTCCCGTGCTGCCTTCCCCCGTGGTTGCACTGATATACAAGTTTTTTTAACACTTGAGACCATTAGTCTAGCGAACGGTCTGTTTTGTGATTACGTCTACATTTTGGAGTGTATCAGTGAGCCTTAAACCGCTGTATTTTAATACGAATGTGATTGATAAAATTCGTAATTTATAAGCTACTCTTCTTCGTACCTCTCCTTTTTCGACCCAACTTTTGAAGAACCAATGCATTTATTTTTCACAGAAACACTGGCAGTATTGCGATTATGAGGTAATTGTTAGGACCTTAGGTGTGAAATGGAGCTTATGAGTATTCTTTAAATGAAGAAAATCCTAGGATCCTCGAGTCAAGTTTTACAAGTAGCTGATTGTATTGAATTTTGAGCGTACCGGATTTTTATAAATACCTACAAGTTAAAGCGCTTGTCTCCGACTACATTTCTAGTCATACAAAAGCATTTGCTACTGGAAAAATGGTTCTCTGGGCAGAATAATTAGGTCGTCTGATGACTTTGAAATTTTCTGTTTTCTGATTTCTGGCGTTTTTGGCTTTTCTGTTTTCTGATATCTGTTTTCTGACGAAAGCGATTTTCTGTTCTCTGTTTTCTGGGAAAATTTTAGAAATTTCCTCCCATCCCAGGTGCGCACCTCGGCGACGGTCCAGGAAGCGTAAGATCCATGCGGGAAAACCAGGTCAACAACAGTATGCTGGATGAGGGCAAGTAGAACTACGAAAAGTGGAACTGACGAAAAACTGCGGCAACAAGAAAAGGAGTACTTGATATAAAATAAAGGATAGTAAAATTTAAACAGGAAAGGTTGCAGCTCATTAACCGTCAATCGAAACTGACAACACCCCGATTGAAAGGAACAAGTGAGGGAGTAATAGATATCTCCTGAACACAAACCCACTAAGACAAGCGACAAACTCTTATAAAATTAGAAGTTCCAATGCACTCGTTAGCCACTGAGCATAAGTTTCAAAACCGATGATTCAACCGATACTGGTGAACGTGTGGCCGTAAACACAGGGTTGATGCGGATGCCGTTCTATCGGGCAGAGTGCACGAAAAAGTACTCATAATGGGTGCGTTGAACTAACGCAGCTCAATTTGAACACAATGCTCAAAATGACACTCCAGTTTTGAAACATTCATTCAAGTCTAAGTCAATTAACTTAGTTAGGTTTAAGTTAATTAAACAGTTCCGCCTTCCGAAGTTGTTGTATCATCAGCACACAATTTTACTGCTCTATTTTTTATTCCAGCGCCCACCGACGATGTTGTTCTTTATAAAAATAGAGTACAGTTCTTAGCGGAGAGGGTGCACGACCGTATGCCCTTCGCGTCGGAACCCAACTCCCGCGGGCGCCAGTGTGCTTGAAGGGTCGTGGCGAGAGACACGACAGGAGAGGTGCAAGGCTTGAATGGAGAGGGCGGAAAATCCACTAGGCTTCAGGTTCACTCGGCCGCCGGCACCTCTTTGGATTGCACTCTACCTCCTGAAAGGAAAAAATGCAACGAAAAAAAACGGTTGATATATGAATGCAAATGGAATGGGAACTACTGATCAAACAATAATTATGGGTGGAATTGATTTTGTGCAACGATATGGTGCATCCATGTTCTTACACAACACCGTAGATTGTTCATCATCTTGCTTATCCTAAACTGTTATCCTTGGCAAGGGATTGGTTGGTCCTTCGTCACCACTGCCTCCTCCATCGAACTATTCCTCTTCTTCATCACCGTTTGTTCCAGTTCTAGGTGGTGTTTGGTTCTATGGTGTTTTGGCGCCACCTTTCTCGATCCATTGCTTGATTAGAGGGACGGCAGTTGCATTCAAGTTCATGTCATTGTAGCAGACCAAGACAGCTTCAACCGCCCTCTACACCATTTCTCAGACATCTCGGAGCTGAAGCCTTTCTTGGAGATGCTGTCGTCTTTTCCACGAAGAAATGATCATAGTACTGCAAGCGAGCTTCACGCATCTTATTAACTATTGACTCAACTCCAAGCTTCTGCCGATTGGCTTCATTCACATGCCGCTAGCAGCCAGCGATCTTTTTTGCGTTCATAAGGGCAAGGCGACCCACGTTTCCTTAATCACAGACCAGCACTAGGCACCAAACATTGCTTCCGGGCGGGCGTTCTACGGACTTCGCTGAAGAAAATGTGCAGCGGTTCTGTTCCTTGCACTCTAGGACGACTCTACCGCCAGACATCCCTAGAAGCCTACCTCTTATAAAGCTGTTTGCCTTTCTTGCTTATAACTCTCTTTCAGAATAGCGCCGCACAGACCTTCTTATGTAGGTAGCTGCATTTCTGAAGCGCGACCAGAATTTGCTTCGTCACTGAAGCGGTCACATGATGTAGTGCTATGTCGCTCCAAACAGAAGTTTCATTGAAGTTTCATTGAAGCGACGTGCTGAATTGAAAGTGCATATTGAGACAAAGTACGGAAATGCACAAACGCTGGGCTGGGCAAGGGATGTCGATGTCGTTTTATTTTTGTGAAGATCTGTACTGTTGATTCTATTGCTTATAAAAGTCACCACCAAGCCCATTCTCTCACTGATTGTTCCCTCTCTCGGCGATTTTTGGTGCCTCTACAAGTGACCATCGTTCCTTTAGCATTTCAAAAAATGGTGAATAGTATGCCCTGCCCTTCTGTTCAGCCTGATACTTAGGCACCATAGGCACATTTACAAAAATCTAAATAATTTTATTGAATAAAATAAACTTTGGTTTCAGTGAAGCATTAGAAATCTATAGTCTGCATAGGGAGTCCAAATATTGGTTCCGTTGTGCAAATACTCGTGAAACTGTGATTTTTTAGGTTCACAAATGGTTTTAGGTCTACTAGAAATTTCAGATAGACTCCATTCTTTTTCCTGAAGATCATCTCATATCTCTCACAGAAATGACCAAACGCCTCAAAATAACTGCGTGTATTTGTGCAGACGTTTCGGACTTCATTTTCAGCCTGTGCTCAGCTCGCAATTGACCATCTTTACATCTACAGATTGCTAAGAGAATTTCGAAACCTCCTTACAATCAACGTGAGCAAGTCTGAGGAGTTTCGCTGTTCTTCTTCAGCGTTTGTCCCGCTTCGACGCTGGCTCCTCTCTTCTGGTGTGGTTACGCCACATCTCGCAATCAAATGCCTGATCGCGGTGGATACCAGCTTCCTTTAAGTCCATGTGTAACGTGTCAAGCCAGCGCTGCCTAGGCCGTTCCTTAGGCCGCTTTCCAGGCACATCTGTGTTGTGGCCAATGTTCCGAACAGTGTCACCACTAGCGCGAAGAACGTTGCCGTACCACTGAATGCGAGCTTCACGTAACTTGTCAGTAAATGGAGCGACACCAAACCTCTGGCGTATTTCGTCGTTACGAATACGGGGCAAACGCGTAACATCAGCCGTCCCGAGGCATTTTCGTCTCCATTACGCTGAGGCGAGTCTCAAACTCCTTGGTTGCAGGCTAGCACTGAGCACCATGCTATTGGTCGGAAGATTTACTAGGACTATGTAAATCAAGAACAAATAAGTGTTGCTACACAATTGTAGGCCGTACATGAATTGATGCTGTGGCAACGAAATGTAGCAGATAGCGCAGAATTTTGTAGTTTTAACAATAATATAATTTCTGTGATATGACTTAACTTTCCACGTTCGGCTCTCGATAAATCTTGGCATAGTATTCCACAATGTAGAGAAATAATATTTGTCTCAAGCCACTCCAAGATTGGTGACAGAGATAGCACTCAGGCTAACGTTTCGGCGTTCTCGCCTTCTTTAGAGCCTGGAATAAGACGAAATCAATCTGAGAAACTATTCCCCCAAACGCCATTTCATTTAACGGAAATTGTTTGAGAGACCACTAGACCAAAGAAACGGTGAATAGAGACCAGGATGGCTAACCTTTAGTAAGTGGGCTAGTGACGTCCACCGGGCACCCGCAGCTGGAAGCTCCAGGGACTACCCGCCTAGGCGACCTCTAGGATCATGACCCCGTACTAAAGCTCCAGGAACTACCCGCCCGGTGGACCTCTTGGGTCATGACCTTGTAGGGCAAAACCCACAGATATCCACGAATCGTGCCAGCTCCTGCGTCACTGCTACACACTCATCCTTCCTATTGATTCCAGGTGACCTGGCCGCAATCCGAAGCGCTTCTAGGGTTCGCCGCGCCGAGATGTCGGGTTCACGCGCCAGGACGGTGACTGCGATCCCGAAACAGCTGTTTGCGTGCGATCGCGCCTTGTGGTCGCACAGGGGGGTGGCGGCGTTGGATCTTTTTAGTCCATCAAGGTGCTCCTTTACCCTGTCACATAATGGCCGGGAGGTTTCTCCAATATACTCTGCTCGCATGTGAGGCACTTAATGAGATACACAACACCCGTAAGCATACAATCTCTCGGTTTTCCATATGGGCAAATAGTGCACGATGGTGTAGTACATATGCAATCGTACAAACGGTTGCGGACGAGCTGACCTTTTGAATTCATAGGTGGTATTTCCACCACCCTAACCATTTCGTAAAGGTCGGCCTTTCGAACACATGAACGTATTGCAGTCCGAGCTTATGCAATCCGAGAAGAACGGCACGCAGAATGCAGCTTTCGTCTGTTCTTCCGAGGGCCTCCCTCCACTCCTAGCTCGTCGACTACGCCTGTTTTCTCGCTCCTTATAGGGATACCCGTTTTGCTGAGCTACAAGGCGAGCTTTACTTATCGAGAAGACTTTTTCGGCGGTGCCAGATGAAGCCGTGCACGCTGTACGAAACATGTTTCGCACAATCGCCTTCTTAACACTGGAGGGATGCGCGGAGTTGTGGAGCACAATGATGTTTTTGGATGTAGGCTTACGATACCACCTAGTTTTGTAACCACCCTCGAAAAGTTGGATGTGGACGTTAAGGAATGCAAGCCAGTTGTTTGTCGGCTTTTCTTGCGTGAAGGAAAGATGTTCCGATTGCTGATTCAAGAGTTCAAAGCAAGTGTCCATATCATGCTGAGTTGGACAGACGACAAAACAATCGTATATGTAACGACAGTAAAATGTAGGCATCCGATGGAGTACCGGCGCTTCTACATAAACATGAACGCCACTGTCATAACGGGAGCCAGTCTTTGACCCATGGCAAGGCCCCTAACCTGTTTGAACTACTCACCCGACCACCTGAATACATTGCACTGTAAGCATTCGCTGAGAAGCACCATAACTTGTGACACGCTTAAGCCGTACATGTTTATATCCGTGTGGTGCTCAGCAAGGATTTCTGACACGGCTTCAAGTGCTTGGCCGTTTGAGACGTTTGTACACAGTGCTGTGACGTCAAAAGATTCCATAACACGTCCTTGCTCAAAACTATTTTGACATAGTCTTTTAAGGAATGTATGTGTTAGTATTGAGTAGGTGGGCGGGTATGAACTGTAGAAGTTATATGATAACCAGGTTTAGAAACCAAGAAACTCGGTCCGTAGGGCCACCGATGCAGCTGATAATAGGCCTGATTTTGAACCGAGAAGGGTGGGATGAAGAAACGCAGTCTGTGGGGAGTTTGTTTATTGTCCTTATAAATAATAGGATGCTATTCTGGATAGTCCATCTTGACGTAGACACATTGTTGTTAGTCACCGAATATATATAGAGGCATTAGAACATATACTACATATAAATATATATGTAGTAAGTAGTGCATAATCGTATGTAGAATATATAGACAATATAGATACAGTAGTATGTATTATAGTATAGAATAGAGATATTGTCCAAACGAACTAAATAGACGATTGGATTGCTGTAAAATACTTTGTTAAAAATAAATAAAAATATGAAGTCGAAAACACTATGAAAAACAACATCCCACGTCGTCGTGCTTCATATGCCAGAAAAATCAGAAACTCTTCTTTCCGGACTTCATTGATCTGTTCAGATGGTGTTCACAGATCTGGAGTGTTATGACTTGATAGGTTTCTCTCTATTTCTTTAAGCCTCTTCTCAAGTGTCGAAACGTTAGGTGCTTCTATAACATTGCGTGGAATTAATTGAACACATCTCGCTGCTCGAAAGAACAGTGAGATTAACAGCCCATTTCCGTGTTTACTACGAATTCTTTCACAGTGCACTGATATCGTACTTATACGGCCTCAACTAGGTCTGAAAGTCTAATATTTACTAGCCTTCACTTTAAGCTCTCCCTTCAACGTTTGGAACCAAAAGTTAGGCCATTAACCACTCTTCGATATAAAAGACAACGAAGATTGAAAAATATTAGCCGCTACTGGTAGTTGGGCATGCTCCGTGGGTAAGATGCACTTGAAAATCACTTAAGCATTACGATTCGAAACTGTGAAAGTTCCCTGTTTTTTTCTAGCTTCATTTGTCTGATTTTAGCATGGGGACTCCATATTTGGGAAACATATTCTATAGTTGTGATCACATAGGTTTTATAAAGCTTCAGCAGTACGGCATGATTATTGCAGCAGGTATTTCTGAAGATAGAGGACGACTGAAAAGGCCTTCCGCTCGGTGATGCCGATGTAACTATAAAACGTGGTCCTATATCGAGATGAACTCCAAGATTGCGTGGATTACTGTCTATAGCTAAAACATTATTGTTGTTTTTATATTCCATCATGGATAAGTTTCCTATATGAAAAGTAGACGTTTTGGAAAGATTTATGAGAATTTCCTATGCTGAAGCCCACTCCATCATATTTTATATAGATTTCATTAAAGCATTATAAAGTTCTAACTGATTTAAATTATTATAAGTTTCATTTAATTTCACGGCATCGGTAAACATCCGTACCTTTACTAAGGGGTGAGTTATTGGCCTTGCTGAGTAAAGGTACAGATGTTTGCAAATGCCGTGAAATTATATGAAACTTATACTTATAGTACTTTGAATCAGATAGACGTTTATAATACTTTAATGGAATCTATATCAAAAATGATGGAGTGAGTTTCAGCATGGAAAATTCCAATCAATCTTTCGAGAACGTCTACCTATCATTTGGAGAACTTACCCATGATGGAATATAAAACCAACAATAGGGTTTGGGTATAGGCAGTATTCCACGCGATCTTGGCGTTCATCTTGATACAGGACTACGCTTTGATAATCACATCAACATCTGCGTGCGAAAGGCCCCTTCAGTCATGTTTTCTATGACTAACAAGGGCTCGCAATCTCGTATTTGCTCGCTTCGCGCAACTTTGCAACACCACTGACGGAAAGTAGTTTGTGTTAAACCTAAATTTCGCTAACATCTATGACCTGCGGCTCCAGGACCTAACTCCAACGCGACGTTGCGCGCTAGCCTCTTGCGACGTCGCGGCGCTGAGGCGGACGTGCGCTCGGTGACGCATGGTCAGCCGCCGAGCACGAAAGTGTTTAGGCTCCCAGACCACATTTCTAGCAAGGAACTTAAGATCTCACAGAATGTGGTAGGCAACAGTCTGCAGTAGCACAATAGATCCGAGAATGGGTTAAAGTGACCTTTTTCCGTAGTATAACAATAATCACGGGTAAAATTCGACCGAAGAAGTTGTAGTTGGCATATACTGACGCTAGAGACCATCCACATGATCAGGATTCCTGTATTAACCGTCGCGGATCGTCCTATTGAAACCACATTCATATACCATCTCCAAGAAACGTTGAAATAAGGCAAATGCGTGCCGCATGTCCCTGTAGGAAGCGTTTCTAGCCGTCGGAAGCATCGGACCGCGACAACTCGTCCAATTTCGTCGGCCACCATGCGCGACGCCAGGGTTGTTCGCGCGGCGTTGGAGTTATGTCTGCCCCCGATGACCTGCTGCGTGCTTTATTGGCATCAAGCCAATCACATTCATTCGTTTATCATAGACATTCTCCCCCGACCGTCCAGTAACGCCATTGTTTTGTGCTGTTCAGTACTTTTGCCCTCAGGTTGCTCTTCCGCAACCGTTCTCATGCCCAACAGCTTGTGTTTCCAAATATCGCTGACAGTAGTCGCTATGATCGACTCTCAATGAACCTCGGCATTGTGAATTGCTGTTGTGCGTGTTGAGCTCTACACGAGGTTGGTAGACAGATTTATTTACTGGCCAACGTTTCGGCGAGATCGTCGGGGTTGGACAGCTCAGTTACTGTTGTGGATCTCCCACCCAGTAATTTGAAGCAACAGCTAATTCGAAACCGCCTTTATGATCGTTTCTGCGGCACGCCTAATTGTGTGGTCTGCCCAGGTGGTAAGGAAGGTGACTGCACCGCATCTGGTGTGGGCTACCTGATTTCATGCAAAACCTGCGGAGCAGAATACATCGGGGAAACTGGGACGTCCTCTTCATGTGAGGATCAAGGAACATCTCGACGGGAAAGACTGCTCTAGGCTATCATAGGATCCATTGCCATGAAGGGGAGGATTTTGAGGTCAAGGTGGAGATTCTGGGGCACGAGGTTCCAACATCCGCGCCCAAAGTCCTTGAGGCATTCTGGATATACTCCAGAGACCCCAAGTTCAACCGGAAAGGGGAGTGCCTATATATAACGCGAGAACTCAAGCCCTACCTCAGACTCGCATTTTGAAGGGTAGTTGCTGTTCCACACCCCTCGTCTGTCCTGCGCTGCTTCCATTGGTCCCACGGTGGACTACGGTCAGGTACGGCACTCGGACTCTCTCTCTATTGGTCCCATCTACGAAATTTGGCACTGAACTTAGTAGGGTTGAGGAGAAATTTGGTGGGATAAATTCTTATTGATTTGGTTCCTTTCAGGCTCTGAAGAAGGCGATCTCGCCGAAACGTTGGCCAGTAAATACATCCGTCTACCAACCTCGCGTAGAGCTCAACACGCACAACAGCAATCGTTGACACGATTTTCGAATCCGGATGCCAGGTTCTCCCTCACCCGTTTCTTCCTATTGGATCTAATTGATGGTCCGCCCTTACTGGTCTTCCTCCCCCCCTCCCTTCCCTGCCCCACTTTTCTGGTCCCAACTCATGGCCCACTTCCTTGTTTCCACTATTGACTCTTACCCCTATAGAGGTCTTCTCATGCTAATGGCACGAAGTCGGCATCGGAATCTGGACGCCCGGAAACGCGAGGTGCTGTTGTGCTAAGCAGTAAAGGGCTGCGCTTTCCCTGCTGCACAACATCCCACGTTCAATAGCAAATTTTGCCCGCGCTGTAGATGATGAGTTATCTCACTCATGTTATATCACTCGACAACTCTCGCTGTGGACGATGCGGCGTATCTCACTTAGGTTAGAGTGTTTTTTCACTTAAATGTCATCGACCGCTAATTCAATTATATAGGGGTAGATTTTATGAGCACACCTAAAGTGCAGTTATAAGTGAACAGAAAAATGTACTCGATTACAAGCGAATTGAATGTGCTCTCATGCACTTGTCCGCCTATCTCCGCTCAGGTATTTGAAAGCGCTTTTTCATTTCGCGTAACGCAGCGCTAGTGGTGCATGTTTTCGAACAACCTCAAAGAATACCGAAAGCGTCTGTACTCCGGTACGAGTGCCCTAAATCGTTAAGTAAATAGGTACGAAACCTTTTTAGTTCCACGATACATCGAATATGGATCATCGAATAATAACGAAATAATATCATTTCCTATGCTCATCAAAATTTTTTGCAAACAATTAAATGCTGTGCTGACCCACAAGTTTAATAAGAATATGAAATGCCTCTCGACAAACAAAAATGTCTATGCTACTGATCGGAGTCCATATTGCCGCAGAAAAGGCTTTTATTTGTTTAATTTATTGAGCTCGATAAAATCTAATTTAGATGTGCACGTTCACTAGCTATCGACGTTGTTTGGCGATTGTTTTCGGTCTGACGGCGCTCACCGCCATTTTCGTATTTTTATACATGGAGGAGGTAAGAAGAAATGTTGTTGTGAATGATAGGGGCTACGTTCATATGGCTTCTATTTATCATATTGTTAGTTCAACCGAACAGTGGACTAAAAAGGGCCAAGGTGTGACCAATTTATAAGGCTCTTCTAATACTCTTCTTGGAGAAAAACTATGCAATATCTTTTCTTTGTGGCAACTGAGTTGATTGCCAAATTTTTAATCGTGTTTAGCGAAAACGTCAGCATTACACTAAACTTAAAACTGAAGTCAAGAAATAGCGAGTTCGTGCTTAATTATGAAAATTTTTCGAGTTTGTTGCACAGCTTCCCTTCGCCCTCCCTTACTGCCATTTCTGCAGCCTTTGATAACTAAGAAGAAATCCACAAAGCCCGCGAGGGTAGTATGGAAAAGTGGTAGTCAGAAGGAGCGAGGTCTGGAGAGTACGGTGGAAGTACGGTCAGGAGGAACACCCGCCCCCTGCTGGGGGGCGTGCGACCTTCCTCACATCCCCCTTGCTCACCCACCCCAACCCCTACGCTTCACCAAAGTTTAACGGCTGCTCTACGAAACATTTGAAACGCAAAACAAAGTTTCTTGTCCGCAGAACAACGGTGTACCTCCTGACGCCACGCCCTCCAGCAGGGGCGGGTGTACCTCCATTCGCGCTGCCGAGTACGGTGGGTGGGGCAGAACTTCCCAGCCTATCTCCTGGATTTTCTCGCGACTCTCTTGATGCGCGTTGTCGTGCAGCAGGTAGACATTTCCCGTTCAGGTTTTGGCGCATGGCGTCGGCCAAGCTCTGAAGCTTGGTAGGGTAGACAGATGCTGTGACTGTGATCTCACTATCCAACAACTTCCAGTAAAGCATCTCTTCTGGGTCTCATCAGCAACACATACGAATCTTCTTTTCGTGGTGTCTACGTTTCGGTTGTCTTGGAGCCGGTTCTCCGCGTGGGAGCCATTGGCTCTTGAGGGTTCGATTAACATAAAGAACCCAGCCTTCATCATCAATAACAATGTCCTTTGAAAAGTCCTTTCTGTGCGGGCGAAGAATCACCGATGCAGCAACACTGGTTCGGCATGCCTTGTCAGAGTCCCGCAGCTCATGTGGTACCCAAAACGACAAAACCTTGCGGTACCCAAGGATCTCCAGCTGCCTTAAGACGGTGCGTTGCGTTCATCCAAGTGTCGCTGCCACTTCGCGAGTGGTTGAATTTGGCTTCACCTTGAAGGCCTCGCGCAAACTGTCGTCTTCCACAACAGGGAGCGTTCGGAACGAGGTCGACATTCGAGAGAGATATCTCCGGCATTAAAGCGCTGATACCAACGGTCCACTGTGGAGTAGTGAACGACTTCCTCCTTGAACGCAGCGCAGGTGTTAAAGACTGCAGTCCTTGTGGAATGGCCTCGCAGAAGTTCTTAGTAGACGATAGGTTCTAGGATGCTCCTGCTTATCGTTGACATTGTTGCTGCATTCCTACTCGACGGGGCCTTACATAGTATGTTTGAGGAAGCTTCGAGAATGCGCTGTGACGTCTCCACACGAGATCAATACTGTAAGGGCTTTAACAAATCACCAGGCAGTAGCGTAAATTGTTGCAAGACGTTTCGTTCAACCTAATAAATTCCACTCTTTGTATTTTATGTTATAAAATAATGAACGGGGTGAGCACTAAAGAGGGTAAGAGGATTCTCTTCAAGCTTCACGCATCATGACAGAGACTTGCGGCATACCCCTTAATTACAATTGCAGTTTGGTGCTTCACAATACCCGGTTTTTTGTTCGATATTATAAAGTAGTCAGCTAACGAAAAATCTGCTATTGTAGTCTTCTAAGCTTAAATGCGTTGAGTGCTATAATATGATACTGATGATACAAAAATGCCTCTTAGGTAGAGCTTAGAAATCAGCTATGCAAAAAAGAATTAAGTTAAGTCGAGCTTTATTACAGCACTAATTTTTGTCTATTGCAGCTTCAACTCCTTACTTCACAATCTACGGTTGTGCTTGGTAACCTCACTAACCTCCTGCGTTGGCGGTATAGTTATTCTAAACAAGTATTCATCATTCATTCATTTTTCAATTTTTATTTGATAACGTTGATGATGCTGACGATGAATGGTAATATCATTGCGTTGTCGGGTGGCAAAAAGGGCAATTTTTACTGGGCGAATCAGATCGTATGCATCTGTGCCGTTAAGATCTTTATTCTCAAGAACTTTTCTAATGCAATGTTGTTTAATGTATTTTTATTTATTTATTTATTTATTTATTTATTTATTTATTTATGCGTCGAAAAAGACGCGCTTTACAATTAGAATAAAATATCAAACACTGAAACAAACCATGCCCAAGCAAAAATGAAACAAACAGATCACAACAACAGCACCAATAAAGTGGAGAAAAAGATCGGCTTCCTTTGGCTTTTCAGCTCATAAACCTACAATTCCAGTGGGATGGGAAGGTAATTTTTCACCACGTAGGTGCTTTTGTAGAATTTCGTACACGATTCTCAGGTGAAAAAAAGCCCCAAAACGAAAAACTCACTAGAAAAGCTTTGGAATCAAAGCTTCAACCAATGCAAGAGGTGAATTTATAGCTAGGATACAGCAAACCAACGTAGGCAGAGGAAATAGCCTGTCAGCATCGGCCTATAATGATACCCCGAGGTTATCAAGTTATAGGTTCCGGGGCATAACTTGAAGCAGGGAGTTCCCTTCCTGTGTCCTAACATACATGGATATTATATCTTTACTATGGAGGAACACGGGGATACGGTAGCACAGGTGAAAAGGGGTAGCGGACTGACGAGGCCGACTTGGGTGAGCTGAGGTCGAGACCGACGAAGTCATCATCTTCGCAGACGAGGCGCGGGTGTAACGCGACAGCTGGGCTCGACAAGGAAAATACCACATCTTCGGAACATAAGTACACTGGCCGCCTCATGGAACTGGCATCTAGGACAGCTAGTCAACTGCAGAGATTGGAGTAGTAAGCCACGTTGTAGAAGCAACAAAGAAAGCGCACATGAATGTTTCTTAGCGATCCAGTGGACCCCCACTTCCAAAAAAACTGAAGGCCACCAACTATGCCACTTAATAAGAAATAGAGAGAAAAGTGCAGGTAAAAAAACAGCTGTATCAAGAAAAAGACCTAAATCTAGAGAAAAGGGGGAGGGAAGCACTATGCTGGTTATATCTGTTTGTAGATACCCTAATTGCAAAACTATAAAAAGTACGAAGCAAGAAAGAGGAAAACAAAAAACACTATCCTGATAAAAAGAATGTTCGTGGTTTCTGTCAAAATTCCTAAGAGTGCTTTCATAATCTCGGCAGGCGTATATTCCTAAAGCCTGGAAGATATCGATTTTATATAACTTATACTTGAAAATACTACTGCTTTCGGATTGCATAACCTCGGCAGGCAAGTGCCTAATCCACCGAACCCCATGATAAAAATTGAAGTTGAACAACTGGGCGTAGTTCATCTTTTGGATCATGAGGTAGTGGAGGCTAAATCCTCCAGATTGTGACCCACATAGGCCGGAATATCCAGTACTTACTAGCACGCAGCTTGCTAGCACGCTGTTTCTCTCCGCGATGTACTTTGAAGCAAAACGTTAGATCAGCGACAACTCTTCTGTGCAGTAGGGATCTTACGCCTAGAATCTCTAACCGATCTCTATAACTAGGGAAAGTCCGCTCACAATTTCCTTGCTGCAATCGACTACATACAAGTCTCGTAAAGGTGTTATGAACTTTCTCAAGCTTTACAATAAGCTTCTTAGAGGTTGGATTCCATATTTGCGAACAGTACTCCAAGTAAGGAAGAATGTATGTTTTATAAAGTTTGATCAAAATGTCTGGATTGTCGCTGCAAACGTAATGAAAAATAATGCATAGTGCAGCGTATATCTTTTGAGTTATTTTTTTCAATATGGTTCGAGAAATCAACTTTTGAATCCACCACAGCACCAAGATCCCTATCAGTTGCACACTCAAGAAGAGTTACATCGCAAATATTATACTCAACAGCGCACCGTTCGCCAATATGCAGCACTTTTCCGAATTAACAATCAGACTTAGCTCAGATGTCCAAAAACAAAGCTGATGCAAGGCATTGTACTACTGAAACAGCAGCACTTGTAGTGCTCCGAACCGACGACGGGTGAATAATGTGGTGATATTCCTATTTCGAGCCGTGGCTGAATTTCTTAACACGTCTTAGCTCAAGGTGTGTCACTTTTGCAAAGAAAACAATAGGCGCGCATAAATATCGCGTGACTTCGCACTTACTCTGCGAGGGGCTACCAAATGATAAAACACTCACAAATACTCTGTCAATACTGCTGTGCCAAACGAGGTTGGGTGGATCAGTTTTATTGAGCGGCCTAACGTTTCGACCTGTTCGTCGTCTTCAGAGGCCCGCTGATCCACCGTTGAAGCGGAGCGACGTCGCTACCGCTGCCGTTAGTAGTCGAGTGGTGACTCAACTCGTCTACTAACGGCAGCGGTAGCGACGTCGCTCCGCTTCAACGGTGGATCAGCGGGCCTCTGAAGACGACGAACAGGTCGAAACGTTAGGCCGCTCAATAAAACTGATCCATCTAACCTCGTTTGGCACAGCAGTATTGACAGACTAAGAAAAATGCCGAGGTTTTACGAAGAGAGAACTTGGAGATTACTCACAAATACTTTTCTGGCTCTCTTAGCGTTACTTAGCTGCTTTCTGATACCCTTAAGGGTATTGTGAGGAGTGGGCATAACCGTCCTTTATACACGGTTCGTGCTCTGCTCCTGGATGGTTACTAACCCAAAATTGTCTGAGTTGAAAGAACGCGGAAATCACATCTAATTGAACCGATTATTGCGTAGAGATAAAAATTTTGAAATTGGGTAGAAAAGTGTGCAGGTTATTTTTTTGATCTGCCTATGTGTACAGCTTTAACAAACGTGTTACAAAAACCATGGCACGATTTAGCCACCTATAGTCAAACTGTCACCGTTATTTGCTTTTTAGCTACAGTAACATCGATGTGCACTAGTTTATCATTACATTTACAGCTCGCCGTCATATAATATAAGCATTGTTGAGGTCGTTGGTGGAAAAATGAATACGTCTTTCTACGAGCACGCCATGCGTAAGTCAATTAAGTGTTTAGTACTTAATTTTCCTAGGTGATGCTATTTTCTGCTCAAAAACGGGGTCTCATGCCGGTTGACAGACAATAAAATTGTTTTTTCTTTAGAATATTGGTATCGAAAGAATTTCTTTTCGTTTATGGTCAATACTAGGAATCCGCCTCATTGCCGCAGCGGTCTTCTACAATTAGTCGATGGTGCAGGTCTCACTCCGACTGTCACTGTCGTTCTCCTTAGAATATTCATCTACGTTCATTCTTGTACGTTGGGCTCCTTTGCTTGCGCTATACTAGTATCATTGTCCATACTTGTTGCGATCCCGGCTCCTTGCTTCCTCAATGCCGCGGAAAGAAACTTCAACGACAGGAAAGAACAGTCCCGTTACAACACTACATTTTCATGAACAGACAGAACAGAAATCGACAGCAAAGAATGGAGGAAGAAAATTAGTAGCCCTCATTGCCCGCTTTGACTGGGATTTCTGAGGCCGCGGGGGTAAGCGCATAAGCGCAGGGTTCACACTAGATGCGGGCCCTTCCTCGTGAAATTGTGCACATGTTGCTGCAGGGACCGAAATCCCACGGCGGCTATCTGAAATGGAAGAACGGGAGACCCATGTCGACAGACCTCGTCGACGAAGCGCAGTACGACCAGTGGCACGCGCGAGTCGGTAAAGGCGGCGCGCTAGTCGATGTGTTGACTTTGACATGCTCCCAGGCCGATCGATGGCGTCTCGCAAAATACTGCACCGGGACCATTTAAAAAACACGAGCACTTAATGTACAACTGGTAGGATAGAACTGGTCCTGAACGGTTTATTCTTTATGCTTACAGAATTCTCCAGCCCAGTATGTTGCTATGTTGATAAATGAGATTACTCATCTCGTTTATTGTCCTGTATAGGAGTTGGTGACTCAAAACGCTGCTATGATTAGAGCCCATGATGCACTCTGGTTTCAGGAAGCGTGGAGTGTTACGCAAGAGCACACAATTACAGCTTTCGCATCATAAATGACACCGAATACAAAACACAGTGTCCCAATAAGGATGTAAGTTCAGTTTATGTAAATAAAATGGTGCTATTTAGGTGATGGTTGATAGTTTTAAAATGAACCTGTTTGAAGGTGAACAATATCATAGCAGGAACACGTTACACCTGGAAAATTTTACATTTTGCTTGTCTATGCCGATGACCTCCAACGCTGGATCACTTCCAAACTAACCTGCAACAAGGAATTTCCGTCGAATTTTCTAGCAAATCTCTCGTCTTCGTTTGGAGTCGGACCATGTCGGGTGGGCGGACGACACATTAGTTAAACGACGATGATCCAGGCGGACAAATGCCTAGATCACCTTTGTTAATTACAGAAGGTTAAAGTGATATCAGCGTTGATATCAGCGTTGCCTTCCTGTAGAATGACTCGTTATTGGCATGTGGTTACGTGACTGCTACACAACTAAACGTCGCTGCACTGCCCGATTTGGATAAACATGGATCTTCTATACTCGAAGTCTGTGTGCGTTATCTACCAAAAGTTTTCCACAATAAGCGGACGAAAAACGCTTGGTTTCACTCCATAGAATTCTATTCTGTAGTGCACCACGCACTCGAATTTAAGTGGCGCTTCACAATTTCATTGCGAGGAAAACGCTTCTCGATGACAGCTTGAGGTTGCTTTAAATTTGACTTTGTAAGAGTCTACTAGATGGTGCACTGTCGAGAAATCCAACTGCGCCAATATTCTTTCTGCCCACCTTTGCTCCGATAATGAAAAGCCCCTTGTGGAAGGTCCTTCTCATGGTTTCCGTTAAGGAGTTTCCGGTAGCTCGATTCCAATGACGTCCTGATAGTTTAACTCCGAGATTAGACGGCCCCTCGCCGGAGGTGGATTCAATCGACGTCATAGAAGACCTCCGGCGCGCGGAGGATTGGTGCGCGGATTAAGTTTTTTGAGCCATGGCGGTGGTCTGGTTACTCACATGTTCCTGGCCAGGGACACATGAGAGCCGCGCATACTCGACCAATCGTCGCGCACTGCGTGACCATTTCGCCATTATTAAAGCGATGCTCACCCCTTCACCGCAATAAGGTGGCACATGAAGAAGACATAATTATTAGACTGACTTATAAATTTTGCAGTGAAATTTAATCTTCAGTAAGAAATATTTTAACACATGTGAAAATTTACACAAGAAAATAAACAGTCCCCTCCCGTTATAACGCCTTCGGATAAGATGCAACTCTCAATATAACGTAGATTTTCTCCGTACCCGGCCAGCTTCCTTTACGCTAATACAAATCAACTCCGGTTAGGACGCGTAGGATACAACGCTACTTCTGTTATAGCGCGGTTTTGGGGTGAAATCTGCGTTCAAAATGACTCCACGACCCGGACTCAGTTCCGGTCCCACACAGAAAATGAAGAGGAGCAAGATGCTGAGAGCGTCTGCAATCAGACCTACCCTACTATTGCTTCGTTCGTAGTCGTGACTAGCACTTGCATGAATTAGATGCATGTAGAGGTTTTTCAAGCGTGTGCGGCCCACAAAAGTGTTCATAGTCAGCAATATGTCGAGCACAGTATATGACTCCCGGTAGTCGTTAGAAGCTACTCTAAATTGTAGGGGTTTCCATTTAGAAACGACAGAAGGTGTGTATTAAAGTTCAGATTATCCAAAACAATATCCTATACATTTGCTTAAGCCTGGAGCAGCTGGTATAAAGGCTATGTGCGATCAGAACTCTAGCAACATGCAGGACTTGTACCTGCACCCTCTGCTCTCCGGTCAGGATAAAAGCAACAGCGCTGTTTGATCACTTGCAACATCCTGATATTATGAAAAGCGCTGAGACGCCACTGCGACGAAGATATGGCGGATGCAGCGCGCGATTTAACAGCGCTGATAGCGCAATCCGCTAACATCTTGCGCCCTAGGCTAACATAACATAGTAGAGTGCAGGTTCATGTCCTGTCTGGTGCGAAAGTTTTGATATCGGCAAAAAATATTGTAACATCAGGTTACACAGTTTTGTTGTTGATCACTTCTAACCTCCCTCTGGAACTCGTTATTCCTCACAAATATCTGTCATAAGGACAGAGCTTCTTTAATAATCTAAAGATGTTCCTTGCACTCACGCTCTCCTCGTGGTCACATATTCCATTACTCTAGCCATAATTAGCCATTGTATGCGATTCTAAATAAATTTTAAAAGAGTCTAGAAAAGTTCAGCTCCGGTTAGGACGCGACTCCCGTTATAACGCGGATTTTCTCCGGTCCCTTCAAACGCGTTTTAGCGAGAGGAGACTGTAAAGAGATAATCGTTGTGATTGGGCTGGATCCCCGATTTCATTCTCGACCCTTGGTTCTGCATTTCCAATCATGTGACTATTCAAGCTACTATACACCAAGGAAAACCTTACGTATAGGACTATACTTTCGGGTGCCACCTGCCAGATTCAAACAACCGAGGTGAAAGCAGATTTCAGATATTCTTTCGACGTCACTGTGTTGTTCTTCAATATCTAAGAAAACTTGATTTGGACCAATATGTGCTGTTCATAGATTCAGATATAGGAGTGGTGAATCCCAGAAGGTAGGGCAAATTTCATTGCATTTCATAATAAATTCTTTCATGCTTCGACTAATCATTTTTGAGGAAAATTGAAGAGTTTATCGATCCGGAAGCCGATATAGTATTTTATGATCGATTCTACAATTGGGAGGTGATGGCCGGCTCTTATCTCGTGAAGAATACAATATGGGTCCAAAACTTCCTAGAGGGTGAGCAAAAATTCTTCCATCTTCACTGGAGCAGAGAACTATGCGTTGTCAGGAAGATTGTGCCAAGTAAGAAAAATCGGGTTGATTGTGCTGATTGATTGCATGATTTTCTTTCTTTTAAGCAACAAACGACAAAGAGGTTACTTCAAAATTTGAGGAAAGCTGAAGTTTGTTCCTAAACATGATTTCACTACATGGGAAGAGGGAAAGAGGGTCTGCACCGAAGTAACAACATTATCTCCTCTTAGACTATGGATGAGGGCACCTGCGCACCGTTTCGCAGCTTTTGTCCTTAACAATTCGTTCGTCTCTTCTTCTCCAACAGCAGTAACAACAGCATGTATATATGACTGAATGTTCAGATGGCCATTATTACACATGTTGCATTGTCTTCTGTTCGATTCGTTCGTTCACCTTTGTCATCCAGCATGTTGTTCTCCCGCAAAGCGTGAACATGCCGTTGAGTGAACGCCACATCCATTCTTATCTTCGTTTTTGGTGAGGAATAAGTATCCACAGAAAGGGCCTCCGGCGGATAGAAGCAACGAGAGGTGATCACCGCTTTCGTCGATTTCTACATTTAATTCTTCCAATCCTGAACTCTTCCTCGAGTCCACGAGTCTTCGAGGTTTTCGACCATTAGAGCAACTGGATGCGAACACCTTTCAGCCCTCGCAAATAGCGACGAGTTCAGTTTTATTAGAGGACTAAAGTTGGGTAGCAGGCGATTCTTCTCAGTTTCCTTAGGCGAAGATATAGTTGAAGCATCAACTGAAGGGTAGACGATGAAGCGAACGCTCCACCGCTTTTTTTGGGATGTGAAGCGTCTCAACCAAAGCCAATGCTCTAGCAAATTATATGCCGCCAAAATCGCACCAACTGATGACGTCTATGTCTGCGTTTTTGTAACATTAAACTGAAACCTATCCCTTTCTCTTCCCAAGTCCCTTTTGAAAAATGAAATAATGAAGATGCGACAGCGTTCAATTATTTCCAGCAATCCCTCAAGAGGGCGCGTGTAAAAAATGTAAATAAAACGGAAATTAATAGGAAACATGAACAACTTCAAGAAGATCAAAATCTTGCCAAAGGTGATTATTCTAGAGCTGTTATTAAGACTGCGAAGAACGATGAGTGCTGTGGCCTTTAAGAAAAGCATTTGTTTGCCAACCGCCTCAAATATTATACAATGATAAAGTAGTGGGCGCCTGTAGCCAAGTCGGAGGAGGCGCCGACGGTCGCGTGCACCTGACACCAGGTTCCTGGTTCGGATTTTCGGCCCAGGCCAACCAATCCTTCCATCCCTCCGAGGTCGGTTATTGGTACAGGTTGCCTGGGGAAGATAGAGCGCCGACTTGTTCACCGGTTGGCCACCGCAAGTCATTGTATGGTCAAATGGGCATCCAAATCGCCTCCACGACATCCCTAGAAGTAGAATGCGTGGTGCATCCCAATGGGATTGAGTAACGCCGTCCTTTATCCTTCAGGATGATTTAAACTCTTCCCAATACAGGACACTGGAGCATATACAAAAAGGCTTTGTGAATCTTGGTTCGTATTGGAATTGCCGCATTCAGTTAGAGAGCACTTGCATCTCATCCATATCAACACGCTAAATCGTGAAGCCGCTTCGAGCTCTTTGCCATGCTTCTGATACATAACTTTAAAAAACGAATAGCAAAAATTGCAGTAGTTGTAAAGGAAAGTAGTGGTGAATTAATAGTAAAGATATGATTTTGAAATTTTCATCAATTACAGGGTTAACTGAAATAACGTGGACAAGGTTTTTCCGTCATAGTTATAAATAACCAACAATTCGAGAAAACTACAAATAAATTACAACAATACGAACATTAAGGTACGTTATATTCAAGTTTTTGTTTCGAAGTGGCCCCCTTGAAGCGGATGCAGGTGGTAAAGCGTTACGCGAATTCTTCGGCAATAGGCCGCAGGTCATAAGGAGGCAACCTTTCCCACTCCTGGTGCAAGGATCCTTCAGGAACTCGAGACTGCGGTGACGTTTGAAGCCGACTCTAGCCTCTAAAATTTCCACACACTGTAGTCCATCGGATTCAAATCCGGAGAATACAGCGGCCATTTCGAAGGCGTGATGAAGTCGGGGGAAATTGACCTTGCATCACGCCTGCGCACTCTTCGCACTCTTCGCACTATGTGCAGGAGTAGAGTCCTACTGGAACGTCCATTGGGCATCACCGAAGTGCTGCTGGGCCCAAGAAAGAATTACGGACTCGAGAATGTTTCGCTGGTACACATGTTTGTCGATTCTCACTCCTTTATCCACGAAAACAAGGGAGTCTTGCCGCTTGAGCAGATTCCGCTCCAAACCATGACCGATTGTGGGTTCTGGCGGTGTTCGACGACAGCAGAGCTGCTTGGAGCCTATGCGGGCCAGATTCTATCATTTTGGCGATTGTGCGCCTGCTCCACGGTGAACAGCTTCTCTTCCGTGAACAGAATCCGTTTCTAGCCACGACCTGCGGCCCGCTCTTTGAGTCGGCGGAATCGATGGAGCCGTATTCGCTTGATCTTGTCCGTTAGGAGTTGGGCTTTGTGCAGCTTATAGGGCTTAAGGCCAAGTTCCTTTTTGGCTATTCGCAGCACGGAACTTAAGCTGACGCCAATGTCACGGGCGATGCTTCTCATGGAGACCTTCGGATTTCGATACACCCGCATTTTGATGATTCTTTGGATCCTGGTCGTGTTGGCAGTCCGTTTTATTGCTCGTCCTGGACGATCACCTTCATGCCCAAGCTCCATGAAGGGAAGAATTGACTTGGAGGCCGTCGATCGGGAGACATGGAGCAAACGAACAATGTCGCATTGCCGTTTTCCTTGACGATGCAGCTCCAAAATTGCGGCGCGCTGGTTTGACATCTTTTAAATTTACCTCAGCGATTCGAATTCGAACTCGAACGACTATATCTGGTAGAAAGAGATGCGCCGAAGAAGATGGCGTTATTGACTTCGCGCTGAGGATCGACATTTTTGCGCGGGAAAACCCCAAACTTTGTCCACGTTATTTTGGTTCACCCTATAAATGCGGTGGCAGGAAATGTGAAGAAAGGAAATATTCTACCTTCAAAAAAGACTTATTATTTCGGGTAGTACATAATTTGCAAAAAGTCTATTGTACAAAGAGTGGAATGCAAAAACTAAATGCCACTGTAGGTAGCACTTCCTAGCCACAGCATCAGAACCACACTTTACACGCTCTCTACTAGGGTGTGGAAACGAATGCTATTCCCTTGCCAAGTACGGGCACAATCTGATGGATCCGTGTTTAGATCTGTTTTCGGCGTAAGCAAGTAGAATCGATTTTATTTTAGGCTATGCAAATTACGAGTATCGTTTGCCGAAAAGCTTTCATGGAACCGACAATGGCGCCATTCACGTAATAATGATTTTTATGAGTTGTACAAGAAAAAGCCATCTGTCGACTTGTTATCCTTTATCTTAGGCATATCTTGCCGAATTCGTTTTGCCGAAAGGAGACCCTGACCTGCACGTTTGTCTTCGGATATACAATCAGTCAACAGGATACGGAGACTTGTTCGCATATGAAGCCTGTGTACGGAAATTAATAGGAAATATGAACAACTTCAAGAAGATCAAAATCTTACCAAAGGTGATTATTCTATATTTTTGCGATTATGACTGCAAAGAACGATGAGTGCTGTGGCCTTTAAGAAAAACATTTCTTTGCCAACCGCCTCAAATATTATACAATGATAAAGTAGTCTTTTTCATAGAGTAGAGACTGACTTTGATGCGAGTTGAGTTTTTACAAAAAGAAAAGTTGTAAGGAGCGTGATAAGATCCCAAAAATCAAACGTTTTTCTAAAAACTACCAGGTATAACTTGCTGTTAACCACGATGCAACTTTTATGATGCTAATATAACTAAACTAACACCTGAAAAATGCCGATACAAGGCCAAGATAAAGGAGTGCTGCATTTTGTCATTCGGGCTTCATGTATTTTGCAACAGATTTTAATAGGATTCAAATACTTCATTTTCACGTCGAACTGAACACCTTTCAAATCAAGTTTGACATTTATCAATTCAAATTGGACACCCTTCTTAAGCTGGCCTAAGACTTTTGAAATCAATGTGAACTCTTCCAGGTTGAAATAAGCTTCTTCCACAATAAACTACAGACGCTTCGACAGCGTTGACATAATTTTTTGTTCAAGAAAAATTGTAGTCTAACCTTCTTTTAAGTTTTAGTTCATTTACTAAATAGGTGAACAGATTTTATAAAACGGATATTTTATAAAAAATTTATTTTCTCAGGAAAATTAACGGCTTAAAAGCTGTTTTAAATACTAATAGGGCGGCCATTTTTTAGTGCCATGAAAGATATTGTGTCATGCCCTCGCCCAAGACGTCGTGATTTTTATTCGATTGGTAGCAGAATTTTTGTATGCACGTAGTTTGACACCTGTTAACGATAGAAGAAAAACATCTGTAAAGAACACACATATCTTCACTTTGATGATCTACATAAATGCTATTTACATTACAGGACACGTCTTTTGAATAGACGCCGCAAAAATCGCGATTTTGCGGTTTCTGCGCCTTTTTGATATAACTCGTCTAAACCTCACCCATTTCAAAAAACAAATGGAATATTTGAGGTCAGGAGCATGAGCTATATCGTATGGAGTGCATAGTTCATATGAAGTCATGAGAACGTTCGAAATTGAAAACTTGCGCTCTATTGCGAAGGGCGGTCGCGGACGAGTTGTCGGTACCAAGCCGTTAGAAACCGTTGCGTGCTCACAATTCCTCGAATTTTGGGCTTTTCAAACTTTTTCATGGCTTAGTATTAACTATGTATGCCTCATGATAGAGCTCGAGCTCCTGAGCTCAAATATGCCATTGGTTTCTCAAATGGGTGATCCCTTGGTGAGTTATGTCAAAGAGACGCAATGACAGTTTTTGCGGCGTCTATTCAAAAAGACGCGTCCGATACTGTACACTATCAATCAAATAAAAGCTGCGACAAACTTTTTGAGTGCATGGCCCGATCTGATCTTTTAATGCGCTATATGCTTGTTTCTCTGCTGTGTTTTAACACAAATTTCAAATATTACTTTTGGTCTAAAGAAATATTATAAATTCATTAGGATATATCCTAGTCCGGGAGGGCCACATAACTAAATATGTAACAAATAACATATATGTAACAAATTTACTTGAGACTTACCGAACGATTCCTACAGAACAATACAGGACCCTAAACAAGAAAAACTCACAAAGAAAAAAAACGAAAATTGCATTTGTTGCGGTTGTAAGCCGGCAAAGTTGTGTGCCCTCTCACCATGTTGGGTCCTGGTTATAACATGTCAGGCGGCAATCAGCACGCGGCGTGCGGCTTCACGCGCCCTATTCACCATGTTAGATCCTGGTTATAACATGTCAGCCGGCGGTCAGCACGGGCCAGGCCTCTATTCCGTCGTTCTTTGCCCGCCAAGACGGTTGAAAACCGCGGCGATTTATTTTTTTGTTTGTTCGTTCGTTTTTGGTTTCTTTTAGGTTCCAACTCGTTTTGTTGGAGCCGCTCGGTAACTCTCTATTCATTTTGTTACCTACTTTTTAGTTATGTGGCTTCCCCGGACTAGGATAGATCCATTCACTATACTTGTTGGGGCAAGTAAACTAAAAAAAAAGTCAAAGAAGTTCTACCAAATTTTTCTTAAATTTTATTCAGTCTGTAGATCAACCTGTTTAAAGGCCATTTCAATTTGGAAGAGTTCCCTTTGATCTCAAAAGCTTTAAAGCTTTCTTGGTTAGAAGAGTGCTCAATTCGACGTAAAAATTGTACATATTAATTGCCCTGCTTACGTAACCTCTCCCCTCTCATTCAGTAACCCTGTCTTCGAATTTGTCTAAGGTATCACCGGCCTGTATCGTTTGAGACGATGTCTTTCCTACTAATTATAATAATAAAACAAATAATGAAGGTTGTTCGCATTATTTTGCGTAAGACTGCAGCTGAAAATGAATTCCTAAAACCAAGGTTATCCCGGTAAGCCGAGCAATAAAATGTAAACAACTGTGCAAAAATATTAAATTATGATTAATCACTTTAATCCATTTTATTTCCTTAAAATCAAATTTTTTCACCAAGGATTGCAAATCCGGACAACTTTCGTACTTGTAAACATTATTTGGTGTCGCATAGAATCTTAGGGAACGGCTTGGGCACGAGATAACTGGATGACGAACAGCAGGTGGAATGAAGAACGCGACTTCATGATTCATAATATGAAGCTTTCTCAGCTTCGAACCTACGGAACAACTCCAGTGCCGTGAGTTTTTTTCTTAAAATTTTATTTTCTAATTTATTTGTTAATGACTGCGCACTTTTCAATCACCATCATTGGTATTCGATTTCACATTACGCTCCTGTGGTGTAGTTCAATACTGCTTAGCAATGGATTATGGTTTCAGAGATCCTTTATGTGTAATACGGACCCTAGAATCCACAGATTGGAAATAGAACAAAATTACATCAAAATTCTAGAAACCACTTAACGTGTTGCCATAATCGCACGTTTTGCCTAAACATATTGATGGACCTCCAGCTGTCCGGACTGACCTCTTCCCTTGGCCCCGAGCCACACAGCTCCTCAGCTCCCACTCCGCTCCAGGGGAAAAGCCCGAACCCATGGGGAACCCACACGATAATACATAACATATGTACACATGGCCACTGCCCTTATATGAAGGGACTCACCCGGTTTCTCCACGCGCACACAGTATGAGCCATGAGGTTTATTGACACTTCGCGACCAACAAATAACTAGCAATCCATAGCAGAGGAGGTGATGACATCAGGCGTCCTCCGTGGCCGTCGTCGTGAGATCTCCTGAGGCCGCGGGGGTGATCATGATGCTTACTACACCCCGCGCCCTCTCCTGGCGCTCCCGTCCGTAGTGTCAGCAGTGATCTCGCAGGGATGAGACCCTTCGGAAGCCAACACAGGGAGCAGCGCGAGAGGTCGGCAGACCTCGTCGCGGGACCGAGGGACGTCGAATGCGGCCGCGCGCCCGTCGAGATGACGCGGCGCGCGCCGATCGATGGTGCTACGTCACCAACTTTCCCATGCTCCCGGGCCGATCGATAGCGCCTCATCGGCAAGCTACCGTGGGAAACAGCACGCCCGGGCAGGGACCGAGTAGAGATCGCGCTCGCGACAACCACAACCAACACCGGACCACTCCGAGTGAATACCACCTTTTTAGTTCGATGCAGCTCCTCTTGAATAGGATTTGTCAATGTGGATCAGGTCAAAATGCACCTCCATGGATTCTTCGCCTTAAAGACACAAGAATTCTACTGCCATTAGATAGACCAACTACCTGATAAACCGGAAGCACTTCTACGTACCAAGGGATCTTATTTTGATTAAAAATATTCATTTGTTATTTGTTAATAAATACTTTTATTGAAGTTTCTTGAGAGTCCACAAACCTAGTTGCCAACCTAATAGAATAAAAGCATTAAAAACAAAAGTATAGCAATCAGAAAAAAATATAAAAATAAAATCTCTCTGAATTGGGTTCGGCCCAGGCCATCTAGGGCCTCCTATTCCAGGCGGGCTGACGAACAGGCTGCAGAATTGTCTGGGATGGGATGGATAAAAAACTGACTTGTCCATTCACCTCCCACATGAGCTATCGCCTAGGCCGAATATGCATCCGAAATCCTTCCTCGAAATTATGTGAAAGCATAACAGAATATGTGGCGCATCGTATAAAGGGAGGAATCAATAGCGTCTTGAGTATGCATGGTTTCTTCCTACAGTTAGACAAAGTCTGCTCAACGAAGTTGGAGCTAGGATTATCGCAGAAATTCAGATGTTCATTTAGCTTCTCATTGCAGCTTCACTTCGGACTCAGCATCGAAGTGGTACAATCCGCTGGCCGGGCCTATAGTACTAAAGCTTTGTTCGTTTGGGTGAGCATTTTGCAGCATAGGTCTTCGCATATTATGACGACTTTATGCTTGAAATTTGGATTTCATTTAGAAACACAACATGGAACTATGACAAAAACCTGATCGCAAGTCGACGCGAAATAGATGACCGACTCCGCCAGTTCGCTAAAGAGGTCGACAAAAAACAAACGGAGGCGATGCGGAAAGTGGAGGCGTACGCAGCACGCTTTCGTGAGCGCAATAAGACGAGCACCTCTACATAGATGTAAAAGTGTTCTTTAATTTGTAGGCGCAATTTGTACTTTTAGAAGGAGAAGATAGACTGAGTTTGAGTTTGAACTGCTAGTTGTAAATTTGTTTATGATACCTTCACATAAAGACCTTCACATTTGTGTGTTGTTGCAGTGGATTTTTTGTTCAAAACAAAAATCCACACATCCCTGGCCAACACTTCCGCTCTTCTTTCCATGAGATCCTCCTAAAGCTTCTCATGCTCGGACTTCTGTTGGTAGTTGTCCCTACGCTGCTCCACGCTGGCTAATCAGTTTTAATAGAGCTTTCGGAGACAGATGCCTCTTGATGATTAAGTCTGGTAAGACTTGATCGGCCTGGGCGGGAATGCGAGCCAAGAATCTGGCATTCCACTTCTATTGGGCGTCGTGGAGGCGATTTGAATGCGTATTTGGCTGTGCAATGACTTGCGGTGGCCAGCTGATGAACAATTAAGCGCTTTACCCATCCCAAACAAGTCTGGTACAAATTCAAGAACATCAGAGGAGTGGAAGGCCTGTTTGGCCTAGGCGGAAAACACGAACCAGGAACCACGAAGCGAGTGAGCATGACAGCCGGCTCCTCCTCCTACTGCGCTACGACGCGGCCACGGTTGGCATTGGAAGAACCGAAACCGCACATATGTTTGCTCTTTTGGCACAATGTCCACTGCTGAGAGCTTGATCCTGCAACCCTTCTAGGATATGGGAAACCAGCAGGCACCAACACGATCATCAGTCCGGCAGCTGTGTTAATACGGATTGCGCTACAGTGGCCATAATCTATGGACCGAAGACTGCCCTGCATGGATCCATATACTGGTGCTTGACCAAATACAGCTGCTGGTCGAAGCGATTAGAACTGCGTATGTTCGCCGGCAAGCGTTACCTTCACTCTTTGCATTGTGCATCTGTACGACTGTGTAAGCACTAGACCAGTGAAGGCAAAGCTTTTTATTTGTGTTGTACTGTATCCTTTCTTCTCTCATCTCATGTCTATGTTGCCAAAGTTTGTGTGTCTTCCACGAGTAGTCATATCCCCGACAGTCAGTGCTGTCCACGGTGAATCATTTGATGCTTTGATGGGACATTGTAAGAGGACCCTGAATAAACCAAGTATATTCTCGGTTCAGCTCTCGCGCAAGCAACGCTCGCCTCCCACCCTGTCTTTCCAAGCACTTCATGCACGGCGTGACTGAAGAGGCACCATCTTTCTGAAATTCACGACTCCGGAAAGCCTAGTGTATTCCTAGAACACATTACCAACGATTTTATCTGTGAC
The DNA here is from genome assembly GCA_947396885.1 of Heligmosomoides polygyrus polygyrus. NCBI lineage: Eukaryota > Metazoa > Nematoda > Chromadorea > Rhabditida > Heligmosomidae > Heligmosomoides > Heligmosomoides polygyrus. The sequence goes on from OX377204.1 coordinate 4,458,144, forward strand.
CACGCTCTGGTTCAGGCAAAAATGGTTAAAGATCCGGTTAATCCAACCCTCTGTGGTATGCTCTTGACACACTCTACTGGTCGATCAAAAGGTCTTACAGCTCTAACACAACAAATTGCACAGCAGACTTGGATTTCCTCCCAATCCTCCGGGCGTCCGTTCTCATCCTCCCAGCCATAGTAACGAAAGCATTGAAGAAAAGTTAAAAGGGCTCCATCTCCAATTGTTGTCTGTCTTCGAACTCTTTATCCTAGATGCTGATTCAGCGCGGAGAGTAAACGGTTGTCAGAAGATGGAATTTCTGCAGGGCGTCGCGGAAGGGGTAGAACTTCCCTGCGAAGTGCAGATCGACGCTATTACTCTGCTCCGTCGACAAGTGGAGCACCCTTTCTGGGCCCCACTAGCCACATAAAAGAACCTTCTTTTCGAGTGGCCCAGCTTTCGGCTTTCTGTGTCAACTCTCCGCGAGAACATTGGCTCTTGTAACTGTGATCATCTGTATCACCTGTCGTCCCGTTGATCATCGACTTGCTCGAGCGGGCGCCAGCAGCGTCTCCATTCGTCCCTGTCGCGTGCCAGAGTGGTCCAATGGATCCTCCTCACTCGAGGGACACGAAGAGCGTCATATCGGTCGTTCAAGGCTTTCACGAAGAAGTCCGACCAATGCGTTGGTGGACGTCGAGGTGTTCTCTTGACATCCCGCGGAATCCAGTCGATGACGGCTCTCTTCCAGCAGGTGTCTGCGAAGCGCATTACGTAGCTGGCCCACCTAATTTTCGACAACTTGGCCTACGCGACAGCGTCTCTGATCTTCGAACGTCGGCGAAGCTCGGAACTCCGGAGGCCTTCTCTCACTTGCGTGAGTCGTGTCACTCCGAGCATCGTCCTCTCGATTCCACGATGCGCGACGCTGATCGCGTGTTCATCCTGCTTTCGTATAGCCCAGGTCTCTGTCTCGGTAGAGTCGAATAGGTGGGCATGGAGTCGGACGTTCTTCGTCTTCTTCGCGACTTCTTCGACGCTCTTGAAAGCTCCCCAAGCCGCTCGTTTCCTCCTGCTCAGCTCGGGCGCTAGGTCGTTGGCCATGTTGACTTCGCAACCCAGATACACGTAGCTGGAGCATTCGGAGATGTTCGTTCCGTTGAGCGAGAATGGGGTATCAGAAACTTGTCCGTTCCTCATGAACATCGTCTTCGTAAGATTAAGATATAAATAAATAAATAAATAAATAAATAAGGGTGCTGTTCCGTAGTGTCTGATAAAATATAAGAGACCACCTGTCTCGTCTAAGTAGAGAAGGGTTAATAATAGGGAAACTGGAGTCGTTTCGTGAAACCCGTCATTGTTAATTCACATTTTTGTCATAGGGCTCAAATTTTTTGTTATGCTGCTCTTGGCATGTTTTTGTCCTTCACTCTGTTTCGTAAAATGTGAATGAGCATACTTTTAGAACTCGAATAACAAAACCGGCAACTATTTTGACGTGCCCGAAGTCGGTTGCAAGTGCACAGCAATGAACTTGTTACTGAGACGAAATCTTGTAAAGCCATTTACACTTCTTCTTCTTCTTCTTCTTCAGCGTTTGTCCCGCTTCGTGGCAGGGTCCGCTATTCTGGTGTCATGACGCCACCTTTCCCGATCCAGCGCTAGATCGGGGTGGACACCAGCTACTTTCAAGTCCGTATGTAACGTATCAGCCCAGCGCTGCTTCGGTCGCCCTCTAGGCCGCTTTCCTATTACCTCGAAGTTAAGGCCTATCTTGCGGACGCTGTCTTCTTCTCCACGCAGAACGTGGCCGTACCATCGTAGGCGAGCTTCGCGCATCTTGTCAGTTATCGGCGCGACACCGAACTTCTGCCGAATAGCATCGTTTCGGATGCGGTCCATGCGCGTGACTCCAGCCGTCCAGCGCAGCATCTTCGTCTCCATGACGCTGAGGCGCGTTTCAACTTCCTTGGTCGCTGGCCAACACTCAGCGCCGTACATTGCTACCGGCCGGACGACTGCTCTGTAGATCTTAGACTTAAAGCGCTCTGGTATCTTCTTGTCGCAGAGCACGCCAGTCAACGAGCGCCACTTGGACCAAGCTGCACTCACGCGTGAATTCACTTCGACCATCAGTTTGCCGTCAGACGCCACTGCTGATCCCAGGTACTTAAAGACCGCAGTGCGTGGAAGCTCGATGCCGTTAACCTTGATGGAGCTGGACTCGGTAACGTCCGTCGTTAAATACTCGGTCTTCTTCACGTTCAATCTGAGTCCAAACCGCTCCAAGCGATCACACCAAGCTTGCAACTCTCGCTCGAGTTCTCCTTTATCTTCGCTAGCGAGCATCACGTCATCGGCATAAAGCAACGTCCAAGGGACGGGCTTCTGAAGATCTCGTGTGATGGCATCCATGACGACAACAAAGAGGAGTGGGGAAAGCGCAGAACCCTGGTGTACTCCGACAGAGATGGGAAACTCCATCGAGGTCCCAGCTGCAGCTTGAACTCGACTCTTTGGACAAGAGTAGAGAATTCGCACCCACTCTATGAGCTCTTCAGGAACTCCATGTTGACGCAGGGCGTACCATATCATTTCACGCGGTACGCGGTCAAAGGCCTTCTCCAAGTCGAGAAAGGCGATATGCACTGGCTTCTGTTTCTCGCGATGCTTCTCTATCAGGAGGCGGACGGAATGTATGGCATCAACAGTGCCACAGCCAGCCACGAAGCCGCACTGATTGCTGGAAAGCTTGACGATGTCCCGAATTCGTCCATCGACAACTCGCTCAAAGATCTTCATGCTGTGCGAAAGCAAGCGAATCGGACGGTAATTGGAGCAGTCTGCAGGACTGCCCTTCTCCTTCCAAATCGGGATCGTCGTACTTTGGCGCCAACACTCAGGCACTTTCTTCTCCGCCACAACCTGATTAAAGAACTTCGCCAACCACTCAGCAGGGTACCAGTACTTGGACTTCCACAAATCAGCTGCCACGTCATCGGGCCCAGTTGCTTTGCCTGGCCTCATCTTCTTCAAAGCCGCTTCAATCTCCTCCACGGTGATCTTCTGAACGGGGCCGTGGGTTGGAGCCGTTGAAGGGATGGCCGGATGAGGGAACTCTACCGTAGAGATTTCCTCAAAGTAGTCGCGCCATCGCTTCAATGCCTTCTTGCGGTCCATAAGAAGATGGCCGTTCTCATCATTGATGCCGAAAAACTTCTCAATATCCTCGGTCTGCCGATGGCGATTCTTAGCAAGCCGGTACAGATACCGCTCGCCATCGCGTGATTCGAGCTTCTCGTTGACATCTCCATAATGAGTGGCTTTTGCAACAGCCACGGCCTTCTTTGCAGCTTTCCTCGCTTCTTGGTACTTCCGCCAGTTATCGGCCGTCTTTTCGCCGAGAAACACGTGATAAAGCGACTTCTTCTCTCGCACTTTTGCTTTCACGTCATCTGTCCACAGCCATGCCTGCTTGTCGACCTTCCGTCGCCCAGGCTTTGTAATGCCGAGTTCCGACTGTGCAGCTTGACGAATCGCGTCGGTCGTTTTCTTCCAAGTTTCGTCGACAGTCGTGACTGTCGGTAACCGCACGCGAGAAATCACAGCTGCTTCCTTCTCTCTCATTCGCCACCACTTGATTCTTGCTGCACCGCATCGCTCGACCTGCTTCAGTCTCGGAGGGGCGATCTTCAAAGTGCAGATCAGCGGTCGGTGCTGTGGTGCGACCGTCTCATACGGCACGATCTTCGCGTCTGTGACAAGACTCCGGTCACGATCCTTCACAAGCACAAAGTCTATCTGAGACTTGGAGCTGCCACTATAATATGAGATGAGGTGGGAGTCGCGTTTTCGGAAGACGGTGTTTACAATGGTGAGACTATGCGATTCCGCATACTCAAGAATGCGCTCACCATCGGCGTTACGTGATCCGTATCCGAAACCACCATGGCAGCTGTACTCGTCTTTCGTAGCACCTACGTGCCCATTAAGGTCACCAGCGACTATGATGACATCTTTCGACGGTACCTCTGCTGTCTTCTCATCCAGCAGGTTCCAAAACTCATCCTTGGCTTGATCGGTGCAGCCAGTCTGCGGAGCATACGCAGAGAAGAAGTGGTAGAGTCGCTCCTTAGCGGCGACAACGATCTTCATCAATCGATCGTCAAAGCGCTCAACGCCTACAATCGAGTCACGAAATCGTTCGGAGACGATTATTCCGACACCACTGGGGGTCCTGGGACTTCCACATAGAACGGCCTTGAAGCCACATCCTATGTCCCTTGACTTGCGGCAGGACCACCTCTTCTCCTGCACCGCACAGAGATCAACTCTTCTACGCTCCAGTGCTTCAACCAACTCGCACGAGCGGCCCGTCAACGTACCCACATTCAGCGTTGCTACGCGGGTCCTGCTTACGTTACGGGACTTTCGGACTAGCTCAGTTGCCCCCCGATGCCGTCCTCGCATCAGGGACCCTCGCATACTTCTCACACTCGCCGGGCTCTGCGAGTGCGCGTCGGCTCCCGCGGACGCCGTAGCACTATCTCGAAAAACTTGCAATGTCATGAACCATGTGATGTGACATGGGTGTTCGTAGGCCGGCCTGTCACAAGGGCCTGTCGCCTGCAATCGAATGTCCGTGTTCGGCTTAGCTCGCAGAACGGGCAGTTTCCAGTGGCACCACGTGGAGGAACGGACATCGCCACCAAAGCCATTTACACTTATTGGGGCAGGTAAACTAAAAAATTTCAGAAATGTATATCAAATTTTCCTTGAACAAAAAATTATTCAAAGCATCATATTGAATGGGCGCGTGCAGCGCAGTCGGAGGAGGCGCGACTGTCGCGTGCACCCCATACCAGGTTCCTGGTTCGGATTTCCCGCCCAGGCCAACCAAGCCTTCCATCCCTCCGGGGTCGGTGAATTGGTACCAGACTTGTCTGGGAAGGATAAAGCGCTGACTTGTTCATCGGCTGGCCACCGCAAGTCATTGTATGGCCAAATACGCATTCATGTCGCCTCCACGACATCCCGTGGAAGTAGAATGCGCTGGCGCATCCCAGAAAGGATTGAGTAACGCCGTCCTTTATCCTTTTTTTATCATATTGAGTCTGTAGTTTGATCTGCTTCAAGGTCACTTCGATTTGAAAGAGCTCGCTTTGATTTCAAAAGTATTAAAGCTAGCCTAGAAGAGTGTCCAATCTGATTTGAAAAGAGTTCAATTCGACATGAAAATGATATAAATTAAGTTGCTCCACTTAAGTAACCTCTCCGCTTTCATTCGGTAACTCTAATTCTAAAGTGAGGTAGGGTACCATCACCTATATATGGTTTGCGGCGACGTCTTGACACTTGCTTTATGCAAAGTTAAGCAGAAATTCGTGTTTATGTCAAATTTTACGATCAAAATTTCGTTGTCAATAAAAGGCTTGAATTAGTAAACGTAACTGCCTTGCTAAGGTGGCAAAAGCCAAGATAGAGAAAATGAAAATGCACTTTAAACCTTCACACCTCCCCTACTCTCCTAACTACTACTAGGTTGTCCGGAAATTAATGAGCGTTTTCAACGCGAATATTCAAATTATCATAACTCAGCTCAGAAAGAACGTTATCAATCAAAGCAATAACCATTAGAATCAATAAATCCTTGCCAACGAGAGACAAGTTTAGTAATGTCGGTAGCTAGAAATCCAGAGTTCTGGAGGCGATGAAGGCGTTGAAGCCATTTTTGGCGTCGTCTTTGTTTTTGAAGAATTTCTCCCTCAAGAAGTTGTTCAAATGCTTGAAAAAATGACAGTTGGTAAGGGGAAGATTTGTTGCATATGACAGATGTGACAGAGTTTCGTATCCCAATCCATCCAGTTTCTGGCCAACAATTTTTGAAAGGTGCGGACGCGCTTTCTCTTGCAGTAGGATTGTGCCTCTTCGATTGACCAAAACCGATTGTTTTTCAGTGAACATTTGCGGCTTCACTTAAATTTCGGCATATAATTCTCAGCTGTGATAGTCTCTCTAGATTCAAGAACTGGACTATGCTGGCCATTATCCATCACACGGTCACCATAGTCTTCTTTGTATGTTGGCTTGGCTTCGGCATTTCCTTGGGACTCTCATTCCTGTCCAGCCATTGGGCAGATTGTTATAAAGGATCCCTTTTTCGTCGCATGTCACGATCCTGTTCAAAAAAGGCTCCCTTAGCTCAAGTTTACACTTGCGACGCTGCGCGGCGCGGCAGGATGCTCGGGATAGATATCGACCGGACGGCGCGAAAAATCGATATCTATGGCGATCGTGGTGCCGCGCCGCGTGGCGGCGCAAGTATAAACTAGGGCTTAGACTGCGCAGCCTTAACGAAGCACAGATGTCGTGGCGCTTCAGCACCTTCCCAGCGGTCAGTTCGTGTGGGATCCATTCATACAATTTCTTTGCTTCTCCGACTACACTTAAGTGGTCACTGATAGTGCTGCCATCAACGCCGAACTGCTGTGCTGGCCTTCTCACAGTTTGACACCGATCCGCTTCCACCACGGCTCTGAGTAAGGAGTGACGACGGCCTATTTCGGTCTTAATCTTCGCGACTTCCATCTCCAGATCAAAACCTTTCGAACCAGTGGCGAATTTTGCGCTCTATAGCGAAAACCTCCAGAAATACAGCGTTGATGTTGGTGGCCGTTTCAGCTGTGCTTCGACCAAGTTTTAACTTGAAGAAGAACATTTGGCGAAAATTGCGTTCAGACAATGGAAAAGCGCAGACGTGGAGAAAGTTTTTGCTCTAAACAGAATTTGAAGACACGGCTAAACAGGGCATGAATTTAGCTTTCCATGGTTTATAACTCTGCAAGGCACAAAGCACACTTTATTGAAAAATGTACTCCAATAATAACAACTGCAAAACGCTCATTTATTTCCGGACAACCTGATATTAGGGGGTCCTACACGGAATGTCGCTTCAGACCGAAAAGTTAAATTCATGCAACGCAGTTAGAACCAAACTTTATTCGGTAACATTTTATCCAAATTTATCTACAACCTTGGTGGGCGCGTGTAGCGCAGTCGGAGGAGGCGCCGACTGTCGCCTGCGTCCGATACCAGGTTCCTGGTTTGGATTTCCTGCCCAGGCCAACCAAGCCTTCCACCCCTCCGGGATCGGTAAATTGATACCAGACGTGTCTGCGAAGGTTTGAGCGCTGACTTGTTCATCGGCAGGCCACCGAAACTCATTGTATGGCCAAATACGCATTCAAATCGCCTCCACGATATCCTGTAGAAGTAGAATGCGTGGCGCATCCCAAAAGGGATTGAATAACGCCGTCCTTTATCCTTTATCTACAATCTTCTGCCAACGCGCACACAAAGAATGGATTCCATCTTAAATAAATGAGCTAACAGCATTATTTCTTTCCGAATCGAGGAAGTTGGTCACCCAATCCGGATTTCGTCGTAGTCGGTGAATTTTTTCCCACCCAAGGTAGTCCGATGATGCAATCTCAGGGATGTGTGGCGGATAAGGCAAAACGGTCCAACCAAGTTCCTCGATTTTTTGCTGAACAACTTTGCGATATGAGGCCTCGCATTCTCATGCAGAAAGTTGGTAGAGGACGTGTCAAACCCTCGGTGGTGAAGCGCGTTTTGTACTCGAGTGAGCTGCTGCGAGTAAACCTCCGAGATGACAGTCTGGCCTAGATCCAGCACTTCCACGACTTCTCGCTATTCCACCAAAGACAAGGCATTATTTCTTTCCGTATAATTCTGCGACAGGTTCAACTAGTTCCACCAGAGGCCGGAGTCATCGACGACTTACTGCAATTTAACGGCGAAGATACAGCTGAAATCCCTGATAGCGCGGCTGAAGTGTTTCACCATATCGCTTAAAAAGCCACGCTGTCAGGAACTTCGGCTGTATTTTCTCTGTTAATTTGTTGTAAGTCGTTGATGAATCCAGCCCAGGCGTTAGCCACAGTTTTCTCTTGGTGCACTTATCGTCCTGAATCCATTTTTCGTCCGACGTAACGGCGGAATCGAGAAATCCAGAATTCTTGACGAGACGAAGAAGAATTCCGGCCATTGATACACGAACGGCCCTGTTCGCGTCGGACTGCAGAATCTTCATCATCTGTTTCATTATTTGTTAGGATATCTCACACTGAATGCCGCATACAATGTGGCCTTCTTTTCACAATTATTCGCGTCGGCAGTGAGCTCACTTATGGTTAGTTTCATCTTCTACATTTCCTATTTTCCCTACTTCATTCCTTCATCGGTTTCTAAAATTGTAGCCTTCAGACTACAATGTACCAGAAAATGATTGTGCGCGCGTGCCTGCTCTACGACTTCAAATTGAAGAAATCCGCTACGGAATCGCATCGCTCATGAGCTGCATTTGGCAAAGATGTCATTTCCATAGTACAGTGCGACTTTCCGATTTCATGAAAGTGCCTCAGTATAATGGATTTTGGGCAACCGAACTCTAACGCAAGTCGATGATGTCGAATCACCGTCAAGACAGTCCGTAAAAGGTCGTTATCCAGGATAGACGCCTGTCTTCCGTGCTCATCGCCTTCAGTACGGGGGTAAAACGTTGAAACCACCGCATAAGATGAAACTAACCATAAGTGACCTCGCAGTCGACGCGAATAACAGTGAAAATAAGGCCACATTGTATGCGACATTCCGTCTGAGGCACCATAACAAATAATAAAAAGATGATGAAGATTCTACGTATTATTTCTCGCAAAACTGCAACTCATATTTCTCAAAATTCAAGGCACCCCTGTAAGTTAAGGTATAAAATACTTACTTACTTTGATACTTTGATGGTCCTTTGTCGGCTGGAGGTCTTCTCAGCGGGGACCACAACTCTTCCACACCGCTCGATCTCTGGCTGCTTGCATCCAGTGAGGCAGACTCCGCTCTCTGAAAGATCTTGAGAATGAGTCTGCCCATCGCGTTGGCGGTCGTCCCAGTGGTCTCTTATGGTCTCTCGGGAGCCATTCTGTGACACGGAGACTCCATCTGTCTTCCTTTCGTCGAAGCAGGTGTCCGGCCCAGCGATATTTGGACTTCTTCATGTACTGCAGCGGGTCTGCTAATTGCGACTTCTCCCGTAGCTCCGAGCTTCGTAGGCCTTCTTGCCATTGCTGACGAAGGCTTGTCCTTAGAAGACATCTCTCCAGTGCACGATGCGTAGTTTGCATCGCTCTGGCGATTGTCTTGTTGTCGGGCCAGGTTTCCGTCGCGTAACACATCGCAGGCAGTACAGAGGCGTTGAATATCGAGGCCCTGAGGCCGGGATCCTTGACCTGATCGGTGACTTCGCGAATCGAACTGAAGGCTGCCCATGCTGCGCGTCTCCTGCGGGCGATTTCAGGAGCGAGGTCGTTATCCATGTTCAGCTCTCTTCCCAGATAGACGTAGGAGTCGACCTGTTGCAGAGCGACTCCATTTATCCTTACGAGTCCCGTGTCACACCACTGGTTGACCATAAATTGCGTTTTGGACATATTCATATCCAATCCAATCTTCATACCTGCCACATTGAGCTCGTTCAGCGTTTCCTCGGCTTCTGCCGTGCTGGTAGAGATGAGAACAATATCGTCGGCGAAGCGAAGGTTGCTGATCCGTTTACCGTCGACAAGGTAGCCTTTATCGTCCCAGTTCAAGTCTTTCATGGCATCCTGGAGTGCCGCTGTGAATAGCTTGGGAGAAATCGTGTCTCCCTGCCGTACTCCTTTCCCGATAGGAATTTTAAGCTTTCGATCGAACAGCTGGATGGTAGTCGATGTGTTGAGAAGCATTCGTCGAGAAGTCGGATGTAGGGCGATGGTATACCAGCGTGCACAAGTGCGTTCAAAACGGCGTTGATTTCCACAGAGTCGAACGTTTCCGGTAATCCACGAAGACAAGGACAAGTGGGAGGTGGTATTCGCGGCTCCTCTCGATGAGCTGTGAGACAGTCTGAATATGGTCCATGCAGGAGAAATCCTTGCGAAACCCTGCTTGCTCCACTGGCTGATATTCATCCAAGCAACGCTCCATGCGGTTAAGCAGTATCTTGGTGAAGATCTTGTACACAACCGAGAGAAGACTGATGGGTCGATAGTTGTTGATATCCTCCTGCTGACCTTTTTTGAAGATTAAAACTGTTTTCGACTCCTTCCATGAGTCTGGAATCCTACCAAGTCGAAGGTAGTGGTTGAAGTGCTTGGCAAGAAGTGAGCAGACGGCACTGCCACCCGCACGAAGGAGATCAGCAGAAATGCCGTCCGGTCCGGGAGCAGTGCCCAGCTTCATCCTTCTGATAGCATGAGCAACTTCTGATTCCAGAATGGGAGGTACTTCCTCAGCTGGTGGCATCAAGCATTTCGGGACAGTGATGGAAGAACGGAACAGATCTGTGTAGAATTCCTGAACGATGGCCTCCATCGCTCTTCGAGACGTTTGCGTTGTTCCATCCTTATCCACAAGGGCTGACATTATTGCCTTCTGAGATCTCGTTTGCAGCGCTTTATGCTTGAACCTTTCCCAGCCGCTTCTAACAGCTTCAATCTTCTGTAGGCTTGAGTGGACTCCTTCACTGCAATTCGACAGGCCTTCGAGATGGTGACTTTTTCCAGATGGGAAGCATTAGGATCCAGTTTAACAGCTCTTCTTTGCTCCAAGAGTTTGATCGCATGTGCGTTGAGTCTTGAAGCAGACGGCGATGTGGCTTCGCAAGAGCTGCTAGCACATTTCAACAGTCTTTTGGAGAGAAGGTCGTAGTCTTCCGATGGATCTTCAAGAAGATTCCAATCGTACGACTTTATCGCATATTCCAACTCCTCAGACTTGAATGTGGGGATCCTCACCGGTGCCGGTTTATGGGTGTCACACTTGAACATCCTCTTTTTGAGAGTCAGCTTCGCACGGACAAGACGGTGATCCTCGCCGGTGTCAAATGAAGGCAGCACGGAGACGTCGAACAGACTCCAGCGTCTGTTCGTAAGAACATGGTCGATCTCCGAACGTGTTTCTCCATTTGGGCTTTCCCAGGTCCATCGTCGGTTTGAAGGCTTCTTAAACATAGAATTTCCATGGTAGAGACGGCACGCGGATAGGAAGTCTATCAGGCGCTCTCCGTTTTCGTTCCCTGAGGAAGTTCCATGTGGTCCTAGCCTCCATTCGTCGTGATCATTCGTACCGACGATAGCGTTGAAGTCACCAACGACAACTTTGTAGTAGCTCTTCTCGTCGTTGACAGTCCTTTCGAACAGCTTGTAGAATTCCTCCTTTTCTTCATCTGTGGCCGCAGATGTTGGAGCATATCCATTTATGATGGAGATGGTTCCTTGATCTTTGGTTTCCAGACGAAGAACAGCTACTCGCGGACTGATGAGCTTATAAGAGTCTACTAGGTGGTGCACTGTCGAATTGACGAGAAATCCAACTCCGCTAATATTCTTTCTGTCCACCTTTGCTCCGATAATCGTTTCTTAATAGTCGGTCCTTCTTATGGTTTCCGTTCTGCCTTTCGTTTCCTGCAGGGCGATAACGTCGTATTTGATGTTTCGGCTTCTATAAAGCAGTGTCCGAAGATCCTGCTCAGATGCGATCGAACGACAGTTATAAGTGCAGACGAATAGGCAGTTTCCGTGTCGTGGTGGGAGGGAGTTTCCGGTGGTCCGATTCCAATGACGTCCTGATAGTTTAGCTCCGAGATTAGATGGCCCCTCGCCGGAGGTGGATCAACCGACGTCGTAGAAGTCCACCTCCGGCGCGCGGAGGACTGGGGCGCGGGTTTAGTTGTTTGAGCCGTACCGGTGGTGTGGTTACTCACATGTTCCTGGCCAGGGATACAGGAGAGCCGCCCATACACGACAAGCGTCGCGTACTGCGTGACCGTTTGTGCCGTTAGCCATCACAAAGTGATGTTCACCCCTTCACCGCGGTGAGGTGGCACATGAAGGGGGTATAAAATATGGATATGATAATTGTTCAGAACCATTGAAATGTGTCGCAACTCCTATGCTTTTCAAACAATTGCAAAAACACACTATTTACTTTATTTCACTTTATTTCCTTGAAACCAAAATTTTTCACCAAGGATTTCCCAATCACATAGAAGCTTGATAGGAAACGGCTTGGGCACGAAATAACTGGATGACGAACAGCAGAAGGAATAAAGAACGCGACTTCATGATTCACAACATGAAGCTTTCTCAGCTTCGAACCTACGAAACAACTCCAGTGCCGTGAGTTTTCTTTCTTAAAATTTTGTTTTCCATTTTATTTGTTAATGACTGCGCACTTTTCAATCACCATCATTGGCACTCGATTTGAGGTTGCGCTACTTTAATGTAAAGCGTTATCTAACAACCGGCTACGGTTTCAGAAAATCTCAACAGAAACCACTGATTTATTTAGTATTTATAACTGCACCTTAGTGCTCTCATAAAACGTGAAAGTGACAAATAAAGCAATCCTGCACAACGCTGGCAACCTGACGAGGAAACAACAATGTGAAAACCAGCGTAATACCACCGTACCCTGCAATTTCTTTATTTTTTACGTGTTCTGCAGCATTCAGAAGATACATGGAGCCCCAAATAATGGCGATAACAAAAAAATGACAGTAGTAAGTAATTTAATTTAATATAGTTTACGCAATTAACTAGATTGGCAAACACAACAAAATCCTAGAAATCTAGTAAGCGCTCTATTCATAAAAATTGCTTAGTTCATAGATTGGCCCGCTGCTAAAATTTTAGTTATGTGGTAGCAATCATATACGCAATCATCCATAGTCAAGCACTTTTAGTGGGCATCTAAATATCAATGCAGATTTTCTAAAATACTTTCAAATGAGGTTTAAATTGCAACAGTCGCACCTAAATCATACCGGACTCTAACAAAACTGCATGACAATAAATGATTCATTATGTCCGAAATAAGCAGCGATTAGCCACTGAAGCCAAATGCTTAGGCTTAAACATATTGTTTGAAGACCATATGAAGAAGCTGGGCTGATGATCGCAAAGTAGATCACGTCAAACTTCATCCAAATCTTCATTGACTTCCTATGACTCGTATGAGGAGCTTCAGTGGCGGCAAAATATTTACGTACACTTACCTCTGCGGGGTTTCTCGATCGTAACTTAGGAATCAAGGAGTAAAGAGAAAAAGTATGTAGGTTTTTAGAATCCACTGAAAATTCTCTAAAACAAGCAACTAAATGTTATCTTGACGACGCTGAATTTACAGAGGAATTCGAGTAAAAGGAAAATGATCATGCGGTAATGGATGGGAAGAATCTCCTCGAAATCAGCATAGTACTACAATAAATCATAATGATCAACGCTAAGATCGATCATTTGCACAGGACAAACAGCTTTGCATAGTGTTTATCGATTATTGTCATCCTTAACTGCAAGCAGCCCTCCTGAAGACGGCGAAAGGCAAGTGGCTAACCGCAGGCCAGCTGGCTCAAGTTGTACTTCTTCGAGACTTAAAATTGTCCTCCCCTGGAGCGGTGCATGAAGTTGGTCGACTCAAAGCGGAACCTATGTCTGGCTATGATCAAGTACAAGGGCTGTCCAACCAAGTAGTGATCAGATCTTCGCTTATAAATGTGCATTGATGATCTATTGTAATACTTTGTGATTTTGAGAAGGTGTTTCCCATCCACTACCTCATGACCATTTTCCTTTTACTCGAATTCCTCTCTAAATCCAGCGTCATCAAGATTACATTTAGTTGCTCGTTGTAGAGAATTTTCATGGGATTCTGGAAGCCTACATGCTTTTTCTTTATTCATTGGGTCCGTAGTTACAATCGAAAAACCCTGTAGAAGTAGGTTTCCGTAAATATTCTGCCGCCACTGTAGTTCTGCAGTAATAGGATTAGCGCTGCCAGCGCCTTGAGGAACTCCTTTAATTTACTTACATATGTTCCCTGAATATGGTTCGGCCAGGCCGTCAAGGTCTCCTATTCCAGCGGGTCTGACGAACTGGCTGCAGAGTTATCAGGGCGGGGATGGATATAAAACTGACTCCATTCAACTGCCTCATATGAGCTATTAGGTTGTAACGAAATAAATGGCACTGAACCACTGTAAATTTAAACAGTTAATATCTCGGCTTGTAGGCAAGTTTATTAATCAAAATAAAAACCTTCTGATTCTACACATCTTTGCCAACGTGACACAAGCTTTTTTATCCCAGTAGCGTAAAAATCAGAGGTTCTGGAATTGACGAAATCTTCGAAGGCACTTTCGCATCCTGTTGGTATTTGAATATCTTCCCTACCAAGAAGTCGCCAAGATGCTTGAAGAAATGGTAGTCTGTTGGGGAGAGGTCGGGAGAAAACGGAGGATGTGGTAGAGTTTCAATGCTCAGCTCATTCAATTTCTGCAACGTCATTCGTGCTACATGGGGGCGAGCATTGTCGTGCAGAAGGAGAACTCGCCTTCGGTTTACCAAGGCCGGCCGGATATCCTTCAACTTTTTCATCATTTCTTCAACTTCAACGCAGTACTTCTCTGCCGTGATGGATTCACCGGGAGAGGGGAAGCTGTGGTGAATAATTCCCAGCGAACACCACCATACTGTCACCATTACTTTCTTTTGGTGCAATTCCGGCTTCGCAAAAACCTTGGGGCTCTCATCGCTGTCCACCCACTGTGCCGATCGTCGCCTGTTGTCGTACATTATCCATTTCTCGTCACAGGTTACGATGCGATCAAGGAATGGGTCCGTTTCGTTCCGTAGAAGCAGTGCGGACGAGATCTCATATCGTCGGTTTCCTTGCTCCTCAGACAGCTCGTGAGGCACCCATCTTTCCAGCTTTTTGGTCTTTCCAATTTCCTTCAGATGCCGGGCAGCTGGGTTGTGACTGACGCCAAGAACCTTCGCTATCTCCCCGGTACCTTTGTGTGGATCCTCCTCTACCACATCTCTCAGCTTGTCCTCATCAACATCACTATGCCTCCCACAACCTTCATGTTCTTCCAAGCTCTCATCTCCATTCCGGAACTTCTGATGCCAACGATACGCCGTCCGAATTGTGGAACATCCTTGACCGAATGCGGCGTTGATCTTCTCGTCCGCCTCCTTAGCTGTAGTGCCCAGCTTGAATTCATACAAGTAAATGCCTCGGATTACCCTTTTGTCCATCTGCAACAAAGTCAATAAAACTCTAAAGCTTTCCCACTTTTACATAGAAAATTTGGTACTCTCCGGTAGAGCAAAGTTTGCGCTTCTAAATGATATGCCACATGCTACGGTTTGTTCTTGATCAAACGCGTAAAGACGCGCCAAAAAATGGCGCGAGCCAGTGCCATTTAATTCGTTACAACCTAATATCTCCTAGGTCGAATATGCATCCGAAATCCTTCCTCAAAAATATGTGAAAGCATAACAGAATATGTGGCGCATCGTATAAAGGGAGGAATCAATAGCGTCTTGAGTATGCATGGTTTCATCCTACAGTTAGACAAATAGAATTAGTTACAAATCGATATGCAAAATTATTCAAAATCTCACAGCTCTTTAACAGTTTGAAATTCAAAGCCACAACAATCAAATAGAATTAGATAGAATAAGTTGCATAACTGTATCTAAATTTCCTCAACAACATAAACTCAATATCACAACGATCACAAGCGAAAGACAACAATGAGAACAACGACAACCACACCTTAAACATGCTTTGTTTCGCCTCTACCTTCATACAAAACATGTTTAAAATTAGTTACCCCGAGGCTCTTCAGTGAAGAGGGTAACTAATTAACTTGGTTGTTAGTACATTACAAAGTAATACATTAGTGTGCTTTATGTACCAACAACCAAGTTTTACAAATGAAAAGACACACAAAACACACAAAAAAAAAGTCAAAAAAGTCTGCTCAACGAAGTTGGAGCTAGGATTATCGCAGAAATTCAGATTTTCATTTAGCTTCTTATTGCAGCTTCACTTCGGACTCAGAAGGGAAGTGGTACAATCCGCTGGCAGGACCTATAGTAATAAAGCTTTGTTCGTTTGGGTGAGCATTTTATAGCATAGGTTTTGCTTATTATAATACATTTTATGTTTCAAAATTGGATTTCATTTAGAAACACAACATGGAACTATGACAAAAACTTGATTGCAAGTCGACGCGAAATAGATGACCGACTCCGCCAGTTTGCTAAGGACGCCTCCACTCTCTGCACTGCCTCCGCAAAAAACATGCGGAGGCAATGCAGAGAGTGGAGGCGTACGCAGCAAGATTTCATGAACGCAATAAGACCAGCACGTCTACGTAGATGTAAAGGTGTTCTTTAATTTGTAGGCAACAAATTGTTTCATTACGCGTCACTACAGTTTTAGAACGAGAAGATAGGCTTAGTTTGCGTTTAAATCGCATCGTCCGACTTGCACACACGTCGCTGTTTATGGGTCAGATGCCTTGGTCGTGTTAACGCCACGCCCCAGCCAGTCAGCCGGCCAGCCCCTTCTGTAGTGCTCGTTCTGGTACTGGACGTGGTAGATGTTCTGAGAGACAAGTAACATGGGAGTGCATACGAATGTGAGTTCCCCTATGTCTTCTTCCCTTCTGCTTCTTGATTTTCTCGTATTTTTTCAATTTTCGATTGATTTTTCTATTTTATTTGCACCGACGGTTGGATTTGTCGAGCTTCTCTAGATTCTCTAGTTTGGGGGGGGGGGGGGGAGAAGGCTTTATCTCTCGTCGTCGTGCAATATACGTTCTCGTTATGCATGTTATACGTTTACATACATCCGTGTGGTGTGGTAGACACATACGCGTCGTTTCACACGTAAAGGATACATAAATACATGTGAAATTGTCGGATCATACGCGTACTAAGGCGTCAGAAGATGATATACTAACTCTGAACGTAACATCGCTAGGGTCGGGTGGGTATAAGGATAGACGTACCCACAATGAGGCATTCATGGTAAACCTTACCCACCGCATCTTGACTATATCAGCGGGTAGAGAATACTAGACGATCGTCGTGGGTATATCTGGATTCGCACTCCATTGACAAAATGGCGCTACAGTGAGATCAGCTTTTCTCGAGAGAGGCTTAGTTCTGTCATATCCTTGATTCCTTTCATGAATACGAATCGTTCCCGCTACCCACCGAGAGTGGTGGGTACGATTCCCTCACGGTATCTCTACCTGTACCCACTGCTTGATGAATCCGACCCCTGGACGTTCACTGACTCATTTTGAAGGTTATTTATCTATTTTTACATCCAAGAGGACGTGCCTACAATGTGAAAAAAGGAGTGAGGGTCAAATCGTGCTTCAAAGAAAAAAGTGCGTAAACTCTTCTCATTTTCTGAAATAGTGGAAGAAGCGAACTCCCCCTCCATTCTGGACCCCAAGCTCCACCTGTAGATTCCATGTGATGATAGGAACCCATATGTCTAGCCGTCTGTAGTTCAAGCTCTATGTAAGTGCCGAGGTCCAGATGCTTGGGTCGCATAGGTATTTTCATACTGTAGATTCGTGTTCTGTGATTCCATGTTCTTTCGAGGCTCAAGGCTTCCGGGGTTTATATACCATTTTAACATCGAATCGGACACTTTTCGAATCAAATTGGACGCCGATGTCTGGCTGCTCTAGTGTCAGGCGGGACTCGAACCCGCACCTACTGTTGACCGAGCCGGAATTCTTTACGCCATTACACTATCAGCGATTCTTGATCGATCGCAATTGGACGCTTTTCGAATCAATTTGGGCACTTTTCAAATTAACTTGGACGCTTTGAAATAGGACGCTGTTCTAAGCAAACTGGACATTCTACGCTAGCTTTAAGCCTTTGATATCAGAAGCTCTTCCAAACCGAGCTGACCTTCAGGCAAGGTAGGCAACAGACTTTTTGTCTATAGACAATTTGATGTAACTTTCTTTGAAATTTTTTAATCACCTGCCCCTGTAAGTGTAATAATGTTACAGAATTTTACTCTTGAGAAAAAGTAAATTAAAATGTATTTTAAAGCAGAGCAAAGAAGCAAGCTTATAGCGTTTTAAAACATCAGATCGCGCCATGCAGTCGGAAAGCTCGTCGCGAGTTTTGTTCGATTGATAACGTAAATGCTGCTTACATGAAGCGCCAAATGAGGCTGTGGACATGAGTGTTTTTTGCAATTGTTTTTTTTCGTTTTATCGTTTACAAGTGTGAAACTCCATGCAAGCAAAAATTTTGCTATCAATCGTGACGTCGCGATCAAAAATCGCGACGTCTTGAACGAAGGCATGGAGTAACCTCTTGTTTTGGCACAAAAAATAGCCGGCTTTCTGCTTTCTAAAACAACCTTTAAACATTTCTTTTTTCCCAAAATTGAGAATTTTATAAACAATGTGTCTCACTCAACATGTCTGTTTATTGGGTAGGTGAATTAAAACTCCAAGGAACGTTCCACTAAATTTTTCCTTGAACAAAATTTTTTTATTCTTGCCACCTCATGGGGTCTCTAGTTTAAACTGCCTAAAGGCTATTTTGCTTTGAAAGAGTTCGCTTTGACTTTAAAAGTTTTTAAGATAGCCTACAAGAGCGTCCAATTTGATTTGAAAAGAGTCCAATTCGACGTGAAAATGGTACATCCTTAACGAGAATTCTCCCAAAAAATTGAGAGATCATCCTTTAGTCCTCCATGTAAAAATAGTAGTGAAGCCTGGAAGAGTGTTGATTTGATTTGAAAAGGGTCCAGTTCCACGTGAAGCCACATTACTCTGGCGGGAGTTTGAAACGCATGTGTTTTCGCCAATTTTTAACAACTCCCATACGAAGTGTCTAGTTCAACTGCTGATGAGACTCCGTTCACGGACCGGTGAAATTTGAATGTTGAACTACAGTCATTCTCCCAGTAGGCCGCTTCGAGATAATGGTGACCAAAGTGACGCGTGACTTGTAAGACCCACTCGCTTGAAATCCTGTTGAACTGCCGGAAGAGCCTCGGTCACTAGTGGGCGAACATCTCGTCACCTGCTGGTAAAGTTCACACGTCGAGAAGTTGCACATCCAGTTCAACTGAGGTCGAGTTCTAGGGGTTGCGGACTCGAACAGCAGTGCTTCATCATGCCAATGAAGCCCCGTCCCATTTATTTCCTCACTTGTTTTGGAGCCTAAACTAGCGCTCGTACAAAGATCTACGCAAGCGTTTGGTAGAATGCGTGTAATTCGATTGTCCTTGACCGAATATATGAAGGTTCGAGCTGTCCGTCAGAGCTCTCGATCTTCGATCTGACTAGTTGGATTGTGTGGCTGTTTAATGGTTCCATCCTCTCCCAGTTTTAGCTACTGGTATTCCCAGTGTCTCTTCGAAGTGGAAATTGTAGACAACTATTCCACGGAACGAAGCAGACGAGCAACGATCACAACCTTGAGAACAAATTTATTAACAACAGAACATAAGGATATGTAGAGCTGAAAAGCTTCTGTAGAGTGGTGCAGAGAGGTCCTGGTCGTTCGGATCGGTTCCTTATATGCATAATCCTATCGGGCGTGGCTTCCTTGCCATCGTTGAGGCCTGATCTGCCTATCGGAGGATACGGCGGATACGCCGTATCCTCCGGATAGGCAGATCAGGCCTCAACGTTGGATCCATACAAGGTGTTGGATCGAAGCGGCGACTCGGTCGGCTAATGAAAGGGACTCGGACTGGAAACATTTTCGCGAGTTTTTTTCGTTCGAGGCCGAACCGAAGCCAATAAATCATCGCTTGAAGTTTCAGTGTTCGGCTAGAGGCAGCCAGGTCATCAGCGGTGAATTTGTTCTCAAAGGGTTTTCAGTTGTTCAAATTTTGACCAAAAAGATGTCAAGAATTCAAACGTTCATTTCCTTGTTTTTCATGGACGAACAATTATTCTGAAATGTAATTACCCTTGTAATGGCGTCCGTATGGTAGACGACTGGTTTAGAAAACGTCGCCAACTATGTATGAGACTGGTGTCCTCCAGTAGAGACAGTGTAAGGCTCCAAATAAACGAAGTGTTCGCGTGAATGATTTGAGAAAGGGGACAAAGGGTGCGAGCGGAGCTGGACTCGAAATGGGAAGGCGCGACGACGCATTGCTGAAGCATTGCTGAAAAAGCATTGTAGGATTAGAACTCGTTATCCTCATTGCTTCCTAAGGTCAGGTCAGCCTAAGGGCAATTAGACTCGTTCAAAAAACTTCTGTGGGAGTCGTGACTTTAATTCCATGCTCGCATTTTCGGTAAAAAGAGTAGCTATGGTTCTGCATAACCAGCTGACTTGACTTTTCGGTGGGAGAGATGTATTATCGAAGGAATTTAAGCAGAAATTAAGGCCAACAAGGGACAAATTAAGGCCCTTAGGTACTCGACGGCAATGTGACCTGCATAGAAACGAACAGTACAGCAAAGAAGAACAAAAAACTCGGCTTTGAACGAACTCCGGTGTGCTGCCCTTCTAAGCTAGCCATGTATACACAACCCACAGTTTCTCACTTTGGCTAGTACAGAAATCGCCAAGGAAACGAACTCCGTTCGGGTCGTGGGCATAGTACGCAGATACTCTGATTGGCTGACACGTTGTCATTATGTAGGCCACATTTCCAGCAAGCATCAATTTTCTTCTTGAAGAAAAAATAGGTCTAGGCAGCTGACCAAAACCACAAAAAACATTGGAGATGGACCAGACGTAGCCCTTAAATGAAGTTCAATCTCTTATTGAAAAATTCCAAGTAAATTATTCTATGGCTAGTGATAACACAGTAGAAAGAGGACCGGTTGTCGAGCCATTCCAGGTTCTTGGTTCGAATTTCTTGCCCAGATACCGGTTTCAGCAACCGCTTACCACCCTCACACGGTAAAAATACCGCCAAACTCCCTGATATGATATTCATTGGCATCTGGAGTCGTATTCATCAGCGACTTACATAGCTTTAACAGAGAATTCACAGCGTAAGACTCATATAACGCGGCCTATTGTTCAGCATATCGCTTGATAAGCAGCGCTATCAGGGATTTCGGCTGTAATTTTCGACTTGTCTGGGAACGTTTAAAGGCCGGCTTGTTCATCGGCTGGCCATTGCATGTCATTGTATAGATGAACCACATTTAAACGTCTATATGGCACTCCTTCAGAAGTAAATGAAATGTATGGCGCATCCAAAAAGGGATTGACTAATGCCGCCAATTTATCGCTCTCTCAAGTGATGTTGCGAATTAGGTGAGCAGCGTGGAACGATGAACAAGTGCATGGTTCACCAGTGTCATCAGAACTTATCAGAACGGAAGTGTGAACGCCGTCACAGCAAATAACACCAAATACACCAATAAATTCAAGCACCGCACGTACAAGCGCCTCTGGACGGCAATCCGCTCGGTGGTGTGGCCGGATTGGTCATGCGTGTTTAGCATGTAGGCCACATTAACGACCTATACACAATAATGTATGTAACATTAATCTGCTCGCTATTCTTTTGGAAAATTGCTCATTTGAATAGAAAAGAGCCGACCACATCTTGAGGTTTTTCTTCGATTCTTTTTTCGTCAATCGCGCCTAGTGTACCAATTTTTCCCAGCTAATTCGAGAGTCCTAGGGAGATTTACGGTGGGGTTCTAGGAGTCACACCATCCTGTCTGACTGCTCTTTTTTTCTGTTACGAGCGCTTTTTGCTGGCTCCTTGACTTTCTGCCAAATGTACTTTCCGCCGCCTTGTGAATTTGTTTTAGAAAAGGGACCATTCCTGCAGAAAGGTAAAAACGTAAAAACGGGGGTGGGGGGGGGAGGGGTTGAGCTTTTTGCTATGCTACTGGTCGAAGAACATGTGCAGAAAGCTCTGCGCAGGAGTTCTATGTATGTCTTCAGGGGACTGGTCATGATTAATGTTGAGCAAATTCCCTATTCGCATCCTTCTGCGGTAAGTTCACGTAGAAATAGAGTGCCTGAGAAATTGGATAGCCCTGAGATTTTTAAATTTGTTTGCTGCTGGACTTGCTAAATGACCTTTTCTATCAAAATGATGTAAATATTA
Source organism: Heligmosomoides polygyrus polygyrus (assembly GCA_947396885.1). Taxonomy (NCBI): domain Eukaryota; kingdom Metazoa; phylum Nematoda; class Chromadorea; order Rhabditida; family Heligmosomidae; genus Heligmosomoides; species Heligmosomoides polygyrus. The sequence continues at coordinate 4,480,119 of OX377204.1, forward strand.
GGTTGCAAGGAAAGCATCCTGCCCTTTGTGCATTTTTTTTACAAATTTATTACTCTCGTTCCATACATGCAACAACTAACGGACATTTTTTGCACCGTTATTATCTACAACATACCGTATTCTGTCAGGCAATTTGTAGATCCCGCTTGTATAGAACTCCTGAGGTTTTGACGAAAAAAACTCGGCGAGACATTTTTCAACTTTTTTCAAGTCCTGTCGTCAAATTGTCCTTTCTCTTACAAACCGTTCGACAAGGAAGGAAACGAATTGCAGTCCGTTGATGCAAGGTCCGGCGAATACGGATGGTGAGCCAGAAAAAGCCAACCGAATCACTTGGATTTTCTCCGAGTCTCCCTTGCAACTTGTGGACGCGCATTGTTGTGAAGGAAGAAGATCTCGTCCTGTTTCCCACGAAGAACTGCTTCAACGCAGTCGGACTGCCTGCAATAGACATCGCTAGTGATAGCAGTGTTTGCAGGTAGCAGCTCCCTGTGAATGACTCCTTTGCAACTCCACCACACTCTGAGCATCACCTTCTTTGGGCGAAATTCTGGTCTTGGTGTGAGAATTCCTGCATCGCCGCGACTGAGCCGCTTGACGCCTTCACGTGTGGTGAACGTAGACTACCCGCTTTTCGTCGCCAGTGACGAGGTTCTCGAGCCACGAGAAATTCTGCCGTAAAGACAAGAAGTTGAAGTACGCATCCTGGCGCTCCTGCAGCTGGTGGTCGCTAAATTCATGCGGTATCCATGCACCATATCTGTATGTCTTCCCAAATCCACAAAGGTGTTGAGCTATGGTGGTGTGGCTTCACTCGAGTTCCTCTGCCAGTTCACGAGTGCAACGCCGGGATCCTCTTGCACCAGCTCCAGAAGGCGCTCCTGATTCACTACAACTGGTCTTCCAGACTATGGTTGGCGCTTCATGCAAGTCTCCGTTCTTGAACTTCCTGAACCAGACTTTCGCTATGTCGTAATAGACAGTGGTAGGAGCCGTCGTTCCACCTACGTTCTCCACCGCGACCTTGCACTGCTTTGCTTTTTGAACTCGTGAACCAGAAGCAGCCGAACTTGCCTGCAGTCGAGAACGACTTTCTCTGCCACAGTCGTAACGGAATATGACGACAATAGTGGTTAATGTAGGACACATGTCGGCCTATATAAGCGTTATTGTGAGAAGGTTCTAGAACACTTCTCAAAAATTAGGCGGAACGCTAAAGTGAAGGGCTGTGAACTTTTCTTACAACCTAATATGAAGCTGTAGCAGTATCACCGCTACCCTAGCGCTACTGATGCGCTTCTAGCACATGTTTTTTCTTCAAAATCGTCGCTAAAGTTTGAAGTAGGCGAATCAATCATGACAGCCAAGAACTGTGCTATACTGCCCGGTTTTTACGACGAGATCGTTTGTCGAACGCTTCTAATAGTTGTGCGCATGTAGCTGTCCCAAGAAGCCGCACAGGTCTCCACAATAACTAAGCGGACACGTCCTCCTCTTAAGTGGAAGTTTGCATTCCTTTCTACTAGCCGGCTCGTCGTGGAGGCGAGTTTTCTTCGTGGGAACTTGAATCGATCGCTGGCGCAATAATCGGGACTGTCAATAGGCTAGCAGGCGCGGCTAATCGTAAGGATCTGTTGCATTAGGAGGCGTTCGTTCGGGGGAAAATGTGGCGTCGTGAGATTGCTATCACTCGGGGATTACTGCCCAGCTAGCCGCAAAAAACAAATCTGAAAGATTTAAGACTGAATTGTTTAATTATTGACTACACCCCACTAAAAGGGGAAGACTTAGGCCTCATTGATTGGCCGGTCCGAAGACAAAAACTGTCCAAAATTGTTGAATTATTAGGATTGTTGCTCACGGGCCACCGTATAAGACTACAGGAGTTGAACGGATTTTGAATCTACCCTACTCGGATACACGCTTTCGACAGGCCGAATAACCAATTGCTATTGGGTGAGAAGCTTTTGCAGTGGGTGTGGCAGGCTGCGCCGATTGGCCAGGTGAGGGGTCCCGGCGCGATTACCTGCACTCCGTTGACACTCCTGTGGAAGTATACTAATGGGCTTAGGGGTCAGCTCCTGTTGCTAGAGTGTTGCAGGATGCTTGCGTAGCCATATATCCACGTAAATCCAGCTCGCACGTACATAGATATGTGTACATGTATATAAGTAGGTATATACTATGTATATGCATCAGGGATGGGCGGATTATCCGTTATCCGGTTTCCCGCGGGTTTTGGCCCATCCGTTTTGTTGTTCGTTATCCGGCCGAAAATCGCCGGATAACAAACAACAAAATCTGGCTTATGGCTGCTTGTCATTGGCTGAATTAATTTAGCCTTCTGGCTTCTTATGGTTAGTTAAATATAACGACAATTTTTTACAAATCGATTTGTGTTTTTTGCACTGATAATTGAGATACGTTTGCCGTGCTGGGTTGGTGTCTTCTCTTATGGTTAGTTCCCTTTGGTATGATTAGACTATGCTGATAGCAGATTTTAAAATGCAAAACGATTCCTTGCTCATTTCTGCTTGTAGGGTTTTCACCAAAATTTCTTCTAGCATAATGTACGATCTCGAAAAACCAGTCGACAGGGGAGGAAGGGATAAATGTTCATATGAATCAACTCGTTCAAAAGATGTGTACAACGTCCATAGCTCTGGAAGCAACCGTAGCATTTGCACTCTCTAACGTGAACTTCTGGCCCCTTTCCAGGACAAGGGAAACCAACAGGCATCAACCCAAGCCTCACATATCATTTTAATACTTTGGTAGGATATTATAACGAGGACCCTGAGTAAACCAAGTCCATTCTCGATTCAGATCTTCAGGCAACGCAAGCCTTCCACCTCGCCCTTCCAAAAGGCCCGTGACGGATTACACTTCAGGAATGGGGTGGCTGAAAAAGCATCCTTTTTCTAAAATTCACGACCACAGAAAGCCTAGGGTATTCTTAGAACACATTACCAATGCTTTTGTTTGTGACCATGCGACTTTTTTCGAAACTTTTCGCTTATCAACTCATCGCTCATCGTTTCTTCGTTATTCGAATAGAATTATTTGATTTTCAAATATGTTGTTTTGTTGCGATCAAAACTCTTGCGCCAGGCGGGATTCGAACCCGCATCTTCTGCTTTCCGGGCAGCGATGTTCGCCTTACACCACCGGCGCTGTTTGACCGCACGTAACATCCGCGATATCCTCAAGGTCAGTCAGCACCCACCCGTGATACGGGGATTGGCCGGCCGCTGATATCAGCATGGAACCGGTTAAGCTGAAGACCTTACTAGTAACAATGCTTGAACACATTTGCTTAAGCCTGGAGCGGCTGGTAGAGAGACTACATGTTGCTACAGGATGTTTTGTTGAACTCTTGCGTCAGGCGGGACTCGAACCCGCATCTTCTGCTCTAGGCTTAAGCAAATGTGTTAGAACATTGTTACTAGCAAGGTCTTCAGCTTAACCGGTTCCATGCTGATATCAGCGGCCGGCCCATCCCCGTATCACGGGTGGGTGCTGACGGACCTCGAGGTATCGCGGATGTTACGTGCGGTCAAACAGCGCCAGTGGTGTAAGGCGAACATCGCTGCCCGGAAAGCAGAAGATGCGGGTTCGAGTCCCGCCTGGCGCAAGAGTTTTGATCGCAACAAAACATCCTGTAACAACATATAGCCTCTCTACTAGCCACTCCAGGTTTAAGCAAATGTGTTAGAACATTGTTACTAGTAAGATTTTCAAATAATCTAAAAATTCAATTATCGAATAATATTTGAACATGTCCTTCTTTCGATGCAGAATTCGAACGAGTATTCGACTTTTCAAAAATCTTGATGTTCGAATTCCAAAGAATATTGGCAAATCTATATTCGAGTACATACGTTCGAGCACAGCTATACTGTCTTCGTCACCAGTAACAGTGTCGTTGATGAATTCTTTTCTTTGCGAACAAAAAAGTAGTGGAGCTGCTCCACTTATTCGACATGCCCGCTGAAAGCAGTCCTAAAGGAATACCCTTTGAGGAGTACATATGTAGTTCGCAAAATTCTGTTGCTTACTCGGTATTGTATCCGTGAGCATCGACGAAGCCCTGCCTTTTACATATGTAGGATATCTTGGAGATAGTTTCAGTAATTTTATATGCATTCACTGTGCTCAGCTAGTTTACAAGCCAGTTTTCTCTCATTCTCAGGCATGTCTGCAAGCAGATCTTCTAACACTGCCAAATATGTTATTTATTTATTTGTTTTTATCTGCTAACTAAATGAGTTTGAAAACACTGCCAAATATGTTATTTATTTATTTGTTTTTATCTGCTACATCGCTAATAACGCGCCAAAACTAGACTTGAACTATAGGCCCGCATGCACACTCGGCAGCGACGGCACTGGCAGCCGATGATTAAGCACAGGAGCATCGATTTGGCGGGAATCGATGTCCATATGCTTAACGGGAACAACCAGAATCCAGAATAGCACACAACTACAACAGAAAATAAAAAGTAGAAAAACAGGATTGGGGAGTAAACCGCCGAAGAATTAGGAACCAACAGGAAATGAGAGTCATCCACAACCGACTGGCCAAAGAGCAGGTTTTCGTTAATAGCAGAGACCCCACTCTCCCACCGAATTCCATATCGCTAGAGGTGGGTAAGTTCCAAGGATCAAATCATCCAAGAATGTGACGAAGAAAATCAAAAATTACCAGCATTAAGGGGCCGTTTGAAAATAAAACAAAAAAATTAGATAGATATAATTAGACTAAAACTAACATGTATGATATCCGATGATTAAAGCGAGACCCATAAATGTCCACGACCGATCACCCTGTTTCATGTGTTCAAATCCATAGCTCCCTGGGCGCGCCTCACCAGGCAGGCGGGTCCCATCTTTCAGGAACCTCGTTACGTCGGCGACGTTGTAGGAAGCGTAAGATCCGTGCGGGAAAATCATGTCAACAACAATGCTGGTTGAAAGCAAGTAGAACTACGAAAAATGAAATCGACGATTCTAATGCTGACGAAAAACTGCGTCAACAAGAAAAGGAATACTCGATATGAAATGATGGAAAGTAAGATTGAAATAGGAAAGGTTGCAGCTCATTAACCGTTATTCAGAAACTGACAACATCCCGATTGAGAGGAACAAGTGAGGGAGTAAAAGATATCTCCTGAACACAAACCCACTAACACAAGCGACAAACTCTTATGAGATGAGCAGTATGAAGTTCCAGTGCACTCATTAGCTACTGAGCATAAATTTCAAAACCGATGATCCAGCGTCTGGTGAACGTGTGACTGAAAATACGGGGTTGATACTGATGCCCTTCGATCGGACAGAGTGCACGAACAAGTACTCATAATGGGTGTTGCGCCCGGGCTGGCCGTCACCGGCATCGGTAACAGTGGTCCAGACTGGAGGCCACGTGTGTGACAGTATCGGTGGGGGCTCACAACAAGCTTATGCTCTTCCTTTCAAACCACGCGGTACCAACTACGTAGGGCCTTGGTGCCCCAGCCGGACCAGATAGACGAGACTGCGATGACTCTTAGCTCCCTGACCGGTCTACGACTTTGCGCCTTCTTCCCCGCACGTCTCTGCGCCTTCCCTTTTTCTCCATAGTTGCTGTATTATCAGCACACACTCTTTCTGCTTTATTTTTTATTGCAAGGACTATCTGACCGAAGCGAAAGTGTTGCTGCTAAAATTTCCTTCAGCATTTTTCGTCTGCATGCTTAACCAAATTTGCCGATACATCAACTGAAAGTTACTACAAGAACCATAAGACACCACGGTTGGTTGACAAGTCTGTAGCCAAGTTCCGCATAAGCCGAACCGTGAAATGATTCCAGCGTCCATCGACGATGTTGTTCTTCATAAAAACAGAGTATAGTTCCTAGCGGAGAGGGCGCGCGACCGTATGCTCTTTGCGTCGGGACCCAATTGCCGCGTGCGCCAATGTGCTTGAAAGGTCGTGGCGAGAGTCACGACAGGAGAGATGCAAGGCTTGAATGAAGAAGGCGGGAAATTCACCTGGTTTCAGGTTCGCTCGATACTAAAAGGAAAAAAATGTAACGAAAAAAAAGTTGAGATATGAATGCAAATGGAATGGGAACTACTGATCAAACAATAATTATGGGTGGAATTGATTTTGTGCAACGAACGATATGATGCATCGATGTTCTTACACAACCACGTAAATTGTTCTTCATCTTGCTCACCCTAAACTGTTATCCGTGGCAAAGGATTGGTTGGTCCTTCGTCACCACTGCCTCCTCCATCGAAATATTTCTCTTCTTCATCACCGTTTGTTCCAGTTCTAGATGGGGTTTGGTTCTATGGTGTTTTGGCGCCATCTTTCTCGATCCATTGCTTGATTAGAGGGACGGCAGTTGCATTCAAGTTCATGTCATTGTAGCAGACCAAGACAGCTTCAACCGCCCTCTACACCATTTCTCAGACATCTCGGAGCTGAAGCCTGTCTTGGAGATGCTGTCATCTTTTCCACGAAGAAATGGCCGTAGTACTGCAAGCGTGCTTCATGCATCTTATTAACAATTGACTCAACTCCAAAATTCTGCCGATTGGCTTCATTCACATGCCGCTAGCAGCCAGCGATCTTTTTTGCGTTCATAAGGGTAAGGCGACCCACGTTTCCTTAATCACAGACCAGCACTGAGCACCAAGCATTGCTTCCGGGCGGGCGTTCTACGGACATCGCTGAAGGAAATGTGCAGCGGTTCTGTTCCTTGCACTCTAGGACGACTCTACCGCCAGACATCCCTAGAAGCCTACCTCTTATAAAGCTGTTTGCCTTTCTTGCTTATAACTCTCTTTCAGAATAGCGGCGCACAGACCTTCTTAGGTAGGTAGCTACATTTCTGAAGTTAGACCAGAATTTGCTTTGTCACTAAAGCAGTCACATGATGTAGTGCTATCTCGCTCTAAACAGAAGCATCAAAGAAGTTTCATTGAGTCGACGTGCTGCAATGAAAGTGCATATTGAGACAAAGTACGGAAATGCACAAACGCTGGGCTGGGCAAGGGATGTCGATTTCGTTTTATTACGAGTGAAGATCTGTATTGTTGATTCTATTGCTTATAAAAGTCAACAGCAACCCCATTCTCTCACTGATTGTTCCCTCTCTCGGCGATTTTTAGCTCCTCTACAAGTGACCATCGTTCCTTTAGTAGTTCAAAAAAAGGTGAATAGTATGCCCTGCTCTTGTGCAAATATTCAGCCGGATACTTAAACACCATAAACACGTTTATAAAAATCAAAATAATTTTATTGAATAAAATAAACATTGGTTTCAGTGAAGCATTAGCAATCTATAGTCTGCAGAGGAAGTCCAAATATTGATTCCGTTGTGCAAATACTCGTAAAACTGTGATTTTTGTAGGTTCACAAATGGTTCTAGGTACTACTAGAAATTTCAGATAGACTCCATTCTTTTTCCTGAAGATCATCTCACATCTCTCACAGAAATGACCAAACGCCTCAAAATAACTGCGTGTATTTGTGCAGACGTTTCGTACTTCATTTTCAGTCTGTGCTCAGCTCGCAATTGACCATCTTTACATCTTCAGATTGCTAAGAGAATTTCGAAACCTCCTTACAATCAACGTGAGCAAGTCTGAGGAGTTTCGCTGTTCTTCTTCTTCAGCGTTTGTCCCGCTTCGACGCTGGCTCCTCTCTTCTGGTGTGGTTACGCCACCTAGCGCGATCAAATGCCTAATCGCGGTGGATAGCAGCTTCGTTTAAGTCCATGTGCAGCGTGTCAAGCCAGCGCTGCCTAGGCTGTCCTTTGGGCCCCTTCCTAGGCGCATCTGTATCGAGGCCAATCTACCGAACGGGTCGCCATCCACACGAAGAGCGCTGCTATACTACCGAAGGCGAGCTTCACATGACTTATAAGCAATTGGAGCGACTCCGAATCTTGGACGTATTGCACCGTTGCGAATATGGTAGAGACGCACAAAATCAGCCGTCCATCGCAGCATTTTCTTTTACGTTACGCTATGGCGGATCTCAACCTCCTCGGTTACAGGCCAGCATCGAGCACTATGCTACTAGTTGGATGATTTACTGTTAGCATTATGTAAATAAAGAACAAATAAGAGTTGCTATACAACTGTTGGCCGTACAAGAGTTGATTCTGTGGCGGCCAAAAATAGCAGATAGCGCATAATTATGTAGTTTTAAGCCGACATCTATATAGTTTCTACATAATTTCTGTGATATGATTTAATTTTCATTTCTGTAATTTATTAATTTATTACCCTTATAATGCTATTCTGGATCGTACCAGGGATGAGCGGATAACAAAATTTTGAAGTCCGGATAACGGATAACGGATAATTTTGCCCAAGAATCGCTGGATAACGGAAAAACGGATAAGGAACAAACAACAAAAATAATGCTGGGCTTAAACTGCTCTAGTTTCAACAGCAAACATGAAGCGCAACTGCTGTTAGATAATAAATCTTTCTAGCGACTTTAATGGGGTTTTTTGAAACATAGTGCAGTCATTTTAACAAAGCCCTATGGGATTCTCACAAAACTTCATTAGAAAGAAACGCTTCTTCATTGCCATTCAAACTGATGCTCAGTTCGATTTGCGAACCACAATTCCTTCGCTAGGCTCTGCGAACAAGGCCACCAAGCTGTGAAACCGAAACTGCTTTGCAAGGTCTACTCTGCTGATGTTTCGCCATGATCACCTTAATCAAAGTCTGGAAAAGATAAGGAGAGATTGAGAATTTGTTCACCCAAACACATTTCCATAGTACAATTTACAATTTTCATGTTTTTGCCGTTAAAACGAATGGGAAGAACGAGACAAAGGATGCTTAAAACAGCCCAGCTAGCAGTACAGAAACATTCATAAGTCGCCCTTGGAGGGAGAGAATGTGAGACTCATTCACCTCTTATTCGTTCACATTTCGTTCATTGAACAGGAATTTGCCGGCATTTTGTAAGTTTCCATTGTTGAGTTGTTTTACTAATCAGTCGTCAGGTTTTCTTTTTGAAATAAGGCTGTGACCAAATAAAATGATCGAATGGCTCCTCCGGCGCCTCTTGACTTTTCTATGCTAGGTCGACTCAGCCAAATAAAGTCTGTATAACAATCTTGGTTTCGCAGCTTCAGTGGATCGATACTCTTGTTCGACAGTATCCCAAGATCTAAGAAGAACGTGGAATGATATGGGTGCTTTCTACAGGCTAGCCACTACAAGCCATTGTGCAGTCCTAATGCAAGGAGATATGAAAACTAGAAAAGCGGAAGTAGAATGTCCCTGAAAGTCAATCTTAAATTAAAATGAAGCTCCAAATTGCGCGGCGAGGAATCAGATCAGTACAGTTCATTTGCACCATTTTGATTTTTAATAGAGAGGATCAGTTCCTTAACATTACGGAGGTACCACCAGTACCAGCGTACAGAAAACGCTTTCAGAAAATCGCTTCTAATATAAACACACCTCAACAATTTGTAGGAGTGTAACTTTCTCCACTCATTTAGATTGAACCTGTGCCCATTTTGCTTGTATTCATTACTGCTTAGCGGTATGTGTTTAACGCGCTACAACAATCTATCAGTAAAAACTAAAATACCTTTGTCGCATGCTTCCTATACGCTGCAATCGTGGAAGAGGGCGCTTAATTCGGCACTAAGCAAATCATCTTGGGATGTGCCAGGCCCTCCACTTGTGACCGTCAGTAATATTCAAGGCAGCTCGTACGCATTCTTGGTCTGCACATGGCTTGTCACCACAAGCCATGTGCAGACCAAGAATGGCTTGTGGTGACAAGCTCATTAACAAATCAATCCATAGTAGGTTTCATAGATATATGGTATAAATAAACGACCCTGGAAAGATGAAAGTTAGACGTCTTTCCAACTACGTCACCTGTGCCTGAAGTCACCTCACCTTTCTAGATTAAAATGCCCTCTATTGTTGCTCGCGATCCCTCCTATGAATGTGAAGCTCCTACACAGCTATCCAATGCCACGTCCAAACCTGGGTATCAGCTAATTTGTTGTTCGTTATCCGGCCCAAAATTGCCGGATAACGAACAACAAAACGGATGGGTCAAAACCCCCCGGAAGCAGGACAACGGATAACGGATAACGGTTAATCCGCTCATCCCTGGATCGTGCCCATCTTGATGTAGTCCCAATGGTGCTACTCACCGAATATATTTAGAGACATTCAAATAGATACATAAAAAATGCGTAGTAAGTAGTGTATATCCTATGTAGAATATGTCGAGAATATAGATACAGTATGTAGTATGCATTATAGTATAGATTAGAGATAATATGCGAACGGACCAAATAGACGATTGGATTGCTGTAAAATACTTTGTTAAAAGTGAGCAAAAAAATGAAATCGAAAACACTCAATCGATGAAAAACAATATTCCACGTCGTCGTGCTTCATATACCAGGAAAATCAGGAACTCCTCATTCCGAACTTCTTTGATCGGTACAGATGGTGTTCACAGATCTGGAGTGTTACGACTTGATAGATCTATTTCCTTAAGCCTCTTCTTAAGTGTCGGAACGTTAGGTGCTTCTATAACATTACGTGGAATTAATTGAACACATCTCGCTGCTCGAAAGAACAGTGAGATTAACAGCCCATTTCCGTGTTTACTACGAATTTTTCACAATGCACTTATAACGAATTATACGGCCTCGACTGAGTCTGCAAGTCCTACATTTACTAGCTTTCAGTTTAAACTCTCCCTTCAATATTTTAAAACCAAATGTTAGGTCGTTAACAACTCTTCGATATAGAAGACTACGAAGGTTGAAAAAACATAGCCACTCCTTGTAGGCGGGCATGCTCCGTGGGTAATCTGCACTTGGAAAACATTTAAGCATTAAGATTTGGGATTGTGAAAGCTCTGTGTTTTTTTTTCTAGTTTCATTTGTCTGCTTTTAGTATGGGACTCCATATTTACGAAACATATTCTATAATTGGGATCACATAAGTTTTATAAAGCTTCAGCAGTACTGCAAAATCATTGCAGTAGGTATTTCCTAAGATAGAAAACGACTGAGAAGGCCTTCCGCACGGCGATGCTGATGTGACTATCAAAACTTACGATTAGTCCTGTATCGAGATGAACGCCGAGGTCGCGTAGATTGCTGTCTATACCTAAAACATTATTGCTGCTAGCTGTCATAACAATGTTTTCCCACATCTAGTGGGACCGATAAGCACTCACACATATACATATTGGGATGAGCTGCTATCAGCTGGAACCGGTTAAGCTTGATAAAATGGTCTGGTCTTGACGGTCTTTACAAAACGATTCAAATCAGTTTCTTTAAGCCTCAAACGGCTGGTATCGAGGTTGGGAGCTGTAAGAACGATGTTTTTTTGTGATCCCAACTTCTGCCGCCAGGCGGGACTCGATCAAATGGCGCCGGTGACGTAAAGGCGTAGAGCATTCCCGCCCCGTCAGAGGGAAGTGCGTGTTCGAGTCCCGCCTAGCGCTAGAAATTTTGATCGCAACAATACATCGTTACGACAGCATTCAACCCCGATTACCAGCCACTCGAAGCTTAATGAAACTGATTTGAATCATTATTGTTATTTTTATAATCCATGATGGATAAGTTCCCTATATGGAAGGTAGACCCTTTTTTAAAAGACTGATTAGAATTTCCTATGCTGAAGCCCACTCCATCATCTTTTATACAGATTTCATTGAAGCGTTATAAACTTCTAACTGGTTTATATTACTATAAGTTCCATATATTTTCACGGCATCTGTAAACAACTGTACCTTTACTAAGTGGTGAGTTATCAGCCCTGCTGAGTGAGCGTATAGTGTTTGCCGATGCCATTAAAATATATGGAACTTATAGTAATTTAAACCAGCTAGAAGTTTATAATGCTTTAACGAAATTTATATCAAAATGATGGAGTGAGCTTCAGCATGGGAAATTCCAATCGATCTTTCGAGAAGGTCTACCTTTCATATTAAGAACTTACCCATGATGGAATATAAAATCAACAACAAGGTTTGGGTATAGACAGTATTTCGTGCGATTTTGGCGTTCACCTCGATACACGGCTACGTTTTAATAATCACATCAACATCTCCGTGCGGAAGGCCTTTTCAGTCATATTTTCTATGACAAATGTTCCGACACGCCTTACGGCGTGTCTCGTACTTGTGCGCTTCCCGCGACTTTGCAGCATCACTGATGGAAAGCAGTTTTTGTTAAACCTAAATTTCGCTATCATCTAGGACCTGCTGCGTGCTTTATTGGCATCAACCTGGTTACCACTTCAATGCGCTTATCATAGACATTCTCAATGCTATTGGTTTGTGCTGCGCAGTACTTCTGCCCTCAGGTTGCTGATCCGCAACCGTTATCATGCCCAACAGCTTGTGTTTCCAAATATAATTAACACGCCTTCCGAATCCGGGCGCCAGGTTCTCCCTCACTTCTTATTTTCTTCTTACTGGATCTAATTGTTGGCCCGCCTTTACTGGTCTTCCCCCTATTCCTCCCCCTCCTTCCTGGTTCCAACTGCTGGTCCACTTTTGTTTTCACTACTGACCCCATTACTGGTCTGTTTTTGCTGGGTTCCCTGTCCTGGTCCCTTTTCTAGCTTGCTCCTTTCCTTCCTAGTAGCTCTCCTGGTCCACCCTTAAAGTCCCCCTTACTTTCCTTTCCCCTCACCCCCTTAGTGGTCCTCCCCTGCTCATGGCCGATGTCGGTGAGGCGTATTCGTATTCGAATCAGGACGCCCAGAAACACGTGCAACTACCGCTGTGTCAAGCAGGGAGAGGCTGCGCCTCCTCTGCTGCAGCTTCATCCCATGTTGAATTCCGAATACCGCCGCTCGTCGTACGACGACGGTGTAACCTCTTCTGACTCCAGACGCATGTTGCTCAACGTAGGAGACCCGACTTCTGAATCCAGACCTCAGAAACGCCCGCTTTTCTGTCCTGAGTGGGATACGCCTCATCATTTACAGCGTGGGCAAATCAATTAATACAGTGGTAGATAATACGACTTTTGAGTAGAAACAGGCACCCCCACCTAGGTATTACATCAAATTCATTTGCACAAATTCTCGTCCAATAAGTTGTACATATTGCAGCTATACCCCTTATACGCCCATTCGTAGTTTCAGCCTCCTTATATTTGGGCTCCTTAACGGATCGAAACCACTTAGGCCATTACCAAATTGCAGTGAGTAGTGTTATCATGTTTTGCTTTCCTTTTATCGGTTTGAGTTATTGATATTGCATTAGATCTGCACTGTTCAATGTTATCCAATTTTATGAGGGCTCCTAAAGCGAACAGAAAAGTGTACTCGATTACAGACGAATTCAATGTGCTCTCATGCACTTCCTCGCCTAACTCCGCTCAGGTATTTGAAAGTGCTTTTTCTTTCCGCGTAACGCAGCGCTAGTGATGCATCTTTTCGAACAACCACCAAAGAATACCGAAAGTGTCTGTACTCCAGTGTGAATGTCCTAAAATGTTAAGCAAATAGGTGCGAAACCTTTTTAGTTCTACGATATTTATGGATCAGCAAATAATAACGAAATAATATCATCTCCTATGCTCATCAAAATTTTTGCAAACGATCAGATGCTGTGCTAACTCACAAGTTTGATAAGAGTATGAAATGCCTCTCGACAAACAAAAATGTCTATGCCATGATCGGAGTCCGTATTTCCGCAGAAAAGTTTTTTATTTGTTTAATTTATTGAGCTCGATAAAATCTATTTTAGATGTGCACGTTCACTAGCTATCGACGTTGTTTGGCGATTATTTTCGGTTTGATGGCGCTCACCGCCATTTTCGTATTTTTATACATGGAGGAGGTAAGAAGAAATGTTGTTGTGAATGATAGGGGCTACGTTCATATGGCTTCTATTTATCTTATTGTTAGTTCAGCGGAATAGTGGTCTAAAAAGGACCAAGGTGTGAGCAATTTATAAGGCTCTAATACTCTTCTTGGAGAAAACTATGCAATATCTTTTTTTGTGGTAACTGAGTTGATTGCGAAATTTTTAATCGTTTTCAGCGAAAACGTCAGCATTACACTAAATTTAAAACTGAAGTTAAGAAACAGCGGGTTCGTGCTTAATTATGAAAATTTTTCGAGCTTGTTTCACAGCTTCCCTTCACCCTCCCTTACTGCCATTTTTGCAGCCTTTAATAACTAAGAAGAAATGCACAAAGCCCGCGAGGATACTAGTGAAAAGAAAATCTCAGTATTTTCTATCAAAGAAACGAAATTCATTGTGTGTCAACTTCATCTACATATTGATTGTAATACAATAGAGCTGCGATGGTCTATAATAGATATACAAGGATGATCTATATTTTTTGAAAGCAGCTTAGTTAGCCACAGAGTGAAAGCTACATCGTGATCGACGAAGGCTACAATGATATTAGGTTGATCGAGAAGTCTTGCAACACTAGAACAACAATATTCAAATTTGTCACTGTTTGCTAAAACAAAAACTCCGTCCAAGATATATCCCCCATCCAAGTCTAAGGTCCTGCCCCATCTTTCAGGCAGGCAGCCTTTCAATTCCTTTCCACCAGAATTCCGAGGGCCGTGTGGAAAAGAATTCAGAGACCTCCACTTCCAGTTGACGTCGATCATCGAACTCTCTACCTCGAAGATGCTGCTTCAGAGCTCCGAACAGGTAATAGTCAGAAGGAGCCAGATCTGGAGAGTACGCTGTGTGGGGCAGAACTTCCCAGCCTATCTCCTGGATTTTCTCGCGACTCGCTTGATGCGCGTTGTCGTGCAGCAGGTAGACATTTCCCGTTCTGGACGTTTTGACGCATGGCGTCGGCCAAGCTCTGAAGCTGGGTAAGGTAGACAGATGCTGTGACTGTGGTCTCACTGTCCAACAACTCCCAGTAAAGCATGCCTTCTGAGTCTCACCAGCAACTCATAAGAACCTTCTTTTCGTGGCGTCCACGTTTCGGTTGTCTTGGAGCCGGTTCTCCGCGTGGGAGCCATTGGCTCTTGCTAGTGTGGTCAACATAAAGAACCCACCTCTCATCACCAGTAACAATGTCCTTTAGAAAGTCCTTTATGTGCGGGCGAAGAAGCAGCGACTCAGCAACACTGATTCGGCATGCCTTGTCAGAGTCTCACAGCTCATGTGCTACCCATGACGACAACACTTTGCGGCACCCAAGGATCTCCAGCTGCCTCACGACGGTGCTTTGCGTTCATGCAAGTGTCGCTGCCAATTCGCGAGTGGTTGAATTTGGCTTCACCTTGAAGACCTCGCGCAAGCTGCCTTCTTCCACAACAGAGAGGCGTTCGGAACGAGGTCGATCTTCGAGAGAGATCTCTCCAGCCTTGCAGCGATGATACCAACGGGGCACTGTGGAATAGTGAATGACTTCCTCCTTGAATGCAGCGCAGATGTTGGAGGCTGCAGTCCTTGAGGAATGGCCTTGCAGAAACTCGTAGTAGACGATAGGTCGTAGGATACTGCTGCTTATCGTTGACATTGTTGCTGCATTCCCACTCGACGGAGCCTTACATAGTATGTTTGAGGCAGCTTCGAGAATGTACTGTGACATCACCACACGAGATCAATACTGTAAGAGCTTTAACAATTTTAATAGGCAGTAGCGTAGAGTGTTGCAAGACGTTTCGATCTACCTAATAAATACCACTCTTTGTATTTTATGTTATAATGAACGGGTGAGCACTAAAGAGGGTAAGAGGATTCTCTTCAAGCTCTACGCATCATGACAGACCGACTTGCGGCATACCCCCTAATTACAATTGTAGGTTGGTGCTCCACAATACCCGGTTTTTGTTCGATATTATAAAGTAGTCTGCTAACGAAAAATCTGCTATTGTAGTATTCTAACCTTAAATGCGTTGAGTGCTATAATATGATACTGATGATACAAAAATGCCTCTTAGGTAGAGCTTAGAAATCAGCTATGCGAAAAAGAATTATGTTAAGTCGAACTTTATTACAGCACTAATTTTTGTCTATTGCAGCTTCAACTCCTTTCTTCGCAATCTACGGTTGTGCTTGGTAACCTCACTAACCTCTTGCGTTGGCGGTATAGTTATTCTAAACAAGTATTCATCATTTATTCATTTTTCAATTTTTATTTGATGGTGTTGATAATGTTGACGATGAATGGTAATATCGTTGCGTTGTCGGGTGGCAATAGGGGCAAGTTTTACTGGGCGAATCAGATCGTATGCATCTGTGCCGTTAAGTTCTTTATTCTCATGAACTTTTCTAATGCAACGTTGTTTAATCATTTTTATTTATTTATTTATTTATTTACTTATGCGTCGAAAAAGGCTCGCTTTACAATTAGAATAAAATAACAAACACTGAAACAAACCATGCCCAAACAAAAGTGAAACAAACGAATCACAACACAACAACAGCAACATTAAAGTGGAGAAAAAGATCGGCTTTCTTTGGCTTTTCAGCTTATAAACCTACAATTCCAGTGGAATGGGAAGGTAATGTTCCAGCACGTAGGTGCTTTTGAAGAATTTTCTACACGATTTCAATCTCCTAAGTGAAAAAAGCACCAAAACAAAAAACTCACTAGATTCATCTGGAATCAAAGCTTCAACCAATGCAAGAGGTAAATTTTTAGCTAGGAGACAGCAAACCAAAGTAGGCAGAGGAATTAGCCTCTCAGCATCAGCCAGCAATGATACGCTGAGGTTATCAAGTAATAGGTTCCGGGGCCCAACTTGAAGCAAGGAGTTTCCTTCCTATGTCCTAACATATGGTATATGGATATCATATCTTTATTATGGAGGAACATGGGGATACGGTGACATAGGTGAAGAAGGGTAGCGGACTGACGAAGTCGACTTGGGCGAGCCAAGGTTGAGATTGACGAAGCCATCATTATCGCAGAGGAGGCGCGGGTGTAACAGGACAGCTGGGTGTACCGACACCAGTCTGTGACCCGACAAGGAAAATAGCAGATCTTCGGAACATGAGTACGCTGGCCCCCTCATGGTACTGGCATCTAGGACAGCTAGTCAACTGCAGAGATTGAAGGGAGTAAGCTACGTTGTAGAAGCAACAAAGAAAGCACACATGAAGGTTTCTTAGCGATTCAGTCGACCCCCACTTCCAAAAAAACTGAAGGCCACCAACTATGCCACTTAATAAGAAATAGAGAGAAAAGTGCAGGTAGAAAAAACAGCTGTATCATGAAAAAGGCTTAAATCTAGAGAAAAGGGGAGGGAAGCACTATGCTGGTGATATCTGCTTGTAGATACCCTAATTGCAAAACTATAAAAAGTGCGAAGCAAGAAGGACAAAAAGAAAAAACACTATCCTGAGAGGAAGAATGTTTGTGGTTTCTGTCAAAATTCCTAAGAGTGCTTTCATAATCTCGGTCGGCGTATATTAAACTCAGCTGTCTGCAATTCCTAAAGCCTTGGAGATATCGATTGTATCTAACTTTTAGTTGAAAATACTAGTGCTTTCTAATTGCCTAACCTCAAGTGTCTAATCCACCGAGCCCCATGATAAAAACGACTCATGGGTTAGTGGATGTGCTTGCTAGCACGCAGCTTGCTAGCACGCAGTTTCTCCCCGCAATGTACTTTGAGGCAGAACGTTAGATCAGCGACACTTCAGTGCAGTAGGGATCTCAAGCCTGGTAACTCTAGCCGGTCTTTATAACTAAGAAAAGTTCGCTCCAATCTCCTTGTTGCAATCGACTACACACAAGTCTTGTAAAGTTTGTTAGAGGTTGTATTCCATAATTGCGAACAAACTCCAAATGAGGAAGAATGTATGTTTTATAAAGGTTGATCAAAATGTCTCGATTGTCGCTGCAAACGTTATGAAAAATAATGCAAAGTGTAGCGTATGCCTTTTGAGTTATTTTTTCAATGTGGTTCGAGAAATCAATTTTTGAATCCACCACAACACCAAGATTCCTATCAGTTGCACACTCAAGAAGAGTTACATCATAAATATTATAGTCAACCGCGCGCCGTTCGCCAATATGCAACACATTGCACTTTTCCGGATTTACAATCAGACTTAGCTCAAATGCCCAAAAATAAAGCTGATCCAAGGCATTCTATTATTGAAACAACAGCACTTGCAGTGCTCCGAACCGAAGAGGGGTGAATTATGTGGTGGTATTCCAATTTCGAGCCATGGCTGGATATTTTAACGCACAGCAGCTCTTAGCTCAAGGTGTGTCACTTTTGCAAAACAAATACAGTAGGCGCGCATAAATATCGCGCGACTTCGTACGTACTCTGCGAGAGACTACCGCATGATAAAACAGTCACAAATACCTTTTCTGGCTATCTTAGCATTACATAGCTGCTTTCAGATACTCTTGAAAGAACGAGGAAATTACATCTAATTGTACCGATTATCGCGTAGAGATAAAAAAACGTTGAAACTGGATAAAAATGCGTGCAGATAAGTGTTTTGATCTTCCTATGTGTATAGCTTTGACAAACGTGTTATAAAAATATGGTACGATTTGGCCACCTATAACAAAACTATCACCGTTATTTGCATTTTAGCTACAGTAACATCATGTGCACTAGTTGATCATTACATTTACAGTTCGCCGTCGTATAATATAAGCATTGTTGAGGTCGTTGGTGGAAAAATGAAAACGTCTTTCTACGAACACGCTATGCGTAAGTCAATTTAGTGTTTAGTGCTTGATTTTCCGAGTTGATGCTATTTTCTGCTCAAAGACGGGGTCTTACTCCGGTTGAGAAGCTATAAAATTGTTTTTTCTTTAGAGAAAATTTCGTTTCGTTTATGGTCAATACTAGGAATCCGCCTCGTTGTCGCAGCGGTTTTCTGTAATTAGTCGATGCTGCAGGTCTCACTCCGAATTGCTCAGCAATGAAAAGCCTTGATTTCTTGGGAGAACAAATTACGCTCCACGTCACTGTCGTTCTCCTTCGCATATTCATCTATGATATTTTTGTTGTAAAAAAATCATTCTTGCACGTTGGGCTCCTTTGCTTGTGCTATACTAGTATCATTGTAAATACGTGTTGCGATCAGTGGCTCCACCGGTAGGGACGACTCCCTTGCCAATAAAGCTGCTATCGGTCCCATGCGCACCCGAGTGTCACCTAGATGTTGCCTTATTCAGGGGAGAGGGAAGCTCTGCCTAGTAGTCCTGGCTCTAGCGTACTACCTATGTGCCGCATTGGTGGAGCTCCATTGGTGCCGGCTGGTTCTTCCCTTTGCCTCGTGCTACCTGGCTCCTTGCCTCCTCAACGCCCGCGGAAAAGCGCATAAGCGCAGGTTCACACTAGATGCGGGCCCTTCTTCGTGGAATTGTGCACATGTTGCTGCAGGGACCGAAATCTGAAAATGGAAGAACGGAAGACCAATGTCGACAGACCTCATCGAGGAAGCGCAGGACGACCAGTGGCACGCGCGTCGGTAAAGACAGCGCGCTGATCGATGTGCTGACGACGACTTTCCCACGCTCCCAGGCCGATCGGTGGCGTCTTTCGAAATACTGCACAGGGGTCATTTAGAGAGGAGAGAAGAGCGATCGCGCTCGCGACAATATTTGCGGGCTGACAAGGAGAACTTAGTGGACAACTGGTAGGATAGAACTGGTCCAGAACGGTTTATTCTTTCCTGCTTACAGAATTTTCCAGCCCAGTATATTGCTAGAGATGTTGATAAATGAGATTGCTCAGCTCGTTTATTGTCCTGTGTCGGAGTTGTTGACTCAAAACGCTGCTACGATAGAGCACATGATGCACTCTGGTTTCAGGAAGCGTGGAGTGTTACGCAAGAGCACACAATTACAGCTTTCACATCATGAATGACACCGAATACAAAACACAGTGTCCCAATAAGGATGTAAGTTCAGTTTATGTAAATAAAATGGTGGTATTTAGGTGATAGTTGATAGTTTAAAAACAACCTGTTTGAAGGTGCACAATATCTTAGCAGGAGCACGTTGCACCTAAAAATTTATACATTTTACTTGCCCTGCCGTTGACCTCCAACGCTGTCTCACTCCCAAACCAACCGGTAACAAGGAATTTTCGTCAGATTTTCTAGCAAATCTCTCTTCGTTTGGAGTAGAACCGTATCAGCTCAGGCGGACGATTGATTAGTTAAACGGATGACGATCCAGGCGGTCAAATGCCCAGATCACCTTTGTTAAGTACAGAAGGTTTAAGCGATATCAGCGTTGCCTTCCTGTAGAATGACTTCCTTAGTGGCATGTGGTTACGTGAATGCTACACAGCTGAACGTCGCTGCATTGCCCGGTTTGGAAAAACATGGACCTTCCATAATAATAATAATAATAATAATAATAATAATAATAACAATAATAATAATAATAATAATAATTTATTACGTGGTATAAGACACACGTTAGAAAAAAAACAATGAACAAAAAAAAAACACGGCACTAAAAGAGACATCATGGCTCTCAAAACTTTAGAAGAGAAGCAGCTTCTTCTCAGCCATACGTTTGAAAGAGCTGGAAACCTGCCTGACAACACAAAAATTGTGTTTTAGAGACAAATATGTCGATCCTGCTCTGCAAGTAAAAACCCCTAACCTTTGTGTAGTTCTAGGGCTTCGAAAGGAGATCTTTTCCGAACCACCTCTAGTTCTAGAAGGTACGAGAGAGTAGAACTGAGAGGCATCGACGTCCATGATTCCTGACAGCATTTTGAAGATTGCGCAAACATCTCTAAGTTTCCTACGAGATTCTAATGTGTGCAGATTGAAATATCTGTTTCTAATGTTCCCTCGTGCCACTCTAGAGTACAGAAAACTTCCTGATCGAAGTAGAATTTTCCTAGTATAACTGTTCTGAATCTCCTCCAGGAAGGTAATGTCCTTCTTTTTATAGGGAGAGAACACGGTAGATCCACTCTCAACAATAGGTCTTACGTATGTTTTGTAGGCCTGTACCAGGACCGCATTGTTGCGAGTGCAGAGACCTTTGAAAATTTGGAACATACGTGACTGGGCCTTCCTCTGGATGACCTTGTAGTGTTCCGAAAAATCAAGCTTATCATCGTAATGGAATCCAAGATCTCTCACTGAATGAACTTTGGAGATAGGGTAATCGCCAACCAAGTACTCAGACGGTGCGTCCGACGATCCTATTCTCATAAACACCGTCTTCTCTGGCGCCAAAGGTAAATTCCATGTTGTGGACCAGTCTCGCAGTTTCTGAATGGCCAACTGCAAGATACCGTGGTCTTCAGAAGATAGTACTTCACGGTAGATCTTGATATCGTCCGCAAACTGTTTGACTACAACACCATTGTCCATTAGGAGTTCTGGTATATCGGAGGTATAGATCATGAATAGCAAAGGAGAAAGCACCCCACCCTGGGGAACGCCACTCTTAACCTGTCTGCAATCAGATAGAGCTTTCCCTACTTTTACTTGAAACGTTCTGTTGGCTAAAAATTTATGTAGCCAATTACAAATAACTGGGTGAATGCCAAGCTGAGAAATCCTTTGTAGCAGCTTACTGTGGCTAACTCTATCAAAGGCTTTTGAGAAGTCAAAGTACACCACATCGCATGACTTTTTTGTGTCTAAGCAATTAGACCAGTCATTAATGCATTCCAACATATTCGTTTCAACCGACCGTCCTGGTATGAATCCATGCTGACTTTTTGGTATCATTTTATTTTTTAGAAGATAATCGAAAATATGGCATTTTAGGACCTTCTCAAAAGTTCTGCAGAAAAATGATGTAATACTCACGGGTCTGTAATTATTAACGTCGCTAGCAGGATTCTTCTTCAGTAGTGGGGTTACAAGGAATGTTTCCATCTTGCAGGCACTTCCGCATGTATTAGGGATTGATTGAATAAATATGAAAGTGGGCCCACCACAACGTGGGCGACCTTCTTAATGAAAAAGGCTGGAATAAAATCAGGTGTTAGTGACGAGGAATCTGACCAACCAACTATGATCCTATAAAGCACCTCTTTAGTAAACCACGGAAAAGACTGCATGGGTTCAGAAGCTTCTGCCCTAAACACTGGCATTCCTTCATCGTCAGAAAGAAAAACTTCACAAAATTTGTCAGCTAAAACATTAGCCTTATCCAGTTCAGTCACGGCTACCTGACTGCCATTCACAATGCTGCCAACATAACTGCCGCTTTTGAGATTTCTACGTAGTAATTTATAAAACCCAGCCTTATTTCCGGACTGAATAATCCTTTTCTCTATTGACCCATTGTATTTTTGTAAAGCTTTGTGAAATTTTTTAGAAAACAAATTGTGCTTCTCCCAATCCCGTTCTGCCTGAGAATGTAAAGCCGCGCTGAAAAGACAGGAACGATGATCTAACATGTTTTGAAGATACGATGGTAAACATGAGTGTTTTACGCTAACACGAGCCCATGGCACAAACAAATCGATGGAAAGCTGAAGTGTTGATATGAAGAACTCATACTTCTCATTCACAGTATCAAAAGTCTCAAACATCCTTCTCCATGCAACTGCAGCCAAATAATCACAAACCTTATCATAGTCGCATCTATTAAACTGACGGCTGTACGTATAGACAGGTTCTGTTAAAGTGTAGCACATATCAAACTTCACGCTATTATGATCACTTAGTCCAACGGGAGCCTCAACCGAAATTGACTTAATAATTGATACATCTGTAGACAGAACAAGGTCCA
Organism: Heligmosomoides polygyrus polygyrus; assembly: GCA_947396885.1. Taxonomy (NCBI): domain Eukaryota; kingdom Metazoa; phylum Nematoda; class Chromadorea; order Rhabditida; family Heligmosomidae; genus Heligmosomoides; species Heligmosomoides polygyrus. The sequence goes on from OX377204.1 coordinate 4,502,821, forward strand.
AAATGTGCTCACCCCTTGTAGGTTCCAGCACATGTTGAACCAGACCGTGACTGCATACCATTTCTACGAATGGATTAGTATTCAGGAATAACGATTGAGATGAAGGAAGTATAGACCAGTCGATATCGGGGTAATTAAAGTCTCCCATAATGACTGATGCATGCTCACATGCCAACAGGTCACTAATACTCTTGACCAATTGTTCGTTTTCGGCTGATTTGCAAGACGGAGCACGATATACTACAATAAACCTTACTGAAATACCATCAAGAACCAAGTCCGCCGACAGAATCTCATAGGAATTGGGAATAGATTCGGAAAATATCTTAACGAAGCCCAAAGAACTCTTGAAAATAATGGCAACCCCTCCTCCAGCTTTTCTAGCTCTGTCACAACGTAATGTCTGATAGTCGCCACTCATATGAACCAGAAGAGACGAGGCAATGTGATGAGATTTCAACCACGTTTCAGTAAAAACATACACATCAAAATTTTTCGCCAGAGCAAGATCAACATGAGCTGCATTTTTCGTGAGAGAGCGCACATTTGAATAGAAACAGGACAACAGTTTCGAGGTAGACAGTGGTTCACGATGAGGAAGGGACCCTAGTTTAAATGAGAGGGGTAATATTGGGCTTCCGACATTCTGGCGTAGTTCCCCGAATTCAGCTCCTCCCCTCCGCATGGGGAAGGAATGACCGAACTCTTGCGAACTCCGCTATCATGACGGAGACGACGTAGCTCCTCTTGTGAATACGATTTCCTAATACTAACACCAACTTGAGGATAAATCCATAGGCGACTTGCACGATGGAGAGCGATTTTTTGAAAAACACTAGATGGAAAGACCACCTTAAGAAGCCTATTACGGTTAGATGTAGGTTTGCCCAGACGATAAACCGCCACGGGCTCACACTGAATACCTAAAAAATCTAAAACTCTTCTAACACTATTGAAATCGTACACAACACGATCTTGCAAACGACCTTTCTTCAATTCAAGGATACCACTAACAACAATGGACCTACGGCGTTCCGCTTCATTGACTGCACGGAACTCATCCACCGCATTGTTACACACAACCTGCGACTCGATAGGGACATTAAGGACTGATGAAGCTTGAGACGAATTTTGGGATGGCATCTCAAAACGAGCAAGCTTCATACGTAGCTGCTCATTTTCGCAGCGCAGAACATCAATGAGCTTGTCCTTAGCTTGCAAAATTGTAAGCATTTGACTAGCCAGCGAGTCCAACGCCTTTTTGATGCATAGTGGTACATCAACCGATTGTTTGACGTCGTCAATCGCACCCATCATCTCGGTGAAGGAGTTGACCGCGTCGTCGCTGGTACTCGTGAATGAGGTTGTTCCATTTTTTAGATCGCCATCCTTAATACTCGCGTACATCTTCATACTCAGATAGAGAAGGCACCAAGTTCAATCAACGGAACTAATACACCTTTCCTAGCGACCTAGGATGACCGATGATCAAATCGATTGTCTGCGGGTCGCTCGCAGACGGCACCTGTGCGAAGAGTCGTACTTCAAAGGCTGAGCTGCCAGACGGAAGAGTTTAGTTCGAATTACTGACGACAGACGACGAAGAAGAATATAGTGAAGCCTTGGAAGTCGTCAGAGAATAGGGGCGAGTAGAGGAATCAGTCGGCTGAGACAGCTATATCAGAGAGCAACGAAATACCAGCCGCTCACGCCGCCGCCCGGAGAGGAATGATAGTAGTAGCATAGTAGGAGAGACGGGCGGCATGTATGGCATCGATAGTGCCACAACCAGCCACGAAGCCGCACTGATTGCTATAAAGCTTGACGATTTCGCGAATTCCGCTATCGAGGATTCGCTCGAAGATCTTCATGCTGTGCGAGAGCAACCGAATCGGACGGTAATTTGAGCAGTCTTCAGGGCTGCCCTTCTTCTTCCAAATCGGGATCGTCGTACTTTCCTGCCAAACATCAGGCACCTTCTTCTCCGCCTCCACCGTAATTTTGTGGACGGGACCGTGGATAGGAGCCACAGAAGGGACGGCCGGATGAGGAAACTCTTCAGTCAAAATTCCCTCGAAGTAATCACGCCATCGCATCAGCGCCTTTTTGCGGTCTGTCAGGAGCCGCTCTCAGCATTGATGCCAAAGAACTTTTCAATATCCTTGGTCTGCTGATGGCGAAACTTTGCAAGTCGGTACAGTTACCGTTCACCATCGCGCGATACGAGCTTCTCGTTGACATCTCCATAATGAGCAGCTTTTGCAACAGCCACGGCCTTCTTGCAGCCTTCTTCGCCTTCTGATACTTCTGCCAGTTGTCGGCTGTCTTTCCGCCGAGAAACACGTGATAAAGCGCCTTCTTCTCTCGCACTTTTGCTTTCACGTCGTCTGTCCACAGCCATGCCTGCATGTCGACCTTTCGTCGTCCACGTTTCGCAGTGCCAAGTTCTGACCTCGCAGCTTGAAGTATCGCGTCGGTCGCTTTCTTCCAAGTTTCGTCGACAGTCGTGACTGTCGGTAACCGTACGCGAGAAGTCACAGCTACTTCCTTCTCTATCATTCGCCACCACTTGATTCTTGCAGCACCGCATCGCTCAACCTGCTGTAGCCTCGGAGGAGCGATCTTCAAAGTACAGATCAGCGGACGATGCTATGGGTCGACCGTTTCATACGGCATGATCTTCGCGTCTGTGACGAGATTTCGGTCACGATCTCTCACAAGGACGAAGTCTATCTGCGTCTTGGTGTTCCCACTATAGAACGAGATAAGGTGGGAGTTGCGTTTGCGAAACACGGTGTTCATTATGGTGAGGTTATGCGAATCCGCATATTCAAGGATACGCTCACCATCTGTGTTACGCAACTCATAGCCGAATCCACCATGACAGTTGCACCCGTCTTTCGTAGCGCCTACGTGTCCATTGAGGTCACCAGCGACGATGATGACGTCCTTCGACGGTACCTCTGCTCTATTCTCATCAAGCAGGCTCCAAAACTCATCATTGGCTTGACCGGAACAGCCAGTCTGCGGAGCATACGCAGAGAAGAAGTGGGAGAGTCGCTCCTTAGCGGCAACAACGATCTTCATCAATCGATCGTCAGAGCGCTCCACGCTTACAATCGAGTCTCGGAAACGCTCGGAGACGACTATACCAACACCACTTGTGGTCCTGGGACTTTCACATAGAACGGCCTTGAAGCCACGTCCTATGTCCCTTGTAAGAGTCTACTAGATGGTACACTGTCGAATTGACGAGAAATCCAACTCCTCCAATATTCTTTCTGTCCATCTTTGCTCCGATAATGAGAAGCTAGTTGTGGTCGGTTCTTTTTATGGTTTCCGTTAGGGAGTTTCCGGTAGTCCGATTCCAATGACGTCCTGATAGTTTAACTCCGAGATTAGATGGCCCTCGCAGGAGGTGGATTCAATCGACGTCATAGAAGACCACCTCCGGCGCGCGGAGGGTTGGTGCGCGGATTCTGTTTTTTGAGCCATGGCGGTGATCTGGTTACTCACATGTTCCTGGCCAGGGATACATGAGAGCCGCGCATACTCGAGAAAGCGTCGCGTACTGCTGACCATTTGTGCCACTGGCCATCACTAAAGCGATGCTCACCCCTTCACCGCGATGAGGTGGCACATGAAGAAGACAAAATTATTAGACAGACTTATAAATTTTGCAGTAAAATCTAATCCTCAACAAGAAATATTTCAACAAACGTAAAAATTGACACAAGCAAAATAAATAAATGGATAACTGTTGTGATTGGGCTGGATCCCGATTTTATTCTCGACCCTTGGTTTTGCATTTCCAATCATGTGGCTATTCAAGCTACTATACTCCAAGGAGGGGCGCGTGTAGCGCAGTAGAAGGAGGCGCCGGCTGTCGCGTGCATCCGATACCAGGTCCTGGTTCGGATTTCCCGCCCAGGCTATCCAAGCCTTCCATCCGTCCGGGGTCGGTGAATTGGTACCAGACTTGTCTGGGAAGGAGAAAGCACTGACTTGTTCATCGGCTGGCCACCGCAAGTCATTGTATGGCCAAATACGCATTCAAATCGCCTCCACGACATCCCGTAAAAGTAGAATGCGTGGCGCATCCCAAAAGGGATTGAGTAACGCCGTCCTTTATCCTTTATCCTATACTCCAAGAAAAACCTTACGTATAGGACTATACTTTCGGGTGCCACCTGCCAGATACAGCCAACTGAGGTGAAATCAGATTTTCAGATATTCTTTCGACGTCACTGTGTTGTTCTTCAGTATCTAAGAAAACTTGATTTGGACCAATATGTGCTGTTCATAGATTCAGATATAGGAGTGGTGAATCCCAGAAGGTAGGGCAAATTTCATTGCATTTCATAATAAATTCTTTCATGCTTCGACTAATCATTTTTGAGGAAAATTGAAGAGTTTATTGATCCGGAAGCCGATATAGTATTTTATGATCGTTTCTTCAATTGGGAAGTGATGGCCGGCTCTTATCTCGTGAAGAATACAATATGGGTCCAAAACTTCCTAGAGGGTGAGCAAAAATTCTTATCTTCACTGGAGCAGAGGAGAGCTCTGCGTTGCCAAGAAGATTGTGCCCATTAAGAAATATTGTGCTGACTTTGCTCATTCACAGTATGATTTTCTTTCTCTTAAGCAACAAACGGCAAAGAGGTTACTTCAGAATTTGAGGAAAGATAAAGTTTGGGCACTATTGTACTTTACAGACTCCAGAGGACGAGGAGAGGTTGAAAACAAATTTTCGCCCAAACTTTGCCCGGAGGGGTTGTTTGGGGTGCCGATCACGAATCTGACATCGGTTTTTGAAATTTCGTTCGATTACGGTAGGTTAGAGGAGGTACCGGTGACTAAGGCTGTCGAGGTCATAATCACCGATTTCAATCAAAATTCGCCTAGGGAGGTTATTTGCGGCGCTGATCACGAATCTGACATTCGTTTTTCGTTTTACGCTGGAGTACGGTAGATTATGGCACATACCGGTGACTAAGGCTGTCGAGGTCATAGTCACTGATTTCGCCCAAACTTCACCTAGGAAAGTTATATGGGTGCTGATCACAAATCTGACATTCGTTTTTCGTTTTACACTAGAGTACGGTAGATTACGGTACGTACCAGTGATTAAGGGTGTCGAGGTCATAATAAATGATTTCGCCCAAACTTCGCATATGGGGTTAGCTGGGGCACCGACCACGAATCTGACGTTCGTTTTTCGTTTTACGCTGGAGTGCGATAGGTTACAATAGGTGCGGGTGACTAAGGCTGCCAAGGTCATGGTCACCGATTTCGCCCAGACTTCGGCTGTAGGGGTTATCTGTGGTGCTACGGGTGAGCACAGCATGCAGGCGGTCCCACAGCGATCGCCTGAAAATTCGCAAATCTGCGGGAAACCATTTTTGCGAGAAACTATTCGATAGGCGAAGGCCTAATCAAGAGATAGCAATCTAAGCATCATGGCCCTCAAGGCACTGTTCCACAACCGCCGCCAGAAAGAACTGCGCGACTTCAAGCTGAAGGACGTCTTTGACAAGCTAAACATGGACGAAGCCGATTTTCAGGAAAGCTTAAAAGGATAGGATTGCTCTCAATCCGTGACCATGACCTTGCCGGCCTTAGTCACCCGCACCTACCGTAACCTACCGTACCCCAGCGTAAAACGAAAAACGGTGTTGTGTCATGTTCGTGATCGGCACCCCAAATAACCACCCTAGGCGAAGTTTGGGAAAAATCGGTGATTATGACCTCGACAGCCTTAGTCACCGGTGCGTACCGTAATCTACATACTTCAGCGTAAAACGAAAATCGGTTGTCAAATTCGTGATCAGCATATGTATATGATTGAAAAAAATTATTACACATGTTGCATTGTGTTCCGTTCGCTTCGTTCGTTCACCTTTGTCATCCAGCATGTTGTTCTCCCGCAAAGCGTAAACATGCCGTTGAGTGAACGCCACATCCATTCTCGTCTTCATTCTTGGTGAGGAATAAGTATCCACAGCAAGAGGCTCCAGCGGATAGAAGCAATGAGAGGTGATCACCGCTTTCGACCTTTTCTACATATCCAATTCTTCCAATCGTGCACTCTTCCTCGAGTTCTCGAGTCCTCGAGGTTTTCGACCTTTAGAAGAACTCGATGCGAACACTTTTCAGCTCTCGCAATAGCGACGAGTTCAGTTTTATTAGAGAACTGAAGTTGGGTAGCAGGCGATTTTTCTCAGTTTCCGAAGGCGAGGATGTAGTTGAAGCATCAACTGAGGGGTGGACGCTAAAGCGAATGCTCCACCGCTTTTTTTCAAGATGTGAAACGTCTCAACGAAAGCCGATGCTCTAGCATTTTAGATGCCGTCTGATGAACTCTATGTCGGCGTTTTTATAAGACTAAACTGAAACCTATCCCTTTTTCCCAAATCCTTTTTGAATTATAAAACAGCGAAGATGCAACAGCGTTCAATTATTTCCAGTTATCCTTCAAGAGGGCGCGTGTAAAAAATGTAAATAAAACGGAAATTAATAGGAAACATAAACAACTTCAAGAAGATCAAAATCTTGACAAAGGTGATTATTCTAGAGCTGTGATTAAGACTGCGAAGAACGATGAGTGCTGTGGCCTTTAAGAAATACATTTGTTTGCCAACCGCCTCAAATATTCTACAATGATAAAGTAGTGGGCACCTGTAGCGAAGTCGGAGGAGGCGCCGACGGTCGCGTGCACCTGATACCAGGTTCCTGGTTCGGATATTCCGCCCAGGCCAACCAAGCCTTCCATCCCTCCGAGGTCGGTGAATTGGTACAGGTTGCCTGGGGAGGATAGAGCGCCGACTTGTTCACCGGCTGGCCACCGCAAGTCATTGTATGGTCAAATGGGCATCCAAATCGCCTCCACGACATCCCGTAGAAGTAGAATGCGTGCTGCATCCCAATGGGATTGAGTAACGCCGTCCTTTATCCTTCAGGATGATTTCAACTCTTCCCAATACAGGACACTGGAGCATCTACAAAAAGGCTTTGTTATTCTTGCTTCGCATTGGAATTGCCGCATTCAGTTAGAGAGTACTTGCATCTCATCCATATCAACACACTAAATCATGAAGCCGCTTCGAGCTCTTTGCCATGCTTCTGATACAGAACTTTAAAAACGAAAAGCAAAAATTGCAGTAGTTTTAAAGGAAAGTAGTGGTGAATTAATAGTAAAGATATGATTTTGAAATTTTCATCAATTACAGGGTTAACTAAAATAACGTGGACAAGATTTTTCCGTCATAGTTATAAATAACCAACAATTCGAGAAAACTACAAATAAATTACAACAATACGAACATTAAGGTACATTATATTCAAGTGGTTTCGAAGTGGCCCCCTTGAAGCGGATGCAGAGGGTAAAGCGTTACGCGAATTTTTCGGCGATAGGCCGCAGGTCATAAGGAGGCAACAGTTCCCACTCCTGGTGCAAGGATCCTTCAGGAACTCGAGACTGCGGTGACGTTTGAAGCCGACTCTAGCCTCTAAAATTTCCACTCACTGTAGTCCATCGGATTCAAATCCGGAGAATACGGCGGCCATTTCGAAGGCGTGATGAAGTAGGGGAAATTGACCTTGCATCACGCCTGCGCACTCTTCGCACTATGTGCAGGAGTAGAGTCCTACTGGAACGTCCATTGGACATCACCGAAGTGCTGCTGGGTCCAAGACAGAATTACGGACTCGAGAATGTCTCGCTGGTACACATGTTTGTCGATTTTCACTCCTTTATCCACGAAAACAAGGGGAGTCTTGCCGCTTGAGCAGATTCCGCCCCAAACCATGACCGACTGTGGGTTCTGACGGTGTTCGACGACAGCAGAGCTGCCTGGAGCCTATGCGGGCCAGATTCTATCATTTTGGCGATTGTGCGCCTGCTCCACGGTGAACAGCTTCTCTTCCGTGAACAGAATCCGTTTCTAGCCACGACCTGCGGCCCGCTCTTTGAGTTGGCGGAATCGATCGAGCCGTATTCGCTTGATCATGTCCGTTAGGAATTGGGCTTTGTGCAGCTAATAGGGCTTGGAGCCAAGTTACTTTTTGGCTATTCGCAGCACGGAACTTAAGCTGACGCCAATGTCACGGGCGATGCTTCTCATGGAGACCTTCGCATTTCGATACACCCGCTTTTTGATGATTCTTTGGATCCTGGTCGTGTTGGCAGTCCGTTTTCTTGCTCGTCCTGGACGATCACCTTCATGCCCAGGCTCCCTGAAGCGAAGAATTGACTTGGAGGCCGTCGATCGGGAGACATTTAGCAAGCGAACAATGTCGCATTGCCGTTTTCCTTGACGATGCAGCTCCAAAATTGCGGCCCGCTGGTTTGACATCTTTTAAATTTACCTCAGCGATTCGAATTCGAACTCGAACGACTATATCTGGTAGAAAGAGATGCGCCGAAAATGATGGCGTTATTGCCTTGGCTGTGGATCGATAAAACCCCAAACTTTGTCCATGTTATTTTGGTTCACCCTGTAAATGCGGTGGCAGGAAATGGGAAGAAAAGAAATATTCTACTTTCAACCAGTCTTATTATTTCGAGTAGTTCAAGGATTTGCAAAAAAACCTATATTACAAAGACTGGAATGCAAAAACTAAATGCTACTGCTATTTCATTGTAGGTAGAACTTCGTAGCTACAGCACTAGAACCACACTCTACATGCTCTCTGCTAGGGTGTGGAAACGAATGCTATTCCCTTACCAAGTACAGGCACAATCTGATGGACTGGCTTTTAGATCTGGTTTCGGCGTAAGCAAGTAGAATCGAGATTCTTTTAGGGTATGCAAATTACGAATATCGCTTGCCGAAAAGCTTTCATGGAACCGACAATGGCGCCATTCACGTAATAATGATTTTTTATGAGCTGTAAAAGAAAAAGCCATCTGTCGACTTGTTATCCTTTATCTTAGGCATATCTTGCCGAATTCGTCTTGCCGAAAGGAGACTCTGAGCTGCACGTTTGTCTTCGGATATACAATCTGTCAACAGGATTCGGAGACTTGTTCGCATATGAAGCCTGTGTACGGGAATTAATAGGAAACATGGACAACTTCAAGAAGATCAAAATCTTACCAAAGGTGATTATTCTGTGATTAAGACTGCGAAGAGCTGTGGCCTTTAAGAAAAGCATTTCTTTGCCAATCGCCTCAAATATTATCCTACTATATATAAAGGAGCAGAGTGTGTGCGTGCGTGTTTCCGACCGTCACAACTGGAGTGGGGTTGCTTGGCGGTTCAGTAGACGTGCTGAACACGTCGCCAAACGTGCATGGCGAGCCGTAGACGTGCCGAACACGTCGGCAACCGTGCCTAGGCATTTAGATGATCATCGACGGGATGGGTTTTTGGAAGCAATCGATATCGATATTATCAATTTTTTGTGGATGTCGTTCAAGCGACACGAAACTTCAGCCTGGGGGTAATCAAGGTTGCTGAACACGAATCCGAAGTTGACCAATCGATATCGATAGATATTATCGATTTTTGAGGATGGCGTTCAAGCGGCACGAAACCTTAGCCCTGTGGGTAATCAAGGTCGCCGAACACGAATCTGAGGTTCGTTTTTGAACTGTCGATCGCCATCAATCGATATTGGGCAAATAAGCGTTTTTGTGGAGTCGTCCATTTTTTCGCTTTTTTTCTAACTTGCCCTAATCGACGTAGTTAATATGTTCTTCCTGAGGAAACCATGACATAGGTGGCAGCTACAATTGATGATGAGAAGTTATTGCCACGGCGAAGCCGTCAAGAAGTCGTCGAGAGGCCGCACGGACTGCTGGTACCATGATAAAGTAGTGCTCTTTTACATAAGCGTAAAGACTGACTTTGGTAACGACTGACTCTGATGCGAGTTGAGTTTTTACAAAAGGAAATTTGTAAGGAGCGTGATAAGATATCAAAAATCAAACGTTTTTCTAAAAACTACCAGGTATAACTTGCTGTTAACCACGATGCAACTTTTATTATGCTCATATAACTAAACTAACACTTGAAAAATGCCGATACGAGGTCAAGATAAAGGCGTGCTGTATGTTGTCCTTCGGGCTTTATGTATTTTGCAACAGATTTTAATAGGATTTAAAAATTCCATTTTCACGTCGACGTGGCTACCTTTCAAATCAAATTTGGCATTTTTCGAATCAAATAGGACAATCTTCTAAGCTGGTCTAAGACTTTCAAACGAAGCGAACTCTTCCAAGTTCAAATGAGCTTCTTCCACATTAAACTAGGAACTCACCAAAAAGGTTAACATAATTTTTTATTCAAGGAAAATTGTAATGTAAAGTTCTTTGTAGTTTTAATTCATTTACCAAATAAATGAACAGATTTTATAAAACGGAAATTTTGTAAAAAAATTATTTTTTTCAGGAAAATTAACGGGTTAAAGCTTGTTTTAGAAACTTAAATGGCGGCCATTTTTTAGTGCCAAGAAAGATATTGAGCCATGCCTTCGCCCAAGACGTCGCGATTTTTATTCGATTGGCAGCAGAATTTTTGTTAGCACGTAGTTTGACACCCAGCTGTTAACGGTAGAACAAAAACATCTGTAAAGAACACACATATCTTCACTTTGATGGTCCACATCGGTGTCATTTACAGTACCGAACACGTCTTTTGAATAGACGCCGCAAAAATCGCGATTTTGCGCTTTCTGCGTCTTTTTGGTATAACTCACCTAAACGTCACCCATCTGAAAAAAATGGAACATTTGAGGTCGGGAGCATGAGCTCTATCGTATGGTTACATAGTTCATATGAAGCCGTGAAAACTTGAAATCTTGCGCTCTATCGCGGTGGTCGAGCGTTCTATCCCCTCGTCCCCCTGGCCCGCCCACCCCTAACCCCCTGGGCTTGCTCGAGAGTCCAGCGGCTGCCTTACGAGATAGTGGAGACGCAGACATTTGCCACGCCTCTGTTTAAAGGGCGGGGGTAGAACGCTACTCCGCCCTCTATTGAGAAGGGCAGTCGCGGGCCAGTTGTCGGTGCCAAGCCCTCGAAAACCGTTGCGTGCTCACAATTCCTCCAATTTTAGGCTTTTCATACTTTTTCATGGCTTTATATTAACTATGTATGCCTAACGATAGAGCTCGAGCTGCTGAGCTCAAATATGCCGTTGGTTTCTCAAATGGGTGACCCCTAGGCGAGTTATGTCAAAAAGACTCAAAAACGGTTTTTGTGGCGTCTATTCAAAAGACACGTCCGATACTGTACACTATCAATCAAATAAAAGCTGCAGAGAGCTTTCTGACTGCACGGCGCGATCTGGTCTTTTGATGCGTTACTGATGCTTGTTTCTTGCTATGCTTCAACACAAATTTAAAATTATTACTTTTTCTCTAAAAGAATGTGATAAATTTATTATACTTGTTGGGACAGGAAAACTAGAAAATTCAAAGAAAGTTATACCAAATCTTCTCTGAAAGCAAAGTTACTCTAACCATCTTATCGAGTCTGTAGATCAACTTGCCTGAAGAGATTTCAATTTGGGAGAGTTCGCGCTGCTTTCAAAAGTCTTAAAGCTTTCTAGCTTAGAAGAGTGTTCAATTCGACGTAAAAATTGTACATACAAAGTTGCCCTGCCTACGTAACCTCTCCCCTCTCATTCAGCAACACTAGCTTTAAATTGGTGTAAGGTATCACCGGCCTATATCGACGATGTCTTGTCTACTAATAAATAAAACAAATAATGAAGAATGTACGCATTATTTTGCGTAAGACTGCAAATGAAAACGAATTTCCAAAACTGAAGTTATCCCTGTAAGCCGAGCAATAAAATGTAAACAAATGTGCAAAACTATTAAAATATGTCACAACTTCTATGCTTCTCAAACAATTGCAAAACCAGATCAATCACTTTATTCCATTTTATTTCCTTAAAATCAATTTTTTTCACCAAAGATTGCACTTGTAAACACCATTTGCAGTCCCATAGAAACTTGTTAGGGAACGGCTTGGGCACGAGATAACTGGATGACGAACAGCAGATGGAATGAAGAACGCGACTTCATGATTCATAATATGAAGCTGTCTCAGCTTCGAACCTACGAAACAACTCCAGTGCCGTGAGTTTTCTTCCTTAAAAGTTTATTTTCTATTTTATTTGTTAACCAGACGTTCAGCAGCCTAGCGGCCGCCAAACGTCTGGTTGGGTGCTTCGCTCCCAAACCAGACGTTTGGCGGCCGAGAATAGAACAATATCAATATTCCTCCATTCTCCTTAAGCCTTCTTTTTCTTATTAAGTAAAAAACCGCTTTTAATATATATGTAGATTAGTGCGGCGAGATATGGTAGGGCCTTCACTGTTCCTATCGAGCCTATCCACCCTCTATCGCATGTTCGCGATTTATTCTCCGAGAAGCACGTTCCGTACGTGGCGCGAGACAGATCATGAGAGCCCCAACACGAAGTGTTTTATCTGCAGAAATTTAATTAAACAGGGTGTGTAAAAAGTATTGACGCACTAAACGTAAACGTTAGAAATAACAACACGTCATAAAATTTAGTAAGTTTCTATACAAAATGTCGACAATGATCTAGCGAACAGAATAGCATCACCCTTTATTTTATATGGGCTTCTTTGTTGCGAATGCAGGGACGAAGACGACGAGGAAAGGCGTGGACGGTGCATGTAGTCCACGTCGACTTCGTTCTATGCTTTGACCTTCGTTGACTTGATACTTTTGTGCATTCAACTTATAAAAGTGTCACATGCTCTTCAAGGACCTCCAATGCGCTAATTCTGGCGGAAGGCTCGCTCCTAGGGAGGCGCATCCGGCTAGTATCATAGTTCGGGCGATCATCATAGGCGCCTCTCGTTTTTGTGGATACAGGAGTGAAGATAAATAAGTAGAACTATCTGTATTGATGTTCTAAAGAAGCATCTTGTTCTTGGCTCAAATCCCACCTCGAGAGTAAGCCGTATGTCTTCCAGCGGGATTAGACTCCTGCGCAGAGTCGAGGATTGTTCAGGATTGGTGCGTCGCCAACTTGAAGGACTTCATTCCGGCAGAGGAATGACCTCTGTATAGACCGGATTTGAATCCGCTGAATTACTCTATATGGGGAGTTTTGGAGAGCAAGGCTTGCGCTACTTCCCACAAGAGTATGAAGTCAGTGAAGGATGATCTGGTCAAAGCATGGAACGAAATCGACGTGGACCACTTGCGGCGCACCGTCGATGTCTCTCCTCATCGTTTTCGCCTCTGTATTCGCAACAAAGAAGCCCATATGAAATACAAGTGATGCCATTCTGTTCGCTAGATCATTTATGACATTTTGTATATGGGCTTAAATCAGACAATGTGTTGTTATTTCCAATGTTTACGTTTAGTGCGTCAATAGTTTTTACGCACCCTGTAATACCGTCTCCAGGCATAAAAATATATTTTTATTCATTCACGCTCCCCCCACCCTCAAATGGTCCCTCTTAGTTGGTCCTCTCCTATTGGTCGCCCTTACTCGGAATTCCTACGCAAGTTAGACGTCTTCAGCGCGCCTTCTGAATCCCTGCGCACGTTGGACGACGTCTTAGTCACGTCTTCTGAATCTATACGCAAATTAGATGTTGAGGGAAAACACTTGTCCCATCACCATCATTGGTATTCGATTTCAAATAACGCTTCTGTGATGTAGTTCAGTATTGCCTAGCAATGGATTATTGTATCAGAGATTCTTTGAGAGTAATACGGACCCCAGAATCCGCAGATTGGAAAATAGAACAAAATCACATCAAAATCCTAGAAACCACTTAAAGACTGATGACCGTGAAACGCTACACTTCATTCAAATCAGCTTCAATTCGCTTTGATTTCCTGTGACTCGTTAACTGCGGTCAGCACCTCAAGTGCTTTCAATGTTTTCAAATCCACTTAAGACGTCTTCTTTCTCAGAGAGAACTTTTTGTGACCAAAAGAGCTCAACAATTTCAAAAAAGACATCTGCAGGTGCTTATCTTCAACTATCTGTCAACTCTTCACAAATTCTGTCTGGATGCCTTGCGCTCGATGAATGACATGAATCAAATCATCACTGCTTGTCTTCGCAAACAGTCCGATAACTAGGGAAGAAATCTTCCGGCTGTTTTAGAGAACACGTTTGTCCGAAGTTTAATAGTCAAGTGCTGATCCGTCAGCTTACGCTAAACATTTCATTTTTTTTTCCAATCTATGCCATAAAATGGAATATGTGTTAGGTTGGCAACTAAATTCGTGCTCTCTCATGCACCTTCAACAAGAAGTGTTTATTAAGAAGTAACGAACAACAATTTTTAATCAAAGCAGGATCCCTTGGAACGCGGGTATGCTTCCCATTTATAAGCTGGCTGGCCCATCCCACAGATGTAGAATAATTCTTGGAAGTGCATTTTGACCGAGTTCACATTAATAAATCGGCCTCCAACCAAAAGTGCTGCCGACAGCTTAGAAGGTGGCAGCCACTCGGTGCACAGTCTGGGCTGTAGGGTGGAAGACGTCTATCCTGGCCATATCTAACTGAAAAATAATCTCCCTCCTGAAAAGCTGTATGAACCCACTCTAAGGGAGTTCAGCCTCCGTGCAGCTATGCTGATAAGAGTAGATTCCAGCAGCAAGGCTGGAACCGCTCTTGATGATCTCCCAGAAGCTAACACCTTCTTGACACCACTGCAGCGATCGGTGGCCCGCAGGCTGAGGCGTCCTTCTTTGCCTTTGCGGCTCCGTGTCGCTCCAAGGGCCGCGGAGGGTTCCCAAATCTTACTTAACCCTACGGTACTCCACACGTATTGCCATAATCGCACGTATTGCCTAAACGTATTGATGGACCTCCAGCTGTCCGGACTGACCTCTTCCCTTGGCCCCGAGCCGCCCAGTTCCTCAGCTCCCACTCCGCTCCAGGGGAAAAACCCGAACCCATGGGGAACCCACACGATAATACATAACCTATGTACACATGGCCACTGCCCTTATATGAAGGGACTCACCCGGTTTCTCCACGCGCACACACCATGAGCCATCAGGTTTATTGACACTTCGCGACCAGCAAATATCCAGCAATCCATAGCAGAGGAGGCGATAACATCAGGCGTCCTCCGTGGCCGTCGTGATGAGATCTCCTGAGGCCGCGGGGGTGATCATGATGCTCACTAGACCCCGCTGCCCTCTCCTGGCGCTCCCACCCGTAGTGTCAGCAGTGAATCTCGCAGGGACGAGGCCCAGCGGTAGCCATCCGGAATAAAGGAAGCGGAGTGAGAGGTCGGCAGACCTCGTCGCGGGACCGAGGGACGTCGAATGCGGCCGCGCGCCCGTCGAGAGGAGGCGATCGATGGTGCTACGTCACCAACTTTCCCATGCTCCCAGGCCGATCGATGGCGCCTCATCGGCAAGCTACTGCGGGAAACGGCGCGCCCGGGCCGGCTATGGATCGAGGAACGATCGCGCTCGCGACAACCACAACCAACACGGGAAAACGCCGAGTGACTACCACCTTTTTAGTTCGGTGCAGCTCCTCTTGGTTGGAAGAGGATTTGTCAATGGGGATCAGGTCAAAATGCACCTCCATGGATTCTTCGCCTTAAAAGCACAAGAATTCTACTGCCATTAGATAGACCAACTACCTGATAAACGGGAAGCACTTCTACGTTCCAAGGGATCTTATTTTGATTAAAAATAGTCATTTGTTATTTGTCAATAAATACTTTTATTGAAGTTTCTTGAGAGTCCACGAACTTAGTTGCCAACCTAATAAAACAAAAGCATTAAAAACATAAATATAGTAAACAGAAAAGCTATAAAAATAAAATCTCTCTGAATTGGGTTCGGCCCAGGCCATCTAGGGCCTCCTGGTTCAGTTGGGCTGACGAACAGGCTGCAGAATTGTCTGGGATGGGATGGATAAAGAACTGACTTGTCCATTCACCTGCCACATGAGCTATCGCCTAGGCCGAATATGCATCCGAAATCCTTCCTTAAAATTATGTGAAAGCATAACAGAATATGTGGCGCATCGTATAAAGGGAGGAATCAGTAGCGTCTTGAGTATGCATGGTTTCATCCTACAGTTAGACAAAGTCTGCTTAATGAAGTTGGAACTAGGATTATCGCAGAAATTGCTGTGTTTCAGCGCGCTGCTAGAGCATATTGCCGCCTATAAAATACACAAGTTCCAGCCAGAAAGATTCGAAGCTGGTGGAGTTATCGCTCTCCGAACTCGCCCGCGCCTGCAATTTAGCACAACAACGGTCTGCGTTCTCCATGCACTTACTCGCCCAGATAACAGTTCTCGCTACTCACAGTGACGCCGTTCAATTCAGCACGAAAAGCTCTATGGAACGGTATCAAACTCGGCCAATTTCGGAAGCATCGATTTCTGATGACATCATCATCCGTCTGGCGCGGCCTAGAGGCAGCAGGCGCCTTCGATGAGAAACTGTCAAAAGATCGATGTTTCCAGAATTGGTCGAATTTGATACCGTTCGATAGGGCTTTTTGAGCTGAACAGAGTGGTACCCTTGCTGCGGCTCAAAAGCTCGAACATGGGCGAGTATGGGCGGAAGAAGCTTCACCGCTGCCGTCCTTCGCTCTGAAATGGCAGATGGGGCTAAGACAGTTTGGGCAGCTGGAGAGTTAGGAGTAGACCATCATGAAGTGTCTTCGGTGCTCTGCTCGTCCGCTTGTTTGCATAAGGTTAGCTCGTCCCGTCTTCCCGCAGCGGTCGACCGATATCTGAAAAAATCGTCTCACACATGTCCAACCTGCATCTTCACAGAGCTGTAACTTGGTCCAATCATAAGCTGCATTGCTGTGTTTCAGCGCGCTGCTAGAGCATATTGCCGCCTATAAAATACACAAGTTCCAGCCAGAAAGATTCGAAGCTGGCGGAGTTATCGCTCTCCGAACTCGCCCGCGCCTGCAATCGTGGGAGCGGTCACGCTCACTCGATTGATAGGTTCTATCCTGTATACATTGCACACGGCGCACTCACAAGTCTTGCCGAGACAGAGTAAACCATTTCCAGAGTAGGGCTCCTAGAAATTTCTGATAATACTCCCGAGACGCTCACTCCACAAGCTGTGCGCCCACTCGATTGATAGGTTCGTTCCTATATGCATTGTGCACGGCGCACCCCCAGAGGATTCCTGGCATGACAAAACCCTTTACGCCATGCTTGAGATGCTTCGAGAACATGCAAGTCCTGGAATATAATCTTCTCCAATAGTAAAATGTCTGCTCCCGTCAACTTTGACCACCCACTGCGAAAATGCGGTGGTTTGGCGAAGTTTTATATATGGTTGTGTAGACCTCGAGGAGACGAATCGAATGGTACCACCCGTTTCTCACAAAACCTCAAATTAGAGGAATTGTGAGCATGCAACGGTTTCCGACGCCTTGCGGCCGACAACTCGTCCGCGGCCGTCCTTCTCAATGGAGCGCAAGTTTTCAATTTTGGCCATTTTTGATCTTTCATATGAAATGTATATACTAGACGATAGAGCTCGATCTCCTGAGCTCAAATATGCCCTTGGATTTTCAAATGGATGACTTTTAGGCGAGATATATCAAAAAGACGCAAAAACCGCAAAAGTGCGGTTTTTTCGGCGTCTATTCAAAAGACGCGTCCGGTACTGTATAAAGGGAGGAATTAATAGCGTCTTGAGTCTTCATAGTTTCATCCTACAGATAGACAAAGTCTGCTCGATGAAGTTAGAGTAAGGAATTCAGATTTTCATTTAGCTTCTCATTGCAGCTTCACTTCGGACTCAGAAGGGAAGTGGTACAATCCGCTGGCAGGACCTATAGTCTTGAAGCTTTGTTCGTTTGGGTGAGCATTTTGCAGCATAGGTCTTCGCATATTATGGTCATTTTATGTTTCAAAATTGGACTTCATTTAGAAACACAACATGGAACTATGACAAAAACCTGATCGCAAGTCGACGCGAAATAGATGACCGACTCCGCCAGTTTGCTAACGAGGTCGACAAAAAACAAGCGGAGGCAATGCGGAGAGTGGAGGCGTACGCAGCACGCTTTCGTGAGCGGAATAAGACCAGCACGTCTACATAGATGTAAAGTATTCCTTATTTTGTAGGCAGCAGTTTGTTTCGTTACGCGTCACTACACTTTTAGAAGGAGAAAATAGACTGAGTTTGAACTTAAACTGCATGTTGTAAATTTGTTTATGATACCTTCACATAAAGACCTTCACATTTGTGTGTTGTTGAAGTGGCAATTTTTTTTTTAAATCCGCACATCTTTGGCCAACACCTCCGCTCTTCTTTACTCGAGATCCTTCTTTATCGCCACTGTGTATACCTTCGCAAGCTCGGACTTCTGTTGGTAGTTGCCCCTACGCTCCTCCACGCTGACTGATCAGCTTCAGTAGAGTCTTCGGAGACAGACACCTCTTGATGGTCAAATCTGATAAGAAAACGACTACTTCGGGGGTATAGAAGGCTTGGTTGGCCTGGGTGGGAAATCCGAACCAAGAATCTGGCATTCCACTTCTACTGGATGTCATGGAGGCGCTGTGATTGCGTAGTTGGTTATGCAATGACTTGCAGTGGCCAGCTGATGAACAAATCATCGCTTTACCCTTCCCAGACAAGTCTGGCACCAATTCAAGGACGCCAGAAGAGTGGAAGGCCTGTTTGCACTGGGAAAACCCGAACTAGGGACCAAGAATCGGAAGCGCATGACAGCCGGCGCCACTTCCCACTGACCTACGACGCGGCCACTATTGTCGTCGAAAGAACCGGAACCGCACATATTTTTGCTTTTTTGGCACAATTTATCTATAGCCCTCTAACGTGGAGCTGGCCTTGCATCCCTTCCAGGATGAGTGAAATCAACAGGCACCAATCCGACCAACAGCTGTGTTAATATGGATTGCGCTACAGTGGCCATAATCTATTAACCGAAGACTGCCGGCATGGATCCATATACTCGTGCTTGACCAAATACAGCTGCTGGTCGAAGCGGTTAGGACGACACTACATGAGCTAGCCGGCACGCCTCACCTTCACTATATTCTTCATCCGTACAATTGCTACAGAAGCAGAAGAGCAGCGGAGACAAAGCTTCTCTTTCGTGTTGTACTGTATCTCTTCCGCTCTCACATCTCATGTCTACGTTGGCAACTTCCGTATATTTATTTATTTATTTTATTACATAGCTAAAATCCATTTGTGCAATTAGAAACGATATAGAATACATCCATACGAATTGGCGAACGATCTAGGTAAAACTATTACAGAATAATTAGAAATTATTAGGTTGTCCGAAAATAAATGAGCGTTTGCAACTCGAATTTTCAAATTACCAAACGTTCAGAGGCCTAACGGCCGCCAAACGCATGGTAAAACAAACTTGGGATATGGTAGGGCAGAATTTTCACTGCCCATATGAAGCTCATCCACCCTCCATCACATGCAGGCGATTTATTCTCCGAAGCGCTCGTTCTCTACGTGTCGAGCAACAGGTAATGAGAGTCCCAATCCGGTACTTAATCAGCAAAATTATAACTAAAATTATTCGGTATTGGTCGACACCGCTTACTGTCCGACGGCAATAATACTCCTCCGAATCCCGTGGTCACTCTCTTTACCCCTCCCCCCTTCCCCTTCAAGCACGCACATGTGACACTGAGTACCGATTCACGTGTCACACTATGTTGCCTGACGCTCTTGACACTCGTTCTGCACTCTGACACACGTGCCACGTCTTCTGTAAGCCGTCCTCAGAAATCCGACACACACTGAACGATGTTGAGGGAAAATGCTGGTCTCCCTCCCCCCTTATTCACGCTCTCCCTCTAATGGTCACCCTTTCTTGGCCCTCTTCTATTGGTCGCCCTTACACGGAATCCCTACGCAAGTTGGACGACGTCTTCAGCATGTCTCCAGAATCCCTACGCACTTTAGACGACGTCTTCAGCACGTCTTCTGAATCCAGACGCATCTGAACGACGTCCAGGGCACGCCTCCTGAATCCCTACGCTCTGCACTCGATCCCTATTCATACACTGACGCGTTGCCCCTTGAATATCTCGTAAACGTGGACGATCAGCCGCCAAGGATATACTTCGCCAGTAATCGCCCATGGTTAAGCTCAAAGAAAGCCCGGCTGGCATACGCCGCACTGAAGGTGGCATCTTCTGGCTTGAGTCCCCGCCCCGAGACGGGCAAGCGACATTAGCCGATTATATATAGTAGGATCATAACTCACCTGTCACCTGTCGTCCCTTTGATCATCGACTTGCTCGAGCGCGTGCCAGCAGCGTCTCCATTTGTCCCTGTCGCGTGCCAGAGTGGTCCAATGGATCCTCCTCGCTCGAGGGACGCGAAGAGCGTCATATCGGTCGCTCAGGGCTTTCACGGAGAAGTCCAACCAACGCGTTGGTGATCGTCCCGGTGTTCTCTTGACATTCCGAGGAATCCAGTCGGTAACGGCTCTCGTTCAGCGGGTGTCTGCGAAGCGCATTAGGTGGCCGGCCCACCTAATTTTCGACAACTTGGCCCACGCGACAGCGTCTCTGATCTTCGAGCGTCGGCGAAGCTCGGAACTCCGGAGGCCTTCTCTCAGTTGCGTGAAATCAAAGTGATAACCATTAGAATCAGTACTTCTTCGCCAAAGAGAAAAAAAGTTTATGTATGTCGGTAGCCTAGAAATCCGGAGTTCTGGAGGAGATGAAGCATTGAGTTCATTTTCGTCATCACCTTGGTTGACAATGACACAACGATTTTGAACAAAGGACAACACATCATCTAAAATAACGACAACTAACAATAACTTAAACAAGCCTTGTTTCGCCTCTATCTTCATACAAAACATGTTTATAATTAGTTACCCCGAGATTCATCAGTGAAGAAGGTAACTAATTGATTTAGTTGCTAGTAATATTTTACTGTTATATTTTTTAATATTTTTCAAAAATTGATTGGCGAAAAAAATTTAAAAATGATTTGTACTAGCAACTAACTTTTACAATTGAAAACTATAGGTAACACTTATGTTTCAATACAATTGTACTGCATTATAGAACCGTTAGCATATTGTCACCAACTACTTAATGTTATTTATATATGTATACACATGTACACATAGATACACACATACTCATATATATATACATTTTTTTATTTAAATATTTATTCATTTATTATTTTTTATAATTTTAGTTTTTACCTTTTATTTATGATATAACTTTTGTTTTTGATGATTTTAGTTCCTTGTTGACCTTGATTTTGTAAAATTATATGTTTTTTGTTAATTTTTAATACTATATGTAATTTTTAAGAACTCCTCTTTTTGAACTTATTATTTTATTTATTTATTTATTTATTTATTTATTGAAAACGCTGCTAAAAACATAACTGGTGCGTTGAATTGGCTGATGCAGCTCAATTTGAGCACAATGTTGAAAATGGCACTTCAATTTTAGAAAATTAATTCAGGTCCAAGTTAATTAATTAATTTAGGTTTAGGATAAGTAAGCATTTCCGCTTTTCGGAGTTGCTGTTCTTTCAACTCAAACTCCACCTGGTTTATTTTTTATTCCAAAGGAAACTCTATTTTTGTCTGATCGAAGCGATAGTATTGTGGCTCCAAAATTTCTTCAGCATTTCTTGTCTGCATGCTCTTAACCAAATTTGCCGACACACCAACTGAAAGCTGAACGCTTTTGCATTCTATCCGCGAAGGCGTTGCCATGGTGTTCCGCTGATCATTTGGTGCGTCTGTCAATATGAACCTTCGTTGTTCTTTGAACGTCTCTGTCTCTTGAACCAGCAAGAACATGGCGTACTTGTCCTAATGTTCGCTATCAGACTGACAATCCGTCCTGCTGCATTCTATTCCGCGGATCAACGTTACACTACGAAGTACGGCCCTAAAAATGCTTGTGCTGTTGCATGCATACGAAATTCGTACCCCTCCGGTTATATTAAAGCTTTTCCGTGCGCTTGGAACTGCATTAAAACGAAAAACAGACGTTTTAAGACGTTTACTGAAGCCCGGGGCCAGATTCATCATTGACTTAAGTAACTTTAAAGAAGAATTATAGGCGAAAAGCTCAGATATCGCGGCTTATCGCTTTCATATCGCTCGATAAGCCGCGTTATCTGAGCTTTTCGCTTACAATTCTCCGTTAACGTTACGTAAGCCGTTAATGAATCCGCCCCTGGATCGTCTGGTATGGAGACTGCACGTGATACAGAATGCTTTGTTGCGATCAAGTCTCTTGCACCGGGCGGAACTCGAACCCGCATCTTCTGCTTCCCGCGCAACATGCTAGCCCACCGCACCACCGGCACTGCTTCACCGTACGTAACATCCCGATATATCGTCGAGGCGCTCCAGCACTCAAACGTGATATCGGGACGATGTGCCTTAAAAATATCGTGGATATAACGGGGTGTTAGACAGCGCTGGTGGTGTAAATCGTTGCATCGCTGCATTGGAAGCAGGAGGATCGGGTTCGAGTCCCGCCTCGGGCAAGAGTTTTGATCTCAAAAAACATCCTGAAACAAACAAATAAACATTTCTGCTGCATCGCAAGTGCGCCTATCGAGTTTGTAACGATGTTTACCTCATTGGAATTGTAAATACTTCGAGAAATTTAACGGCCGAAGGGTATGCAATTTTTGCACCTAATTTTGCAAAAGTTCTGTTTTTTTTTGTTTTTTTCTTGTTCTGTTTTTAATTTTTTCTTGTTCTGTTTTTAAAATTTCGGCCTCTAAGTTTGAGTTTATGGCTGTAACCATGCACCAAATGGAACGTGCTTAAGCGGAGTTCAAAGAGTTCAAAGAAGTCGTCAGAGTTCAAGGAAGCGGAGGTAACGCTTCTTTGAACTCTGACGCTATGATAAGATATGAACGCCTCTCATGTGTCCTATTAGGAAAGCTAATGATAAGGAATTATGACAACTACGACTCTCTTACCTTGTGCCATAATTGGCTGTGACATCCCGTAAAGGCTTCGACAGAAACTAGAGTGTTGGCTGAGCGTTTTTCTTCCAAAAATTTCTATTTTTTTACAATGAGTCAAGCTACTGATTTCGTACTGATACTGGTAAGCTCTAATAGTACATCTTGTGCTTTATTCTAAATTATTCTTATTCTTGTGCTTTATGCTAAAAATTGTTAAGGTATTATAAATTTAAAAATTGTATTTTTGATAAATAAATTCGCCTCCTTTTCTTTAAGCCTCAAGTGGCTGGTGATGAGGTCGTGAGCTCTTATACCGACCAAAACTTTAGCGCCGGACGAGACAGGAACCCGCATTTCTCGTTGAGCGTGCAGGAATGCTCTACGCCATTACACCATCCATGAGGTGTGGATGTTAATACGGCGCCGGTGGTGTAATGGCGTAGAGCATTTCCTTCTGGTCAGCAGGAGGTGCAGGTTCGAGCCCCACCTGGCGCTAGAATTTTCATCGCAATCAAACATCATTATGGAGAAGTAAATTGTAATCTATGAATTTATGTAAATTTATTTTTATGTTTTATGGAAGTTTTTTTGTTTTTTGGAAATGTTTTATGGAAGCGGCCAAGCGTGTTGCGTTTCCATGTCGTTTTGTCGACGTTGCAGAATTTTAATCACTTCTTGACATGCATTAATGGTGCAGCCCTATGGACTAGCCTTCAGATGACGGCCGGCAAACGATCAGCATACCGCTACTGCCTGCTGTCGGGCATTGCCCTGATGACGCTTGTCGCCACCTTCGCTCTGCTATCTATGGAACAGGTCAGATACAATGATAGGATTATTCGTCAGGCAACAGCTGTCAATCTACTTTAGAAGCCATTATTTGACCATTCTAAACAATTACCGTTAAATTTTTGAGCGGGTTCTAAAGCATGAGGACGTCGATAAGCCAAGTGACCTATGTTGAACGTTTTTTTAATGGAATCCAACAATGGTCTTCTTTAGAACTTGTATTTGGTTCTCCTAACTGAAATCCTTTTTCTATTAATTTCTAGGCAGTTAACCTGTTTTACAAAAAGTTTGAAGCCTGTTTTAGAAACGAAAATAGTCCATCCACATTGCATTGCGCAAATTAAGCACACGTTCAAATCAATTCTACGCTGTAAACTAGAAGTAGGAAGCGTGGAGTATCCTACAAAGAAGCTGACAAACGCTGCTATTTATCCCTTTAATGTTTACTGCAGTGCCACTGCTACTAAGCCTTGAAGAGGTAATGTAAGTAGAATTGAGATCAGTAGCCGGATTCACCAACAACTTACAAAGATCTAACCGATAAATTACATCCGAAATTCCTGAAAAAATACGAATTAAAGCGGTTTATCAACAGTCGATATGGTGAAATGTGGGTGCTATCAGGAGAACCGGTTGTGACTTCGTTGTCAAATCTCTGTAAGTCCTTGATGAATCCGTTGCCAGGTTTAACCACTAATGCAGGTGATAACTAAAGAGCAGCAGACAAACTTAGACGCTTCCGTGCTTTTTGCTGAGCTTCTAATAATGTAGAAACGGCTGAAATTGTTACATTTTTGCTTCTTCATTATAGAACAACATTTTAGGTTCAATACTATGCACCTCAATCCGTCACTACAATTGAGAATACCACAAACTTTCAGCGATGGCGGTAAAGTTTCCTTTTTTCCAAAGCAAGTGAAAGCCTTTGAAGGGTTTTAATGCTTATTTTATTTTCTCCATTTTAATCGACTATTTTTCGGTATCTTTTATATCTTACCGGTTCTATGGTAGTTATGTAGCTGCAAAGGGATAAGGCGCCGGCGCTCGTGTATACCCAGTGGTTCGGATTTCCTGCTCAGGGGCCAGAATCATCAGCGACTTACAGCAATTTAACAGAAAAAATACAGCCGAAACCAACAAATGATATGGTGAGCGATATAAGCGCGCCATCAGGAATTTCGACTGCAATTTCTTTGTTAAATTGCTGTAAGTCTTTGATGAATCCGGCCCCAGGACGACCAGAGCTCCATCACCCGGAGTAAGACTAAGGACGGTCAGGAGGTACACCCGCCCCTCCTGGGGGGGGGGGGGGTGCGTGCGATCTTCCTCTCATCCCCCCTTGCTCACCCACTCCCAACCACCTAGTCTTCACCAAGAGTCTGACGGCTGCCTTACGAAACATTTGACACGCAAAACAAAAGTCTCGGTCCATAGAACAGCCGTGTACCTCCTGATGCCACGCCCCCAGCGGGTATACCTCCTGTCGCGCTGCCTAAGACTAACGGTGCCAGACTCGTCTGGGAAGGATAAATCAGACACGGACTTCTTCCTGGGCTGGCCACAAGTTGCATTGCACAGCCGAAATACGTATTTCGACTGCCTCCTCGACATTTCGCAGGGCAGAGTTCCTGGCGCATCTCAATGGGGATTGATTAATGCCATTCTTTAATCTTTTCATTCCAGCCCATTGTTTTGAATTCGGTAACATCTTGGCTGATGTCAAGATGTTTTGAATTTTTCCACATCAAATTTATTCGTTGTTTCATTTTTTAATTTCAAAAGATTGAAGGACAGCGTTATTCAATTCCTTTAGGATGCGCCACGCATTCTGCTTCTACGGGATGTCGTGTAGGGGATTTTAATGCGTCATTGGCCATACAATAACTTGCGGTGGCCAGCCGATGAACAATTCAGCACTTTATACTTTCCGTATAGGTCTGGTATCAATCCACAGACCTGCAGGGCTTGGTTGGCCTGGACGGAAAATCCGTATTATGAACCTGGTATTGGATGTACGCAACAGTCGGCTCCTCCTGCAACTGCGCTACACCAGTCATAAAAGCACAACTAATTTTACAACATATCCATCTTCCTTATCCTCTCCTACTCGTAAACTGTATGGGAAACATACTCTATCTGTTTATAAGGATTGACTCATTTATAATTTTTAGGGAGAAGCCATATCACGTTACAATTGTTGAAGTCGTCGATGCCTTCACGGATATGTCGTTGTACAGGCACGCCATGAGCAAGTTATATTCAGTTATATGCACCACATTTATTGTATATTGTACTTCAACACAAGGATTTTTTTCACTTCCACTGATTATTCCACACATTTTTATAAGACGAAAATTCTCTGGCGACTCAATAAATATAATATTAGTAGCTATATGATTAGCGCTCCACTTCTTCGGGAAGCATACTTTACTTACCATGATACTTTGAACCTTTTTTCGGATGGAGGTCTTCTCAGCGGGGACCACAACTCTTCCTGACCGCCGATCTCTGGCAGCTTGCATACAGTGAGGCAGACTCCGCTCTCTGAAAGGTCTAAAGAATGAGTTTGCCTGTTGCGGATCGGTGGCCCTGCTCGCGAGGGTACATGTCCCTGTTGAGCGGAGTCCCCCATCCACCCCGTGATGCTACGAGGTAACCAGGAACGCAGGACCCAGGGGGACATACGGGGGACCCCATGAAGTGAACAGGTCACGCCCCTACCCTGGCCGACGGGGGCCCCGCGTAGTGACTTCTAACCCTTCGCGCTGAACAGCGCCTGAATTGACGCACGACCGCACCACGCACCAGCTGCGGGTACCTACAAGCGTGCTGTAATGAACCCGGACTGAATTAAGCACACACAACCCCCAAAATACTATCCAAGGACCACACGGTACCCAACTACAGCACTAACCCCTTAACTGACCCACTGGCAACAACAACAGCAAATATACAGAGCAATACCAATACCGATAGACATTGTTAGGAAACCACTCTGCTCGTCCTGTGCTGCATAACAGATACATTCACGGTTTATTCCATACATCAGCGAACAGCTATACCAGGATAATATAGGAGTCGAATACTAGGTGATATGAAGTAGTATGGAAAGACTGCTCCGGCTAGACTGACTGTATTGGCTATCCGAGGCTACGCGAGCCCCATCCGGGCTCGCCGTCCTTCCTGTAATGAAGCCTGCTGTATTGTATCGTGAGGAGCGGCGAGGCTCCGCTCAGAAGATCCCCGGGATGATGACAGAAGCGGGCTCACAATTGCGGCGCCTAGAGCCGCGCTCGCGCCGCGCAGCCGCTCGATGGGTCGACGGAAGTAAGTATGGACCCGGCGGCGGGCCGGCTAGGAGCCGGCACGCCGATCGATAGCGTGCGCGGGCAGGCCGGATCTCGGGAGCGCCTCGTCAGGGTCCCGAGCAGATACGGCAGCTCGCGGGAGTTTTGAATGTAAGGGAGCGAGCTGTCGCATTCGCGACTCTGCCAATCGCGTTGGCGGTCGTCCCAGTGGTCTCTTATGATCTATTGGAAGCCATTCTGTGACATGAAGACTCCATCTATCCTCCTTTCGTGAAAGCAGTTGTCCGCCCCAGCGATATATGGACTTCTTCATCATGGACTCATGACATGGTAGCCGCAAATCAAAAAAGTGAAGTGCAACTTCAGAGCGCAATTCTGCTCGGAAATGATTTCTCAACTAAAAATTCCATATGAAGCATAAAGAAATAGTGTTCAGAAAATCCCCTTTGTGTCTGCTGTCGTCACTTCTCAATCGCAATCTAATTCCAGTCTGTCCTTGAATGCTTAAAATTGCTACATTGCTTAATAATGCTTCAAATTCACTGTGAAAAGTTCGGCGCTCCCACAAACAAATCCGTGTCGTTTTGGGTTTTTGCATACAGAGAGCCAACCCGATCGTAAAATTGTTTACAATAAACAAAAATAAATGTCTTTTCTGCATCAGCGCTTGGAACATCATTCAGGATCTATCCTAAAGGGTGAGAGGCAGGGGAACAGCAAAACAAACGAACCCAGCACACCTATATAGGGTGGTGTATCCCGACGGAGATTGGAAAACACTGTGCACTCATAAGTCAGTTTTTTTTTTGCCGTTCTTATATAGAACTTTACTTTAAACCATTGGAAGACCAATGGAGTACATTTCCCTCCCCCCCCCCCTCCGAACAGGATAGATCCAAGATTTCATTATCAGCCCTGTAAGTAACACCAAAATCTTCCTACAAAGACTACCATGATTTAGCTGCGCTGGATATTTTTTTTCTTACAGTATGAGAATAGCCAGCTAATACCTTGAAGGTGATGTATTCTTCAATTTTCCTATGTCAAATATTAATGAATTCAGGCAGCGTCGAATGTTACGCGAAAGTGCAGGAGTACAGTTATCGAATCATTAACGACTCCGAGTATAGAAGCAACTGCCCTCATAAAGATGTAAGCGTTTTTGCCCAGTGACTTTATTTAATTAACTAATTAATTGTGTCTTCTTACTTAAAAAATTTTTGTAGATTGTAGTTGTTGTTATTCTGTGTAATTGTCTCGGGATATTTTTGCTTGCTTTTGACGCGCGTGATAATCTTGTGACCTATGGCTTAATAAATAAAATCAATAGAAGTAAATTACAAATATTACAGGAATCATTTGCACTACTTTTTAAAGAGCCAAAATAATCACACGAAGCACTGTAATATGGCGCCACTCTCGCGTCGTTCTCGAGCACCAAACGGAGGAACTTCCGGTCCTATCCAAAATATATTTTCAAATGCTGCTCCTCTGAATTCGGCCATAGACCGACCATAGACCGACAGATTCCCCTAGATTCAATCTGAAGCATACAGATCAACTAGCGTACAGAACAATTATAAGTTCACATGGTTGAAAAATTACTGTCAGGACTTTACAGAAAGCATCAAAGCTCTGCCTTGCTCTAGGCTTGCGCCACAACTCATTAGGAGACCCGAATTCTCAGTCTAAATGAGTTCACAACACGATATGGACAAGAAACGCGCGGTGTTTCGGCGACGCTGTCGCCGACGTCGCCGAAGTATAACATAGGCCTGAGGTCTCGTTTATACATCCGACGTGGAGTGACGCGATGGCATGTATAGTGGCTAAATTGATCGATCGCGCCACTCGATCAATACGACCTATGTTATACTTCGGAGACGCTCTTGTCGGCGACGTCGGCGACAGTGTTGAGCGGGTGCTTAGAAGCCCGGGTGCTTGGGATTGACCACTGACCGCAGCGTCGCCGAAGCACAACGTAGGCCTATGGCCAGCATATGTGGCGTCGTTCTGCGTCGAAGTATACACGGGGCCTAAAGAAGTCGTTCCTCATTCTTACCCAGCTGGAAGTAAGCATTCTTTCGTTTCAGCTATTTTTTCGACGTCACTGCGTTGTTGCTGAATACCTGAAGAAACTCAAACTGGACGACTACGTGTTGTTCATAGATTCCGATATTGGAGTGGTCAATCCTAGAAGGTATCGATAAATCTATTATCTCGTCTTAACAATGTGTGTGGTCCAAGTATAGTCCTGGGGCCAGGGGCGGATTCATCAACGACTTACAGCAATTCAACGGTGAAAATACCGCCAAAATTCCTGATAACATGGCTTATCATCGAGGGTATGGTGAAATGTTTTAGTGCTTCACGTTGATAAGCCGCGCTATCAGGGATTTCGGCGATATTTTCACCGTTAAATAGCTGTAAGTTGTTGATGAGTCCCTAATTAGTTATAGTTCATTCACCCTTACTTACCACTAGCTTATGGGTACTGCAATCTCAAGCTGTTCTATTTTTTAAATATTTTATGCTACAGTTGCTGCTAGTCTTTCAACGGGCTAGGCTACGTAACTTTTAGCCCTTATGGTTAAGTATTTACGACAGAAGCTGCTGAAACGATCCTTATGGTCCCCTAACAAGCAGTTTCTATTTTTTCTTCAAGCTGATGACATCTATTTCAAATAAAAAAAGCGAATAAATATAGCAAATAATAAGCAATAATCATTAGCAAATAAAGCAAAGTAACCCACAAATTCTACATCTAAACGCGTCATGAAGTTGTCGTGAAATGAACAGTTTAAACGCTAGCCGTTGTCGGAAGAAGACAATGTGATTTTCCAGGAGAATTGAAGAGTTTATCGATCCAGAGGCTGACATAGTTTTCTATGATCGTTTCTACAATTGGGAAGTCATGGCTGGTTCCTATCTTGTCAAGAACACTGTTTGGACGCAATTATTTCTAGAAGGTAAGTGGTACTGCATTTTAGATCACTTCTTTATCACTTTGTTCAGTTCAGTAATTAACGTCAACTTATACAGTTTTCATAGCATCTTTGATACTTTTGAAATCGATCTAAAAGTTTCCTAAAATACAGGTTGTGTCAAAAAATGTATACTCTGTTTGAAAGCTGATAACTTCGCTCACAGTAGAGGCACTTAAGAAGTTAGGGACCTATATGAAATCATAAGAAAATAGAAATTTTCTGACATATGAGCGGCATAGATCGCGCCATGCACTCGTCTGAAATTTTGCATTCTACACTCGATTGATTGTGTTTCGCTCGACTTCTTGTTATATTTTCTCCACAACGGTGCCGCTCCGATTGTTTTGCGCTTCTTTTAGGGATTAAAAGTTAAAAACACACTATGGTTCGCGGAAAATGCAGGGTATCCCAAAAATGCAGGAGCTGTTTGAAACGTACAAACATTGCTGCTAGTGAAGCATTTCTAGATGTTTGACGCTTCTATGAAAGCACAGAGTAACGAGATTTCTGATACGTGCAAGTAGGCAAGATTGTGCCTCTCCTGAAACTGGATCGATTAATTGTGCATGAGCTGAACGCCTGTTATAGTCTCGATACTACTTGGCCAATTTAACGAAAGATTTCTGCTTTCTTAAGATTTCATATGAGCTCTTAACTTCTTCAGTACCTTTGCGTTGAGCGAAGTTATCACTTTCCAAACAGCGTATACATTTTTTTTGAGACACTGTGTATAATGAACGTGCACTCTATATGTGAAGTATGACGGAATAAGTTTTTGTTCTTGAACATTTTTTGTTAACATTTATTTATTCAAGTTTCTGTATTTATTTATGTATTTTTGAAAGCGTCGTGCGCTTATCAAAACATGGTAAAGGCATAAGTTATTGCTTCTTGAACATTTGTAACCCACCTTTAAAAAAAGAAACATGTGTTAGGATCCTTATAAAATTTTATTTTCACAACAAATAATAGGTTAATACTCATTTGAGTTCACATAAATACAATTTTTTGGAGTTTAAAAAAAAGGTCGCGCCATGCGCTCGACCAGCACATCGCGACTTTACTGTGGATGATGGTAATTGCACTCTATATGGAGTTCCGTACTAGCAATAGCAACAGATATATCTTAACTTGTTTTAAGTAAGCATCACAAACCCAATCAATTGAATTAAAATCACGACAACTACATAGACGAGGGCCAGCGTTAATCAATCCCTTTTGGGATTCGCCAATGCTCCTACAAAATAACTAGCGGTGGCCAACCGATAAACTAGTCCTCCCCTTATCCTTTCTAGACAAGCCTAGTGCCAAATTTTGGACTCCGGAGGGATGAAAGCTTAGTTGACCTGGGCGGGAAACCGAACCAAGAACCTGAAATCGGGTATACACTATAGGCCCGCCTATTCTTACTGCGCTACCTCCCGCCATTGTTCTCTTCCTACAATATTCTCAAACATTTTTTCTCAATCTTTTTAGAACGAGCTTTATTTTTTCCTATTTTTCGGGAAAAATAAAAATTTCACAAGGTTTTAAACAATGTGCTTATATTTTCGAGTTTTGGACGGGTGAACTGTAAATTTTCTAACAACCTTCAACTTCAGAATACTCCATGTTTGACTTTCCATAATTCTCGACATTGTAAATATGTCATTGTGATTTTGAATGCGTCACCCTGTCAAGATAGCACACTTTTATTAAAACTTTTAACAAATCGTGATACCTTGGCTAGGTGACGCACTCAAGGTCACTTAGGATAAGAGTAAAGGATAAAGGACGGCGTTACTCCCTTTTTGGGATGCACCACGCATTCTACCTCTACGGGATATCGTGGAGGCGATTTGAATGCGTAATTAGTCATACAATGACTTGCGGTGGCCAGCCGATGAACAAGTCAGCGCTTTATCCTTCTCAGCCAATTTTGGTACCAATTCACCGATCCCGGAGGGATGGAAGTCTTGGTTGGCCTGGGCGGGAAATCCTAAACAGGAACCTGGTATCGGGTGCAGGCGACCGTTGGCGCCTCCTCCGACTGCGCTGCACGCGCCCCGAACTTCATTTCCTTAGAATAAACACTTGCTTTGAGCTTATTCGAGATTGACCAACTTTTTTAATTGTGAAGACGCTCTTTTCTTTGAAGGTGCTCAGTTTGGTAGCATCCAGCTTGCTTTGAAAAGTGTCCAATTTGACGTGAAAGTGGTATATACTGCACTCATCATGACGCTCAAAATACCGGGTTTGCAAGGAGTGATCGTCTCTCCGCTGAAAAATTTCTCTATACTTTTGAATCTCCATAACCAAGTCTAATCGACCAAGTTTAAGCTATTCTACATCTGATTACTTTACCAAAGTTGGCGAGCTTTGCGGAAATCAGGTGTTACTAGTG
The DNA here is from genome assembly GCA_947396885.1 of Heligmosomoides polygyrus polygyrus. Lineage (NCBI taxonomy): Eukaryota > Metazoa > Nematoda > Chromadorea > Rhabditida > Heligmosomidae > Heligmosomoides > Heligmosomoides polygyrus. The sequence goes on from OX377204.1 coordinate 4,535,214, forward strand.
CATATTGCTTTATTTTTATAAGATCCCTTCGATTTTTTAGGTTTCGCAGACTATGAGTATCGCCTGCCGAAAAGCTTTCACGGAACCGACAACGGAGCGATTCACGTAACTATTTCCAAGGCTTGGTGATGACGTAACTTTTCCTGCTGTCCAGCGCCCGGTCATATTTCAGGCTTTTCTCGCCGAGATTGTCCTATCGAAAGAGAATCCTGGATTATCGTTCTGCCTTTGGATATACAATCGATCTAAAGGATTCTCCGATCTGTTCACTTACGAGCTGTGCATTCGTAAATTGCTGGGAAACCTCGACGATTTTAAGAGAATCAAGATTTTATCGAAGGTATTTAACTGCCGTCATCTTCTTTGTCTATCCCATGCAGTTCAAATATATTCCATCTGCATAAAAATAATATCTGATTATTACTTACAGTCTAATTCAGCCTAATTACCCCGTTGTTCACCGAGCGGCAATTGTACCGTAAAGCGGGCTACAAAATGACGGAATTTCGAAATCAGAAGCAAAGCACCCACTTCCTCTTATGTACGTCGTCCTTAAGACGTACAGCCAGACGACTAGCAAGCCCGAACATTTGAGATGGCAACTTCATATCGCTACTCGAAGTTGCTAATTATTTTTTCACAAAAATCAATATCCAAATGGCTCTTAACTAATGGAAGCAAAGACTACAAGAATGGAAAGTAAAATACATTTGTTACTTAGAGCGTTATATACCTTACGTTTCATGAAGGAATTCTTTTCCAGAAATGGATTGAAAGCTTACAACCTCAATACCAGCCACTTGAGGTTTAAGGAAAATTAATTGAATATTATTATCTCAGGGAACGGCATGGGCTCGAGACAACTGGCTGACTAATAGCAAGTGGAATGCTGAGCGTGACTTCATGATCCATAACTGGAAGCTTTCGCAGCTACGAACCTACTGGCTAAGTCCACTTTCGTGAGTTTTAATGTGCGTGCATGATAAGATAACGTGAACTCCAAGGCTCGGATTCATCAACGACATACATAACTTTAACAGAGAATTCACCACGGAAAACTGAGATAAGGGGCGGCTTATCGCCCACCATATCGCCTGATGATTTATTTATTTATTTATTTATTTATTTATTTATTTATTTATTTATTTATTTATTTATTTATTTATTTATTTATTTATTTATTTTGATGCACGCAAATGTGTGCCTCACAAGAAAGGACTGAAAAACTCAGAAATCAAGTGCAGTTGAAAGAATTCTGAAATATGATTACGGCAAACGAGATAAGCCGCGCTGTCAGGAATTCAGCTGTAATTTTCTCTGTTAAATTGCTGTAAGTCGTTGATGAATCCGGTTCCAAGTACGAGCTACATCATTGATTTCAATCATGAATAAGCATCGCCAAGGAAGCGACAAAGAACGATTAAACTTTCAAAAGCTTTTAAAATGCTGCTATCATCAGAGGTAGCCGCTTCCATGAATGTTTTTGTCCAGGTCTTCATTAAAAGCGCTGAGGAGTTAACCCTGCTGCGAATTTTACAGGCAATTGTGTTGACTAGCAATTTATGTAGAATCGTTGGTGTTATATCTTTGTCAAAGGCACTGAATTGTTTTAGATATTAAGCACGTTGAGATCGGCCAAATTATTTGAAATTAACATTTAAATGAGAAAAAAGCTTTACATGCACTCTTAGAAATGATTGGCGTGCACAAAAGTAATATTACCACGTTCGGTTTAAGAAAGTCACATATGATAATACATGTTAAAGAATGCCTGGGCTGCAATGTCTTCAGATGGCCCGGTAAATACTTCTCGCAACTTCGAGGACTTGTTATGGGACAACGTTTAGCACCGGCTGTAACAGTTTGCTTTGTGAACAGAATTGAACGGCCGGTAATGAAACAGCTATCCCTAATACATTGTCGATATATTGAGTGTTGTGCTGAGTTGTAACAACAACTCAGTCCAAAATGGCTGAGACCTTCAACATTCTCAACACAGTCACGGTACATGAAGTTTATTCCATGTGAATGCTGGTGGTTACCTTTTTTAGGCACACAGATTAAGGTGACGAACGGTCAGTATAGTGTGAAGTGGTACCGCAAGCCCAGCTCCAAGAATATCATCATCCACGCAAGGTCGATCCATGGTTCAGCTGTGAAGCGAGCTGAGTCCCGCAACATGTTCAGAACAGCAATGAGAATGTGAGCGGGTGATGAAAAGCACGGAGAATATCCCATGTTAGCCTATAGAATAGCTAACCTCAATGGGTACGAAGTGCGACGAAGCTGTGTGCAGCATGGGCGCAACTTTAACACGATTAGCCACAAAGTTTGTCTCTCACTACCTTTCATTTTGGATAAAGTAACTGCTGCTGTTTGTCAATGCCTGTTGCGAGTGGGCTTGGATACCGATGTTGTACTGGTAAATATTTCGGAGGCAACATTAAAGTCTGCTTGTTCGCAATCGGTTATGTGATCGCGTATGTATGATGCAGGACTGCCTGATTTGTCCGCATGGAAGGGCAGGAGACCGGTGTCATTTACCAGCTAGAGTACATTCCGTGATCGACTGTCGTTGAATCTCGGCTTGACGTTGATACCAATAGGACTGTTCGAGTTGTGGAGCCAAGATTGTTAGCCACACTTTATTCGGCTGACGTTTCGGCGTAACCGCCTTCTTCAGAGCCTGGAAAAGTCAAGCAAGAACTATTTCAAGTCACAGGAGTTTCCGGAAATAATAGGAAAAGGAGACGAAAGGGGAGTGAGACAGCCCAACTAACCTTATGGAAGCAGCCAAGAGGCTGATGCCTCACCGTCGAATGGAGGCAGTTTGGCTGAATGGAACTACCACCTGAGGTCAACCCCTCAGCGATCCACTGGCTGTCGCCCTCCGGCATCTCGTATATCGTTGTCCAATGGGTACACTTCCGACAGCCTGCCTAAGTAACGTCGTCCGCCTGCCGCAGACCCAGAGAACAAGAGCGCACCAAAATTCCTTCCTTGGTGCCCTTCGTCACGGATGCTCTTAGTGCTCAAGTACGGGCATGTATACGCAAGGCTGACTTAGGAGGGGGGGGGGGGGTGGTAGTCTCATTCACCCAAACAGCCTACATCCGAGGGTGACGCACCAGCCTTTTGGCTGCTTCCATAAGGTTAGCATTGGTCGCAATAAAGAAATTTGTACCAATCCTAGCAGGCAAAGAAGATTAAGAGGTAGATGTAAATGAGATTTAGAGATAACGACATTTAAGGAGCTTGTTACCTGGTCTACTGACGGAGTATGTTGTTCCTCCTCATATCTGCTATACATCATCTTGGCAAAAAGCTCATTCATATTTGCAGGTGTTTATAGCCAGAGTCTGCACGTCATGGAAATAAGAGGCTTACAGTATAATTCAAAAAAAGATTGAAGCCGCTTTGGCCCTTTGTTAGTAATGTGATATCGCTTTCGTGGTACGCTTAGAATGTTATGCCTTGACGGAATGCAAATGTTCAGCATAGCTAACGACATCTGTTTTTCTTGAAGCGTATATAACGAGACATGCTGCAAAAAGCTGTAAGCAGCATTAGACTTGCTAGAGACCTGTTATTCTATCATGTACTTAAGATTCCTGGTCAAAAGCTTTCCTCCATTACAATATTCAATAACTTTCCTCTATTACGATCACCGCAGACTCCATACCGCTAGCCTGCCTTACCTTACCTGTCGGTTCCACGTGGGAGGTTGGTGTACCCGTGTTCCGAAGCTCCGACAGATTCCATTGATCAAGAAATACGGCATCACAGCCAAATGATGAGGTATTTGCAGGTTAGGATTGCAAGCTGGGTAGGTAACAATACTGAAGACAGTTCCTCCTTAAATTTCCTAGGCACACTATTATTTTTTTTTAACCTGCACCCAATGACTTAGGAACGATTTACGCTATTTATTGTTGCCTTTTCAGTATACTTACTGCTTCTTCTTATGTTTCTTGTAGAGCAAACTTTCGTTGAGTGTATGAAATAAACAAATAAATAAATAAATATTACAGATTGGTCTCGGAGTCGCGATCGGAGTGGTACAATCCTTTCTCGGGACCAATAGAGCTGCAGCGATGTACGCCCGGGTGAGTGAGCCTGTATGCACGAATCACACAATAAGACCTTATTTCATAGAACTGCAGAGTGAGATTAAATCTTTTCTAAAGACTGACGAACAAATACCGCCAAAACTTTGCCTCTAATAGAAATGCTCACTTTAAGCAACACGACATGGAGCTACGACAGAAACCTGCTGGCAACACGCCGTGAAATTGACGACCGTCTCCGGGACCTCGCTAGGGAAGTCGAGAGCGAACAATCGCAGGCGCTACACAGACTCGAAGAGTTCTCGAGACTGTATCGTGAGCAGCGGTTGTAAACCTTCCAGCAGAGACTAGTACACAGCCCTTCTTCTGAGGATTAGTATGCAATATTTATACGGGTCATTGTACATAGATGCCAAATTTGAGTTCCAAGTGACTTGCATATTTTGCTAAATACTTCCATTGCCAATGAAGCTTTACCTGTTTTCAAGGAACAGCTGTAGATGTGAACGATGCCTGACGTGACCACGGAATTGTTTCAACTCATCCTGCCATACTATGAAACATGAGCTACATATGAATTAGAAGGGTTTTCGAATAGTACCATGTAGCTGTGTATAATTTGTAACTGCCACAATTAAGGAGACAAGGGTCGGAGAAGGTTACAGTACTCATGCCCAGGCCGTCGTTACAAAGAACGGATGACATGTTGAATCATACTTCCTACAGCAAGAGTTGACCTTTCTTATTGTGTAGTTACCGTTCTTTTTCGGTTCATTCTTACAAGGTAATTTCTTGTAACAATAATTTTAGGCATCCGAAGATGAATGGACAAAAGACCCGCACTTAAGTGGTAGAAGGTTTCAAGTCCAAGTGCATTCGAGTTTGTCTCAACATTCAATTCCCTTGTAAACAGAGCTGGTTCTATGTATTTCAAACCTACTAAAAACCCACCTCTCACTGACAGTGCTGCTTCCTGTACAGAAGTTTTCGCTCTACCTGACTACGTAATGTATGCCTCAACGTTGTTTTATATTTCTCTTCTTGACGGGTTTATTGAAGTATGTCGAAGGAGCAATTCCGAACGAAATTTTACTTCAAATTGGGACAATCTGCACCCAAGACAGCTCGACAAATCAGTCAAGTGTGGGGCCTAATAGTGTTGGAGAAAGCACTGTACGCCAGTAGTTCAGTGAATTTCGGACCGGAGACCTTAACCTCGAAGATGACCCTACAACGATCGACCTAGAGCAATACTGGACGACGAGTTGAAGGAATTGGTGGAAGCTGAACCATCCCAAACAGTGAGCGGGATCGCGGAAGAGCTAGACATCAGTGAAAGTGCTGTTGCGGACGCCTTGGAATGGTGAAAAAGTCTGAAAGTGGGTGGCCCACGAGTTGAGTGAACGGAAAAAATTCTCACGAGATTGTCCGAGATTTGTTCTTCCCTAGCATTACGCAACAAAACAGACCCGTTTTGAATCGAATCATCACTTGTGATAAAAAGTGGATTCCGTATGATAACAGGAAACAATCCGGACAGTGGTTGGACGCCGATGAACCCCCTAGGAATTTTCCAAAGGCGAACCTCCACCAAAAAAGGCAATGGTCACTGTGTAGTGGTCAGCGGCTGGTGTGATCCATTACAACCTTTGGCACCAGGCCAAACGATGACGAGTCGAGCAGAGTCGTACTGGAAGACGTCGACGAAATGCACCGAAAACTGCGTCAACTTCAGCCAGCATTGGTCAACTGAAGAGGTCCGATTCTTTTCCACGATAACGCCGCCCACATGTAACACAAATCGCGGTTCGAAAATTAAACGAATTAAGGGTTGCAGTTCTGCCTCCCCGCCATATTCTCCAGACCTCTCACCAACCGATTACCACCTTTTCAAACACTTTCAGAACTTTCTTACCGGTAAAGCCTTCACCAATCAGGACCAAGCCAAAACAGCTTTTGTCGAATCTCGATCACCTAATTTTTTCGCTAATGAAATAAGTCGACGGGTGGCGCATTGACAAAAGTGTGCTGGGTCGAGCATGTTTATTCTGACTATATCCGATACGATTTTAGCAAGTTAAGGTGGTTCAAAGTGAAACATTCAAAACGCTGAAAACTTTCCGGACAACCTAGTACAGTTTATTCAAGGAAAGCTTATAAGCTTTCCTAGAATAAACTGTACTGAGTAATTAGATGCACTGAAATGTGTTGACTCTTCTCTGAGGAATTAGTGCAAGTAGTAAATTGTATAAAGATCGTCAACATTAAGGGATAAATTTCTGAAACATGACGGCAATCATTCTTTTTAGAAATGAGCCACGCATTCTATTATACTTCATCGATGTTGCAAGTCGATGGCCCCAGTGCAGCGGCTGTGGCGTGGGACATCAACCTGCCTCATGGGGCACCCGAAGCTGCCAAGGCGAAGTACCCCGGGGAGGTGTATGGTCCCATGCCCTTAAGCGTCACTTCTGAATTGAGGATTCCCTGGGACCGTCCCTTCACCTCCCACCGAATTGAGACCCCTCAGCTCTGGACTACACCCCGCATGTAACCGTGGGGGGACACTACCAGATGATAGATTCGTTGCTTTGCATTGAACACCACTGCCCACGCGGTGTCCATGTGGAGGGCCACGCGCAGGCCTCTGCCATGAGTGCTCTGCCTCTCCACACGGACCCCGCGTGGGGCTTAACAGGCAGAGCCAACAACCCAGAACATACGACAACAACACCAGCAATACCAGACAACAACGCCGTAAGAACGGGCTCGCCGCATTCCCCCGAGTTGCACTCCGAATACCAACGCATATTTATCGCACATCATCATGCCGACACAGTAGAGTAGATAGATATAGGAGCCGATGACGCAATGATGAAATCAGAGTATAGCCTGCAGAGTGGAGTGGAGAAGAGAGGGTGGAGACGCAGATGGGCCGGGCGGTTCACTGTATTGAATACTCGCGCCTCAGCCCTGGCGACCCTTCTTGGAAAGGTCGCCCTCTATCCGGTCGGCAGTCGATGCGATGAGTATGGACGACGACGTGGCCAGACCTCGCGGGCTGGCACCGGTTGAACTGAGTGGAAGCTAGCGGAAAGTGCGACGCCGAATCAGCGCCCCCCGCTCGCTGTCGGTGCAGACGAAGACTGAAGAGCCGACTCTGAGCGCCGAGCCGGTTATGCCCGCTCGAGTGCGTGCTTTCCGCCCGCGGATCGATACTGGCGGAAGCGGGGGCAGTATACCTTTGTCCTTTTCGAATTTCGAATAGTCGAATTTCGAATGGGTTCCTATTCGAAAAAAGTCCAATATTCGAATTATTCGATTATTCGAATGTTCGAGAAAGTCCAATATTCGAATTATTCGTTTATTCGAATATTCGAAAGTGGCCAATATTCGTTAAATGTTCTGTTCTGTTCTGTTTATTCGAATATTCGAAGGCTTCGAATATCGAATATTCGAATAGTCGAATACTCGAATATTCTTTATCAATCTCTTAACAAGTTAGTGGCACTCTTCTTCGAAAACCAGGTGAGTCTGACCTTATGATAAAAAACGATGTTTGAGTTTTGCGCGTCGCTCAAAGTGCGCCGAATTGTGTGTACGTTATCTGACAGGAGAAATCAATGAACTTCCCGTGGAGATTTCCAAAATGACCTACTGCTTGTTATAAGGGTGTGTCTAAGAAGCACCGTAGTGGTCTTCAAATGTCCTGCGGGCATCTGGGTAGGTCAAAAATTACAAAAAAACTGTAGCACTTCAGTGCTGGCAGATAAGGCGAAAGTGACGCCTTAAATGGCCTTGAAATACTCAGAAATTAACATGCTGATGCTATAGAGCTTTAATAATAGTTAGATGTTAGAAATCTGACAATTAGGTCAAATGAATGTCACTGCAGTCGGGGCGTGGATAGCCGGGAGAGGTCCAAGTTCGAATATAGGAGAGTTGTTTACGGATTGCTGTGCGTTTTGGTAAATGTAGAACATATTCTCATTTTAACCATATTTACGAACATGATCGAAACGTGTTGCTTCAGTCTATCTCTGGGATGTGCTGATCAGTCTTCGGGTTCCTATAGAGAACGTTTCTCTTGTAAATTTTACTAATTTTAGCATCTCTTATAAAATGCATCATTTTTGACCCACTCCGTAGTATTGTACTCCCTAGTATTCGTAGCATTTGCATATAACACCAAATACAGTACTAACAACTAAATTGATTAGTCACCTTCTTCACTGGCGAGCCTCGGGGTGACTAATTATAAACATGTTTTGTATGAAGGCAGAGGCGAAACAAGACATGTTTAGTGTTGTTGTTGCCATTGTTTTAGTTATTACTTGTTTTAGTTGTTGCTTGTTTTCCACTTGTGTTTGTTATAGTACAGAGTGATTTAGAGTTCATGTATACCCCAGGTTATTTCTAATTCTACTTCGTTGTTTAGACATTGAATTTAAAACTGTTTGAGTATTAAAATTTACATATATGATTAACTTATTCTATTGGTCTTCCTCGGCCACACTCCCGCACTGACAGGAGGGGGGGGGGCTTTGCAAACGCAGGTACTTGTATTAATCCTCATGACTTCGTAAGTAGATGATAAAATTTCGTACAAATGTTGTCCTGAGGGTTGACTGAGGTTCTGATCACGACGCTGGCAAACGCGTTCGGTGTTACCGTTGACAACCATAGGCGACGGTGAGTATGTGCGAGAAAAGGTGCAGAATAACGGCCGCGTTGTACTATTGTGACTCCAAAAGTGGAGTGGAGGTCGATTTTTTTCGCCCTAACATCGCCTGTACTGTTATTTTGGATGCTGAGCACGAATATGGTATCCAATTTCGACAATTTGGCCGCTTACGATATTTCATAGTGTGTGTTCGTGAGTAAGGATGGGGTTGTCATGACCACTGATTTCGTCCTTTCCTCGTCTTAGGAAATTATTCAGGCTGCTGCAACGAATCTGTCATTTCTTTTTCTAAATTATCCAATTTCGTGCACTACTTTCCATCTCAAAGTCGAAGACTGGAAAGCAAGTCTGATCACATATGTAGGTGAAGAAAGCGATTCTATGTACTCAAACTGATAAACTTGATCACTCATGAAAATGTGGAATAACGCGATCACGCCAAAACGTTTACTAGATTTGCGATCAGCACCTCAATTAGCCCTCTAGACGACGTTTGGACGAAACCAGCTTTCGATCTCCGGAGTTGTGGGAGTACAAGTCCCTAAACCTTCGATTAGCAGAGAGTGGTGGGGAGGCGATGGGCAGCAGGGGTGTGCGTTAAATTTTTTCGGTAAATTTTTAACGACCACTTTTTAACGAAAAATTTTCGCGTTAAAAAGGTAAGTTCGGTAAATTCGTTAAATGAAATGTCCCTTAGCTGTATTCAGTTTTAAACCACTAAGGTGCCTCTCGGACAATCCCCCACAGCGCTCAATAGGTCACTTATAAGATTCCCACGGGAAGTTCATTTACCTCCCTTGTGAGTTGACGCGAAGTAAGCGCTGCAAGCGCGGCCCTCCGCTGCGCACCTGCTTCCTTGTAAACGGCCGTCGAGCGTGCTGTGGCCATTCACGTGAATCGCAAGTGATTAGGGTTATGCCTGTACACAGATATTTTTACCTTCAGTATACTACGGGAGAATCTTCGTTTTGTATTTCTACCCCAGTTACAGCAAGGGAACGATTAGAGCCGAAGGGGCTGCGGTAGGGAGGTAAAACTTTCAGGGGCCTAGAAAGCTCCTGCTTTCTGCCAGTAAAGACGTTGAAAAAGAGAGGAAGAGCAATGGCTATGGAGTACAAGAGCCAGTCATACTCCGTTTCCTATGAAAGTGAGCCATCCCCATTTTCGCTCTAACACTGTCCAAGTCGTAGTGTCTTGTCAGATTAGATTCCAACGCGGGTCCGTTTGTCTTCAACGGAGCTAGAACACAAACTGAATGCCATTCATGAGACTCCAGTGCGCCCTTTCTGCACCAGATCGCCTTTGTGTCATTTCTCCGCCCATGATAATCATTCTTTTACCACCTGGAAGCTTCGCTAGCTTCGCTTCGCTAACATAAGGAAAGATAGCAACCTATAGAGAAAGACCTATAACAATCTAGCTCTGCCTTCCCAAGGTGTTTCTCTCTTCTCGGTGCACGAATTCTTAGGGAAGCAAAGCGTGCTTCATTGCCATTAAACCGCTGTTATTGTCCTTTGGTCTCGTAAAGGAAATGGATGGAGCAGCCATCCATTTCCTTCACAGTGGGTAATAAAAAAATAATTAAATGTCAACCACTGGGTGACGACAGTAAATAGTAGTGTTCATTTGATTATTCGAATATTCGACTATTCGAAATTCGATTATTCGAAATTCGAAATTTTGAAAATCGAATATTATTCGATCATTCGAAATTCGAAATTTTGAAAATCGAATATTATTCGATCATTCGAAATTCGAAATTTTGAAAATCGAATATTATACGATCATTCGAAATTCGAAAGTTTGAAAATCGAATATTATTCGATCATTCGAAATTCGAAATTTTTTCCCAAGGACAAAGGTATAGGGGGCAGGCCGCGCGATGCGCGCCTCATCGGAGCGCACTGCGAGCCTGGACGCCCCGCGGAGGACCGAGGGGCTGCAAAGGTCGCGAGACGCGACAATCGAAGTGTCGTGGAGCCTATTTGTCCGTATAGTGTACGCAACAGCCGAAGCCTTCACCGATTGTGCTAACAAGCCCCTATTGTTAACAACACGCATGAATAGTCACGTCCATTATCAACTAAAAATTGAAAAACGAAATTTGTCGTGGAGCTGGTGTTTTAATGCAGAGTTGCAAAATATGGAATATGTGTCCAGTTGGACTGCAAGCTCCTCAATGCTACAGATGAAGAATAAATATTTCATATTCAGCTTACTTCCATTTCACCTCCAAGCTGTAATTTATTCACTCTAAATTCGAACACCACTTTGATTTTCTCGACGTTTTACGAGGAGACCAGGCACAATGCAAATCATAATTTATACAAGTTACTGTGCGAGTTGCTCTTCGTGAGGAATTTACTGTGTAGTCGTTGTATGTTTGCCGGTACGGAATCCGTACGATCCTCCAAATACATCGTCTCAATCTGCGGCATCCTTATGGAGTCTTCCGAGCCTCGTTCACTTGACTGCTGTTGTTGGACGCCGGCCTGGAAACCTTATACTAGATGTGTGGTGCGAATCGCATAGAAACTCTCTAACCATCTACGGTTTCTTGATTGTAAGGAGAATTTAGTCATTACCGTAACTGCGGGACTACTCTGAGTTTGCCTCCTAGAATTATATAGTTTTGCCTTATTTCTTTAACAAAGCAACAGAATAGTAAGGCAAATATAGAAGCTGTTAGAAGAATGTTTCCTTGCGATCAAAACTCTCGCGCTAGGCGGGACTCGAACCCGCATCTTCTGTTTTCTGGGCAGCTATGCTACGCGTTACACCACCAGTGCTGTTTCACCGAATGGCACATCCACGGTATTCTCCTAGAAGCAATCACATATCAGCACTCAACCGTCATATCGGGATGAGCCGAACGCTGACATCAGCATAGAACCTGCTAAGCAGAAGGCCTTCACGAACGAAGCATCCTTCTAACTGCCTCTATCTTCTATATCAGCGCTCTAGGCTTAAGCAAAAATGTGAAACATAATTTCTACGAAGGCTTATCAATGCTTTAACCCAAAAATTTGCTAATACTCCTGATATAACACGCAGTTATCACAGTTATCCTGGTAAAACATAGCGGCCAAATCTATTCATCAGGCAGAGAAAGTGCACTTGAGAATTTTCCCTTAATTATAACGGTAAAGGGCAATGTTAGTCAACCCCTTTATGAAATGCGCCACGCAATCTATTTCTACTAAATGTCGTGGGTGCAAGTTAAAATTAATCGTGTTTGACCTACACAATACCCTTCGGTGACCAGCCGATAAAAACGTCGGCGCTTTATCCATTCTAGATTAGTCTGGTACCATTTCTCCGAACTCGGAGAGATGGAAGGCTTAGTTGCCCTGGACAGAAAATCCAAACCAAGAACCTGGTGTCATACCCCGGGTGAGTCCGCTGCACCGGTTATAGAACTCGTGCGGCCCTCGACACGAGGCCTCATGTGAGGCATACTCAGAGTTGTGGTCTTACCCATGCGCGCTAGCTCTTACATTACCTGCCACGTTAAGGTTAGGTCCTTTGCTGCCCTGACTGGAGCACACCTCATACCAATGCGGGTATTATTTAAGATCTTCTGCGTAGACTGCACCTGCGCTAACTTCCGACATCCCTCCCTTGAACCAGTCAACATTCTGCAGTATTTACCACTGCGCTCGGAATACCTTTTCCCACTTTCGAGTTGTATGACAGTGCGCAATAGATATCAGACTCCATAGCAACTCAATACATGCACACACAATATACAGAGGGAAACACAACATCCTACGAGTTAAGTCTGAGCCCCGCCACCTCACCTATGGGTCAGCCCCAAGCACAACCCGCAGATCCTCTCTGGCTCCTACCCTGGAGCCTGCGCTCAGGAGAGCATTGGCTCAATCGGTCTCTGCGGTTACATCTGACTGATGCCTCTGCGCCTCCTGCTGTGGTCGTTCTGGAGTCTTGAACGGCTGGTCGAGTCGATGCCCCGATGCAGTGCAGAATGCGCTAACAATGGAGCACCAGAGCGACGGGCGGACCGACCGCTCGCTGTGGCGACAACGATACAAACTGCAGGGCACGCGCGTGGAGCGGTTCATACTGCGTCGCGGCGCGTGCGCGCGACCGTATGCCCTCCGCGTCGGGACCTGGGCGCCTCCCAGCGTGGAAGTCCTTGAAGAGTCGTGATGGAGCGTGGCGAACGTCACGATATCTGAAATCAAATGCAGGCGACAGCCGGCACTTCCTTCAGCTGCGCTCCACGCGCCCACTTAATAACTCTCCGGCAAAGCTATTCATCCCCGTTTAAATTTTGAACGCTTTGAAATCAAAATAAAAGTCACTTTATAGTGGTCGTTACATTCTGCCCTATGGATACTCATTTGATATCAACTTGAAGGCAGCAGCACAGTCAGAGGAGGTGACAGCTTCCGCGCGTACACCCAATTCCAGCTTCTTGGTTCGGATTTCTCGCCCAGGCCAACCAAGCGTTTCATCGCTACGATGCTCAGTGGATTGGTATCGGACTCGTCTGGAAAGGACAAAACACTGATCTGTTCAACGGCGGCTGACACCGCATATCATTCTTTAGGCTAAATACGCATTCCAGTCGACATGCCGTAAAGGTAGAGTATGTGGCGCATCTCGGAAAAGATTGTCTAACGCTGTCCTTTACCCTTTATTCAATTCGTTGCTCATTTTTCGGTCCATTATTACTCGCGTTTGTGTACCATAAGCCTCAAGGAGCAAAAGAATCAGATAGGCAAAAAATGCAATTTTTGATTTTTCACTTGATCTAAATGGAAATGTGCAGCTGTAGTCTTTTGCAAGTGTTGGAGGTGAAAGCCAGCATTTCTATTAGACCAATAAAGTCACATAATGGCTGTTACAGCACCTCTAAAAAATCAGAGTACTTTTACTGTGGAGTTACCACAATTCGTTTTACAAAACTAGAACGAGCTCTTAGATGGATGTCTGATTGCGATATGTTCCTAGTAGCACATAATTGCTACTAGGAACATATCGCAAGCAGAAGGTGTGAGGTCGAGTCCCACCTGGCGCAAAAGTTTTGATCGCAACCGAACATCCATTTAGGAAGTTCTATTGGATCTATCCTAGTCGAGAGGGGCAACCTTGAAGTGTCAGCTGAGTACATCATCTCATGTCATGCAACCACAATTTTTTAAATAAAAATCCTTGCACGAACAGCCCCTGAAAGCCTTGTAGGAACTCAAGGGAGGGACTGGAGACATGTGCTCCCTCCGATTAGAATAGATCTACTTCTATGTTGCATAACCACTCAAGGCTAAGCGAAAATGTAAAAAACTGAGAGAAAATATCTAAAAAGCACGAATTTAACACAAGGTGCACTTTGAGGTGAAGGTCGTGTTGAAAATGAGAGGTGCCGAAAAAGGAAACAATGTGCTTCACTGCAAGCTGAAAGCAATGGAAGCCAAGACTTCAGCGCTCAAATTTTCACATCTTTAAACGAGAAGATGCCGCGCAGATACAGCCAATTAAGATTTGAAGGTCTACATATGCTATGAGTAGCCGTACCGAGTCACCGTAGCGGCGGTAGGTGATTGAGTTCTACGCCATGTCCTTCTGCTGCGAATGTAGTGGAACTACCGAAGAGCAAGATTTAAAACCATGAAAAACCTACTATAGAAATGTGGGAGGAATTTTGTAAACAAATTCTGTTCACACTTCAAAGGGCGGATTCCTATATTCTTACTATTTTTGACCAAACCTTTGATTTTAGCAAAAGTCTAAAGGAAAACAAACCTAAGTGTGACCACTCGACCAAGGGTCTCCTCAACCCTACTGGATTTTGAGACCAATTAGACGTACACAAGATAGGTAGGAGACAGCATTAAACAAGCCACGCCGGAAGCTCTCTCTAGCAAGATCCCTTTCCTAATGCCGTTAATCTATGATGTGGTCGGCACTTCCATCAGAAAGTGCCTGAGAAGGACGGGATTAGATGAGTCGGTAATTCTTACGAAATTACCGCCCTGTAGTCTGAAATGCCAGCTGGTAAGAAACCGCATGTACGACCGCCTTTGTGTTACTCCTCACTGTGTGGTCTGTCCGCCTGGCAGCGAGAGATTGCGTCTTTTCTGGGACAGTCTACAAGATCACCTGCCACAGCTGTGGTGAAAAGTATATCAGTGAAACCTCTTGCCCACTCCATTACGCGCCAAAGAACACATGGAGGGCAAGCAAAGGTCGCGGGTTTCCACTGCACTGGGTGGCCACAGGGTCAACGCCCAGCACGGAGAGGACTTTGATGTCAAATTTGAAATTGTAGCGCGTGAGCCCCAGACGTCGGCGCGGAAAGCCCTTGAGGCATTTAGGATACAGGCTACTGACCCAAAAATCAACCGGAAGGGGGAGTGCCTATATATAACCCGGGAGCTCAGGCCATACCTCTGGCTAGCATTCTAGTCAGGGTACGGTCTTCGTTGGTACCCTCACGAGCACTACTGCTCTGGTCGCCTGGCCGGGTCCTTGGTTAGGTGAGGTCGATTGCTGTCTCCTACTCATCTTGTGTACATATAATTGGTCTCAAGATCCACTAGGGTTGAGGAGACCCTTGGTCGAGTGGTCACACTTAGGTTTGTTTCCTTTCAGGCTCTGAAGAAGGCTATCTCGTCGAAATATAGCGAAAGTGTTGTCAATTTTAACGGCTTGTGCTCAAAAACAATGACTCTGCTTAAAAATACCTCTATGTTCGACATAAGAAAATACATAAGCTTTTACTACTCGTTCGACAGTGTGATAGATATTGGATCGGACTTTGATAAGGATGGACAAGAACAAAGACAATGGGTTCTGGCTACCAGTCAATCTATAAGTCAGTGTTTTGTTTTTTTCCAGACACAACTAGTCCGATTACTCTAAATGGATGGGAGCACCGCCTGAGTTTAGGCCGACCCTACTATATAAGAGGAAAAAATTAAGTTTGGCTCGTCACTAGCTCTATACACACCTGTTAATGTAACACCATCCGACAGCTCATCAGTGAAGAAATGTTACATAAAAAACTATAACAAGTAGTTTTAAAAAAAGCGAACAAGGAAGAAAAGGAACTCACCCAACGTCAAACTGTACAAATCTACGAACCAGACTGAAGGAGATTCGAGTGGCGGCTAACTCCTAGGACTGCATTACGCCCTCCCTTATGCATAACCATTTCTATTGGTCCTTAGAGTGTGAAAGGTGCCCAATCACCGCATTTTTGTTGCTGGAAGTGCTGATTTGGAGGGTAGGACCGTTAGATGTATCCTTCAAGTACAGTAGTGCGATAAGCAGCCTTCAATTAAGGAGGCAAGATGTTGATCCCGTCGGGCGAGTTTTTTCGGGCAAGTAGAACATGGTTTGCGCCCTGGAGATCTGACGCCACAGGGTAGCGAAGAAATGTGGTTTTTTAGTGTTTTATACTCTCGCGCTTATTTCCAGGTGTCATGAGGTCGTCAACGGTTTGGAAGAGGAACTGCCTCCTTTTTCGTTCACTACCGGTAGAAGGCCGTCTGCTCCAGGAAAGCAATATGGCGGACCAAAGCAACATTTATGTTGGCAGGCTCACTCAATTAGGACTGTGTTGCTTTTGAGGAAAGAGCTTATGCAGAATAATTTTCTGCTTTGGAATCTACAGAGTGTCCCGAAATTACGTTTCCAAGTATTCACCGTCATAACAGCGGATGTAAAAGAGATTAGAGCACGAAATTCTAGCATACTCTTATCAACATATTTACAAACACAATTACATTATCAGTTTCAAAGCAACTTCCTCTGGCACGGATGCAGGCCTTCAGACGACGCGGAAAGGCATCCATCGAGCCATGCACATATTCCATTGGCATTTCTCCCATTCCTTCAGAAAGCTTTCTTTCAGCGACTTGACCGATCGACGTTTTTTAGAACCGCCCTCGGTTTCCAACTAGGACTTGATAGAGTAGTCCATAGGGTTGAGGTCTGGGCTGTACAGAGGTCATTCCTCCGAGCTGTAAAGCCAGGAAGCTTGACGCTGGATGAGTGCCCTGAATTTCCTTTCACGATTCTTCATCATGTATGGGAGAAGAATGTAGTCTTTCGGAAGCGGTGAGACCTCAGTCATAGCTCCTCATTGACAATGCGGCTCATGAAAGTTTTGCTAACTTCTATCGCTTTTGCCATCATCCGAGGTCTCTTGGGGTTCCTCCGCATCAGCACAGAAACACGTTTGACATTCTGAGTTAAAGTTGCAGTAGCTGGTCTTCCTCTCCCAGATCGATCGTTCAATGAACCGAGCTCTTCGCATCGTTTGATGTTGTTGGGACGGTTTTCCCACTCACCAAGTGCGCTTTCGAGATGTTGCTCACCGATGCTCCGTTGATACGCATCGTGATGATGGGAACCCTCAGAGGACGGGAAGGTACTATTTGTAGCTAATCAGTATTGCAACAGGATATTTAGCATCTGAGATCACAGTGAATATATCTAGCGCGGGAAACTAAGGCAGTACATTATTGATGCTTAGGTCAAGAAAAATGTCAGGTCAAATATGTGTGAACGTAATTTGGGGACATTGTTAAAACGAATCAAAAACATGTGTAGAGAAATCACTACTGAATTCCAAATTTCACATCTTTTTAAATGAAGTGGAAACGCACCTCACCTCCGGGGTGCCAGTGGCGAGCGTATGGAACACGGGTTCAGTTGCCCGATGCTGGAAGCGACCACGCATCTTGCACAGCAGATCCGATGTGCTTAACCTGAAAGAAATACTGCTTCACTTCGTATAAGCTTTTCTAGATCGGCTTAGAGATTCCATACCCTATATGAAACTTGACTTTGAGGCGTCACTGTAATGTGCCCATGGTGAATCCCTACGTTTTCTTAGGCAACAACAACTCATTGTCTAGCCCAAAAAGGTATCAGATGTAGCCTCAACCTCACTCAGCAAAGCAGGGTGTGTGACGCATTTGTTATCGACCTTACTGAATACCATCTATCTTAACTCACTTTTTGTCCATAAGTCTCTTTCTGTCGTCGTCTCCTTTAGCGTTCTGCATTTTGTCAGAAGATCCTCTGAAACAAAACTCTACCTTCTTGTCCCAAAATGCACAAAAGCCGTAAGCTATGTTATAACAAAAAACGAGTTATCCAATAGCAAAAGCTGCCGCGAGCACTGAAATATTTTCTTAAATCCTCCTTTTCTTAACAAAAAGTCATGCAACTTCTACGTCAGAAGAGTAGCCATGTAAAAATGCTTTCTTCTCGATTCTCGGGAGCGAGGAAGCCAGCCCGAGTTCTGAACCTCGGCGACGTTATGATCGCTTTGACGGAGAACATGCGCGCTCTAATAATGTAAATCGTAGCTGATACCCATTGGACGAGTGCCTCTGCACACTGTGGCCGGATTAATCAAGAATTTGGTATAGGTAGAGATTTGGTAAGGTGATCACATCCACTAACCGCAGTGGGTAGCGGGTACGATCCGTATTAATGAAAGGAATCAAGGGTAAGGGCCCGTTTATACTTCGACGCTGAGCGACACGACCCACGTGTGATGGCCACATTGATCGAGCGACGCGGTCGATCAATTTGGCCACTTTGCATGCCACCGCGTCGCGTGACGATTGAACGTCGCGCGACGTGATGCCACTGGTTAGCTACAAAATGGCACCTTTTCATCCTCTGAGGGTTCCCATCGTCACGATACATATCAACGGAGCATCGGTGAGCAACATCTCGAAGGCGCTATCGTTGAGTATTGAGGGGGGGGGGCAAAAGTAATGAGGCTGTCCATGCCGTGTCCGCATATCACGTGACTGCAGTCTGGTTTCGTGCTTATCGTATTTGTATGTTTGTATGCTACCTACCGAAGGTCACCTGAGAAGTTACCACTTCCGCCCTTTCCAGAAGCATGCCAAAACCGCAGTCTGTCCCATGCCGAAACTCCAGCCTGACGAGTCGACCTGCGCGCAAATCTCGCCCATTTCCCAACCCCGAGCAGCCTGGACTCAATCTTAACGCAGGATGAGAAGTACGTCTTCTACCTTAGCCCTGCCAAGCAGCCAGTCTGGGTGAAGCCTGGGGCCGGATTCATCAAAGTTACTGCACTAACCTTAACGGAGAATTGTAAGCGAAAAGCTGAGATAACGCTGCTTATTGCTCACCATATCGCTTGATCCGTTAAAGTTACTGCAGTAACTTTGATGAAACCGGCCTCTGGTGACCTGTCACCGACCTTCGTCCGGTTTGATGTACAGGCGAGAAGCAGCCGCTGAGCTTTTGGTCTGTGCTCAAGGACCGGTATACTGGACGCTGTTTTCCGAACGCACGACGAGGACTCCAAGGCCATGGTGAACGGATTAGAAGAGATGGACCTGCGACTCGAACTTATTCGGTCTCAGCGCTTCATGAAGGTCCTCGTCTTCGACAACGCCGCATCCCATCGGGCAAAAGTGACCACGGATAAGCTTGCTCAGCTGGGCTACGTTCACATGCCTCACCCACCGCATTCGCCGGACATCTCTCCATGCGACTACCACAACTTCTTGAGCCTACAGGACTTCCTGGTCGGAAGGGACACAACAACCCAAGCAGTCCTTGATAACCATGACGAGCAGTTGATCAACACCAGGCCCAAGCAGTTCTGGAAGGGTTGCATCAGGAAGTTGGCTGAACGATGGCAGTAAATCATTGACCTTAATGACATACACATTCCTCAGCATCGTTGATTTGTAATTGAGTTATGAAGAGATAAAAAATTCAATTTGTCTCATTACTTTTGCCTCCTCCCTTATAAGATAGAACCAATCTGATCTCAGTGGATCGCCACTTTGTCAATGGGGCGCGAAATCCTCGCGGGTATGCGGATATACCCATGACGTCGTTGAGTATTCTCTACCCACTGATATCCCCGATGTGGTGGGTAAGGTTTATCATGAATGCCCTCATCGTGGGTACGGCTACCTCCTACGTCCCGCATACCCGCTGGTTTTATCGTTGATGAATCCGGTCCCTGGACTAGATTTTGTGAAGTGCCAAAGAACGCCAGGACCCCTACCATTTTTTCCGGATTTCTTCATGGAAGACCTGAAGGAAAGGCATAGCGCCTTCCGTCCCCTTAGAAGAAGTGGACCCATTGTACTATACTTCTACGTCAAAGAGGCGAGTGGAGACGTTAGTGGTTTCTGCTCTAATCAATCGGTAAATTTAACGAGAGGTTATACCGATGATGCGTATGTGAAAATATATGTCAGGATATTATATCGTGTTGAAATTCTAGTTCCTGCAGATCTTGCCCATATATGTGTAATCATTTTGTCTGTAAGTAGTAAAAAAACGAAATAACGAGTTTCTTCCTTGCTGCTTCGTTATAGTGCTTACGGTCATTTTTTGTCTCTTTCGTCGTTTATTCGAACGTGACGAAGAATTATGAAAAACAGACTTGCCAATCAGGCTGATCGCGTCATCATAGTCAGATGTTAGGGCATACGCGACGAATACAGTCCAAGCTGGCACGGAACCACATCGCTTCAGTCGCAGACGTCCGATTCGGGTTGTCAGAGACTCGTGCGAATCGATGTTCATGGCCAAGTGCGTGTTAACGAGGATACCAACACCGCCTACTCCCCTGCCGTCGCATGTTCCGAGGAACGGTTCCTTTCCGGAGTGGTGGGTGGCGTGTAGGAGAAGGAATGCGTCGACCCGACACAGCAAGAGCAAGGAGTCCATCCTCTGCATCCCACCTGCGTCTCTGGGCAGAACAAGGTCGCATTTGGTTCGCGTTTTTGTTCCCCTATCCACCAACCGGGGACGCGCTACGTAACCCTGCGAAAAGCGGCTTGAGATCCCTCTAAACAAGGGAGCCCGAATGCTATTTAAAGAGTGAGCAGGTTGGGATCGCGAGACTTAGCTTGCAAAACAACTTTTATTTATAAGGGTGAACGGTTTTGAATCTAAGCTGTCCAGTATAAAACGGAAGATGCCGGGTTCTACTTCAATTGTTTACTTTATAATGGAAATGGTACACATGTTCAATTGTACGATATATTATCAGTTATGTTCATTCCGATCCTAAGGGTTAAACTCACGAAGCACTGGAGCCTCCACTGTTACTCGACTTCTGGTTGTCATCCACCGATTCCACCTGAAACACTCGAGCTTCTGAGCTGATAAGTTTATGATTTTCTCTATCCTGGAAAAGGTGCATGTCGTAAAGGTGGGGGCAGCATTGGTGCGTGAAGAAGCGCCAGCCAATAGTGCCGCATCGAATTTGCTTACTATTAAGAGAGGGCGTGTACGGTCGGCACTCTGATTGGACGGAATGGATTCCGTCGGTGATTTGAGTGGTTATGAGTGGCTGGCGAGTTTTCACCTCCCAATGCTGCCTACCTTTGCGACATGTACCCCTCGAAAAAACTGGATTCATTCTCAAGAACCTTTTCCAAGTGGGCCAAATGTTGCTTACAGCAGCGTATGGGCTCCAGTGACAAGAGCTGACAATGCGCATGAAGAGATTTAATAGCATAATGGTAAAACAATTGCTGTCGCATATGCGAGGCAATGCTTTGTTTTGACCGCGCAACTCCTTGATCCCCCATCGACCGACCTGGTCTTATCACCGCAGCGGTGCCGTGTCGGGAGCTAGTCACTTAGTCAGTTTGTCTCCTCGTCGCTTCGTGACTCCGTCGCTTTCTCATTGTCCGCCTCGTCCCTTGCGACCCCCTCCGGCGGAATTTCCCTTGTGCAGAGATCGGGAAGTTTGAATGTTTAACCCCCTGTGATTTAGCTCATCGTTAGTTCAGTAATAAATGTGCTACTAGTTCACATCGGGAAAAGGAGCCTAGTCCAAAGTATCTCACCGCCAACCTCCCTCGAGTGTATCTCATTTTTGCATTTCATCTCGTGTTTTTTAGTAATAATAAGCATTAGTACATATTTTCGTTGAACTCTGATAGGTATAGCCGCATGTATTTGAAATGCTCAGTATCGAGACCGCCGTGCTATTTTGCTGAGTTCACCGAAAGCATCAACTGCATTGTAGAATCGCACACGTAATAGGACCGCTCGTTTCCATTCCAGTCATAACGAATACTTCTATCAGAGACTGATTGATGAATAGACTGGATCAATCACTAGCCCTTGGAGCACCACAGTTCTGGTCTGTAGAGTTTCGTTGCACTTCATCCCCTTTATGATATGGATATGCTATTGGACGACAAGTACTTACTACTGGTTAGAGGTATTAAACCTTTACAGAAATACTTTTTCTAGGATTTAGCTAGGCTAAGTTCTTCAATACGCATCAAGTGCTGTTCCAAAAGTAAAAGTGACGCTCATTAAACGATACTAGTATTATATAAATACGATTCTACAAGAAGCTACACATGGAATCTTTAAAGTACAACACAGCTCAGATTTGAGAAGTGAAACTAACCTTCTTTAAGCTCTTGATGAACTCTTCGGCGCTCAGCTGCTCTTCCAGATTATCGCTGTTCGTGATGAAAGCGTTCAGACTCATCGCGAAAGTGGCGGCTCTGAAATTTGTGCCGATTGAAAGCTAGGAATTCAGATGCTTCTATGCAGGAATTGAAGGAGGAACATATCGCGGAGAACAAATCAGAATGCAGCACATAAGATGAGAGGTGAAAGAAGTATGCATGCTGACTATCGCTGGTTAATTTGCGGCCACAACTAACCACCTATCCTTCATCTATTTCATTTATTTATTTATTTGCTGTACGCACTATGGTGTGCTAATACGATATTAACCTTCAGAATAAGACGTGCACACCATTAAATTCCTAAAAAATCAACGGTCAGTAATATCAGACTGGGTGAATAAAATACTGACCTAGATGAAACAAGCAGCATAAAACTGGACAAGACGGTCAGGAAACAGAGGAAGAAATTAAGAAAAGAAAAGTGAGAATACACTGTGAGCACATCTTATGGTTGCCACATCTTCCGCCTTGACCTCGACGAATTATCAAGAAGTGGAGATCACCAAAATTCTGTGGCAGAACGGCTACGGTTCAAAGGAGTGCCGCTGTTGGAAACCCCACAGATCTCTCTGTGGATCTCCTCTGATCATGCCCTTCATTTTGGATTCATTCGCAATGGAAGTCAACCGTGTCGTGAAGCGATCGGGGCTTTCCATAAGTATCATTTTCCAACCACCGCCATCTTTGCGACGCTTACTCACAACGTCACGTCCATACGAGAATCAATGTGAAAGAAGGAATCGCATGATCTGCGAAGGAGACAACGACGTGTGTGAGATGAAGTGTGTGGTCCACAAAGTGGTCTGTGTGTCCTGCGAGGAATTTTAAATAGATGAAACAGAAAGACCACTATGGAAGAGAATGGATGAGCACCTGAGAGCTCTTCGTAACCCTCAGAGCTTCCCGGACAATCTATTCTCGAAGCAACGCACCCTGAGACACACGCATGAGCCACCACCGCAATTGCGGATTTCCATCCTCCACAAAAATCTGACAGACCCAGTGGAGAAGATGATCAAGGAAGCGCTAGAAATAAAACACTGGAAGCCACCGATTAACAACAGGGAAGAAATGAAGTATGCGATGAGTCTTATCACTCTATAGGGGCTAGCGACGTGACCGCCGAAGACCATCGTGACATATAAATCACTAGCCATGACTCGACCACATATAATGAGTCCGAGCACCCCTGCACTTCATTTCCGGCCAACCGACGCCCAAGAAGACCTTGCCCTTTCCCTCCCCATTTTAATCCGTCGTGGATCCCAGGTCCGTATTTCTTGCCGCTTTACTGTGTGTATGTGCTAAGTAGCGTTATTGTATTCAGACCTGAAGAAGGGCTTATGCCCGAAACGTTGTCACCAATAAACATCAACTCCGAGCTTCAAGCAGTCACATAAATCGAAGAGAGAACATGAAGCTCAGGGAACCATCCATTTTGAACTGTGAGCACTGCCATTTTCTTGGTGGTAGAATAACGTCGGTACCAGGAGTGAACACAAAGTTCTGGGCATCAAATTTTTAACAATTTTTTTTTTAACGGATAGTTTTCGATAAATTCCGGTTAATCGTTAAATTGCGTTTAAAAAATGCAATTAGCACGGAATTGTTATCTAAAATGAAAAAAGGGAAAAACGTTTTATGTTCCCATTTCAACAGGTTAACAACTAAAGTTCAATGAACGTAGCGTTTCATACTACAATATGACATGCTAAATTCAACAGAGTCGACAGCAAAATAAACCAGCTTTCAGCAAGAAACCATCTTCAGAGTGTGGAAGCAAGGTACAGGTGCGGAATTTCACTGTTCTACGAACATGTACTATCTCACAAAGGAAGGATATGAAGCGTATGTCTGAACGGGGGAGCGAGTCATATGGGGAGAATCCTCACCCCTCAATTAGTGTAAAAATGTGTTTATTTTTTGCCAAGTCGTTAAATCCAATGAGCAGGGGGTCACAATGGGATACGGCGCCGCACCCGTTTGGGGGTCTTGTACCTGGGCCCGCGATGTTTTTGCAGCCAGTGGCTCGGAGCGCAGGTGGGTCGAGAGTTGACTCGTGCGAGAGAGGTCAGGGGTTTGGCTCCCCTGCGTTGCTGCGCTTTCAACTGATTGGCAGAGATTTGGGGGATTCTGACGTCTATACCATTTTCAGAAGTTTTCTGCGCATTTTCCAGCTGTACGCTGTGGTATTCAACATGATGATGTATACATGTTTAACACCAGTGATACACAGATACAAAGTGCATGAAGCAGCACTGGGCACCTTACTTGTAGCGTATAAAGGCTGCAGGCTCCTCATAGTCTGTTTCCTACATGCAAAAGCCTCGGAAAAAACCATCCTGCTCGGATTATCAAAGGAGACCACGTTGTGACGTCGGAAGTGGTTAAAATGAGAAACGACGAAAATGAGAAATGTGTGCGGATCCCGCAAATTAAGCTAATCGGCATCGATACATTCTTTCCCTTATGTCTGCCTGTCACCTGGAAATCAGAGGTCTCTGAAGGTTTTTTAGAACCTAACACCAATATAAAGCCCTGAACGACCGATATGACGCTCATCGTGTCCCTCGAGCGAGGAGGATCCATTGGACCACTCTGGCACGCGACAGGGACGAATGGAGACGCTGCTGGCGCCCGCTCGAACAAGTCGATGATCAACCGGACGACAGGTGATACAGGTGAACACCAACAATGTCCGCCGACGGTCGAGTGGTGATCCACCTTCTCACGCTGAAGTGTGGCCCACTTTTAGACAAGGAATATTCGAGGGAAGAAATCAAGCTGGGCGAACGGATGGCCAGCATAGTCAAGAACTTCGAAGCAAATCAACCAATCAGTTGATATGCAAAAATGCAGCACCGCAGAGGAACCAATCCCTGACCTCCCTCGCACGAGTCAACCCTCTACCCACCTGCGCTCCGAGCCACTGGCTGCAGACGCATCGCGGGCGTACAAGACCCCCAAACGCGTGCTGCGCCGTATCCCATTATGACCCCCTACTCCTTGGGTTTAGCGATTTGGCAAAAAATAAACACATTTTCAAACCAATTGAGGGGTGAGGATTCCCCCTATATGACTCGCTACCCCCGTTCAGATATACGCTTCAGACCCTTCCCTTGTCAGTGCGGGCACCAGCCCGCTATGTACCGAGAGAACTAATAAAAATGCCGTCGGTGACATGAGCGCCTTGTGGTGTGCTGGGAATGGGTCTGCACGCTACCTTTTTCACCAGGAACCTTGCCATGGCTCTGATACGATGAAGATCTGGAGCACCAGCACTTCGACATGCATTGTTCACAGCTATGTTGATCATCTATAGCCTCATGATCACTGTCATAATGTACTGCCAGTTCTGATAGCTTGTTCAGGTATCAGGCAAATATGCTGCCTCATACACATACAACTGGCTACGATAGTCATCTTCGTAGGCACTAACTAGCGTTTATAATCCAGTTGCTTCTCCTCTTATGCGGTGCATTGCAGTCTTAACTGAGGTGCGGTGTTTAAGTGGTGTCCTCCAATGTCTCTGAGGAACACGTCCTCCAACGTCTCTGAGGACCCAAATGATTCGACATAAGGCCTTCACGGCAGGGAGGGCAATCAATATCGATCGACATTATCGACTTGCACTCAGATTTAACCGATCAGGGTGGGAGTTAAGTGATTATGATCGACACTGATGATGATGATACTGCAGCATCGTGCGAAGCGCGCAAGTGCGAGACACGCCGTTAGCCCTATTTTATACTTATGCCGCTGCGCGGCGCGGCACGATGGTCGGGATAGATATCGACCTGGCGGCGCGAAAAATCGATATCTATGACGATCGTAGTACCGCGCCGCGTGGCGGCGCAAGTATAATCTCGGGCTTAAGCCCCTTTCATACTCGTGGCGGCGGCGGCGGCGGCGGCGGCGGCCCAATGGTTTAGCATAGGAAGGCGGCGGCGATGACGTGCCCGAGCGGCGGCCACGGCGGTGGAGGGGTTTTCATACTGGCAGCGGCGACGTCACCGCGGCCACGCCCCGCCACGCCCCTGGCGGCGCCGCCGCCGGGGCCGCTGCCCGAGATGGCTGGGGCCATTTCGGGCGGCGGCCACGAGGGGCAGCGAGAGCGGCGGCACAGACGAGACCGCTGCGCGTACGCGCGCGCCAAACGCAATTAGCGCTGGCGGCGGCCGCCGCCACCCCTAGGCGGCGAGAACGGACACCGCCCCTCCACCTGCCGCTGAAGCGGCGGCCGCCGCCGCCGCCACCCCTCGGACGAGTATGAAAGGGGCTTTAGACCCCTTTCATACTTCCAACGCCGAGCGACGCGATGGTAAGTATAGTGGCTAAGGGGTCGTTTAGTGTGCGCGCGACGCGCGACGCGATGCCATGTGTAGTGGCCAAATTGATCGAGCGACACGACGGCCACTACACAGGCTCCAGGACCTAACTCCAACGCGACGTCGCGCGCCAGCCGCGTGCAACGTCGCGGCGCTGAAACGCGGACGTGCGCTCGGTGACGCATGGTTAGCCGCGGAGCACGAAATGTTCTCAGTGTTTAAGCTCCCAGACCAATTTTCTAGCTAGGAACTTAAGATCCAACAGAATGTGGTAGGCTACAGTCTGCAGTAGGACAATTGATCCGAGAACGGGTGATAGTGACCTTTTTCCGTAGTATGACCATAATCACGGATGAAAATTGACCGAAGAAGTTGTAGTTGGCAAATACTGACGCTAGAAACCATCCACTGACCAGGATTCCTGTATAAACTGTCGCTGATCGTCCCATTGAAACCACATTCATATACCATCTTCAAGAAACGTTGAAATAAGGTAAAGGTGTGCCGCATGTCCCTGTAGGAAGCGCTTCTAGCCGTCGGCAGCATCGGACTGCGACAACTCGTCCACTTTCGTCCCGCACCAAGCGCGACGCCAGGGGGGTTCGCGCGGCGTCGGAGTTATGTCTGCCCCCGCCACTACACATGGCATCGCGTCGCGTGTCGCGCGCACTAAACAAGGCCTTAATTGTTCGATCGCGTCGCTCAATCAATGTGGTCACAATGCGTGGCATCGCGCCGCTCGGCGTCGAAGTATGAACGGGGCCCTAGGCATGACGGAGCACTTGTGGAAACATATTGCTCGTGGGTTGGTGGTCCTGCATTTCTTCTGGCTCTCTCCCTTAACCGCACAGCCTCACTGATGGTGAGTCTTTTTTCTCAAAGCTTTCGCTATGTTAAATCTGACCATTGAATAATTTTCTCTATAGCTTTTCTTAGCATTCTTTGTGTTCTACTAAACATTGGGTTGACAGATCCGTGTGTTCATAATAATAATAACAAGTAATGATAATGAAGGTGTTAAAAAGACAAAGCATGTTGAAAGGTGCCCTCTGAACTTCATTGGTTATAAGTTATATAGAATTGGGCGCGTGTAGCGCAGTCGGAGTGGGCGACGGCTGTCGCGTGCACCCGATACCAGTTCCTGGTTCGGATTTCCTGCCCAGGCCAACCAAGCCTTCCATCCCTCCAGGGTCGGTGAATTGGTACCAGAATTGTCTGGGAAGGATAGAGCGCTGACTTGTACATCGGCTGGCCACCGCATTCATTGTATGGCCGAATACGCATTCAAGTCGCCTTCACAACATGCCTCCACGACATCCCGTAGAAGTAGAATGCGTGGCGCATCCCAAAAGGAATTGAGTAGCGCCGGCTCTCGTCTCGTCTACGTCTTGTAGAGACATGAGAAAAGTGAGAAGAGTTCACAAGAAAGAGGCGTTGAAACTGGAACGCGGGACACGAAAACGGATATTCTGCACCACTTACGCAATCTTGCGCTTTATCCCTAGGAACTTATGGAGCTCATTGTGAAGATGAGCTGCACTTGAAAGTGCATGCCTACAAAGGTCTCGTGAAATGAAGTCAACAACCAGGAGCACCTAGCTGCGGAGTTTCATGCAATTATGCGTGGGAGTGGCCGTCGGTAATTGTGGCGATTACTTGCTGTCGCTGACATTCATGAGAATAAATTCCCATAGGTGCCAGGTGTAAAGTCGCTTTTCCGACGTCTATCATGGAGCTATCGATCGCAGGAGGAGGAACGGAAAAGGAGGCTCGTTCAGTGTCGTACTCAACGACGACAACACTCCAGAAGAGCCCACCGAAAGAAACCAACGCCACGCAGCTCGCTCTGGTAATCAACACATTCCGTTACTACAGGGTGTCTCAAAAAAAGTATACACTGCTTGAAAGGCGATAACGTTGCTCGTGAAAGTGAAAGTACTGATAAAGTTAAGGGCTCATATTAAAGGTCAGAAAAACAAATTTTCTGACATAGGAGCGGTACGAGCGGGATGCGCCATACACTCGCCTGAAATTTTGCATTTTACCCTCGATTGATAGTGTTCCGCTTAACCACTTATCACAATTTTTTTTTACAAAATAGCTGTTCCGGTTTATTTCCGCTTATCTTGAGGTTCAATACTTAAGCACACAATATGGCTTGCGAAAAATGCAAGGTTTCTCAGAAAAATAAAGGCACTATGTGAAAGGTTGCAACGTAGCTGCTGGTGAATTTTTTGAAAATGTTTGAGACTTACATAAAAGCGCAGGGTAACAAGAGTACTGCGGCGTTCAAATAGTCATGATTGCGCCAAGCCCTCACCTGAAACCTTGCATGTTAGACTCGATAGATCGTGAATGGGCTGAATGCTTGTTACTATCTTGCTACTACTTAGCCTGCCTCGCCTCTACTGTGCTTTTTTTAGCGTTTAGAACTTGACAATTACATGAAAGAAGTGTGGCATGCGAGTTTATTAACTGCACGATTTAAATGTGAGCTGGAGCCCCATTTTACAAGGTTATTTGCAGGGTCACACGGATTTTGCGGACTGAGACGCAACATCAAGTTGACCGGAGAGGTTATGCAGCATAATTACAGCAACTGTGCGACGGAAAACGGTAAAAGAAGCACAGCATAGGTTAATCTGGACAAGTAGTAACAAGACTGTAAATAGCATTCAGCCAATGCACAATCAATCGAGTCTGAATTGCAAGGTTTCCGACCGGCGCATGGCACAATCTTGACTATTCACACGTCAAAAAAATTGTTACCCTGTGTTTAATAAGAGTCTCGAACTTTTCCATACGATTCACTAGAAGCTATTTTACAACCTTTCACATAGTAACTTCAGTTTTTAAGCATTTTTCGCAAGCAATAGTGTGTGCTCAAGTTTTAAGTCCTAAAAAAGCACAAGTCAATTGATCCGGGCACTTTGTGAAGAAATCATAACAAGTAGTCAGGCCAAACACAATCAATCGAGTGTAAAATGCAGAATTTCAGACAGGTGTATGGCGTATTCTACGCCGCTCATATGTCAGAAAATTTATATCTTTCCATGCTTTCATATGAGTTTTTAACCTCTTCAGTGACTTTAATTTACTTTACCTTGCTGTGAGCTAAGTTATCACTTTTCAAACAGTGTATTCATTTTTTAACACACTTTCTATTGTAGAATGGCATGAAACTGACCTTCGTAGATTATGAGGAAAGCAGGCATCTTACTCTCATTTTACGAGTTGTCACAGATGTGGACTTAAGATGGTAGTTTGGTGAGTCGGTACGGCCTCATCTAACTTAAAGCTCAATTAAAGGGTCTAATCGGAATACCGTTGAAACAGTTTGAACGAGTGTGATCCATGTGCCATGAAATCACGTGTTTTTCCTATGATGTGACATGGACTGTTCGTAGGACAGCCTGTCACTAGGGCCTGTCACCTGCATTCGAGTATCCGCGTTCAGCTCGGCTCGCAAAAGTGAACAGTTTCCAGTGGCACCACGTGGAGGAACGGACATCGCCACCAAAGCGAAACACAATCAATCGAGTGTAAAATGCAAAATTTCAGACAAGTGCATGGCGCATTCTACGCCTCATATGTAAAGGGAGCCGTCGCCGTATGCAGTCTCTACCCAAATGATTGTTCGGGCTTCACCTGGACCAACAAGTCGATCAAACAGCGCCGTAGGTGACATGGTAGATCATCCTGCCCGTCAAGCAGGGGTACGGGTTCGGATCCCACCTGACGCTGAAGTTTTGAACGCGATATAACGTCGTTATAACAGCATTACGAAATCATTCATTATCAGCATTTATGGTGCAGAGAGGGAAAATACTGAACTGCCCGTCGGCTGACCAACGCAATTCTCGTCAAAGCCGACATACGTGTTCTAGTCGTCTTAACGACACTTTTAGAAATAGGATGTGTTACGACCCCTTATAAGGATTGATCAACGACCGTTTTCCTCGTTTAAGACTGGTTAAATGATAAAGGAAAGAAGACGGCGCTACTCCATTCCTTTTGAGAACGCGCCACGCATTCTACTTCTACGGGATGTCGTGAAGGCGGTTTGAATGCTTATTTGGCCTTACAATAACTTGCTGTGGCCAGCCAATGAACAAGAAAACGCCTTATCCTTCCCAGACAAGTCCGCTACGATTTCACCGATCCCGCAGATGTGAAAGGTTTGGTCGGCCTGGGCGGGAAATCCAAACCGGAAACCTGCTATCGGGTGCACACGACATGCGACACCTCTCCTGACTGCGCTACACGCGCCCTGAGACAAGTTGCTCTCTTCGGTCAGGTGATCGATAATATCGATCGATACTGGCCTCCCCATTGAAACTTTCCAACTGATGTGGAGGACTCCTTCGCCATAGTACCCGCGTGCCTCCCACCTTCCCCCCCCCCCCCCCCCCGATCGTTTAAATCTGGAGGCTGGGAGTCTATCATGTAGCACCTCAGCAAGCCATTCAAAAAGTCACGATATCATTATCGAGGAGACCATCCCCCTTAAACTTTCCTTAGAGCTAACGTCAAGAACAAAACCTAGTAAGTGATAGGAAATTGCTGAGTTTTAGCTTTTGACATCAGAATTTAATTATTCCTGATCAATAGTGTTTTGTTAGGGTAGTCGGAAAGGACACCGGCTGTCGCGTGCATCTGAATCCATGTTCTTGGTTCGGAGTTCTCGATCACGTCTGTCCACAAATTGGTGCCAGCTTGGTCCGTAAGGACAAAATACTGACTTATGTATCATTAGGATAAAGGATAAACGACACAATGACTTGCGGTGGCCAGCCGATGAACAAGTCAGCGCTTTATCCTTCCCAGACAAGTCTGGTACCAATTCACTGACCCCGGAGGGATGGAAGGCTTGGTTGGCTTGGGCTGGAAATCCGAACCAGGAACCTGGTATCGGGTGCAGGCGACAGTCGGCGCCTCCTCCGACTGCGCTCCACGCGCCCATGTATCATTACTTCTATTTATTACACGAGCATGCCTAGGTGGGTTATAACAACAACTTCCATAGGACGATTTGCCGAAAGGAGCGAAATCGTTAATGTTGTAAAATGGTTATAACAGAACACGAACACAAACAGCAACAAAAAATTAATGAGATTGATGAACGAAAAGCATCTAGTAGGTGCATGGCTATATAAGAACTTAAGTGATGGCTCAGAAACTTCATACAGGAAGACAGATACGTGGTGTCGTATCCTTTTTCAAGTTTGTTACAGTGTTGTCATAATGTTATATGCTTGACCTGAGTGTGAAGAAATTGAGCCTACAACTGAGCTTGACTCTGCCCATATCTGACACATCCACTTTGAGTATTCACTGTCCTCAATGTCATTATGTCTAACACTTCATGCCAACGGTATCGTGGATTCTGGTGGTTCAGTGGGTTTTCTTATTCAAGTTTATTGCCACAAAATCTACAATATACCTGACGATAATGGGAAACACTATGATAATATAAGCGACAACAGGTGAAACTACTACAGCAACACGACGCTAGGAGTAAGTAGTATGCAATAGAATAAATGAGTGGGTATAACAATACGGAAGGGGATGATAGGGAGGTAGCCAGAGGACCAACCCAGCGGAGGATGCTCAGAAGCCCAAAAAAACAACGGAGGCTCATTGTAGCCCGCGACGTCGATGAGAAGCAAGAACTCGACCCGCCTTCCAAAAGAAGTCGCGTAGGAAGGACAGACCTCGACATGGGTGGTTTTGTGAAGAATTAATAGTACTTCGTCTGACTTGACCATTGGCAGGCCAACAGAAGTCGTTATGTGGGCCAAATACGCACTCAAGTCGTCTCCACAATATCCCGTAAAAGTATTGTAGAATATAGCGAGCACACCACATCTTTCAAAGGGACTGAAACTAACGCCATCCTTCATCCTTAACATAATAACTTGGAGAGCTAAGTCCTGGACACGTTAGGCAGTAGAACCTTGGTAATCAGAGGAGCAGTAAGTTCTTCCCTTAATAAGCTAGAAATAACGTATTGTCCATATTCTAGTGCTTCTGGAGGATCCTGACGATCTTTCTATTCAGTGAGAGGGCTCAATGGTATAGAGCAGTATGAAGTCTCAGTTAGCAAACCAAAGTCGGATACTGCTGCGCATTTCAGCCGGAAACACCTGCTGAGTGAAAGCGAGGTGGCGCTGCTATCAACACGGCGGAGAGTCCTTGGACACACCGCCCTCAGAGAGGGGCGGGGCGAGCGGCGCGCCGAGGACAAGATGTCCGGGTCCCTGCCATCACATGGAGGCGTCGCATTCCTAATCACTTCCCTTGGCCCTGCAGCTCTATCCTGAACTGATTTCGTTCTTGAGACAAGAGTCAGAATCTCGTTCACCATATTTGGAGGAAAAGAGTTTTCAGCTGCAGCGCCAAGGCTTTCTTCAGGTCCTGTCACATTGCTCAGCACTAAAGCGTCGTCCGCATTTTCCGACAAGTGCAGCAAGGTCTTAGCGAGATATGTCATGACAACAACGCGCCCATCCACTAGAAAGTTCGTCAACACGATTACATTTACAATACACAGAGAATTGTCTGATCCTTGGAAAGAGATGACGGTGAGCCGGTTTTGCGCACAATTACGGATAAGCACTTAATGTAGAACTCTTGACCGGAATCATCCAGAGTCTCTAGTTGAGGCGAAAATTTAAGAAATTGTGGCGAAAATTGAAAGAATCTAGAGAAAAGAGCGACATTCAACTTGCCTCAACTGTCTCCGTAATCGAACCGGCTGGAAAATGACTTCAGAGTTCCCCGAGATGCGTTTCCCAGACGTCTCCTATCAGCTGTTAGGTTTTTGGACGACGTCACGCCAATTAACGACGGCTTCCCGCGCAGCAAACTTGTCCAAATAGGGCGGCGCGGGCAGGGCGGGAAGTGGGCGGCGGGCAGCACGGTATACCGAACGACAGCCCCCCAGCAACACCCTACGTCGTGGACACGCCCACTACTATGCGAGGTTCCTTTGAATCACGTCAAGTTCAGTCAAATAAAAAAAAATTTTCTTATTTTTTTAAGACATATCTTACATATGCATGTAACAGACAACGTAAAACGAGCCGAAGAATAGCATTCAGCAAATACGCACTATTGAGCAAACAGCACACTTGTTATATACCAATTTCACACTTTTCAAACCAAATTAGGCACTTTTCACGTCAAATTGGTACACTCTTCTATGCTGGCTTGTGAACTTTGAAGTCAAATTGAACGTCTTTCAAATCGAGAAGAGCTTCTTACAGGTTAAATAAAGACTCTCCGAGATGGCTAGAATAATTTTCTGTTCAGGAAAAACTTAGAATAACTTGAACTCTCGACTCTTAGCCTACTAAGTTTTAAACCCACTCCATTGCCAAGAGTGGGCTGAGCAGGGAGACAATCCTCTGAGATAAGCCGGTATATGTCGCGTAGGTGAGCAGCATTGGTAGGTAGGAACGCCTAAACCAATCAGACCGCATGGAGTGGGCATGCCATTTAGGGAGGGTATGTATAGTTGGCACCCTGATGGGCTCACATGTGTTCGGCCTGCGCTCTGTTTGGTTACTATTGGCTGGCGCGCTCCCACCTAGCAATGCTGCTCACCTACGCGACATGTACCGATAAGCCTAGCTTTTGCCTGCAAGCGTTTTAGGGTTCCTGGTTCGGATTACCCGCCTAGGCCAACAAAGCCTTCCGGGGTCGGTGAGTTGGTACCAGACTTGTCTGGGAAGGATAAGGCGCTGAGTTGTTCATCCGCTGGCCACCACAAGTCATTGTATGGCCAAATTAAAATTAACTCGCCTCCATGACATCCCGTAGAAGTAGAAGGCGTGGCACATCCCAAAGGGGATTGAATAACGCCGTCCTTTATCCTTTATTTATTTGCATGCTCCTAAGTATGCAACGGTAATAAATTCCACTGCATGGCAAGACAAACTGCCTGGCAAGAGCTGTTATACTTCGCAGGTGCCTTGGTGAAGATATACCTGTCGTAGAACCCCAGTACACGAACCTAATCGACAACTTTAGCCTCCAGATTTTTAAGGTGCTTGCATAGAAGCGACGAATTGTTACTCGATTAGTGTCGATGTTGAGTACACTGGCGCCGATTGCTGTCTCTAAAGCGCATTGACGAAGAAAACATGTGGCGCTTTCAACGACCCCAATAACAGTTAATATTCTCTCTTTCCTCTGTCATCTCAAAGTAGCGCAGTGTTAAGCTTGCACATGCACAGACGACGACTTTCAGAGACGCGAAGTTTTGTCGTCCTATTTGTAGCATGTACTTCAACATCTAGATGCTACAATATTGCTGCACCTTTAGTTCATTCCTAGCGCTTCAGAATGTTCTATTTCTATTATCCATGCCCGACCTCGCGGAAGGGGCTGATTAGGACCAACGTTTGTACTTCATATCTTCATCGCGCCATACTCGGCTCACTTTGGGTTCTTACGTTAGGTGTCTTTCTGGTTTTCGGTAGCACGCCACCGCCGCCAGACACCACCCCGATTAGGCCTATGTCATACCATCGCTCACCCCGAGCGAAGCATAACGATAGGCTCTTATATCGACTCATCGCTTCGCGCGATCGATATAGGGGCTTATCATTAGGCTTCGCTCAGGGTGAGCGATGGTATGACGTAGGCCTTACGGTAGCGTGGCGGGTTGTCGAGCCCGCCTTGGGCGAAGTGCAACGGACAAACAGAGAATAACATGCGACGTGGAGTAGACTTTCTGTCGTAGGGTGGTAAATGACGACTTTATTCGTGTCTTGCTCTTTTTTGCTCTTTGACCCTTCTAGTCTTCATATGCTTTGGGCTCTGAGTGACTCCTGCTGGGGGTCATCTTATTATGCACTTTAACGAAGGCAATAAAGATCACGTGCTAGTAAGGACTGTACTCACTAGCGAACTATAAACAAGTAAAATAAAACACGGAAGTTGAAAAGGGAACATGGCCTGAGCGAAAGCTACAAAGCTGCCGTACACTAAAGAAGTGTAAAAAAGGAACAAACTTGACGTGTTGTTCTTATTAACACTTCGACTTTGTAATCTCAGAGGCGACATGTGGTCGGGCCCAAAACTTGCAGAAAAGAAGAATACAGAGCGAAAAAAAGTAAGGAGTCAGGTCCGGTATGGTTCTGCACGGCGGCAATGCGCACTCTGCTCAACTCGGCTTATCTCCTAGTGAAATCTTGTCCGTGGTGGGCGCGGCACCAGGTCTGCCTACGGTAATCGAGCGCGTTGCACCCGCCCCTAATGAGAGACACCTAACGTAACGCACCCGCTCACTTTTGGTGCTGTCGCCACAAGAGGGAGACGAAGGGTGCTCAAATAGGATTGATCCCAGGCGTGGAGCTGACGTAAGATTCGAAGCAATATGATAGCCAACACCCATAAAATAACTTCATGTGACTGATTTATAATACAGTAAAAGTCTTTTTGGCTTTATCTGCCTAGAGTTGTTCAGCCTGTCACCGGTATCACCTGTCGTCCCGTTGATCATCGAATTGCTCGAGCGGGTGCCAGCAGCGTCTCCATTCGTCCCTGTCGCGTGCCAGAGTAGTCCAATGGATCCTCCTCGCTCGAGGGACACGAAAAACGTCATATCGGTCGTTCAGGGCTTTAGAGAGTCGTTCAGCACCAAGATATAATGCAAGGGGTAAGTAACATGATGATAGAGCACAAAAAGGGTAACGTTGGGAATGCGAAACCCAATCTATTTCTAAGAGATTTTCTGGAGGAAATTTGAATGCATTCTTGAGCCATGCTTCTGTTGGCAGCTGGGCAGGTCAGCGTCTTATCCTTCCCGACAAGTCTGACACCAAGTCAATGACCTTTGAGGGATGGAAAGTTTGGCTGGCCTGCGAGATTAGAACCAAAGACCGTGAATCGGTGCGCATTGGCTAGCCGGCGCCTCCTCCGTCCGCGCTGCCATGCTACCATGCGTCTGCATACGCAACTAACTTGACTTTACTTGACTTTTAAAAAAAACGTCTGTCGCCTTCAGGGGCCGGATTCATCAACGACTAACCCGGGGGTGTAAGCCGTAGAGTTACCCACGGTGAAGCCCTCTCTGACTCTTACCTTATCTCTACCTGACTCTTATCTTATCTCTACCCCTTATACCCTGCATACCCAAGGGTTTAATTCTTGATGAATCCGACCCCAGATGCTATGCCGCAAGTTCTTTAGCATCAAGGCCGCCTTAAATCCCAACGCACTTTTGCGGGTAGCAGCGGGCGGCGACCTGCGAAAACGATGAGTCACGCCGCTCCCGCACTCTTGCCGGCTGCGAGGTACCGTACTTCTACTCGGAACCTACTGCTGCTATTCGCCTTCCCGCCTTCTATCCGCGCCTTTTATCCTTCTGGCCGCTCCCTGCCGCGAAAGGCTAGAGCGCAGACAGTCTCGTAGAAATGTAAGTGCACTTGGCTGCGCTTGGCGCTTCGATTCTGAATGTTTTTGGAGGAACTAGTTGGAGATAGGCAGACTTGAAGCACCAGCTGCGCTCTTGCTCCCAGGACGCACCATTCCCTTCGTTGAAGTTTGCCTTGGGCCGAATTCATTGACTGCTTACCGCTTCTAATGATGAACATACCGCCAAAACCTGATGCAAATGAATGCCACATCAGGGTGCTTGGCAGTATTTTCACCGTTAGAGGGCGGTAAGTGATTGATGAATCTGGCCCAGGAGTCTCGTATCAGAGGGACGGTCTGGAGGTACCCTCGCCCCTGCTGGGGCGTACGATCTTCCCCTCATCCTCCTTGCTCACCCACCCCAACCCCTTAGGCTTCACCTTCACCAAGAATCTACCGGCTGCCTTACGAAACCAATGACAAAACAAAAGTTTCCGGCCCGCAGAATAGCGGCGTACCTCCTGACGCCACTCCCCCAGCAGGGGGCGGGTGTACCTGCAGTCCCGCTGCCCTCGTATCACGAGGCAACTACTATAGCTCTCGGAGGAGTTCTGCAGATTTCCATTTATGTGACACTAGGTTAGGGTACGTCATTTTTGTGCAAAGTCGCTTGCTGTTGGAAAATGGGAGTGGGGTACTTCTGTAGTTCCACACTAAATTATAAAACTCAACCAGAATCTGCTGCCACCGTAATCCAGTGTGATATAGCCACTATCACCTCCAAAGATGTGTTCGCAACAACACCAATACAAAGTGCGGTTGTACGGCATTTTCATATCTTGTTGGCTACAATATGGCTGGTTGGTTTCAAAAAATAAAGGCCAGTGCACATACATATACAAACCAATTTCACGCAAAAAAAGCAGCAGGGACAGGAACTCCGCAAATCAGGCATAAGATGACTCTGGGTAGGATCACCGATGCCATCTGTTGCAATGCTCCAAGGAAGGTGAGTTACAGAAAAGTAAGACTTAGGCGCTGAGCTGCACTGAATTATAGAAATCAACTAGAATTTGCTGATGTCTGCCCAATAGGATGCTGGCTTGAGTAAGTATGTGCACTGGACTTTATTTTTTGAAACCAACCATATTGTAGCCGACAAGATAGGAAAATGTCGGACAACCACACTTTGTATTGATGGTTGTTGCTGTCTTTGTCTCTGCAGGTGATAATGGCTATATCACACTCGATTACGGTGGCAGCAAATTCTGGTTGAGTTTTATAATTCGCATAATTCCTGCAGACCCTCTTGATAACTGGGAGTGTTATCGAAGCCAACTAAGAAAAAGGCAATCGTAATGGATAACCAAAATCCTTTATTCATACGGAAACCAAAGCATTCTCGAACACAGCACTCCTCAGAGGAAAAACTTCACCAGGAAATTTATATGTGCGAGCGTGTGCTCCCTCCGGTAGCCACTGGACGTGTTCTCAACATCTGGAAAGCTGTTTCGATGAGCAGTCGTAACCTTCCGTTTTGAAAACGAAAACTGCGAGGAAGGTATGTAGCTGAAATGCGCTAATGAGAAGCTCCAGTTCTGGCCCAAATAGGCTCGGGTAAGGGGGGGGGGTCACAATGTATTC
The DNA here is from genome assembly GCA_947396885.1 of Heligmosomoides polygyrus polygyrus. Classification (NCBI taxonomy): domain Eukaryota; kingdom Metazoa; phylum Nematoda; class Chromadorea; order Rhabditida; family Heligmosomidae; genus Heligmosomoides; species Heligmosomoides polygyrus. The sequence goes on from OX377204.1 coordinate 4,573,783, forward strand.
ATTGGCGCTATATCCCTTTTTAGGATGGGACATGTATGTCTAAGTACATCAGGAATGGCCCAGCTCAGCTCATCATAGGGATAGAACACACCAGCGCTGCATAAAATTTGGTTCAATACCAATGAGGAGGGAGCACGGCGGCCTGTGCGTGTCGACAAGTTCACCGTGGCGATACGTACAAGGATGTTTGCGGGCTCCACGTATCGACCCACGGCCACTATACGGCTATCCCTATACGTATCGCTACGGTGAACCTGTGGGCGCACCTTTTTTCGGCTTTTCGTCCGACGTTTTTTCGTCTAAATTTCCTCTTTATTTCAAGAAAAAGACTGCAATAGCCACAGTAGGGTTTAGGTAGGCATCTTATGTTGCAAGTGTTCATCTCTATGTAGTGTTTGGACGTGAGTATGGAGTGTCCCCTCATTGGGATTGAACCTAAAAATGTTAAATTCGTACAACACAAATGATTGTATTGGACTTTCTACATGGTGCCCCCCCCTCGACACTATCTGCGCGATGTCCTACACACTGACGCTTTCTGCTTGGTTCCCGGAGACATAAAAACATGATCATCCGATCTCTTTTCCTGCAACCAAATGCGAAGAGCACAAGGCTTGGCTTGAGCCAGCTGGCCTACTCAGTTTGGACCATTTTGCAGCTACGCATTCCAGCAGAAGTGTTGGCGCCACTCACATGCGTAATCCTCTTCTTCTTCAACTTGGATGTCTTCTCATTGCTGTTTGCAACAACTGGAACTGATGCTGCTTGACGCATTGAAGAGACTAACAAAAATGGCCAACCTACGCTGCAACCCCTCTTTTATACTTGGCAAACAATGGGACGCTATCCATACCTTATCACCGTCGACAAGACCATAGTAGGTTTCAGTGCAGAAATAATATTCTTATTGAATTATGCTTAAATCTAATTAGTAAAAAGAGGTCATAACACGCTTTCTTTCCACAGCATAAAGTAGGAAAAATGTGCAAAAAACTCAACGAGTGGGGATTTTGGACTAACAAGGTTAAGGTCTGAAGTATATGTCTGAACTAAGAAGGCAAGTCTATAGGAAGAATTCCACCCTCCATTTAGTATGAAAGCATATTTCGTTTTTGTCAAAACGAGTACAGGGAGCGCAATGTTTTCGAATGTGCAGCGCGGCGCCCGCGAGAGCCCCGATGGCAGTCGGAGGTAAGGGGCTATAGAAACAAAGGCTTGGTACCAACTGATTTGTAAGCATTACATAAAAGAATAATTAGAAAACAATCTCGAACAGTTGCGACATGAATGGTAAAACTTTTGACTCCGATCAAGCCATCAAAAATGAATTGTTCCAGTTCCTCGCTTCCAAAAACCAAGGCTTCTTCGAACGTGGAATTTTCGACTTACCGAAAGATGACAAAAGATCATCTTACAAAATGGTCAATACATCATTTATGAATGTTTGTTGATAATATAAATAAACTTACCTCGAAAATAATAAAAACGACATCAATTATCGAGCAACCCAATAGCTCCGCTCTTATGTACTTCTTCTTTGTGCTTTCTGTTGTTTAGGTGTAAGGAGGTCATACAATGCGGTTGCACCGGCGACAGAAAAATTTCTCTGCGACCTGAGACTCTTGCATTGCACTCCCTCATACCCCAGTTTGTGAAGGATTTATTGCTTTCGAATCCGGGGCTCTGCAAAGGCCAATAACATGTTCCTACTGTAGTGCGACTGTCTTTCAGTGTTCGATATACAGTACTTCGTCCAACCAGCACAAGCGGCGCGAAGGATGAAGAGCGGCGCAAAAGGGCGCTGGAGAGCGCCGTTTTCCGCTCGCCACGCGTCGCGTCTGAGGCAAGTCGCGTTAGGGCACCGCAACCTCAACTTCTGGACGTTAGGCTGATGGAAGGAGCCTATCAATGCCTTTTGAACGAGCACGGCCTACTGTTTGGAACTAATTGCTGGCGTGTGAGCAATGCATATAGGCCCGGCAAAATCAATCGAGTCGGCGCGAGAGAGCGGAGTGGTCAATTTTCGTCAAATATCGATTTTTTTAATCGCAATTTTGCATCAAGGACAAGGCCGCAGCGGATGACGTCGCCGAAGATCAATATTTTCGAATTTGACGAAGCTGGGTACCATTCGATGGCGATTTTGATGGTGTATTTACGAATTCCAGAGAACCGACATCAGAAGACGTCCCTACTTCAATCAACTTGGCGGTTCTGAATAATCAAGAAAACCATTTCGTGCTAAATGCTCGAGACACAACACTCCAATGCCGAAGCGGCAAAAAGCTGCAGGCGCAGAGACCCATGTACCCACTTAAGGGAGAAAAACCTCGAAGTAGAGGCTAAATCACCATGAACTACCACATATTCGATGCCATGAATATTCTGCAGAATTAGGTGAAGCAGTGAGCTTTGATCGAGGAATAAGAACTGCGGTTCGGAGCGCAGTAATTTGTATTCAATCGTGGCACCGACGGCGGCGACCATGTGAATGTTCGACGATACCAGGCACCCCGAGTATTTCCTTGACGACCACCAAAGCAGACACAATCCAATATACCTCTCGCCGCAATCATATCAAGTATATAAAATGCCGAGAAACAGATTTTCTTCATACGATTAGACGCCATTATTCCGCGCACGCCAACCCTATCAGCGTTCAGGTAACGCGCCATGGAGACGAGCAACACGGAACTGTGGCGGCATCACGTGCAAGGGAGAGGACGCTTCAAAGAACGAAGATTCACGCTCAACGCTAAGAACGTCTCGGAATGTTCCACTATTAGGTCGTTGCATATGAAATGGCCGATTTTGGCTGAAATTTTTCACAGATCATAGCGTTGCATGGAAACAATTTTTGTTTGTAGATTATGTCGATCTTCATCGAAATAAGCACCATTAATGCACTTTTGCCAACGTGACAATGCTTAGACATTCCATCTTTGTAAAGATCAGAACTACTAGCATAGCCATTTTCCACATCATCATAGTTGCTGAATTTTTTCTCCTTCACATGACGTGCTAAATGCTTGAAAAAAGAATAATCAGTAGGGGAGGGATCTGATGAATATCGGGATGGCGCACAGTTCCGCATCCTAAGTCATCCAGTTTCTGGACAACAATTTTTGAAACGTGCGAACGCGCGTTGTCATGCGGTAGGACTGGGCCTCTTCGACTGACCAAACCGGCTGTTTTCCCATCAACTTCTGGTGCATCACTTCAATTTTGGCACGGTAGTCTGTCCAGTCTTCAACAATTTGTAATGGACTACACCAGCTATTGTCCACCATGCGGTCACCATGGTCTTCTTTGGATGGAGACTTGGTTTCGGCATCTTCTTGGGACCCTCATTCTTGTCCAGCGATTCTGCAGAGCGACGGCGATTGTCATAAAGGATCCATTCTTCGTCGCATGTCAAGATTCTGTTCAAAAAGAAACGCAGGTGCCGTCTAGCTTCAGAATCTACCCGACGGTCACAGATAGTGCTGCCGTCAACGCCGAAATGCTGTGCTAGCTCTTTCACAGTCTGGCACGGATCCGCTTCCACCATGGCTTTGAGTAGGTCCTCGTTGAGTAGTGATGGGCGGCCTACCTCGGTCTTCATATTCGAGACTTGCATCTTTAGATCGAAACCTTTCGAACCAATGGTGAATTGTGCGTTCCTTAGGCCTATGTTATACTTCGGCGACGGGTCGACGACGTCGAATTAAGAGTTAAATTTTCGTGTGATTTTCGAAAATTCCGCGCAAATTCAATTTCATTTGATTTAACGAAAAAGGACTTTGCTAAACTTCAATAAAGAAGTTTAACGAAAATGCTGGTAAATTTGTTAAATTGGTAAATCATTAGTCGTCTTATCATGTAAGCAAATTCAAGGCAGATGTGATCACCTAGCGTTTCTATCCGCAGTCCGGTTACCAAATGATGACATTGAAAACACGCTGCGAGCTAAAAATGCGCTCCGATGCTCTCCTGTTGACGACGTCGCTGACGTCGGCGACATCGCCAGCGCCGAAGTATAACATAGGCTTTAGCGAAATCCACCGCAAGTGCAGGGTTGATGTAGCGAGCTGTGACCGCGGCGTTGTGTCTACTTCCCATTCATATAAGTAGAGCAACCGAATATCACGTCGACTCATATTGTAAAAACGACGTCATACCTTCGCAACAGGGTTATGAATGGTAAGAAATCGGATATTCTGCGCTTTCAGAAGCTATTTGAAAAACTAAGGCCTGAAACTGAAGCATTCGTATCCATGAAAAATCGACCAGAATTTGAGGTAGAAAATCGGCCGTTTCTTATGCAGCGACCTAATAATCACCTTCCAAAGTGAATGGACGTCATCCAAATTAAGCTGCGACGAGAATGGCTTAATGCGCCAGCGGTCGACCGTAGGTGAATTTGAGGTGATAGCGATTAAAAAAAGCCCGCAAACTGGGAGGTGTGCTCTTAACCTTAGCTCCTCCGATGCGACCTAACCGCCTGGGCTCGCCCGACTCTTGCGGCTATTACGGAATTATTAGGAAAAGAAAGTAGTTCAACAAAACTTCGCCACAGTGGAGCATCTATATCCTAAAAAGATACAAGATTACAAGATAGAGCAACAGTGCTTCGCGTCTAGTACCGGAGATTCAGCTGCGAACGTTTACATCTTGTGCAAAAAAACTGAAAGGAACTCGATGATCGAGGTGGTGTTCGACTATTAGGTTTATCGATTCGAGAAAAAATTATGCCCACTTTACTTGAAGATCTATTAGGCGTCCACACAAAAAGCTGCCCAAGAAGGTGATTGCCCTGCTTAACCAAAGGTCGACCACACGGCACTTTCTCTTACTCTGACGCGCCGAAAAATCGTTCTTTTCCACGCTTCAAAACAATCTTTAAAATAAAAATCCTTGCGGCCTAAAGGGTAAAAATTTCAAATTTCTAGGACTATTTATACAAAATGTTTACGTGATTGGGGGTTCCATCTGTAGAAGATTGTTAAAAAACCAAAATAAGTTTTTTTTACCGAAATTATTTTTTTAGCTTTTCTAAAGCGTGCCAGATGTCTTTTATTTGGAGAGCGTGCACTTTTCAAAAGCTAGAACGATTTGAAAAATGTCCAGTTTGGTTTGATGGGTGCGATTGGATGATTGGTGAAGAAATGAATATTACTCATGGTTAAATCAAGACGCAATCCAAGCACAGCTACCAATGCAAAGGCAGCAATTCCAAGAGAAACCCCTTCAGAAAGATTTTTCCTTTCTCCCTTCAGGTCCTAGTGTTTTAGGTAAACGGAAGGACACGATAAGGCAAGAGAAAGGTCTCCAACTCCTAACAATTCTGAATGCGAACAAGAAAGAAATACGATAATGGATGGAAAAGATAGAGAATGACATAGTCGACTCTAAGTCGGGAGTTGCCGCTGACTGCTTAATTCGGCTATATGGGAGCGATTCCCCGATCTCAGGCCACCTCATCGAGCGAAAGCATTCAACGGATAGCAGCTAGGTGTTCAGTGGCCACTACAATCGTTTTCCAGACGTCTGGGTGTTGTGGAGCATGTACAACAGAGAAACGCCGCATTTGGACCCGGAACGATGCTGCTTTGCAGTGACAGACACACAAACAGAAGCACCGACGGGTCGAATAGAAGCCATGGTTCAATGCTACCAGCGACATTCAAACGGCAAACGTTCGTTAGTCATCCTCTCAATTCTTCAAGCGTTGTAAAAATATGCACTAATGACCGAGCGTATTTGGACCTGGAACGATGAACGGTGTAACCGCCTTCTTCAGGGCGTCAAACTTGGGTTTAATTACCCAAGTTTGAGGCTCTGAAGAAGGTGGTTACGCCGAAACATTAGCCCGAATGAAAGATCTATACTAATCTTGGTCGCCAGCTGCTTCACTTGGGTATTCATACTGAACGTATTTACTTCCGTAGAAGTGTCAGATGCACAGATGGACACTCGGATGGACCAGTAAAAGATGTCGGATTCGATTTTTTAGTGATATATCTTCCAGAAGGAGAAATTTACTGGCTATTGTTGTCATATCGTCTTTTCGCTCATTGTAAAGTACATAACAACGACTGAAGATAATGAAATTCGGAACGGTGCAACTACAAAGGAACACACTCACAAACAGACACACGGACGGGTAAGTAGCGTATACAACGATGAATGATTTCTTTTAATGATATTCCAAAAGGTGAGTATGTATTGATATTTAGTATCCATTGTAGTCATCTCATCCTTTTCCTAGGCAATCAAGCGTAGTGAAATATAACAACGATTAAATGTAGCTTGGAACAGTGCGCTTGTGACAGACGCTCAAATGGACGCTCGGATGGACAGTAAAATACGTCGGATCCGATTTCTTAGCGATACATTGTGACCAATGTTTGAGGTATCGGATATTCTAACCTCCCTGACTGAACCACATATGTAACCTATAGTACCGGTAATGACGAGAAGCATGCAGGTAATTGAAATGAAATATCATTAGCTTTTCCATGTTCTGATCTCGTCGCTGGTGAACATTTTATCAATAGTGTGCTTGTAGCACACGTCAGAGCAACGCTGGCTTCATCTGTGCCGATGGCACCGCCTCTTGTCGAGCATTGCAATGCCATTGAAACTGGTGAATTCTTACCATGCACATACAAACGTGTTGAGTAATCTGCCGACTTGGCACCAATTAGTTTGTAAGTGAAACATTTTAGCATGCTTCTCAGTATATAGCACAAATACATACTAGCCGTGATATCCTTCCAGTGGTAAACGTGAAGGAGGATGTGACGCATAATACATGCACGAAATGCGTGTCACCCTTATCGACGAAGTGAAGGAATACTGATCTATTTGGGATATAAATTCGAAACATCAGAGAAATAGAAACTCGCAAACTGAAGAAAAATTGCCAATGCCGTTAACAGGAGGCATGGAACGGAATTTAGCGATAAGTGGATCTCAACCGCTTCGATGTGATCAGTATTTAGCTGATGTCTTTCAACTTCCAGACTGTGCAAATTTAGTGACCATCGCTGTCATGTCGTTCTTTCGCGAGGGAGTTAGGCATTGCAAAAGTATATAAGGACCAATGAAGATATTCAGATTCGGAGCAGTGGAACTGCAGAGTAACAGCCCCACAAACAGAACCGATAAGTAACGAAAAAACGACGGATGACTTTCAGCGATATTCCAGACAGTTATTATATAGTGCCCATTGCAGTCACGGCATCCCTTTCCTAGGCAGTCAAGCATTATGAAAGCAATATCCCAAACACTCACGCAACGTCGGAACTTCTATTATGTAAGAGATAATAGTTGAAAAAAATTAATTAATAAGTTGGAAACAGAGTTCCGCCGTTTTTTCTCATTTTGTTCTGAATTTCGCAGATAGCTTTTTCATATTAGATGCATATAGCATTCAAAAAATAATTTGCTCTGTCAGAAAATGTGTCTCGTTTTTCTCAATTCGATCTTTTCGCATTGTTAGGCCAATAAAATGAGTGTTGAAAAAAGAAGAAAAATGGCCTGCTTCGACAGCTCTGGTTCTGTTTGAGATTTGTTTGCTGCACAGAAATATACAGCAGCTAAAACAGTATGATTTCCCCTACAAGCTCGCGTGGTGGGTTTATTCGTTTGTTTTGATGTCGTTAATTTTCAGGGCATTAAAGTGGACTGACGGTGACATTTTTTGGAAAGTCATTTTTTAACAGCAGCCTTCTAGACTTTCGATAAGTTTTTTGAACATTGTTTCATGCCTTTTAGAAGAAAATTTTATGCTTTATCAAAAGATTTGTTGCATTTATTTGGTCATACTAGTCTTCGTCATTTTTTAGCGTAATGTTAAAAAACAAAAAATAACCCTCACCAATTTTTTTTGCACAATCTCTCATGTGTCATTTAAAATGAAATTACATAAATGACAGAATATATGTCTTCTGTTTAGTCATCATGAATTTTGCTTGTTTTTAAGTCATCAAGTTCAAGCCTTAAAAAATAATTAGAAAGCAGGGCTGTTTGTAAAAACAATGAATGTCTTCCAGACACATGTCTTTAATGTCGCAAATATTAGCGCAATGAAAATGAACAGAAACATCCAGCACAAATTCTTGTAGAGCAAACTGCGCTCTTTCGAACGTTGTGTTAGGTCAGTTATTAAAAATCTCACACGCGGGCAGAAAGAAGGAGCTGTCGGCGAAGGTCATTTTTTTGCACCTCCAGTTTTTTTACTTAAATTTTAGTTATTTGCACGTAAAAATCTACGCAAAAAACGACAGTACAATACGAAAAAACTAATCGAAACAGTGAAGTCAGTTATTAAAAAACTATCAAGTTAGTGAAGCAATGTGGTCAAGGTAAACAAAGTGTTAAGGAACTTTTTGCAGATACCAGTCAATAATCGTTTTATATTGCCTTAGCCCTAGTTTATACTTGCGCCGCTGCGCGGCGCGGCACGATGGTCGCGATAGTTATCGACCGGGCGGCGCGAAAAATCAATATCTATAGCGATCGTGATGCCGCGCCGCGTGGCGGCGCAAGTATAAACTAGGGCTTAAGGAGTTTGGAAGCACAAACTTCTTTGTTAGTTTTAGGAATTCAGTGCCTGCTCTGTTTGTGAAGAAAGTAGATCTGATATTACTAAGCTCTAGGAATTTTGAATTTTCCATGGGCCACGGCCACCCCTAGTGTTGGAATGAGGTATTGAATAGAAATCATTTACAGAAAGACTCACAGTAGCATTTATGATCTTATAAATTGTGACTAAGTCATATTTTTTCAGCGACAGGCGAGAGAGCGTAAATTAAAGAGTTTATTCCTTTCAGATGCCAAGGGGATGCTGATGCTGTCATATCCATGTACTCTAACACAGAGCTTTCTTGTAAAACTGTTTCGAACCGCTTCTAATCTGGCGATTTCTCGCTTGGTACTAGGTTTAAACACAGTAGTGCCATACACTAGCATAGGCCTCACATAGGTCTTGTATGCACGTGATAGCTGTATTATTGGTTTGAGTTCGTTCTTAGAGATTTAAATATATTATGCACAACTCTTTCAGCTCTTTTTGCCGTATATTCGCAATGCTCTCTGAAGGAGAGCTTATTGTCTAAAATGAAACCGAAGTCACGCAATGAACCTGTGATATTGAGTTCTACTCCACTAAGTCTATAGGTATTTCTGATGGATTGCTGACCCAGATGAAGAACTTTGCTTTTTCTTGATAGCGGAAGGTCCCACATTGTTGACCAATCCGCAACTACTTTAATTGCAGTTTGAAGAGCAACGTGATCGTCCACCTCAACAATGTTCTTGTATACTTTTATGTCATCAGCAAACATTTTGCAAGTGGCACCGTATTCATCAATCAGAGAGGGAATTTCGGCGGTGTAGATAATAAAAAGTACTGGGGAGAGTACTTGAGGGACTCCTTGAGGGACTAGTATAGTAACGGGAAGGGATTCGGAAAACGACTCATTGACCTTAACATGAAAAGTCCTTCTTCCAGTTATAAAATTTTTTATCCAATTAGTTTCATTTGGATTTCCGTCTGCTAGAATATCAGCTTATTTGATGGAACCTTGTCTAAGGTTTTCATAAAATCAAAGTAAATAACATCTACGTCGATCCTTTCATTAAAATTGACAAAAAAGAAACGGAAATAGAGATAATCATTCTCTTTTTCGAATGGTATACAACATTTGCAAAAGAAATTCAACGCCGTCAAATAAATAAAAGAAATAAATAGAATAAAATGTTCAAAAAACGGCGAAGGCTTACCGTTAGTTTCCAACCCAATATGTCTAGCGTCAGCAATACCGAACATTGCACAACGCCCGTTTATACTTCGACGCCGAGTGACGCGACACCACGTATTGATTGATTGATTGAGTGACGCGATCGATCAATTCGACCTCTTGACATGCTGTCGCGCCGCTCGGCGTCGAAAGTATAAACGGGGTCTGAATCGAGATCAATTGTATCCCAAACTACATAGGGGAAACCACATTGTAGTGTAGAGGTCACATAAACGCATAAACCTTTGCTATCATTCTGCTGTAGACGTTATCTAGCTCAAACGAATAACACCCCTACGTCACGTAAGTGAAATGAGACAAACAAAGGTATTTCCACATGTTCCAAACCTGGAGCAGTCTATCATCGTGTGACGTGGTTGCAGCACATTACGTGCTGTACAGAAATTATGGGAAACACCTTGATTAGGTTCCCATGAAATGTGAGCATGACATAGCCATTTAGTCTCGTACGTATGAAGATTTATTATTGACGACAATTCCAGAGAAGGATAAGTTTCACGTCCATGTTATACATAAATATACAGGCATCAGTTATTCACAATCTGCTTCGGAATTCCTCTTTCGCAATCGTTTCCAGATGAACCTGAAAGCATGATTCAGCAGAAGAGCGTACATAATGGGAATACGAGTCATGAGAGCTACCTCATCAGGGCCGTCAGCCAGTCGGAGCGAACGAGCGGCCACGAAAAAGGACGACAGTGGTGTGTCGGCGGTGAGACCGAGTCCTCCGAGCATCTGTATCGCCCGATCCACAACTTTCTGCGTCATGTTCGGCGCAACAACCTTGATCATAGCGATTTCCGATCGAGCCTCCTAAAAAATGGACACCTTCGTTCTTTCAGCAAACTTCAAAAACTCTCGGAATTTTTGTTGCTTAATTGTTCGTCAGGGGTTTGTCAAATAGCAGCAAATATTTCGGACTTTTCGACATCGTGTAAGGTTTAGTGACCACCGTTTGCTGCAAATTTTTATGAAACGCTGCCACTAAATCAATATATAGCATTTTCACCTCGAACTGGACACTTTTCAAATCAAACTGGACGCTCTTCTAAGCTAGCTTTAAGACTTTTACAGCCAAACTCTAAATTAGACTAGAGACTCTCAAAAAGGTTAGAACAATTTTTTAATCAAGGAAAAGTTTAGTAAACTTTCATTGGAGTTTTAATGCTGCCTAAAATTTATTTCAGGCTGAAGCTGCTTAGTAATCAGTTCAGTCAAATTTACACCAGAAACAGCATATTAAATTACATACATACATACCGGAGTGTTCGAAAAGTTTTGAAAATTTCTGATGCATCCAAATAAAATGACATATCTTCCGAAAGGTTCTGCGTTATATCATTTTACTATACCTACTTGCAGATCATAGCGTTCTGATCTAAACCTTAATCAATACAGTCGCATTGCTCCCTAGATTACGAAAATCCGTCAGTCTTATCATGTCCGGCTGAACTGACTACCGCACCATTTTGCTTCGATGCTTCCGTTCCGGCTTCAACCCAACCGAGGCCCATCACCAGGTTGTGTCGCTGATTGGTCCCGAGTCTCCCTCCACTGCTACGGTGTACCGCTGGTTCGATCGATTTGCAAAAGGAGACTTCTCCCTCGACGATGCTGCTCGATCCGGACGACCTCAATCGTGAAGTACACGAGAAGTACAACGGTCGTCCTCGCGTCTGTTCATGATGATCCGGCTAAGTCTGTACGAGATATAGAGAGGGAGACAAGCACTCCTTAATCCATGATATCCTCACTCGATCCAGCCTTTTAGCGAAGCGACCTCATACCGTACCCCACGATCTGAAAGCCGCCGAGCAAAACACATGTGAAGTATAATTGCTCCCAAATGAATATTCGAGCCCTCGCATTCGAATAATTCTATTCGAAATCGAATATTCGTATTCAAACTTTCGAAAAAGCGAAATTTTCGAATGTATTCGGAATCGAATGTTGGAAAAGTCGCGATTTTCGAATGTATTCAATTTTCGAATATTCGAAAATCGTCGCTATTCAAATATATTCGGTTAATTTTTGGGAGAGCACAACTATAGTGTGAAGGTCCGCTCTTCTATACTCCCTCCGCCGAACGACGGCTTGGGCTGAAACGATAGCGGGCATGGATGAGATGGGGATAATGTACAGCAACCCGGACAGGAAGCTGCAGTGGCTTGATCACGATAAAAACCCACAGCCCATCCTAAACAGAGATATCCACAGCGAGAAGCACCTCCTCTCTTTGTACTACTGTATCAAAGGTGTCATTTACTAGGTGGTACTGCCGGCTGGGCAGTCGATTGACGCCAACCTCGTCTCCTCACAATTGGTAGAGATGGAGTTCAGGGACCGGATTCATGAACGCGGTTTCTGAGCTGGCAACGGGCCTGCGGAGGGATGATTGGATCAGAAATTGGCAGCGGTGCAAAACCCTCGCCTTCAAGGGCATGTTTCCCTACTCGCTGACGAAGTAGCATTTACCTCGACGCTTACCTCAGGTTTTCCCCGCCGCGCGTTGATGAATCGCGCGTAAGTGGGGAGTAGGGGTAAAGCTTGCACTTACCCGCAGGTAAGTCGTTCGTGAAACCGCCCCAACAGATTACCCGCCGAACACATGTACAAGGGCAAGATTCATCTTCCGATGGATAATGCGAGGCCTCACTTCGCAAAGACTACCCATAGTCAGCTAGAGAAACTGAACATCGTGTGGCTACCGCATCCGCCTTACCACCGGATCTCTCTCCCTGTGATTTGAAGACAGTTTCACAACAACGACGACATTGCGCGCGCAGTCGAGGAATGGGCAGCGTCACGTCCTGCTTGTTTTTGGAGACAGCCCATGTCTCCCTGCCCGAACAACGAAGGAGGGCTGTGACCACCAAGAGGTCATATTGTTGATTGACTAATCTTTTGTTCAGTTGCAGTTTGAATGTTACAATAAATGTTCTGAATTTTCTCACAACTTTACGGACACCCCAATATTTGCACTGAACAGTTCACATGAGCGGCATTTTCAGAAGCAATCAGATGAAACTCGACATCCGTTAGAAGCGAGCATCTAGGGTAGGTGAACGAAAAAAATTTTAGGATCATAGAGGATCTTTCTAACGATTTCTTTTTTCCTATCGCTCATGACTAGAAAATTAACCAGTTTGGCTCTGAAATCTGGAAACGTGGCATAAAAACTTTTGAGCCTGATTTAAGAGTTGAAATCTATCCTAATCTGAAGAAGGCAAGTTCGCCTTTCCAGCCTATACCATAATTTTTCCTAAATTTGCCCAAAAAGCCCCTTATGTAGTTTTCATCGCTAGAGCGTCGTGGGACGATGAACGAAACGGTCGCGTGAATCTAAATTACGCATTATCATACGGTTTGCTGCTATGAATCACGCCCGCCTGTTACGAATTCCATTTTCACATCCCATCGCTATTGAACACACGCTACTGCCGTTCCTGATTCAGCACTACTTCATATTCCAACAACTGCGTTCTCGAATTTCTACTGAAGTTCTCCGATTCTCCGACATTTCGTTATCTGAATTATTCTTACAAAACTTGTATCCAGTAGCAAGAAGGGCGTTTTCTTCTACTTCTATATCATCTCGGTCCAATACCCCTACACCACAACTGAACCCTATAAGGAAACCTAAAGTTATATAACAAACCTCCAAATCCCAGTCTTCTTCCCCTCTTATCTCTCGGCTCTATAAAGGCGTTGAGTAATCAGCTCAATTCGAAACAAGTGGCGATCGTGGTGACAGTAGCCTACACCGCTTCCAGAACAAATTCAAAGGAAACTTCACAACCCGTGCAAATGTGGCAAAAGTTGCGTCAAAACTAGGCGACGATGCACTTACACTTAAATCTAGCCTTCAAAGAAGGCAGTGGAAAATGCGTCAAATTAAAGGCACACAAGACAGCATTCAGAAGCATAAGATTCAGAAATGCATTTTTGTTAAAAAAAGTGATTCAATTGTCTTCCCGAACTCTATCATTATGTACGACTACAGTGCTGACATCAAGTAAAGTAAAGAGTAGTAAAGACTTTACTCCGTAAAGTTAAAAAAGGAAACGCACGCTTCCCCTCAAAAAAAATGGTATGTCAACGGACCTACCTATAAAATATAGCCTCCACAACTAATAATGCAACCGACTGGAGCAAATATGCTATATACAGAAAAAGGTGGACAAAGCTGTACTCAGATACAACGTGTATCTGGAGAACAAAATCCTCGGATCCCGTGATATAAAAAAATTTTGTAGATTTATTAATACCCGTAGTGAAAGTAAGACAGGCATACCTACCAGTTTTGATGTCAATGGTTTGCCATACTCATCATCTATCGGCAAAGCCAATCTACTCGCTTCCAAGTTTTTTTTTCTTACGCACCTTGGAAAACGTATCCGAACTTTCTAACATCTTACACTCAGGATAGAGATGCTGAGAATTCGGATTCCTTACCGGTTCGTTGCATTCCCCAAATGGACGTTTCTCCGAGGTTCCACAGGGAGCAAATTTATGACATTCTCTCAAAATGGTCAAAATCATCCTCTATCTCTCCTGACTTCGTTCCTCTAAGCTTATTAAACAGATTTTAAGCCACATACTTTATCCTCTAGAACATATTTTTAATTTCAGTATTATGACATCTGAAGTGCCAAGAAGATGGAAGCACGCATTCGTTACGCCCATTCCAAAAAAGTCTTTTCTAAGTGATCCAAAGAACTATCGTCCTATATGTATTACTTCTGTGTTTGCTAGGACCTTCGAAAAAATCGCCAGAAACATATCGTTACGCATTTAGAAAAGCTCTGATAATCAAATTGGCTTTTTGCAAGGAAGGATGTAGAAACATCCATGCTGACGTCCCTTAACCCATTGACGACCGCGTAGGTCGATATTGGGTCGCAGATTTTCAGTCGCATGGGACCGCGCGGGCCGATTTTGGCCCGCGGTTATGAAACAGGTTCGCTGCGGCCCATTTCTCGCTTTTTCATAGTTTACCAGTATTCATTAGATATGTTGGATCCTACTAATGCTATCTGCACAGTTGTCCGGGAGTGATTTACTTCTAAGCATTGATAAAAACAAATAATCACCACTACACACTATTCAAACTTCGCAAAAATCGATACTATTCACAAACTCCTCGCATTTTACAAAAATGGTTATGCACAAAAGAATTAGTAACATTTCTTGTAAAAATTTTGAAAACAATCTGAACTAAAATACTTCAAACACTCGCTTCATCGTGTGGTGTCACCTTTTTTCCACGACTCGTGGCGAACCTGCGCCTTTTGTTTTCTTTGCAGACTTTCTTATAGCAGCAAATACATCTACTACGTCCAGCTTTCGCACCTGTTCTAGCCTTCTCCAATATTTGGCTAAACCATTCAGAAGGAGTTTCATTTGGAATATCGTGAAGTAGTGATTTCATGAGATTCACGGGTTGGCGCGGTCCCACGCGGCAGACACGCAATTTCTCGCGCGGTCATCAATGGGTTAATGACTGGACTGAAGCTATGGAAACTAAAAATAGAATAGACGTGGTATATCTAGACTTTTCAAAAGCTTTCGGTAAGGTGCCTGTAGAAAAACTATTGCTCAAAAAGAACATTGTCGGGATTCATCCAAGCATAACGGAGTGGACGCACAATTTCCTTACAGGAAGGACATACCAGGTGAGGGTTGATGGAGCACTCTCCTCTGTGTTCGACGCTTACACTGGCATTACACAAGGCGGGGTGCTCTCACCTCTACTTTTTCTGCTGTACACTTATGAGGTTCCAGAATGAATCTCGAGGTTGGAGGTGACGTGCAAAATGTACGCTGATAATGTAAAAATATACAAAGCAATAAAGGAAGACCAGGACACCCACTCCGTTCAAGCAGACTACATAAGCAGTTAGGCCAAAAAGTGGGATCTGCCACCTGCACCAGAGAAATCCTCTTTCTTACCTTTAGGAGCGAATAATACGGCAACGATACCTGTTTATAAGTTACAAAATGTTGAACTAAAATGTTGTTCTCCTACCCCTCATGGGAACTTGAAATAAACGCGGAAATCACAGCACTACAAAATGAAGTTGCCAAATCTGCAAAAATTAAACTACGTGGCGGCCAAACTAGACTTGGAATTACCTTAAATTGAGTCTCATAGGATCGATTATCCCAAAGTTGCCGCTTGTGTCATCAACATTTACAGAAACCAAAGGAACAGTCTCTATTATAAAGCCTGCATACAAAGGACAACTTAGAAATCATACAGTTGGACAACTTCAGTGTTCTACAAAAGTCAGGGCACGATACTTTCAGTGCCACTTTAAAACCAACGTCTGCACGTGCATGTCACAACTCCAACAGTTATCATGTGCTTGCAGTCCAGGCGACATGAACAACCTAATGAAATCAACAACTCTCCCTCAAACATCAAAAAGCCTTATGGTGTTCTCAGAGAACTCCGCTGTTTACGTCGAAACAACAATAGGATCAGCTAATTGCACACAACTGCAGACAACATGCGCATAATATCGCGGTGCACTAACGCCACCTGCACAGTGGACGTAAGTGACCTAACCGGATGCTGCAACTGTCTTTCAGGAGCAGAAATCATTCTATCATGTAAGAGCAGTTGAGATGAAATAACAGCCGATATTACTTGTACCACGCAAACGCAAGTCGCCTTGTTTACGAAAGTTGAACATCTGAACAAGGTGCGTCTGCATTTTAACTTTTCTACACTATCGACAACTTGCAAACTTATCTGTCCCGGAGGGACAGTAAGAGTAACCGTCAAAGGAGTACTCCAATTCACGAATGAGGGCGATATTATGGACGGCCCTGAACCAGTTTCCATTAAGCAAGACGCATAAGGCGACATGTCATATGCAAAAAGGTTGTTTTATTCAAGTATAAATTTGCTTGCTAAAACCACTGAGTTCTTCACCAACCTCAATATGGTACTACGAGTTTTACTAATCATATCAATTTTTTGGAAACAAGATATATTTACGGCAAAGTTTTTCGCGTCAGAGCCTTATCCACTGGAAGGCAAAGGAAACCTTCCGCAGACAAAGCAGGAAAATTCTATGAGAGCTACTCACGAAATTCTGAGAGTTGCAGAACTCTCAAGAAATTGTAAAACATGATGTACTCTCATACAGCTTTGTATGATATCACAAAAGATTTCCTCATTATAAAATCTACATGGACGTCTCATTCCATTATCGTTGAACATCCTTTCGTTAAAACATCATTTCACATTCTTCACAAACGCCATCGGAGAAGGACGCCGCCGCAATGGAGCCAGAAACAAATGGAATCAGAACGCTTCCTATAAAAGCCGCCTCATGCAGCCACTCGACATCCTCCTGCTTATCGTCGTGTTCGTCCTCATTCTGGGCCTCGTCCTCGACCTCGCCCTCTTCAACATCCGGCGAGCTCATCTCGTCTACATGCGGCTTATGTCCTTCTACCAGACTCAATAAAGACGTCCAATAGGCAAATCGTGTCGAAGCACTTCTTATCTTCGTGCAGCTGTATGGTTTCGGCTACCGCGAAATAAAGCTCATTAACGGTCAATGTCGTCATACATCCGCATCATCTGGCGACCACGGCCAACGAGCCTCACCACTACGAAAGCAGCATCTAATAGCGATGCTCCTTCTTGTTCCACCCACGTAGCCTCTACCGCACCACGCCATTCGCTGAAGAATGTCAGGAGCGTTCATTATTCGACGTCAGATTGGTTTTTCAAAAAACAACTTCACTGCTACATATCATCCGTCACTTCACTTCTGAAACACTACTTGGCCTTATCCAAAGATCAACTCTTCCTTCGTCTCAACAACGATGAGCTCGAAAACTTCTGCCAAGAAATCAGCGCACTCAAGAAGCATTTGCTAAATGCCAATCGAAAAATCACCAAACTACGTGATTAACGTACGCTCCTTTACTTCCTTCGTCAAGGAGAAGATTGTTTTCGAGAAATACGTCACTAAGTACGGTAACTACTGCAAATCAATCACGTCTGCAGTAAATCAACTCGGACAACTTGACCAACTGATGAACGCAGTCGACAACGAATACGCAAAAGGAAACCTGCACATGCTGTCAAACTCTGCCGTCAGACGCTTTACGTGATGAAAGTGACGGACGCTGGCAGCCCTCGAAGGCACAATGGGATCCTGCTCCCGTCTTCGTGCATCAGAACAATAGTTGTCCTCCTTCACCTCACATATGTACACCTGCTGCGGCACCAACTGATCCAGCACTTCTCAACTTTGTCGATGCCTCCATTCTGTCAAAACTGGAACTACCCACATTCGACGAAAACCTTCTCCCCTGAATTCTCAAAACGCTTCGAGATACTGGTGGACAACAAGTCACAACTGGACGACACCACGAAATTCTCTCTGCTCAAGTCATGCTTACGTAGCTCCGCCATAATCCATTTAAGGACTACCTCTAAGGACCGAGAGTGCAGAATCGCCATGGATATTCTTAGAACGCACTACGACGACAAGGCATAAAGCACATACTCTTCACCAAGCTGGTCAGCTTCATGCAATCCAGAAGGCCGTCACCTTCATATGCTCTACAACCACATGTTTTCCTGGTTCGACAATCTACAAACGATGACTCCAAGAAAACTACCCTTGGCTCACTTCTTTTCAACAAGCTCCCAGCACGTGTTCGAAGCCAGATCTATGACAGAACCTCAAATAGCCACAACGTCACACCAAGTGGACTCCTTCATCTGCTTACTGTCAGAAAGGACTCCACTCTCTCCGAAATTGAGTACCACACACGAAGAACAACTGAGTTAAAACATATCGCTATGGCTTTCATTCAACTGCACGCAACCTTGCTTCGAAGCCCACTATTACGACACAAGCAACTGACGACAAATCGTCCTCTCAAGCCAACGAATTCGACAATCAATAGAATGTGCTCTTTGCGGAGAGATCGCGACGGTAGATTAGCCGCATGGGACGTCTGTAAACATTTCTGTCGCATAAATACGCAAATATGTGGAGATTGTCATTTGTTATTGCTTAATTTTGCCTTTCCGCTTAGTTTTTAGAGTCTATGTAACGACGATGTCATGGTTGATTTATTCTTTTGTTATTGTTGTTGATTTTAATTAAATGTTATGCGAATGGTACAATTACCCAAGTTTGAGGTCCGCTGTTGGTCTAGCCAACTCCAGGTGGGTCTATTTGATATTCTTGGTCACTAAATATGAAAAAGGCAAGCAACCGACTAGGCGGACTTCATTAGCAACTGACAAGGGACATACTCGAAGGAAAGCAACGAAGAGCTGCACCGAGTGTAACTCCACACTCCACAGCGTAATGGAATGCACTGTTTTCCCCACGGTGGACTAACGAACTGCTTAAGTCAGACTTCTACGCCTGTGCTGCAATTGCCGTTCGCCGAAACACGTCGCTAGAGAGTGTTCTTCAAAACGTTCGTGTCGATACTGTTCGAAGAGGCATCACTCATCACTATGCCGGTAGTCAGCAATCGAAAGCCAGCTGCATCGCCGCGATTTTCTTCACCTCCGAGTGGTGATCAAACGAATAGCACTTCAAAACAGTTTTGCCCTTCAATGATATAATCTCACACATTCAAAGCACGTTCAATCCACTTTTCAATCCACTTGATGCCTCAAAGACGATTACCGACACAACCTTTCTCAATTCTGCGTCAGCAAATCGTACAATACGGAACAAGCGGCATCACGCCATCAATTTTCAATTTGCCTATCATCACAACAGAAAATATTGCCATCTCTACGTTCGGATCAACAAAGTCACAAAAACTAAAGTACAGAAATCAAACGTCGGTCTGCGTTGACGACAACCTCATCAAAGTGACCTCCCATTGGACACCACTATTCAAGAAACGCCAGTGGATATATACTTTTTGAGTGATCTATGATTGATCTTCCAAAAAAAAGTTATAGAAATTGTTAGAAGCCTTTCAAACCTGTTGTCCAATAACCTTTTGCTAAAAATTGTACTTCCAATTCCTTTAAATATACTGATTGTCATTTGTCTCTATCGAGCCTTTATGTTGCACATAACCTTAAAGTTCTGAAAGTCATAGCTAGAACTTTTCTACCGTGGAAATTTTTTGCGTTTTGTAGAATCGGTCTTCAACTTTCTCACCGCTGAATCAATTTTCGATATTCCTGCATATTTCTTCTATGACACACAAGAAAGCTTAACCATCATCCTTTACAAGATGTTATATGTATTTTGTCTCGCTTCTGGAATATTTGCTCAAATGTTTTTCTCGTGATGCAGCCCACCGATTTATGAACAGCACGCGCAAGTTCACGACATCTTCCGCTCCTCACTTATCCGTTCCACTCCTTGGAACTCAATCGATATTTTCACGCAGCTGTATGGTTTCGGCTACCGTCGAAGCTTATTAACGGTCAATGTCATCGTCCATCCGCATCAGTCGAAAAGAGCCATATCGAAGAATTTCACAACGCTATGAAGAACTGATGTCCCTGAACTTCTCAAGCAGTTTCCTTGAGAGACGAAGATCAAAACTGCTCATCAACGGCAATTAGGCAGAAATGAACCTTGAGTGAATCGATAGCCATCCTGTAACTATTCGAGCAACATGTAGAAATTGGAGATCAGACATCTTTAGACACATGGAAAAAGATTCGATGAAAACCTCTTTAATCGGGAGCTACTTGACGTCTGAGCGTTGCAGAACGCTATCGGAAAATATCATATGAGCCCTAAATAACGCTGCAAACACTGCCGAGATGGTAGATGATCAAGCGGAAATGAATGCCGATGACAAAGTAGAAGGCATCGCAGAGAATGAAAAAGAAATGCAACACGATCAGGAAGAAGACGATCCAGCTGCGGACGAAGTATGCCAAGATGCGGACGGATTACGATGACGACCTAGCCGCAGTACAAGGTATCCAGCACGAGATAAGAGATGCCGAACAGGTCCTGCATGACTTCGAGGAAATTATTCGCCAGCTCAGGCAGGAATCTACGTGCCCACCTCGGAAATTCGACCTTAGAAGGATCAGCCGTAGTATGAAATGTTCACTAAAAGCGCCTTTTGTGAAGTTACAGGATCACATTACTCGGATTCCTGCACAGCGGCTCGATATGCAGAAGCCCGTCGACAAGTGATCTCGGATAATCATAAGTGCGACCTGTGTTTGGGAATTGTCTGCAGCCGTGGTAAAACGTGCTGGAAATTCTTCCAAAAGTGCTACCACTGTCGGCAGTTTGGACATCACTCCGCGCTCTGTGATTTACCGGAGAGAAGCGACCTCACTCGAGCACAACTGGAGAACGCCAACAGCTCACGCTTAGGATGCCTGAATAGGCTCCAATCGCTCAGTCGCCATTTGAGGTTGTACCTGGGTCACCACGGATCATAATGCGCCAATCTTCTCGGGCCAGGACTATCGCGGGGATCCGCGATCACAACATTGCGCCAAGGCTTCGGTAAAGAAAACATATGTGTAGCCTTATCTTCTGCGGTTCGGGGAAAAAATGCGCCGATATTGCAATTCAGCGCAATCTGAAGACGGATCAGAACCGCGACCGCCTCGATCTAAATAAAAAGGCAAAAGGGCAGATCGTGCGCTACTTTATCTCCTTTTAGTCTTCTCATGCGACTGGGGTTTTCTGCTTTTCTTCTCTCTGCGCCTAGGTAACTTCTAGATGAGCCTATCCTTAGGATGGGAAATCAGCTGCTGCTAGAAACCTATTGCTTGCTGTCTAGGGCCTTAGGATCTAGGTTTAGGTTTAGATTGTTGTCTTGTGACTTCCATTATTGTGCTTTCTTTGCTGTGTTTGTTTGTTGGTTTAATTATCCAAGTTTGAGGTTAATAAACTGCGCTTACGACTTGTGTGTAAACAATTGGTCGAGCGAGCTACAAGATAGACAGAACCACCGAGGCTTCACCTTCACACTCAATTCTATCACTGCTGAACATCCCTTGTCATCAATAACATTTATACTCCTCCACTAGAAAGTCTGTTGCAGTTGTGAGACTCCGAAAAGCGGAATAGGTATCTCTCCCAGAAAAGTCGCGCCCATCATAACGGTAGCCTTCTTCAACATCCGTCTAATCTCGCTACAACCGTCACTAGGGAGCATGATAAGATGACATCACATTTTGGGAGACGCGGATGCTTCGACTTGGACCATCACATTTCGGGCCGTTATCTATTAGGATTGTGCCAAAATTCTTTTGGTTCGCTGTAAGAAATGGTTTGAGCGTCTTCCTCCAGCTCTCGCTCAGTGCCAAATGTCCTCGCAATTCAAGACTGCGTTAAAGAAAATAGACATTCTATCTGCTATTTGTGTCTCTGATATGTGTTAGCTAGTATAATTCTGTAGAGGAGCATTCCGAGTTTTATGCTTCTGTTCATTTTCGGTTTTTTTAATTTATTCAAGGCATCAAGCAGCTAGGCAAATTGCTCGGCAGTTAGAGTGAATAAATTTACTGACGTTTCCTTCTAACATAAACAGCTGAACCATGCTGAACCTTTGAAACCCATCAACTCAACCTATGACTGGATACGCCTCTTAGGCTCAGCCCGGCTGCCAGACAAGCTTAGCAGTTATAGATATG
Source organism: Heligmosomoides polygyrus polygyrus (assembly GCA_947396885.1). Lineage (NCBI taxonomy): Eukaryota > Metazoa > Nematoda > Chromadorea > Rhabditida > Heligmosomidae > Heligmosomoides > Heligmosomoides polygyrus. The sequence continues at coordinate 4,596,220 of OX377204.1, forward strand.
CTTCGTTCTTTCGCTGGTCAGCTCCCAGGAGCCTTATCAGTGGAGGGCACTATCAATCTCTTATCCTTTGGTGTGGGCTGTCAGCTTATGAATGTCTCTCATTGCCAAGACTTCTGTTACTGGAAAAATGCATATGCTAAATCTATGTTCTCTTCAGTCGTTTATCGTGATCAGCCCCAGCATTTCTCTCCTGCACTGTCGCCGTTTGGGTACAAAATCTACGTTGTAAGCGAGCACTCGGAATGTGTGTTTATCAGTTTTATATTAGCTTTTTTCTAGTGTTTAATCATTTCTGAGTCTTGAATGTCTACTGTTGAGTTTGTTTGAGTTATGAGTCTTGCTTATTGTTCGCTGATGTAATAGCGCGCCTTTCGGCGCATGAATAAATAAATAAAATAAATCACGTGATTTTAACAGCTCTAAAATCCCAGCCTTCTTTCACTGTAATCGAGCGAATAAAGATTTTGACTGATGAACTCAGTCTGAAATAGAAACAGCTGAAGCTTTAGGGTGAACCCTTTGGAGGAGAAGTGGGAAAATACGCAGCATCCCTCAACACAGGAAAAGACCCAATGTCTCCTAAGTAATCTGAAATCGAGCGGCTTGAATTGAAACGTGTTGAATGTGAAAATAGTAGTACATTCACTAGTACATTCACTCACTTATTCATTACTGCACACAAGGTGCTCCTTTGAAGAAGAAAAAACACAGCTAGAAAGACGTGAAAATCAAGTAACAGGATCTAGCTTTATAACCAACACAAACAAATTGTGAGCAACCTGGATAACACTATGAACCGCAGCTGGGTTAAAGTATTTTTGCAGGTTATTTCAGAATACTCAAGGCAAAGGTTTAAAAATATATATCGAAATAATAGTACATACCAATTTTATAACATTTTCGGGCACTATTGTACTTTCAGGACTCCATAGGTCGAGGAGAGGTCGAAAAAAAATTTCGCCTAAACTTCGCCTAGGGAGGTTATTTGGGGTGTCGCTCACGAATCTGACATCCGTTTTTGAAATTTCGATTACGGTAGGCTACGGTAGGTGCGAGTGACTAAAGGTGTCGAGGTCATATCACCGGCTTCGCCCACGAGGTTTGTTTGGGACGCTGATCATGAATCTGACGTCCGCTTTTCGTTTTACACTGGAGCACGGTAGGTTACGGCAGTTAACGGTGATTAAGATATGGCCACCAATTTCGCCCAGTAAGGAACGCTTTATAAATCTGAGTATCTTTCAGGCGATCGCTACGGGACCGTTTGCATCCTGTGTCACTACCATAACGCCCCAGATAACTTCTATAACTCCTGCGCGAAATCGATGGCCATATCTTAGTCATCGGTACCTACCGTAACCTACTGTACTCCAGCGTGTCATATTCGTGATTAGCACCCCAGATAACCCCTGTAGCCAAAGTTAGGGCGAAATCGGTGGCCATATCTTAGTCACACGTACCTACCGTAACCTACTGTACTCCAGCGTGTCATATTCGTGATCAGCACCCCAGATAACCCCTGTAGCCAAAGTTAGGGCGAAATCGGTGGCCATATCTTAGTCACACGTACCTACCGTAATCGGCCGAATATTTCAAAAATGGATGTCATATCCGTGATCACCTCCTCAAAAACTCCCTTAGGCGAAGTTAGTGCGGTGATTATGACCTCGACAGCCTTGGTCACCCGTACCTACCGTAATCGGCCAAAATTTCAAAAACGGGTGTCCGCACCCCAAATAACCCCCTAGGCGAAGTTTGGGCGAAATTTTTTTCGACCTATGGAGTCCCGAAAGTACAATAGTGCCAATTTTCGACGGAATAATGCCATTTTGTGGCTCAATCTATTTCCAGTCTATTTCAGGTTAAGATCTTAACTAACGTCTTCTCTTTAAGAAAAATTGGCTAATTTTTCAATGGCTCAAATATGAATAATAAATTGACCATTTTTCTTGAATCCAAAGGATTTCCTAAATGAGGGAGCAAAAGAGGGCTTGTACCATGTCCTAGTTAACATGTTTCTTTTTCTCATTCCAGATAAAAATTTTGAAAAACCTATTTTATCGCTTTTGTCCTTTTGTAGAGCGTCAAAAATCTGCACTTTCGTACCTTAGATCCTCGAGTGTCGATCACGTGTGCTGCCTTTAGGACGAGTAGTCGTGCCTGTTCCACCTCGCATCGTGACTGGGCAATCTGCTTTCGTATCGAGTCGAATTCACGAAGCCGCCGTCGAAAGGCTACTCGATACGATGTCTGAAGAACGAATTCTTAACGACGGAAATGCAACGTGGAGGTGCGTTCTCAAAAGTCTCATTTTTCAGGAACTCACATACAGGGGTATAGAAAATAGAGCGCGTCCCAAGAAAATGTGAGCACTGTTTGAATGACCAGTAAAGGTACTAAAGAAGTTAAGAACTCACATCAACGTGCAAGAAAATGGGAATTCTCTGATATATACGCAGTTGATGTTGCGCCACGCACTGGTCTGAGTTCTTGCGTTTCACACTCGATTGATTGTGATTAGCTTGTATACTTGTCATAGTTGCATCAAAAAGTGACCATTTTGGTCAGCTTGTGCTTCTTTTAACGTTCAAAACTTAAAAACACACTACAGCTTGTGCCACAATGCAGGGTACCCTAAAAATACAGGCACTGCTTTAAAGGTCTATACACTACTACTAGTGAAGCTTTTGAAGATGCTTGAAACCCGTATGAAAGCACAGGTTAAAACTCTGCGCAAATTGTCAAGATCGCGCCATGTACCCGCCTAAAACCTTACATTTCAGACTCAAATCCTTGAGCGTAGGCTAAATGCTTGTAAAAGTCTTGTTACTGCTGTAATTGACCACCAGTCTTTTAGTGTTTCGAACTTAACAGCACACTTGAACTTGTGGCAAAATGCTGGCCGTTCCAAAAACGTAAGCCCTATCTGAAATGCCAGGCCACTGCTAGTAAACTCATGAAGGGTTTCTTGTATGTTTTTTCCTATCAAACTTCGACCAGAGGGGTTATTTAGGGTGCTGATCACGAATCTGATATCCGTTTATGAAATTTCGGCCGATAGGTTACGGTAGGTACGGGCGACTAATTGTATGGCTGCCGAGGTCATGATCACCGTTTTCCCCCAAACGTCGCCCAGGGGGTTATTTGAGGTGCTGATCACGAATCTAACGTCCGTTTTTGGTATTACGGTGGAATACGGTAGGCTGTGGTAGGTACGGGTAATCGCTGACAGCCTCAGTCACCCGTACCAACCGTAACCTACCCTAGTCCACCGTGATACCAAAAACGAATGTCGGATTCGTGATCAGCGCCCCAAATAACCCCCATAGGCGAAGTTTGGTGACATCGGTGACCATGACTCCGACAGCCTTACTCACCCGTACCTACCGTAACCTACCGCATCGGCCCAAATTTTGAAAAAGTAGGTCATATTCGTGATGAGCACCCGAAATCACCTCCTTGGGCGAAGTTTGGGTGAAAAAATACTGACTTGAATTGATTTGATTTAAAATTGGTCTTCTTCCTAGCAAAATTTTTTAGTTCGATATATCTGATGAAAGCAAAGCAATTTTCTTGCTTATTCCTGCTGGACATTCTCCCACCACAAGCACTTAGGAAACTGAAAAAACATCTATAAAAAACCGACGGCAGCAGTACAAAAAATAGCGCGAAAAGTTATGAGTCACCGGTGGCTCATATTGTCCCACGCGGACAGACACGTGTGAGCCACGGCTGGCTCATATTGTCGGCAATGTGTTAAAGGAAACACAGTGCAGTTTAGTACTGTCAATTATTAACAAGACTGCCACAACGGTTCAAGCATTTAGAATCCATGCTTAACCAACCGAGTCGGAAATATACGGTTCCAGATGAATGCATGGCGCAATCTCGACTACTTTCACGTTGCTGAGTTTTCGTTACCCTGTACTTCCATAGGAGCCCCAAAAATTTTCGAAAGCACACAAACAGTGCCTGCATTTCCTAGGAAGTCCTGCTGCAAGCTGTGTTGGGCTCTTAAGTTTTAAATCCAGCAATCCATTGGCCAGCATATGTCAGAAAATTTCCATTTTCTTGAGCTTACACAAAAGCATTTGATTTCTTCAGTAACTTTACTGGCAGCAAAGTCATCATTTTTCAAGCAGTACTTGTTTTTTTTGGGATACACTTTAAATTTGGCGGCCTCACCCTCTCCTTCATTATGTCAATTGCTCGCTCAGCGTGTCCTATCAGTCGCATGGCGTGGTGAATCCGACCGGGACCGAGTCGTCCTTGAGCGATCTCGAAACCTCGTCCCTCTCCAAGTATCATGTTCTCCACGGGTACACGGACGTTCGTGAACAGCATCTCACAGTGGCCAGCTGGAAATTTCACCCTTTATCTCACTTCTCTACTTCACAAGTCCATGACAGTACTCGGTTTTCATGGCTATCCTGCCGGACATCAGCATGGGTGAAAGAAGAAGATCGGTGATGTTCATTCTTCCGGTGGGATAAGCCATACATCGTAAATCTTTGGAATATACAACTTGCGGTTCAGGAGGCGTCTTATGTCTTAGATGTTTATCGTTTTCTATTCTTCAGCGTGTTTTTTCGTATATATCCTGCCTTCGATATGTTCTCTTAGTTCGTTGTCTTTGTTGCATGAAAAATTAATAAAAAATATCTAGTGGATATCATTGGCAATTTATCTGTGTATTTCTTCCACGCAAGCGCTTATAGAGCACAACCGAGGGAAAGAGAAGTGTTTTCTCCTCCCCAGGCAAAGCTCGGCTCCTCTACGTCATGGACTACGAAGAGAGGAAAGGCTTAGTTGACCTGGGCGGTGCTCGAATATTGTTATAGATCGATTCGGTGTACTATCGAGGGGCTGACTTCTTTGCAACTGTGCTATGAGCGTTCAATTCTTTGACTTGGATCTTCTCTAATCAAGTATAAAGGATAACGAATAAAAGGCAGCGTTGATCAACCGCTTTTGGGATGCGCCACACATTCTACGTGATGTCGTGGAAGCAGTTTGAATGCGTGTTTGGCCTATACGATGACTTTCGGTGGCAGCCAGTGAATAGGTGAGTGTTTCGTCCTTCACAAGCAAGTCTGGTACCAGTTCATCGACCCAGGAGAGATGGAGGGCTTGGTGACTCTGGATCGGATCCGAACCAAGAACCAGGATTGCTGGTCTACACTGCAGCAAGCACCTCCTCCAGCCGCGCTATCACGCGCTCAAATGATGAATTATAAAATGTATGAAAAATAACGGCAATAAATAGCCTCTTTGGCAGGAACCAAGCATTATACGAATATCCTAATTAAGGAGGGGGAGGGTGCGTGGTGGCGCAGTCAAATGAGGCGCCGGGTCTCGCGTGCGCTCGATTCCATGTTTGTGGTTCGGATTTCCCGCCAGGGCCAACTAAGTATTCCATTCCTCTACGATTCCTCCAGAGGTGCTAGACTTGTATGAGAAGGATAGAACATGACTTGCCTATCGGCTAGCCACGGAAGGCAAAGGTATAGGCCAAATATGCCTCCACAATACATGTAGTGAAGGCGAGTGCGTGGCGCATCCCTTAGAATTCATTAGTGCCGACCTTTATTCCCGGTCTTTTTTATGAAGACATTTTGCTTGGGCATTTGATCTATGTCGTGACTCTGTAGAATTGATGGACGAAGAAATTATGGATTTATTTTTGTGGTCCGTTTAGTGTTTACTCTTTCATCATCAAAGGACGAACGGTAGTGTTCTATCAATTAATCTCGTTGTCTCTCAGCCACCGTTCGTGTTAAAGTACATCTAATCTGCATGGCAGCTTCCGTAAGGGCTTGTCCGCGATAAAGACGATGACTGCGAAGCTCAGGATCCTGTTTGACGATCTTCTGTATTGTTCTACGGGAAACCCCAAGGTCTACGACCATCCGATTCATGCTAACTCCATTGTTCCGGTCGATTCTCTTTTTGATGACCTTTTGAAGGCGGAGAGTGTTCACAGTACGTGGTCTGCCAAATCTCTTCCTCGGTTCGACCGTTCCTTCCTCTCTGTACTGTTTCACAATGTGTTGGACTGCTCTGGCAGAAATTTGAAGTCGTCGAGCGATCTCTGCTGCAGAATGTCCTTTATCGGCGAGATGAGCGATGGTGGAACGATGTGGTGAAGCTTTCATTGTCGAGGGTATTGAGTGTATCACCTTGCTTGGTTTTTGTACATACCTCCCCTATTCTAGAAAAATCCTAATAATTGATCTCCCGCCATTTTCAAAAATACAGTAGCGGTTTGAGTTTTGCGCAAATAATTAGAAGCCACCCTGTAGAGCAATTCTTGAAACTCACACGGAGGATCTTCACCGCCGAAAACAGGCAGATTCCTTACTATCTGCACTCCAGCACTCTTCATCGGAACGAGCACCATCGACTGTTCTGCAAGACGACTCGCCTGGAAGTGTTTGACCCTTCAAATAAGTTCGCGAGAACTATTAGTAATTCGTCTGCTCCTGTTAAGTGCTGATGAACTGGCTTACCTTTTTGCTTGCCACTCTCCCCATGAATACACAAATTTCGCAGTTGGGATGAGCTGCGTTCGATGTGAACCACTTTCTAGCATTGATTATATACTTATCTCCGTCACGCACAATAGAACCCTGAACACTTGAAGTTACTTTAGAAGTTCTTAGCAATGCAGGATTCAGTAGGTCTCTTAGTTTAAGGTGTCAACGTTTCAAGTGAAACACAGCTTAATGCATCTTACATGTCAAGAAGTGATCTTGTGTCGAGTTCTGTGTCTTGTAGTAGACATGTTCCATGCCTAGTATTGATTGCCGGTACCTGTTGTCTTTGCACTTTGGAATTTCGTATGCTAGAGTTCCCGCGCGAAAGTTTCGCGCGCTACCGTAACCCGAAGCCCATATAAGGCGAGTCCCCAGTAATGAGTCATTCATTCAACGTCTGTCTTGGCCCCGAGCGGCCGGAAATAAACTCGTCTTCCAAGCGAACATATTCTCCGGCCATTCCAGCGGGTCGACAACGTTGACTTCCATAGCTTCTTTCGGACCATCCGTGTTTCCAAACTCCAGCTCTGAAAGCCAAAAGGGATCCTCCTACCTGAATGTTGGTGGCGTCGCTGCTGGCCACGTCGGGTTCCGTCATGGCGAAGCAGCTCTTCATGTCTCCTCTCAACAGTGGCTCAAGCCATTTTCTTTTCTGCGCATCAGTGCCGTATTTGATCAACACCTCCATGTTACCCGTGTCAGGCGCTTGACAATTGAACACCTGAAATCACAGCCTAGACCATTGAAATAGAATATTGAAGTAGCCTTTCAGTCTCCCACCCACCTCCGGTGCAAATGGACTGCGCCCCATCAGTTCGCAAATGTGCGCGTATTCGACGTTGGTTAAACCAGCTCCGTACTTCCCGTCCGGATCGATGTGCTCAGAAATGAAGAGATTCCAAGCTCCAAGCGATTTCGCTTTCTCCTCAAAGACAACTCAATAATTCAGAGATCTATAAGCGAGTATAAAACATATGCCCATCCCCACGTCGAAAAGGACACCTTTAAAATCAAATTGGACAGTGTTTTAAAGTACCCTAAGACTTTTGAAAAAATCATCCTTTCGTAATGTAACTAACAACCTGAAGTCTTACTGAAATTTGAAAAAAATATCTAATAACAGAAAGCAATGGAGTAATAGTCTCCATGTTCCCTCATCTTGAAACCTCGTCATCATTATCAGCTGTGATGTTTCTGCTTCTGTGCCAGCGAGGTTGGTAGGTGGAAAAGTTCATTGTAGGCATGACGTTTCGACCTTTTCTCGTCTTCAGAGGCCTAAAGATGGCTCGAGTCGAAGGCTACAAATTAAAAACTTCGAGCCATCTTTAGGCCTCTGAAGACGACGAAACAGTCGAAATGTCAGGCCTAGAATAATCTTTTCCACCTACATAGCAACCTCGCTGGCACAGAAGCAGAAACATCACAATAGAATAATGTTCTACCAATCGTCTTATCCAGAAGCACGATGGGAAAGTACACTGAATTAGGCCCGAGACATGATGAAAAGAATTGTAATATTAATTAATTAGTGGTAAATTTTTTAAGCCAAAACAAATTTTTCAAATCGAGGATTATTTCACATCATTTTAATACCTCTAGTTAAATTTAGAAACAATTACTTTACTTGAGCAAGGACAGAGACAGATGATGTGCAGGTGTTGGGGACATGACAGCAAGATGTGATAAGCGTGTTTTACCTTAATCCTCTCAAGCTTCGGATGCGGTGTCCATCGATCTGGTCCTTGACAGTATTGTAGCACTTCGGCTTCAATTGGGATGATGTCCTCGTGAACAATTTGCCGTACCAACTTGTACATCTTCCTCGCTTTCTCCGAAAGCGACTGTGGCGTGATAGCCAGCAGATCTGAACCTTTCATTTTTTGCATTGTAAAAAGCTCGCGTTTTCAATAGTGATTGAGTTGAGCTCACGTAGCTTGACCTAATCAAAACTAAGCAGAAAAAAGTGCAACAGTATAGGATTCTTAGCGTTCTAGTAGCCCACCTGGTTTGTCTTCGTTCTGCATCTTTTTAATGATAGCAAGGCCTGCGCTGGCTAGGAGCCGCGGAACGGCCGCCAAGTGATGGGCGTCGGTGGACGAGGCGTTGTTCGTTAGAGAGCGCTTGTACACTCCTGAAATTTGGCCGTTTGCTGAAGGACATTGATCTCCCTCGATTCTCGGGCTTCTGACACTTTGCTAAGCTCTCCAACATAGACAAACTCTGACCTTGTACTGAGTTGCGCCAAGGGAAACCAATGAATTACCACAGAAAGCGAACTTTCTCTTTAACAGGACACTTTCTACATACATAGTAATGTCAGCTCACCCTGAACAATACTGGCAAAGCGAAAAACGACAAATGCCACGTAGAAAATCCATCTGCTGATGTCAACCGGTTCCACGCCGCGACATTCGGCGTACATCTCCAAGGCCTCTTGAACCGTTGGTATCCCTAGTCGCTGGAGGTCCTCGTCCGAGAGGTGACCTAAGCTCGGCAGCGCCTAAATTGCACCGAAAATATGGTTGCAAGAGTGAAGCGCTCAGCATACTAAAGAGCACACTAGGGTAATAATAAGAAGTAAGGAGCAACAAGGTCTATAAGAAGCGACGAAAGTGGTGCAATGATGCTCAACTGCGCACTGAAAATCGCCCAGTAAAAATCCTCCACTATTCCAAAGGTAATGTTGGCGACAGCCCCGCCCAGGCCAATCAAGCCTTCTACCCTCCGGAGTTTGTACCAGAGTGGTCTGTGAGGTGCAAAGCATTGAGCGAGCACCTGAAGCCGTTATGCAAAGAAAATTTGAAATTCAAGTTGCCTCCACAATATCCAAAGAGGCAGAGTGGCACATCCTATAAGAAAATACACTGAGATAGTCCTCTATTCTTACCCTTATCACTCTCCCCGGTTTTTCGCGACACTTCATATAAGCCGCATTTAGAAAGTAATTATGAGAATAAGGAAATCAATCGACAGAAATCGGTCAATGTATTGATGGTTATCGATGTTTCAAGCAGTGAAGCACTTTGTACAGATTGACGAAATGCGGAACCGATCAATGAAATCTACTTTTGCTTAAAGATCTTTGTTCTGCCTTCTCTAAAGCGACAGGCAATTGAAAGACTGGCTCCGTTTCATACTTCACAACAAGAAGTCAATTAAATGTGAAAATGTGTCAACTAAATTTAATTGAACGGATTTGAATTGAATTGAAGTTCAGTATCAATTGATTGATGCCCTGCACACGATAGCATAGCACAACATTGATTGTATCTATACACGTATCAAATGTAATAATGTGTGTTAAAAATATATATATGCCATTTTCGCGTCCAATTGGACACTTTTTAAATCAAATTGAACCCTTTACCAGATTGGACACTTTTCACGCCAAATTGGATCCTCCTCTAAGCTGGCCTATGAACTCTGAAATCAAAGCGAACTCTTCGAAATCAAAATGACTTTTAGGCAGGCTAGATTAAGTTACAGACTCAATAAGATGGTTTGAATAATTTTTTTGCTTAAGAGGAATTTAGTATAACTTTCTTTAAAATTTTTTAGGCCACCTGCCCTATGATGTGTAAAATTTTTATAAAAATTTTATTTTTGAGAAAAAACAATAAATTAAATTTTGTTTTAAAGCGCAATAGGGCGATAAACATGTAGTGCATTAAAAGGCTGAATCGCGCCACGTACTCGAAAAGCAGGTCGTAATGTTTATTTGATTGATAGTGCAAATACTACTCACATGTAGCAAGAAAGTTAAGATATGTGTGCTTTTTTACAATTGCTTCTGCTTGCAGGTATAAAATTGCATGGAAACAGAAATTTAGCTGTCAGTCGCACAAAAATCGCGAAGTTTCGGAGGGGGACATGGCGCAATCTCTGTTTTGGCAACAGAAAATAGCCGTCTTTCTGCTCTTCTAAACAAGCTTCAAATCATTGTTTTTCTCAAAAAAAAAATAAACTTTTATGAAATTTCTAACAATGTGTTCACTTATTGGGTAGATGAATTAAAACTTCAAAGAAAGTTATACTAGAGTTTTTCTTGAACAAAAAATTATTCTAACAATTTTGGAGAGCCTCTAGTTTAATGTAGAAAAAGCTAATTTTGAATTGGAAGAGTTCGGTTTGATTTCAAAAGTTTTAGGCAAGCTTAGAAGTGTGTCCAATTCGCCGTGAAAATGGTATAAGGCGTGAGAAAGGCAGTAGAAAGAGACGCCGAGTCTTGCGTGCACATGGCTTCAGAGTCTCGGGTTCGAATTCCGTCCAGGCCAACAAATCCTTCCATTCTCTCTAACAAGGGTAGCGTTCTAGGGTGTTTCTTTCTTGTAAGGGTAGTATTCTACCATGTGCACCCTGGAAGGATGAGGCGCTGAACTCCACAAAATACAGTATATTCAAAATACGCACTTAAACTGCCTCTACAATATCCAGCAGAAGCAGAAAGCATGGCGCATTCCGAGCAGGTACTGACTAATGCCGACCCTTATCCACTACATTTCACCCATTATCATGTGTCGAACAGAAGTAGAATAGTAGGAACATCATAACGTTAAGCAGTAACCTTGTTATTGGTGGTGCTGTAATGGGGAAAGAGAAACGTTGCCAGGTCCGCGTAAGGGTCTCCAATTGTGGACGTTTCCCAGTCGAGCACAGCAATCACACGGTTCTCGTGTGGGTGGAAAACCAGGTTGTCTAGCCTGAAAAAAAAAGAAATCAGAAAGGAATCATTGATTGAGTTCAAAAAAAAGGTGGAGCTTATGCTCAATGTGCATTTTGAAGAAATAAAAAAAACTAAAAAGCGAAAAGAAACGTTAAGCATCGACAGCATAAGCTTGGTTCTGAATGGTTCTCCAAGTCTGTTTCAAAAAAAAAATGATATCCATGACGTGAACACGGGCAGCATTGGGAAATGGGAGCGCACCAGCCAATCATAAATACTCAGCGCACCGAGCAAACACTTGCTAGCCGATCAGTGTATAGGTTCGCTCTGCTGAATGGCAAGTTGATTCGAGGCGTCCTGATTGACCAGTGGGCTTCCGCCGCTCAATGCTGCCCACATTCACGACCAGGGGCCGGATTCATGAACGCGGTGGGAGGTAAATTCTACCCCTACTTACCTCGACGGCCATTTACCCGCCACTTCCCCGAACTTACCTGATTCATGACGGCCAAGGCGAGGGTTTTGCTCCGCGGCCAATTTCTGACCCAATGTGCATGCCTCCGCTGGCCCGCTGGCATCAGCTAACAGCCAAGCCAAGCAGTCACACTTGTTGCGGGACGTCGCTGGCACCGACACTAGCAGCATCGTATTTAGGGGAAATGAAATGTGAAATGTGGGGTTGGGCGAGGGAGAGGGGTGGAAACTAGTAGCATAGCAGGAAGTAGAGAAACAATGGTAAATGTGGGCCTACATGACTAATAATGGGTGCCATCCACCACAGTAGCCTCCATAGACAACATATGCCAAGGAAGGCTAAGGTGGCGGACGGGCATAGTCCACCCACGCAAATCGTAAATTACGATTTGCGTGGTGGACTAGGCTCATAGTAGCCCAGGCCGACCCACAATGCCACTAAAGGAAGCAATTCACTTAAAAATAAGTGGCATTGTGGGCCGCCATGGTCCACAGAGCCCAAAAAAAAATCATGAAATGTAACCCTAATGGAGAAAAACAAAAGGTAAAACAACTCACCGAAGTGTGGCGAAAGGCGTGCGCATGGCGACGGCAATTAGGCGCCCCTGCCAGGCATTGAAATTGCGGCTGGCGGCCAGCCCAGAGCTGGCTAAGGGCCAGCGGAGGCATTGGGTCAGAAGTTGGCCGCGGAGCAAAACCCTGGCCTTGGAGGTAAATGTTCCCCGACGCGCTGACGGGGTAGCATTTACCTCGACACTTTCATGGGATTTTTCCCGCCGCGCGTTCATGAATCGCGCGTAAGTGGGGAGTGGGTGTAAATTTTGCACTTACCCGCCGGTAAATCGTTCATGAATCCGGGCCCAGGATAAAAATTGCGACCCAAGATACCAATTCACCTACTGGTTGAAAATCTATTATTCTTCTTCCTTGATAGTTTTTAGCCAATATGGTTGGTTATAATTTTAAGCAGATTAAATAATGACCACTAAACGTCAGGAGCAAGACTGCATTTAATTAACTTTTTCTTTCTTCCAGTCTTCCTTTTCTCATTTCCAATTTTTTAGCTGGCTCAGGGTAGTGCAAGCTGCTCACCGAAAATCGCCGTGCACAATGCCAATGTCACTATCGTTTTCATTGAGATTCTTCTGAAGAAATTCCATCAGGCGCTGCATTTCGGGAATCTCATCGGTCTTCGCCATCTCGTAGTTCTGCGTCCATCGCTGCAGATTTCTCCTCATATAGCCATCTGCAAAAGAAGGCTTTGCTATACTATAATGTCTATGATAATTTTAAGATGTTCCCTGTTGCATCACCTTTTCTACCGTAATCACTCAGTCCAACTTGATCGCAGTTAACCGAGTGAATTCTGCAGAGAACTCGTATCGCTTCGATGTAAATCTCCCGTCTCGCGCTAGGAGTCTGATCGTCTAACATGGGATCCATGAAGATTCTTCCTTTAGTGTACTCCATCAGATAGAACGGCGTGTCTAGAAGGCTGAAAACCAACCCTTAGTTCTCTAAACTTCCTTTCTTAAAATGCTTTTAAATTTTAAAATTTTTTGCTTTAATAATAGCAGAACTAGTTCAAAAACTTTAAAAAGAAAATAGTGTCTAACCTGTCATTGTAAAGGATGGCTTTAGGCACTGGAACATGGCCGTGAAGTGCCTTCAACACACGATATTCTCTGTCGACTTGATGAGCCATTGGCAGCAGCTGTCCGCTCTGAACATACCTTTCTTCTATTCAAGGAGAACCAGCAGTTATCCGCACTAACACTTTGCCTGGAGGCTGGGAGGTCGCCTTAATAATAGATAAGAATCTATCTATATTCGCATGTTGTGAAACACGAGCTTCGTCCAACACGTATACATATACATCGACTTCTTGTCGATTGAGTAACAATTCTCTTCTACGGCCGCTGAGCACGGGCTCACGCGCAAGCCAGTTGTCGTGCAGATTAGCCGCTCTCTCGGGCGATTCAAGCGAACAAATGCTACAGTATCCAAGAAGCGTGGAATTCAACGCTTCCTGCACGCTACGGACCGTGCGCACGGGCTCACGCGCAAGCCAGTTGTCATGCATACTAGTCGCTCTCTCGGAAGATTCAAGAGAACAACTGTACAGTATCCAAGAGGCGTGAGATTCAACGCTTCCTTTCCGCTACGGCCCGTGCACTGTGGAATATACCGGGACCGGTGTATTCTTCATGTTGCTCGTTAAGAGCAAAGGCTGGCGGAAAGTATCCCGCGGAGCGTTAGAGACGTGCTCCTGCGGATATGCCAGCGACGGCCCTCAGTCGTAAACCATATCCGACGGTGAGACAAGGAATATCTAGAATCTGTGGTGATTCTAGCTGTGACTTGCTAAGTCTACGAATGTGTACATGTGTGTGAGTGTATGTGAGTATATGATTGCTGGAACTATATTTATTGGCTACAACTACATCACGTTATTCGTTACCTTAGCTACGAATGCCAGACATTGTAGGGCAGGCGCGTGAGTTGGGTTCTGAGGGATCCGCGGGGTGCCGCTCGTCCTCGGAGTGGTGGGAGCTGGAGGAGACGACTGCGTCCTTGAGGTGGAGAAGAGTCCGGAGGAGACGACTGCCGAGCAAGTGCCCCGGAGGCGCTGGGTGGCGGCTTTTATGGAGCCGACACGCCCCCCGTGCGCTGACCCCCGTTGGTATGCGCGGTTGCGACAAGGAAGGAGCGGTGACCACGCCCGTGCAAATGCCCATAAAAAGCCCTCCCCAGTAGATATTGGACGCTTATCTTCCTGCTCTTACCGCACGGCCTTTTCGGTCTATGTTAGTAACATTTGTTGTTCTTGTTCTCTAATAACTCGTTGCTCATTAACATTCTTACTCATCCACGTATTATTTTCTTGTGAGTACTGGATATCGGAACCGATATCAGTACAGTAATCGGATCGATTACAACCGACGACATTTAGTGTCCGACTGCGCGCGCGATTCACGCGCAAGCCACTTGCCGTGCATACTAGCCGCTCTCTCGGACGATTCAAGAAAACAAATGCTACAGTATCCAAGAGGCGTGAGATTCAACGCTTCCTGTCCTCTACGGCCAATGCGCTGTGGAATATACCGGGACCGGTGTATTCTGCATGTTGCTCGCTAAGAGCAAGGGCTGGTGGAACGTATCCCGCGGAGCATCAGAGACGTGTTCCTGCGGATATGCCAGCGACGGCCCTCACTCGTAAACCATATCCGACGGGGAGACAAGGAAGGAGCGGTGACCACGCCTGTGGAAATGCCCATAACCCCCCCCCCCCCCAGTAGATATTGGACACTTATCTTCCTGTTCTGACCGCACTGCCTTTCCGGTCTATGTTAATAACATCTGTTGTTCTTGTTCTCTAATAACTCGTTGCTCATAAATATTCTTACTCATCCACGTATTATTTTCTTGTGAGTATCGGAACCGATATCAGTACAGTAATCTGATCGATTACAACCAACGACACTTAGTGTCCGACTGCGCATGGGCTCACGCGCAAGCCACTTGCCGTGCATACTAGCTGCTCTCTCGGGCGATTCAAGAGTACCGTCGTTCTAAATGCATTCCGCAGCTCACGTTCGTTACGCGAATTTTCTCCCGCCTAAAAATGTTGTGGACCGCTCCGGCCGAATCTAGCCATCAACATTCTCAAAACCGTCGATTGGCTCCGCCCTCCTTTTGGCGGGCTGAGTGGGCGCCTTCTCGAATTGAATACAATCGTGGGCGTGCCAGACTCCTCCCTGCTGCGCGCCTCGTGACGCTGAGTATGCATGACTTCTACCTTAAACGGCAAACACTAAAAAAATCAATAAAATCGATAGACAACGGTCAGAGCTACTGCCCACCTGTTGTTACCACTATCCACCGGCAGGCACATTACCACACTCATTACCGTGATTTTCAGTTCTAATAAAACCAATCCAAATCCCCAGACATGGCCCATTAGACTTTGCTGGGCAAAGGACGGTCGATCAGACGTAAAGTAATGAAGGACTTTTGCACACAGAGAGATTTCAGATTTGCCAGCTAACCATTTTTTATTCAAGTATTTCCCATGCTGTTAGAAGGATGTATAACAGCCGCTCCAGTCTTAAGCAAAAAATGAAAAATATTTCCCATGGCTTACTATGGTTTATTGCATCACATGTAAAAAATGTAACACCCAATACGTAGGCATCACTACAAGAAGTCTAAAAGAAAGAATAAGAGAGCATATGTATTACATAAATAATAAAAAGAAATTTAATGTTTTATATACTCACTTTCACAACTGTAAGTCGGAATTTGAAGTTAGTATTTTAGATTCACTAGAGAACAACAAAGACAAAAATACATTACTCAATAAGGAACTTTTCTGGATAAAACTACTCAACACTGCATATCCGCTTGGACTTAATGACAATATAAAAGGGTATGGTAATATAACAAACATTGCCAATCCTCTAAAGCATAAAGCTAATCACCCTTACTTCGCATTAAAGATCATTAAAGAAAGAACAAATAGAGGAAAAAAGACAAAAAATAAGCAACAAGACCACAACAGATACAACGAAGTTCTTAACTATTTAAGCAGCAATGAAAATAACATTCACATTATGGATTTTTATAGACTCCTTAAAAGTCTTTCGAAAAGAAATATAATAAGACTGTTAGAATTATGTCTTGATCCACTATTTTTAAAACATCTTAAACAAAAAGCAAAGCTTATCATGTATTGTTTACTGACAACATCAAAATATAACTATATTCATAACAACAATAATACGATGAAGAAAGAATATTTTAATGTAGTAGTCCCTTATATACATACTAAATTAGATGTTGTCAACTTTAATAAAATATTTAATAGCATCTACTCCATCGAATTTCTGAAGAATTTGCAATCAAATAAACTACCTTTTAGAGTAGTCTACAAATACGATCCTCCAATATCAACCAAAATTTTTAATTACAATAATGTAGACGATAGTATTGTGTTAACCCCTGTTGCTACCTGTTGTTGCCCGTTGTCGTTGATGATAGGGCAGCAGTTTATGATCGCGGTTGATCAGGTTAGGCGATCTGATAAGCCGCCCCTATATAAGACCGCCGCAGGCTACTTTGGTATTCATTTGCTTCGTTCTCTCGCTGCAATAAACCGATTTCCTACCCCCTGTCACCGCAGCAGCACAACTTGGGGGCCGAACCGATCGCCAGGAAGGATCGCGCTGCGAAGCCGAAAGCGATCGGCTATTAAGGTAAGCTTGAGCACTGGGAAGTTGGGTTGCCCTCAGCTTCCAGAACAGTGCAAACAGCTCTTGTACCACTAGTCGTGGTTGAGCTGCTCTGCTGCCTTGGGGTAGCACCCACTCAGTCAACTGGGCAGGGCCTATTGGAAAATTTGAGTGGGAGAAAAGCAGTTCTCTAAGGGGGAACTCTGCGCAAATTTTCTCAGCGCAGATAACTGGACCAGTAGGCCAGTATCCCACAACACCGCCTGGCAAGCCTTGTAACGAATCAACACAAGGGCAGTGCACCAGGTCCGACGTCCAACCACTCAGGGAGCAGGCAATTTTCAGGGGCCCACTGAGTAGGTATCGTCCACACTGCGATTCTCTGCATTCACATCGCTCTCGCACATTTCGCGAAAAAGTGTGTTGACGAAGAACTGCATTGAAACAAACTATTTCAGAACATGGAGTCTATCGATCTTGATAGAGAAGTCGAAAAGATGCTAGCGTTGGAGAATGCGAACGACAACCGATTCGCAACCCTCCAATCGCAGATGTCCACATTGATGGAACAAGTGCAGGCTCTAACGAAACAGGCTGCTGAGGTGAGTAATTCACTGGCCTTAATAGGTAATGAAATGCACACATTACTGAAGTTGCCTGAGACGACATCTAACACTCTGTGGGTAGAAGCAGAAACCCGAACTAGGGAAAAGAATCGAACAGAGGTCTCCCAAAAGCTTCACGAACTTAGTGATAGCAGTTTCGGGGTCATCACCACACAGCTCAAAAGAGTAGAAGAGTTTGTAGCCAACCTTTTGGAACTCGATAAACTCAATTGGGAGGAACTCACAAACAAACAAAAAGAGTTCTATAAACAAGCAAGTCATGACGACTGGTGCATGCGTAAACTGGCAAAAATGTTGAATGTGCCATCAACAGAAGTTCTTGGCGCAGTAGACCAGCGGTTGAGACTCTCGAAAGTCGACCCGTGGGGAACACCAATGCCCAATACAGCTGCATCCAGACAACATTTTGGTTCGAACGAAGATCCAATAAAGAATGAATACAGTCTATTGTTTCAGAAGAACCAGCCAATGGAGCTAGGCGAAGACTCCACCGACTTCAGGACGGTCATGCGCGCGGTCCGCGAGAGCAAGACTCCACTGACAACTGAGCTGGCACGGTTTGATCCCGAACGTGCACAACAAGGCGGGTCATCGTTTTCTAAAGAGATAGAGCGTGGATGTAAACCAGGAGCAGCGTTTTCGCAGCAGTTCAGGGAGTACGCAAAATATGATCCATTTCAGAGCTGCAGAGAGCTAAACACCTCAAAGCTGCCGACGGATCAGAAGCTGCAGAGCCACCAAGGTGAGCAGATTTGCTTGTCACCTAAAACAGAACTGGAAGCAAATGTAAGTGCAGCTTTAGCGGCAATGGCATTACCGGAGGTTCAGCCTTTTTCTCACCCACAAGGGAAAGGACTAGAACAATTTATAATGTCCTTCTTGATGAAATACGGTAGATTAGGCCTTCCGGACAGCATGCTCATCCACCTGCTCTCCTCAAAAATTCAGGGACATCCTAAAGCGGTGCTGGAAACCCTCCCGCTGGCACTTAAAGAAGGCAGTTTCTCGTGTTTCGTAGAAGCCTTTCGAACAAAAATCGGACAGTCAGATTCAACAGCTCGCACCGAGGCTTACATAAAACTCAAGCAGCTAAAGAAGCGTTCCACGATAACTGAATATTGTGTAGAACTAGAAGAGCTCACTCGTTGTGTATACCCAGACGCAAGCGAGAAAGAACTGTCTATGATACGTGCTGGGGAATTGATTGCGCAACTCACTGATTGGGATGAGTACGTCCAGCTGTTTGCGGTGATGGAACAGACCCATCAGAACGAAGCCTACGAGAAACTCAAAGGTATGGCGCAATCTATTGAGAGAAGCCGAAAAGTCGCGCGTGCTGTCCGGGCTTCACTAAATTTCCGCAGTCACGGCGAATACGGCACTTCCAGCGAATCAGACAGTCGCGCCGAGAGGCATCAAAACCCAGACATTCACGCTGAGAAAAATCAAAACCGTCCATTACCTCAGCGATCAAGGGCAAACCAACCCGTTGAGGGCTACTGCTCTTTTTGCAGAGAAAAGGGGCATTTTTCAAGAGATTGCGCACAAGCAACAAGGAATCGCCCCAAACAAAACAATGGATCACAGGCTTCCCTTACAGCCGGATTTCGCTACAAGTCAAAGGGTCGCAAAGACGAAAACAGTCAGAAGCGAAGCTTCACAGCAACGCTAAATCGTTGGAATTGTGGAGGCATTCGGGCTAGGCCCAACCGACCGAACTCCAAAGATCAACTGATTGGCAAACAAACAATTGGTAAGGTTTCGCTCTTAGGGTTGTCCAAAAGAGCTTTGTTCGACACGGGCTCACAGATTAGCATATTACCCCTCAAAATTTTGCTCGAGGCCCAAGAATCGGGATTCGACCTCGACACTGATGTGGAGGAAATCAAAGCTGCCGGTAAAGAACCGGTCTACGACGCTTCAGGGAACGAGATGAAGTTCCTCGGTGCAGTCGTAGCCACAGTGACAAGGCACGGTGCTTCTCCACAGAGAGTAGCTATGTTCGTGAGAAAGTCAGAAGACGACATCGTAATTCTGGGCACAAATGCACTTTACAAGTTGAATATGGTGTTACAGAAAAAGGAAAAAGAGAAATCCAAACAAGTCATCCCCCATAGGAAGAATCGTCACGTATCCGATGCCCTCAAAACGAATTCAGGTGAGATGCCGAGACACAACACCAGCCTAAAGCGCAGGACTAACCAGTGCAAGAGCAATAATTACGAAAGCTCAAGCACTGCGGTTATCGTTAAACGCGTCTACCTTTTGCCCGGGGAGACAAAATCTGTGACCATTTCCGCCCCAAAAACGGAAGGCGACAAAATTTTCTGGTCAATTTGTCACATTGTACCGGATGTGGTTTACGGTAAAAGTTCCACTACCATGGAACTACCGGTAACAAATGTCTCAGATCTCCCTAAAATCCTGCGTGTTGGAGAAGAAATAGGGCAATGGGACACTACAAAGGTCCTGGAAGACAATCCACTTCAGTGCTATACAATACAGCAACGCACCTGTGACGAAGAGAAAATACGCGGTGAGACACTCTGGGAAATACTCCAGGAAAATAAATCAGCAACGGATCACCAGGAACCACTAAGAACGCTAGTCTTGCAATACGGAAACGTCTTCGCAGTTGTAGACCAGGAACTAACGCAAACAGCGCTAGTTGAGCACGACATCGACACTGGTTCCTCACCGCCAATCAAACAAAAAGTTCGCCCTGTGCCCCTAGGCATTCGCAACGAACTAAGGAGAATTTTGAGCGATCTACAGGAAAGAGACATAATAGAGCCCAGTCAATCAAATTGGTCGTCTCCGATTGTCCTAGTGAAAAAGAAGGATGGCTCGTTAAGACTTTGCGTAGATTATCGCAAACTTAACCAAGCAACGAAAATTGACAGGTATCCATTACCAACAGTAGATATCATTCTACAAAATCTCAAAAACAAGCGCTACTTTTCAACGCTTGACCTCAGATCAGGGTATTGGCAAATAAAACTAACTGAAAAGGCCAAAGAGAAGAGCGCCTTCGCTACCACGGAAGGTCTTTTCCAATTCAAAGTACTCCCTTTCGGTCTGGCTTCCTCGCCGGCCGTGTTCCAGAGATTAATGCATCTGGTGCTGCGAGAACTCCCACCAGACGAAGTATTTTGTTATCTTGACGATATAATGATCGCAACAAGCACTCACCAAAGGCATCTCGAGATGCTAGAAAAGATGTTTAAAGCCATAAGAGAAGCAAACCTCAAACTGAACCCGCATAAATGTGTCCTAATGGAAAGCAAAGTGCATTTCCTGGGGCACATCATCGACGAGGAAGGACTTCACATGGATCCACAAAAGGTGCAGGCAATCATAGAATATCCAGAACCGAAAACCAGGCAAGATATGCGCACATTCTTAGGTATGTGTTCGTATTATCGCAAATTTGTGCTGGGATTTTCGCGAATAGCTGGGCCTCTTCACGAAATGACTTCTGAAAAAGTGTCGTATACAATGACACCAGAGACGCGTTCAGCGTTCAATAACCTGAAAAGTGCTATAACTCAAGCACCTGTTCTCGCCCAACCAAACGTGGAGGCTGCAAGGAGTGGTGAAAAGCCTTTTAAAATTCATACGGATGCCAGTTATTCGGGTCTCGGAGCAGTTCTAAGTCAAGAGGGAGAAGACGGATTTCTGCACCCAATATTTTTCGCGTCAAAAGGGCTTTCAAAAAGTCAAAGAAATTACCACATAACCGACTTAGAAGCCTTAGCAGTGATCATGGCTTTGCGGAAATTTCACCCGTTCATATACAATCTGCAGGTAGAAGTGTTTACCGATCACCAGCCATTAACAGCATTATTCGCGAGAACTAATGTCTCAGGCCGAATATTACGTTGGGCGCTTGAAGTGCAACAATATAACGTAAAAATCATCTACCTTAAGGGTTCCGCAAATAAAGTGGCTGATGCCCTCAGCCGTGGCCATGTCGACACAGCAGCAATCGAGGAACAAGGGGAACGTCTCCCGTCCAATGATGTGGTGGTGGCTTGTTTGACAGAAGAGCCAAACTGGACGAAGGAGTTGCGACAAGACCCACTTTACGGAAAAGTTATCGAAGACCTCGAAAAAGACCGGCTATCGAACATCATAGCACTCCCTGGTCGCAAAAGGCACACAGTAGCAGACTTTGCCATGATGAACGGCTACTTAACCCTCGTGGACAATGGAAAATTCAGAAAAGTAGTGCCGAAGGCACAGAGGAAAACGGTTTTCCTTGAAGTACACGCATCGTTGCTAGCAGGTCATTTCGGACCTAGAAAGGTACTTCGAATGCTTGCAAAAACCGTTTTCTGGGAAACCATGAAGAGGGATGTGCTAATGTGGTCAAAAGAGTGCAAGAATTGCTTTCTCTTCAACCAATCCCCAACAACTACGCCTCCGCTTAAGCCAATTATTACTTCCAAGCCCTTCGAAATGATAGGTATTGATATACTAGAAATGGGCTTGACGTCATCAGGTAACCGCTACATTTTGAGTGTGGTCGACCATTTCACGAAGTTTGGAGGGGCGTATGCAATTCCTTCAAAAACGAGCGAGGTTGTAGCGCGTACGCTGTTCGAAAGATGGATAGCCGATGGTTGCCGCGTTCCTGGTTGTATATTGTCAGACCAAGGTAGCGAGTTTGACAACAAACTGATGAAAACCCTTACCGAACTACTCGGCATAAAGCAAGTTTTCACAAAAGGCTACAACCCTCGTGAAAACGGGCTTACGGAGCGTTTCAATAAAACCATAATTGGGTTGCTGAGAAAAAAGGTTATCATACCTATGGAATGGGACAAGTTGTTGCCTCACTGTCTTATAGCGTACAACAGCAATGTGCACGAGGCAACCGGACAATCCCCGTTTTTCTTGTTACATGCATTTGACTGTGAAATACCCTGGAACTCCATACCAGACCACCGCGTAAGCGAATACATGGTAGACGTGGATTCCTATGTAAGTGAGCTCATTGCCGGATTTCAAGCAATTCATAGGTCAGCCCAAGCACAAAATAATATAGCTCGCGACCGCGGAAAGCGCTATTATGACAGGCGAAACAAGGTCTCGGAGCGACCTTTCTCTGTGGGAGAGAGAGTGTATATGCGCGTCCCCATGGAGAAATCGAGTTCCACCCATCCTAAGTTATCAAATGAATGGAACGGACCATTCAAAATTGTTAGCCTTAGTGAGAATAGTGCATTGATATCGCCAATCGACGGTAATGACGAACCGCTAAAGGTGCAATTCGATTTACTGAAAAGGCTGCCTCCCTGCATAGATGACAAGCCAGTGCACACTCTTAGGCAACGAAGGAAAAGAGGCAGACCTAAAAAGTGCAACGGGATCCAATGTAAAACGGTTTGTTTCAGAGTCGACATTGGACTACCGAATGAGGACCCGTTACACCTGCTGTATCCGTGCGACTGCAGCATTTTCAAGACCAAGGCGCAGACAGCTCTTCCGAGTCTTCGTTCCGATCTCGCTCGATCGAAGCCAGTCAACAACACGTTCGAACTGGCGAACGTTGCATCTATCGTGCTGGACCCTTTCTGGGGTGACCGACGCAAGGAAGAGGAGCTCATGGTCAAAGATTCAAAGCACCTCACCATTCTTGGATTGGCGCACGCGATCACTGCACACCGGTCGAGTTGCTACAAGTTCAACTCCGCTCTCCGGGCAGCAGCTGGCAAACGGATCGTGCACCCAGTCTTGTTTCCGTCCTTCCCTGGATATAATATTGAGTCTTACTACGCCCAGGCTGTGGAGCGCCTCGATCAGATCCCGCGGGACTACGACGATTCTCCGGCGAACCCGACAATAATTGCTCTACCGCTGGCCTTCCTGCGAGCTGAGAAGGATTTAGAGGAGACCGACAAGGCCAAAGTTATGGTCTACACCACGCTGGATGGACTAGCCTGCCAACTCAACCAGTGCCCGATTACAGCCGCCATCGTGTTGGTGTGGCCAGATGTCATGCCGTCCAGCCACCATATCAGCCATCTCATGCGTGCGCTCGAGCGACACTTGCAGTGCGGCGGCACACTTGACATGTATCCTCCTCCTTATGAGGAAAGGCGTAGTGAGGCATGGCACGAAATTAAGGAAGTATGTGCCGAAGTCGTGGAAGTCCTAACCGGACCGGCTCGTGGTTTCGATGCTAGAGTAGTCGACGCATACGGAACCATAAAGAACACCGTACCATTGGGCCACCCATGTACCAGTCTCGGTACCAGCCCAAGAAATGGCGACTGCAAATTCCATCCTTGGCAGGTCGCAGTGTTCTTGAATCAGGTGCGGAAGTTCGCGATGAGCACCATTACACTGCCCATATTCTTCCCGAAGAAAAGGACCAAACGCGAAGAGGACGACCAGCCCGCTGACAATGCAGACACCGGCTCTACTCCACGTCAATCGACCCCTCCGCCTCCCAACCCGAAGAAGAAGAAACCGACGAAGCCGCAAGTGATGTATCTCCGCGATGCCAAACGAGAACGCAACCGCTACGCCCCGCACATGAAGCAGCATGGCAAGCAGTTCAAGAAGAAGTAGCCGTCGGAGCCTGGCTCCTCCGAGGAGGGGCGTGTAGACGATAGTATTGTGTTAACCCCTGTTGCTACCTGTTGTTGCCCGTTGTCGTTGATGATAGGGCAGCAGTTTATGATCGCGGTTGATCAGGTTAGGCGATCTGATAAGCCGCCCCCTATATAAGACCGCCGCAGGCTACTTTGGTATTCATTTGCTTCGTTCTCTCGCTGCAATAAACCGATTTCCTACCCCCTGTCACCGCAGCAGCACAACTATAAGTTTCTTAAGTCACTAGATAACACTAACATTTCTCATATCTTATCTAACCCTTGTCAATGCGAAACAATGTATGTAAACGATAAAAAATTTGTCGACAAGCATCATAATCATATTATAACAGGTAATTTAGAAATCATAAAAGATATAGCACTAAGAGAATTACTTAGTAAAGGCACTAAATATAGAGTAGTTAAAAAACTAGACAAAGAAAAAATGAAATTCATATATAACCAGGCTATTGATGTTATTATCGAGAAAATCAAAAATAAATATAAGTTGAATGCTAATATTATAACTCAAATTAGAAAGCATTTTATTTTACAATACAGAAATAAAGTTAAGCCTGTATTAAATAATAATCAAGAAATATCAGAAATTGTCCCATATACTCAAATAAAGTACTACCAAAATTACTTTATTTTTTGCCCACTAGACAAAGCTTCTAACAACTACGGTATAATTTGCAAAAAATACTACTTACAAGTAACTATGAAGGAATTAGGAGTAGTCATTAACTCGTACAATGTGCTCTTGACAACTAAAGACCAAAACAACAAAGTGTACAATCACATGCCCAATATCAGTGAATCTGATATCTTACGTAGACACAACCTTTTTAATGTGAATAACGGTTTAAGAATTAACAATGACACCGCAATTCCGATAATCTACTGCCTACCTAAAATGCACAAGGACCCAATTAGTTTTAGATTTATAACAGGCGCATCCAAAAGCAGCGTTAAAAACCTTGCCTTACAATTACAATGTATATTCACATTTATTAAGAATCATTTCATTAACTATTGTAACGTAGTAGCTAACCGAAACAGATCTATGAAAATATATTGGGCAATTAATAATACAAATATTACCTATGAACTAAACGCATTACAAGATAACCATTTGAAACTCTATTCAGCAGACTTCAAAAATATGTTTACTAACCTGCCTCATAAGACTATCTTAGACAAAATTGCAGTTTTACTCAAAATCTGTTTTAAAAATGCTAATAAAAATTTCATAGCTTGTAATGGCTACAAGACATTTTACACTAATGAAACAAATTTGAATTCTCAATATAAAATATTTAATATGCAAGACATTATGGATCAGGTTAATTTCTTACTTAAAAATAGCTATGTAGTATTTAGCTCAACTATCTTCAGGCAAAACAAAGGTGTTCCTCAAGGAGGTAACTTTAGTCCACTACTTGCAGATATCACAATGTCTATGTTGGAATACGAATTCGCTAAAGCGTTTGTTGCCAGTAGTAATAGCATATTTATACCATACAGGTATATGGATGACCTACTAATAGTCCATAACTTAGACGAAAAACAAGTAGATAATATTTTGAAAATAGTTTATAAAGATACCCTGGAATTGAAAAAGACACACATCAATGAACACCACTGCAATTATTTAGACATCACATTAATAATTATCAACAACAGAATAGAAACAAGAATGTACAATAAAACAGATGATTTCAACTTTAAAGTTCTAAGGTACATTTTACTTCAGCGGTCTCCATAAATATCAAAAAAGCCATAATTTTATCGGAAACGTTAAGAATAGCAAACACTTGTTCTGACCTAAAGTATTTTCTAGAAAAAATTATTGAACTGAAAAATATTTTAAAGCATAATGAATACACAGAAGAGTTCATTATTTCAAACATAATTAAATGTTTATATAAACACAGATTTATATATTATAAGTTCAAACTTCATCAAGTCAAAGACAATCTAGCTATATTTTTACAGAAAACATTTGACGAATAAAATTGTACTTAAATTAAATACCTTCCAAATCTTTTATTTGCTAAAACTGTGTATTTAAGTTAACATAATATAAATTAATATTATTAATAATAAATAAATACTTAACAGTGATAAGGGTACCGTTTTGTTTTGTTATTGGTTTTATTGCACTCTGTTTTCGACACTGAGTGTGAGGCGTGAAACCTTCCTCAATGATACAACCAGTTTTACCATATTTGAATTATAAATGAGAATAAGTATGGATATCATTATACATATCAGTTGGCTAACACACACTTCCTTATTTGTAAATGTGCCACTACGGAGTGCGGTAATAGCCAAAGTGGGTAAGTCTTTCAATTTTTAAAACTGAGATTAATAATAGTAACTGTATTATTATTATAGTTATAGTTATAATATTTATTTAAAAAATAATAATAAAATAAAAATAATTATATATAATAAATTATAATTATAAAAAATTATGGTTTATAACTACTATGTATATATTTAGTTTGTCATAAGCTTTAATAATTGGGGTTGTTATTTTATAATAATTATTAAATGTTACTATTAGAGATACATTTATTGTAATAATTATACAATAAATTGTAATCATAAGTTATAATTATACATTTAGTTTTAATTTTAATTATATAATCATAATTGTAACAATTACATATAATTATAATTTTTATATAAATAAGTTTTTCAATTAACCTCTTTCAACTTAGAACGTGTTTTCTACTTCTTTCAGAAATATCTTTTTGTTTAACTCACATTTTTTTACTCCTCCTTCGTCTTCATTTTTAAACTCAATTTTCTCAAGTAGTGTCTAATTCCTCATCCTATCGTATTCATTCTTTCTCTTCTTTTTTTCATCTAATCTCTCTTCCTTTTCATTCTCCTATCTCTCTTCACACACAAACAGATTTTAAAGATATCTTAAAATATGCTCCTCTTCTTCACTGAAGAGCCACGGGAGGAGCATTACACAAAGGTTCGTCTGAAGATAGTGGCGAAACGAACCTTTTAATATTTTTTATGCTAAGTAATATTTATTTTGTAATTAAAGATGGCACTTTACACATTTCTTTACTTCTTCGAACCTCTATTTTTATTTGTTTTGTATTACTAGTCATCGTAAGAACAATACTTGATCCATGTCGCGAATCAGGACAGCATTGGGAAGTGGGAACATGCCAGCCAACCATAACCAATCAGAGCACCAACCGAACACATGCCAGTCAATCAGAGGTGTGCGTCAAATTTTTTCGGTAAATTTTTAACGATCATTTTTTAAACGAAAAATTTTATGTTAAAATCGGTAAATTCGTTAAATAAAATTTTCCTTGCTACTGTCAATTTAGCAGTATTTTAATATGTAAAAAAGAAAAATGCCGGTAAATCCGGTAAATCGGTAAATCGTTAATCGTAAACGCACACCCCTGGTACCGCCCATACATACCCTCTCTGAATAGTAGATAAATTCGATGCGGCCTGATTGGCTGACACGTTCTCACCTTCGAGTGCTGCCCTCATCCGCGACATGGAACCAATATTTAACTGAAATAGTAATAGCTTTACAAAGTATTACCGGCTTTTTCCTCAGAACGACTTCAGTGCTCCCGAGCTTGATGTAATACGTTGGATTCGACTGTCCATGTCCGAAGCGTCGCACCACAAATGGTTCGCACTGCTTCAGATTCAGTTGTTGCATGAGGAACTCACGCAACGGTTTCTCCGGTAGTCGTTCTTCTGAAAAGATAGGCTCCAGTACATTGTTAGCATAAGCAGTTGCTGTTGAAATAATGCCTGCTCGACTACATGAGCTTCTTATCGAAACTTTGGACATTTGGTGTGCTAAGGAGTACACCTTATGGCTTGCCCTTACGAGTTCGAGAAACCTGCTCGGGAAGGAAACGGGCATAGCCCTGTCCATAAAAGTCAATAAGAAAAATACCGCCAGTACATTGGCCGATTTCTGAAAGATAGGCTAAGCATTTTTTTCATTACCTTTTCCCTTCTTTCGGTAAGCTGAAAAATTTCCCGTTCGAAGAAGCCTTGGTTTTCAGAAATGAAGAACTGGTGCAACTCATCTTCAGCAACTCGATCGGAATCAAACGTTTTTTCTATTTAGGCTTTGAAGGAAGCAAAGCAAATGACAATCTGATGGTGCTAAGTAGGGCTATAGGATAGATGTGGTATCAGTTTGAGCTCTGTTATTTTTTAACGGGTTATCAAAACGGTGAGGAGTCTGACGTGATCACGGTAGAGCATCACGCCTTTGCGAATGGCTGGTTGACAGCTTTTTTCTTGATTTATTCGTTCAATTTCGATATGAAGTTGACGACAGCAGACATTCATTCAATAGTTCAATCGACAGTTTAGTTTTTCAATCAATAGTTTGGTTTCTTAGAAGTAGTTCAAAGTATGCTAACCCTCCCATACGTCAATGGATTTGGTAAGATGGATTTCCCTCCATTCGTGAGAGATCCAAACATCCAATTTAACGTAACCAAGTCGTTGTGAATGCTTGAGTTCGATATGTTCAACTTCTCACAAGTTGCCATACGCCGGTTAGTTTTGATTCCTTCATTTTGCCATCGCCAGTAGTGCTTGTATGACCAGTATGTGGTGGAGGTTTCACATTAAAATTTCCAGAGCGAAAGCGAACGAACCAACGTTGACACTGGCGTTGACTAAACGGTTCTCACCATGAACTACACATAATTTCTTCCGAGCTTGCACCTCATTTTTGTCCTTTCAAAAGTGAAACAAAAAATATTCCGATAATGCTCTCTTTGATGGTTCACTTTTAGTCGAAGGAAGGTGTCCGAAGCACCTTAATGCGCCATGGTGCTATTTCTATGGCACTCTGTAGAGAAAGCTTTCCTCTAAAGAGTCAATGAAATACTCAGTGTTTCACCATTCCCACAATATTTCACTGACTCCACTGGAATAATAGGTTTGGTTGACCTGTTGGGCTCGGATTCATGAACGACTTACCGATCGGTAATGTGTAAAATCTACAGCTACTCCTCACTCCGCGATTCATGAACGCACGGTGGGGGAAATCAGCGGTAAGTTTCAAGGTAAACTATGCCTCGCTAGCGCGTTCGGGAATATTTACCGCAAAAGCAAGGGTTTTACTCCCTTGCTAATTTCTGACCCAACGCAACGACACCGGCCCGTTGCTAACTCACCCGCCAAATCAATACTCGACAGGGACGCGTAGAAGGTGAGTTGCTAGCCCTGCTTCTGCGGTCATGAATCAGAAACATAGCTAAGTTCCCGGAAAGTTGCCGGTGGCCGTTAATGGATCCAAGCCCTGGACTCGGATTCATGAGCAACTTACCGGTCGGTAAGTGTAAAATCCTCTTCGTGTGCCACCTCATCGCGGTGAAGAGGTGAACATCACTTGTCATCGCCAACGGCACAAATGATCACGCAGTACGCGATGCTTTGTCGTGTATGGCGGCTCTTATGTATTCCTGGCCAGGAACATGTGAGTAACCAGACCACCACCATGGCTCAAACAACTGAACCCGCGCCCAGTCCTCCGCGCGCCGAAGGTGTTCTTCTACGATGTCGGCTGAATCCAGCTCCGGCGAAGATCTATCTAATGTTGGAGTTAAACTATCAGGACGTCATTGGAATCGGACTACAAGAAACCACCTCCCACCACGACACGGAAACTGCCTATTCAACTGCACTTATAACTGTCATACGATCGCATCTGAGCAGGACCTTCGGACACTGCTTTACAGAAACCGCAACATCAAATACGACGTTATGGCCCTGCAGGAAACGAAAGGCAGAATGGAAACCAAAAAGGAGGACCGAACAACAAGCTTCTTATTATCGGAGCAAAGGTGGACAGAAAGGATATTGGTGGAGTTGGATTTTTCGTCAATTTTAACAATGCACCACCTAGTAGACTTTTACAAGATCATCAGTCCGCGAGTAGCTGTTCTTCGTCTGGAAACCAAAGATCAAGGAACCAACTCCATCATAAATGGATGTGCTCCAACATCCAAATTCAAATCGGGTAGGATTTACCGCCGGCCGCGTTCACGAAACCGAGCCCTGGTCGGGGATTCTGACCTACAACCAGCCCTGGTCCCACATGTTACCACTCTTGCTGCAGATTGCGTCGCTATCCCTCGTCTCGTCTCCCGACGAGATGTTGGGTTGATACAGTATTACAGTATTCCTTCTACGCTCATTCTCATTTACGATGGTGACAACTGCCAGTTGGACATAATGTTGTATCGGGTATATGGAATTCTAACTACAGGGTTCGTTTTTAGTTTCCATGTGATATTAAATGAACTATTCACTCTGTAAAGAATAAGGACAATCCTTTTGTAGGATGCGCCATCTATTTCTTCCATTTCTAAAAACTTCAATCTATTATGATTTTAATGGGCCATAGAATGACCTGCAACGGAGGCGGATGTAGAAGTCAGTGGCTTATAATTTAAAATAACGTAGAATAATGCTCCTACTAGTGCGATAATATTTCTGTGCCGAACGAGGTTGTAAATATATCGAACTTGAAAGTTGAGATCTGCCACAAAATTTTCTGAACCCTTCCTCAAATGAACAAGATTTTCTACGCTAAAACAGTAAGCGTTAAAAATTTTATAGAAAACTTATTATGTCTACAATATGACTACTACAACAAGCATGCATTCACCACAAATACAATAAATGGGTTACGCACTTGGCAGACATTCCCTTGTACCCGGAGGAAACTCGAACCTTCCTTTGAGGAGCGCTCGTAGATCGGAGACGGCTTGAGCTGTTGAGGTGACCTGGAAATCAGAACGTAAATTAGGCCGCACAAATGCTACAAATAAAGCAGATAAAGCAGACAGAGATTGCCTCAGTCCCAAAATTACATGCTTCTTCCTTTTCCCCTTTACCTTGTTCTTCACCTGTATCACCTGTCGTCCCGTTGATCATCGACTTGCTCGAGCGGGCGCCAGCAGCGTCTCCATTCGTCCCTGTCGCGTGCCAGAGTGGTCCAATGGATCCTCCTCGCTCGAGGGACACGAAGAGCGTCATATCGGTCGTTCAGGGCTTTCACGAAGAAGTCCGACCAACGCGTTGGTGGGCGTCCTGGTGTTCTTTTGACATCCCGCGGAATCCAATCTGTGACGGCTCTCGTCCAGCGGGTGTCTGCGAATCGCATTACGTGGCCGGCCCACCTAATTTTCGACGACTTGGCCCATGCGACAGCGTCTCTGATCTTCGAACGTCGGCGAAGCTCGGAACTCCGGAGACCTCTCACTTGCGTGAGTCGTGTCACTCCGAGCATCGTCCTCTCGATTCCACGCTGCGCGACGCTGATCGCGTGTTCATCCTGCTTTCGTATAGCCCAGGTCTCTGAGGCGTATGTTAGGGCAGGAAGAACAGTGGAGTCGAATAGGTGGGCACGGAGTCGGACGTTCTTCGTTTTCTTCACGACTTCTTCGACGCTCTTGAAAGCTCCCCAAGCCGCTCGTTTCCTACTGCTCAGCTCTGGTGCTAGGTCGTTGGTCATGTTGACTTCGCGACCCAGATACACATAGCTGGAGCATTCGGAGATGTTCGTTCCGTTGAGCGAGAATGGGGCATCAGAAACCCATCCGTTCTTCATGAACATCGTCTTCGTAAGATTCAGCTGCAGTCCAACGCTTCCACATACACGATCGAAGTCGGCCAGCATTCGTTCCGCCTGACTGATGCTCGGGGTTATGAGCACGATGTCGTCAGCGAAGCGAAGATGGTGCAGTTGCCGGCCGTCGACCTTCACTCCCATGTCTTCCCATTCTAGTTCGCGCATGACGTTTTCGAGGGTGGCGCTGAAGAGCTTCGGGGATATGGTATCCCCTTGTCGAACCCCTCTCTTCACGTCAATGACGACGTCGTTGTAGAATGGTGAGATCTTGGTCGTGAATCCACTGTACAGCTCTCGAAGGACCCTGATGTACTGAGTGGGAACGCCCTGGGTGAGCAGGGCTTCCATGACCGCTTCAGTCTCGACGGAGTCGAATGCCTTCTTCAGGTCAATGAACGTAAGGCACAGCGGCAGCTTATACTCTCGCGACACTTCGATGAGCTTCGTAATGGTGTGTATGTGGTCGATCGTGCTGAATCCTCTCCGAAATCCTGCTTGTTCGCATGGCTGTCCTTCGTCCAGCGTTCTACTAATCCTATTCAGGATGACTCGAGTGAACAGCTTGTAGACTACGGACAACAGGCAGATCGGGCGATAGTTGCCAATGTCGTGCACGTCTCCCTTCTTGTACAGCAAAACGGTCTTGCTGGTCTTCCACTGAGATGGAACCTTGCATTCGGACAGGTAGCGTGTGAAGAGCCGCGCCAGGGTGTTGGTGAGCGCTGGCGGGAGGTTCTTCAGGTGTTCAGCTCTGATCCTGTCAGAACCGGGTGCTGTACGTTTCTTCACCGACGAGATGGCGTGTCGGATCTCGGAAGGGAGAACAGAGGGAACGACGTATCCATCCTGCGGAAGATGGCATGGGGGCAGGTGGACGTGGCTATCGAAGAGATCGGAGTAGAAGTCGTGGATGACTTTCTCCATGGTCCTTCTGGAAGAGGTGATGGTTCCGTCAGGACGTCGGAGAGCGGTCATCTTGGTCTTGAAGTTGGCCAAGTTCCGGCGGGCATTGCGGATGCTCAGCCCTGCCTCTGCTGCTTCAGCCAACACTTCCGCCCTTCTCTCCTTGAGATCTTCCTTTATCGCCGCTCTGCATAGCTTTGCAAGCTCGGACGTTAGTTGGTAGTTGCCTGACGCTCGTGCTGCTCCACGCTGGCGTATCAGCTCGAGAGTTTCCGGAGACAGGCGTCTCTTGGTGGTCTTCAAGCTCTCGGCTCCCTTAGCACTATCGTGGAGATGGTGCACGAAGCGATCGTATTCCTCGTCGACGTTGTCCATGACGGCATCTTCCCAAAGGCCGACAAGAGAGGTGTAAAGGTCCCAGTTGATGGTCGTTCTGGGATTCCTCTTCTTGAACTTCGCGGCCTTCTCTCCTTGACGCGAAAAGCGGAACCTCGCGCGAAGGAGGCGGTGGTCCGATCCCGTGTAAAACTTGGGGACAACGGAGACATCGGTCAGGCAATACTTGCGATTGAAGATGATGTGGTCGATCTCGTTGTGGAACTGGCCACCGGGGGATTCCCAGGTCCATCGTAGGGAGGGAGGCTTCTGGAACTGCGAGTTTCCATGGATGGTCTTGGTCGACATGATAAACTCAGACAGCCTTTCACCTTGCTCGTTCCACTCCAAACCGTGGGTTCCGATGTGAAGTTCTTCCGGCGACCTTCGTGGCCCGATCTTGGCGTTGAAGTCGCCGACGATCACCTTGTGGAAGGTGTGATCTTCCTTATAGAACTTCTCCAGCTCCACGTAGAAGGCCTCGACGTCTTCGTCGTCGTAGTCGGATGTTGGGGCATACGCGACGAACACAGTCAAGGCTGGCACGGAGCCACATCGCTTCAGTCGCAGACGTCCGATTCGGCTAGTCAGAGACTCGTACGAATCGATGTTCATGGCCAAGTGCGTGTTGACGAGGACACCAACGCCGCCTACTCCCCTGCTGTCGCATGTTCCGAGGAACAGTTCTTCTCCGGAGTCGTAGGCGGCGTGTAGGGGGTGGTGTCTTCTCGTCTCGGTCAGTCCGATGACGTCGTACTTGATCTTCCTGGCTTGCATCATCAGGTCCTCGACGGATGCTTCCGACGCAAGCGTGCGGGCGTTGTAAGTACAGATCGTCATCCTAGTCCTTCTCAGTTTGCGCAGCCTGGTTAGGCCCTGAGATTTTAGCAGCCTCTCCGTACTCGTCCTTCCCATCGCTGCAGAAATGGGGGCTCTTTCGGGGTCAGGGGAATGAGGCCCTTTATTGCTGCTGTGTTTGACTGGAATACAACACGGGTAGCTAGTCAGGCTCTGTCGTGCGGGCGGGGTACTCCGGGCAGCCAGCCAGACTGCCTGAAGGGACGGGGCGAGACTTAAGGCGGCCTCGAATCGCCTTACATGTACTCCCAGTCTACCGAGTGCAAGCTTTTGGCCGAGCCGACACAGTTACAATCCGCACAGTCACGGACACATCCACGCACACTGTGCACGAACATGCCGCTCCCACGCACAAGGAACGCATCGACCCGACACAGCAGGAGCAAGGAGTCCATCCCCTGCATCCCACCTGCGTCTCTGGGCAGTACACGGTCGCATTTGGTTCGCGTTTAATTCCCCTATCCACCACCCGGGGACGCGCCACGTGGCCCTGCGACAAGCGGCCCGAGATCCCTCTTAACAAGAGAGCCCGAAGGCTCTCTATCGAGGGAGATCCGTGGTACCTTGTTCTTACAGTGTTTTATTGCAAGTTCGGTTAAGACAATTCGGTTCCTATGGAAGAAGCATTGAACGGAAGCGTAATGACGGCCTATATACTCCGACAACGACGGGCGTGTAGCGCCGTAGGGCGAGGCCTGTTACGCCCACATTTAGGATGCTCGACGATATCGTGCTTGTAGAGAATCGTAAGTGGAGGCGGGGCCCAGATACTGTAATTTGTGGAAATGGTAGGGGATTAAAGAGCTTGTGCGGCGTTCCTAGCCTCACTACAGTAGAGGAGTTGGCCGTCACACAAAAAGAGTTCTTTGTGTGGCGACGCTGCAGAAGCCTCTTTAATGCGAGGCTAATCGTACTACATTACGACATCTTCAAATTCCGGAACACTGGAGAGGACGCAAAAGAGTCGGATTTTGGCATTTCTGCTTTTTTTTCAGGGGTTGGGACGTTGTAGAAGGGCCTTTTTAGGCCTTTTTGGTATTTTTGTTGATTTTTTCTATGTCCTTGAGACATCTTGTTAGTGTGGTACTGGGTACTGACGATTCGAATTTCTAATAAACTTTATAGCACTATAACGTCCACAATACAGGGGATATCAGGGGATTCTGCTGCAAACGGGCACATAATCAACTGTAAAGGGCTATATTACAGGGATATGGGGGCATTTCGATTCTGGGGACAGTAAAACCGTGACCAAAGCGCCACAACCAGGGAACAGCAAGGGAATCAGGAATTTTTTCCGCTTAAACCCCCACGGTAGCCCTCGCAAAATCTGCATTTTGAGGTGCATGCTCCGCCCACTTTTCAGTTGTAGCGCGCGTATCACTGCGCGCCACCTCCTCGGGTTTGCTACTAGCCAGCCGGTGTCGGAGTAGGTATGACTGGAATTAAGACCGGACCCCTAGGTGCTTCCTTCTTCTTAGCTGCTCGAAAGTGATCTCCTCATTCCTTCGCAATCATGCCATAGCTATACTGATTGACTAACCGAGACTTGCACGGATACACCACAATCGAACCACTTGATTTCGACTTGCTCGCGATCAAAGGGCGATTTCGTGGATAGTAAAATATTTCTCTTAGAGCTTTATCATCAGATTCTGCCGCTATGCAAACAAAAAGCTCCTTATAAAAGAGTCATATGATAAAATTCACATGGCGCTCTTCTCATGTTCCTTTTTTCTATTCTTTATTTTTTTTTGTAGAATGTTATTAACATGCTCTATAGAGCATCGCATTTGTGAAAAATACAGTCCTGGTTTAATTACCCAAGTCTGAGGTAAACTGTGTCAAGCAACTGGAGTATGTGTGTACCGACAAACATAAACTGAGTCACCGTCAATCTAGCTTAATTTAGTTATATTTAACGAAAAGGATATATTACTCTTATTCTCATTGTTTTATGGCCACTAATTGCTTAGGCTCCTTGTACTTAGACTTCTAATAGTAGCACATTACTGAAAAATAAGACTTCTAATAGTAGCACATTACTGAAAAATACGAAATAGCAGTGCATAGCGATTCTATGCTTTTAATCTGTCGATCAGCGTTGTCGACTATAATCGTGAAGGATTGCTCTCTCACCCTGTTTTTTTATGAGCGGACTCAAGGTGGAGTTATAAATAATTAAATAAGGTTGAAGGTTAAGTACAGGGGTATCTGAGAATAAAGATAAGAATCGGCACTAGCTAATGCCGCCTGGAGTGCGCCATACATTCTGCAGGCGAAGGAACGCTGAATACATAGATGACATCACACCCTGTCGTCGCACTCAAAATCAAGAGGATTACAGAAAATCTGTGTGAGGCGCATATGCAGTGACGCAGGAAGTAGTGCCGATCTTCATCCTTTGTGATAGAATCAAAGCAGAAAATCCTCACCTTTATGGTTTCGAGACCCATCTCTTGAGCTGGCTTGAGGTTCTGTCCGAGATCATCCAAAAATACGCACTCATGTGGCTCCAACTGAAAACATCCTTTATATCGTCTAAAAGCATGACCTAATCTTGATCAAAAAAAAATCGAAATGACCTTCAGGCAGGTTAAACACTACAGACTCAATAAGATGGTTAGAATAATTATTTGTTGAAGGAATATTTGGTATAGCTTTCGTTGAGATTTTTTACTTTATTTCACACAATAGATGTATAATTTTATTTAAAAAAATTATTTTTCTGGGAGAACTGGTAAATTTTCTGGTAAAGCACAGCAAAGAAGCAAGGATATAGCGCACTAAAAAAAATGAGGTCGCGCCATGCCCTCGAAGAGGTCGCCGCAACTTTTGACGTAAAGTTTTTCTGTGGTTCTAATACTAATGGATTGTCCGCAAATCAATGCAGGTTTTGGATCTCAAACTTTAAAACTAAATATCTCAACTCAAACCCAACATTGTTAGTCGATGTAAGAACTGTTCGAGTCTACACATCTTTGCTAACGAGATGCTAGCTTACTTATTCCTGTTGCCTAGAAGTCCGCAGTTCTGGAGCGGATGAATACGTCGAAAACAGATTCCACCCGGACTCGGTCATTGAAGCATTTCTCGCTCAAGAACTTATCAGATGCTTGAAGAAGCGGTAGTCGGTTGGCAAAAGGTCCGGTGAATATGGTGGGTGTGGCAGAGTTTCGTAGCACACCTCGTTCAACTTCTGCAGCGTCGGATGAGCAACATGTGGTCACGCGTTGTCGTGCGGAAGGACCGGTCCTTTTCTATTGACCACTGCCGAGTGCATAAGTCGGAAATTTTTGTGCATTTCGTTTATCTGCTGGACGTACTTTTCTGCCGTCATTGTCTCGCCCGAATTCAAGATACTGTGGTGAATTAATTCAGAAGTAGACCACCAAACAGTTATCATGATCTTCTTTTGGTGCAATTTGGTTTCGGGAACTGCTGCGGAGCTTCTTCTAGGTCCAACCACTGAGCCGATCGTCGCCGGTTATCGTAGAGGATCCATTTCTCTTCAAAAGGTACGATACGGTCGAGAAATGGGTCGTTTTCGCTGCGAAGAAGCAGTGCTGACGACACTTCGAACTGACGATTTTCTGATGGTCGTTCAACTCGTGTGGTATCCATTTATCTGACTTCTTCGTCTTTCCAACCTTCCGCAGATGTTTCCAAACACCTGGTTTGCTTACGCAGAGTTCTTTCACAAGTTCTTGAACGGTCACACGTGTACTTGCTTCCACCAAGGTCTTCAGCTCGTAGTCATCAATGCCAGAGCTACATCCGCAACCTGCCTCATCCTCATGATTGAATTCTCCTCGACGAAATTTTTGAAACAAGCGCATCACATGAATTCGTTGACATTCCCTTGGCGTCAAACCATGATGATGTTCCGAACTGTTTCCCCCGCAGCACGACCGAGCTTGAACGCATAGAAGTAAATCTGCCGAAATTTCTGCTTTGACACGTCCATTTATAGCCTACAAAACCTGCCGTGAAGTAATCTATGTTTAAAACGAATAGCACAGCGAGAAAGCGTACAAAACCAGATGTGAACAGTGTACAGTTATGTAGTATTCCATGGTGAAGTTTTGCCAAAAAATCCCTCTGTAAAGTTGGAGGTCGAAAACCTGCATTAATTTTCGGACAACCTAATACATTGTTCCTATTCTCGATTGTTCTTCTCCTTTTGTAGTTAAAGGATAAAGGACGGCGTTACTCAATCCTTTTTGGATGCGCCAGGCATTCTACTTCTACGGGATGTCGTGCGAACCTGGTATCGGGTGCACGCGACAGCCGGCGCTTCCTCCGACTGCGCTACACGCGCCCCTTTTGTAGTTAGTTCCTCATTTTTTAATTTTTTTTTGTTCACTAACTCTGGACTTTTAAAGAAAACCCTGTCAACATTTTTCGATCAACCTAATACTTTCAATGAAGATGCTTGAAATGATATACCCTATTAGTGGAAGGCGTAGATTTCAGTCCACTCGGAGCCATTACCGAACGACGGAGTTTCCCTTTCAATGATACGCAATGGCATCAGCAAACCTTTAACGCTTCGCAGACATGACGATAAATAGCCGGCTCGGGCTTCCTCATCCCCGACCGGCAAGACTCCACGACGACGTCGAAGTGCTTCGGAAATGTCTTCGGGATTGTTGGCACGCGCCGTGCTCGGTCTCCGTAGAAGTTGTTCGTCAGCAGTGCAGTTCGGAAGCCGGCAGATCGCAGTTCCTGTGGTGGATAAGGTTTTTCAACGCTGGATTGATGGTATTAAATAAAGGGTACCTTAATGAGCTCCTCCATTTCCGGAATCATTTTCATCTCACCGAGGCTTTTGACGATGTCTGACACTATCGGTATTACTCCTTCTGATCGCTCGTGCTGCAATGTAAGGCATCAATGGGATATTAGCATTAGAGATAGTAGGCGTTACCTTTTTGTTGTAGAAATGAGAATAGAGCGGATCGAAGTCCTCAGCTGTAGTTTCTCCTTTCTCAAGCGCTTTGAAATGCTCCACGGCCGGCGAATTCACCAAGGTGGAGAGGAGAGAATCGGACTTTAATCCATACTTTTGCTCGAATTCTGAAGGCACTTTCATTCGTAGATGACATCCGAAGCACTCTACTTTTATTTGGTTTCGCTGGCAATGACTCTCTTATCAAGTCTGTGCTCTAGACAAGTCAAATAGCAATAGCTGAGAAGTTCTCCCTTGTGACAAGTTTTCCTATGTCTCCCTCTCCTCGATTTCCTCCTCTTTTTCACAAGAGTTTTCTGTCACAGTTTGCGAAAAATTTGTTTTTTTTTCATAAACCTATGAAGCGGTACTCCTATTCCTCAACAACTAATTTTATACCATTTCCACTAATCAGACACTTTTCAAATCAAACTGAACACTCTTCCAAGCTAGCCTAAGACTTTCGAAATCAAAGCAAAATCTTCCAAATTGAAATGAGCCTCTTCTATAACACATTAAATTAAAGACTCTATAAAAAGGCTTGAATAATTTGTTTTGCTCGAGGAAAGGTTTAGTATAGCTTTCTTTGAAGTTTTAATTCACCAACCCAATAAGTGAACACATTGTTCAAACTTTTCCTTTGTAAAATTGTTTTTGAAGAAAAATAACAGTTTAAAGCTTGTTTTAGAGAGGAGAAACGCGGCCACTTCTAATCCTATAAGAAGGTATCGCGCCATGCCTTCGTTCAAGGCGTCGTGATTTTTATTCGATTGGTAGCAAAATTTTGACTAAAATAGCTACTCTCCAAAAAGGTTGGAGTAATCTTTTGTTCAAGGAAAATTTCAGTATAAACTTCTTTCAACTCTTAATTCACCTACCTAATCTGTCACCACATTGCTTGAAATTTTAGAAAATTCCTTTTTTTTTGGAAAAAGAATGTTTAAAAGTCTATTTCAAAGAGCAGGAGGGCGGCATGTTCCGCAATGAAAGGAAAGATTGCGCCATATCCTTGTCCATGGCGTCGCGATTTTTACTCAATAGATAGCAGAATTTCCGTTTGCATGGAGTTTAACACCTAATAACGGTAAAACAAGAACAACTGTAAATAACACGCACATATCCTCACATTGATGGTACATGTAAGTGGCATTTACACTATCAATCAAATAAAAGTCGCGGCGAACCTTTGAGTTCATGGCGCAGTCTGATCTTTCAATGCACTATATGCTCGCTTCCTTACCGTGTTTTGAGATAAATTCTAATTGATTATTTTTCTCTGAAAATAACAATTTTATAAAATTATTACACTTATCGGACAGGTGAACTAAAAAAATCAAAGGCTATACCAAATTTTCCCTCAACAAATAATTATTCAAACCATCTTATTGAACCTGTATTTTAATTTGCACGGAGGTTATTTTGATTTGGACGAGTTCGCATTGATTTCAAAAGTCTTAAAGCTGAAAAGTTTTAAATTCGACATGAAAATGTTATACATACATCACTCTACATATGTAACACCAACATTGAAAAAATTGCTTTAAAAAATGTAATTTTCTTCACGCGATTATTTTGCCCTTAAGAAATTTTCGCAGTGCCCACATGTAATAATACCTCCTACAGATTCTAGATTTTGTCTATCTTAGGATAAAGGATAAAGGACGGCGTTACTCAATCCCTTTTGAGATGCGCCACGCATTCTACTTCTACGGGATGTCGTGGAGGCGATTTGAATGCGTATTTGGCCATACAATGACTTGTTGTGGCCAGCCGATGAACAAGTCAGCGCTCTATCCTTCCCAGACAAGTCTAGCACCAATTCACCGATCCCGGAGGGATGGAGGGCTTGGGTGGCCTGGGCGGGAAATCCTAACCAGGAACATGGTATCGGGTGCAGGCGACAGTCGGCGCCTCCTCCGACTGCGCTGCACGCGCCCATCTTGTCTATCTTACGATTTTAAACCTATTCCTTGTGAACTAAGTCTGATCCAATTTATTCGATTTCAGTTTATCGTTTCACATTCTATCGATGACGATTTAATGAAGAAAAAAATCACTTAGAGATCTTACTTTTGAAGAAGTCGAAAGGACTTGGGACGAGCACTCCGCCCATGTCGAAAACAACGGCCTTGATAACCATAACTGACTCTGATAGGACTAACGAGCTGAAACGAAACGAGGAAAAATTGTCATTTTATAGCTAGGTTTGTCGTTTTGCGAGTAAATAAATAGGACTGACCATAGGACTTGGACAATTTGAGAAATATGATAGTACTAAAGCGAACGACATTGATAAGTATGGAAGTTGAGCAGAAGGGAGAGCTCACACCCCTTCTAACTTACCAATAGAATTCGCGCAAAACTTTGGAGGAAGGAGAGATGGAAAGAACGGAGGCACACACGACATCATTGTATAACGATGTTCAGCTACAAGTTTGAGAAGACTAACACTCCTGGAACAATTGCAGAGTTGAGTAGCCCATCTGTACACTATCATGTATTAGGGTGGGCCAAAAGTAATGAGACAATTTCAACAAATTTTTTTATTTCTTTATACCTCAATTAGCTATAAAATTACGGTGCTGAGAAGTGCATTCGCCATTAAGTTCAATGACCTTGCTGCCATCGATCAACCAACTTCCTGATCCCATCCTTCCAGAACTGCTTGGGCCTGGTGCTGATCCTATGGTTGTCGAGGTCTGCTTGGGTCCTTGCGTTCCTTCCGACATGAAGTCCTATAGGCTCAAGAAGTGGTGGTAGTCGCATGGAGAGATGTCCGACGAATATGGTGGGTGAGGCATGTGAACGTAGCCCAGCTGGCCAAGCTTATCCGTGGTTACTTGTTCCCGATGGGGTGCGGCGTTGTCGAAGAGGAGAAACTTCTTGAAGCGCGGAGGCCGAATAAGTGCGAGTCGCCGGTCCATCTCTTCTATTTCGTTCACCATGGCATTGGAGTCCATTGTCGTGCTTTTCGAGAACAGCTTCCAGTACACCGGTCCATGGGCGCAGACTCGAAAGCTCAGAAGGTGCTTCTCGCCGTAAACATCCCGTCGAACGAAGGTCGGTAACAGGTCACCAGGCCTCACCCAGACTCGCTGCTTGGCAGGGTTAAGGTAGAAGACGTACTTCTCATCTTGCGAGACTCTTGAGCCCAGGCTGCTCGGGGTTGGGAATTGGGCGAGATTTGCGCGACACGGGTCGACTCGTCAGACTGGGGCTTCGGCATGCTTCTGGAGAGGGCGAAAAAGGTCACTTCTCAGGTGGCCTTCAGTAAGTAGCCAACAAACATACAAATACGAGAAGCACGGAATCGGACTCCAGTCACGAATATATGGGCACGGCATGGAGAGTCTCATTACTTTTGCCCCCCCCCCCCTAATAACTCATGGCTCAGCTCAGCGTGATACATTTTTTCAATTAAATTTGGACGTTGTCGTAGATTTTTGCTAAAATATTTTTTCTCAAAGAACATACCTCTTTACGAGATTCTGGCTATGATATTAGGCCCCACAAAAGGGGTATGAGGCTTTATTGCACCTCTTGGTTGTGATGTGTCCCTCCAAAGTCATTGGAGAATCAAAGAAACCTAAGGAAATGATCGGTCGTTCTCCAAGAGATGGAATGAGCAAGTCGCGAATCGATAAGAAAATTGAACTGGTCGGTAATGCATTGCTGATGTGGGGTGCGAGAAGTGATTAGGTGATCGTACTGAAGTCTAACCTCAACCTTGACGAGGCTAGGACAAGAATGCGTTTTCATTTTGCTAGAAGACATAAGACAAAAGTCGAGAGCAGAGGCCGGGCACACTGGGTCGGTGAACGGAACTGCATTATAACGGTGCGGTTATCAGGTGCGGAGGTTGGGTATTTGTGTGTAATCGGCCGTTACTACGCTGTAGTGCGACGATACTGCTGACTGACCTAACTAGACCG
The DNA here is from genome assembly GCA_947396885.1 of Heligmosomoides polygyrus polygyrus. Taxonomy (NCBI): domain Eukaryota; kingdom Metazoa; phylum Nematoda; class Chromadorea; order Rhabditida; family Heligmosomidae; genus Heligmosomoides; species Heligmosomoides polygyrus. Next base: position 4,639,034 of record OX377204.1, read on the forward strand.
TGCCCTAGGCACCATCACAGGTCACGGAACGGGCATGATTTTGGACGGACAGGGATCAGAAGACAGTAGTTCATGTGTTTTCAGATTTCCTTAATATGCTGTCATCATACCTGCCGCACCTGATGTCGACGTCATCCTAGACGCCGCCCGTACATTGTGGTTAGCTGTGGCGTAGTTGTAGTTGTGTTGTAGTTGTGTTCGTCAACAGACAAATTAGCGCCTCTTCTTATCTTGTGGTAGCGTGAGATGTCCTGGACACAAAACAGAGCCCAATTCTACTCAATAGGTCTGTGACATGCCCTACTATGTGATCTGTGAGCGGAACGTGGACAATGCGCCTCTATGGTTCTGATACCAAACGTTCAGCGGCCTATCGGCCGTCAGCAGTCTGGTTGGAGGGTTCGCCCCCAAACCCGAAGAGTAAAACACCAACGCCTTCTTTTCTTCTTTAGGCCTTTTTACCTTCACTGCAGTAAGGAACTGGTTTTACTATGTAGAATATAGAACAGCGAGATACGATGGGCACGAAAACTTCAAGACTGCTCCTATGAAGTCTGTCCACCCTCTATCGCATGTACGCGATTTGTTCTCCGAAGTAGCCGTTCTCTACACGGCGAGAAAGAGATTTTTATCAATACGAAGTGCTTAATCTGCAGAATCTGCAGAAATAGATTTAATCGATAATGATCGACTGATCGATATCGTTTACCGTCCAACGGCAGCAATACTCCTCCGATTACTGTAGTCATTCTCCCTACCTACCTCCCTCACCTTACTATGTGCCGGCAGAAAAACCATATCCTTATTGCCACCTTGAAATTCCACTATCACCTACAATACCTTTCGTGTCATACAGTCAAAAAGCCTGTTCAAACCGTCGCATGCTCATAACTCCTATACAAGCGTGTCTGCAAATTTACCAGAACACCGAATTTTCTCCGTGAGTGGCTGGCTGAAAAGTGACTGAAAGGTAGCAGGCTTTTTGCCACTGGAGCAACTTATTTCCATGGGCATGCGTGCTTTCGGAGTATCTCAAGCATGGCGTACGTCGCCAGTGCTCTGTCATGCCAGATATGCCCCGAGAGTGCGCCGTGCGCAATGCGTATAGAATCGAACCTATCAATCGAGAAGGCGAACACATGTTCACTACGCTTCTACATCCTCCCTGTTCCTTTCAGGGGCAGAAGCACTATGACTTGAGTGGTAACAAACCTGCCTAAATGGAGAAATAGAGTCCGGAAAGGTTTTAACCCGTTAGAGTAAGGGCGATTCGAAGACGCTTGGGCGAGCAATAGTCCTTGAAGCTTAAGTGGAAATAGTGAACCTCTTTCCAGTCATATATAGGCTGCCGAAGTTTTTTAAACACATAGGCAGCTTTGTTACTACTCAAATCCCAGTGGTTCTGCCCCTGAAAGGAAGAGGGAAGATGTAGAAGAGCGGTGAGCATGCATCCGCCTACTCGATTGATAAGTTCGATTCTATATGCACTGTGCACGGCCCACTCTTGAAGCATTCCTGGCATGATAGAGTACTGGCAAAAGCCTGCCGGAATGGAAAGTGGTTGAGGTACTCCGAAAACATGCATGTCCTTGGAAATAAGCTGCTCCAATCCCAAAAAACTTGCTCCAGTCACTTTTCGGCCACACGCGGCGAAAATTAGGCGTTCTGGGGCCAGGTTCATCAACCGCTTACCGGACATCAACGGTACTACCGTATCTGCATCCCCGTATATCTTTGTATCACTTACTATGTATTCGGATATGTTGAATCCGTCGTGACATGATACCGGTGACCGTTGATGAATCTGGCCCCTGGTAAAGTTGCATATACGCTTGTGTAGAGGAGGAAACGAATCGAACGGTGCCAACCGTTTCTCAAAAGAATCTAAAAGTGGAGGAGTTATGAGCATGCGATGGCTTGCAACGGATTAATCCGTCGCAACCAGGGGTGTGCGTTAAATTTTTTCGGTAAATTTTAAACGACCACTTTTTTAACAAAAAAATTTTGCAATAAAATCGGTAAATTCGTTAAATAATACTTCCCTTACTGCAGTCAATTTAGCAGTATTGTAGTATGTAGAAAAACAGATTTCTTTCCTTATTGATCTGTTTCGACTCCATCTACATGGAAGTTATGTCTTCATCTCCACAACAAATAACAACAATCCATCTATGATCAACAACACTGTTGTCGCCTGCATCATCTGTCGTCTCGCTGAGTTGCTTGAGTGGGCGCCAGCAGCGTCTTCATTCGTCCCTGGCGTGTGCCAAAGTGCCCCAATCGCCCCATCACTTGAGAGACACAAAGAGCGTCATATCGGTCGTTCAGGGCTTTCACGAAGAAGTCCAACCAACGCGTTGGTAGCTGTCCTGGTGTTCCCTTGACTTTGGGATCCAGCTGCAGATGCCTAACGTGTCTGCGAAGCGCATCACGTGGCCAGCCCACCTAATTTTCGACGACTTGGCGTACTGACGGCGAAGATTGGAATTCCCGAGGCCTTCTCTAACTTGCGTGAGTCGTGTCACCCTCGGGCATAGTCCCGCTGTGCGTAGCTGATCGCCTCTTCATCCTGCTTTCGTATGGCCCAGGTCTCGAACAATAAGGCGTATGTTGGTGCAGGAAGAACAGTAGAGTCACCTAGGTGGGCACGGAGAAGGACGCCTTCTTCGCCTTCTTCGACGCTGTTGAAAGTTCCCCAAGCCCCGCTCTTACTCCTGCTCAGCTCTGGCACTAGATCGTTAGACCACGTGGAGGCGCACGCAAGCAAACTGGTCAATGAGCAAGAAAATACCAAACGACCATATGGACGAGGACCATATCGATTCCTATTTTCACTGATTCAAGTAAGTAGAGAGCTTCCTCGGCATCGCAACGATACTCAAAAGCTCATACGAAATTTTTTTACAAAATACATTTACATAAAGAAGGAGCAGAGTTTAAAAATGGTGCGTAATACGTCGTCAATGCAGTTCAAGGGAAATTTTCGCCGTTAAATTTCGATAAATAATTTTAAAGAAAAATACCGGTAAATCCAGTAAATCGGTAAGTCATTAATCGCTAAATGCACACCTCTGGTTGCAAAGCATTTTTTTTTGCCGTACGACGCGGGCAGTATTGCATTAAATGAATAACGATTAAACTCCGCTTGTTGAGTTAGCGAGCCGTTTTATTTTTTCATAAATTAGCATCATTCCATGTGCATGTTGCTATCTGCTGTGACCATGTAGCGTTAATGACCATGAACATTTAGTGAACTTTTTTTGGTTTAATTACCCAAGTTTGAGGTACGACAGTGTTGCAACCAAGAAGGATCAGGAGTCTTCGATATACTCAGGTGCGTTTGTCTTTTACATGTTCATAATAGCTTCCCTCCTTACTGAGGAGTTCCGGGGAAGCTCTTATGTTTTTTGTATTTAATTTTCTTACATCCGTATAAGAGTAAGAACGAAGCGGAGTTAGGAATTTCTGTTACTTTTGTCTTTAGCTTAACGTAGTGCACGTAATAAATTAATTGGGCGCGTGAAGCGCAGTCGGAGGAGGCGCCGGCTGTCGCCTGCACCCGATGATACCAGGTTCCTGGTTCGGATTTTCCGCCCAGGCCATAGAAGCCTTGCATCCCTCCGGAGTCGGTGAATTGGTACTGGACTTATCGGGGAAGGATAAAGCGCTGATTTGTTCATCGGCTGGCAACCGCAAGTCATTGCATGGCCATATGCGCATTCCAATCGCCTCCACGACATCCCGTAGAAGCAGAATGCGTGGTGCATCCCAAAGGCGACTGAATAACGCCGTCCTTTATCCTTTGATAAGCTAAACGAGAACAAATTGAAACTAAGCTATTTCCGTGTCTTCTTAGAGGGCGTAGGCTGGTCACTAGCTTACAGGGGTCGAAGCAGGCTGTCGACTCACTTCACCACTTCTAAAACAATATTTGCCTGCACGGTTTTACTGCAAACAACAAAGTTGCCGCCGTCAGACACCCACCGCGATCAATAGTGGCCAGCAGTGGTGTATGTCTGTGTCTGTGCCACAACCTCAAAACAAGCCAGCGCCGCCCGGGCCGCTGAATTGCCCCAGCTCACCCCCCAGCTGGGCTGCTCCCGGCCCGGTTCCCTCTTGAAGTTGGTCTTCTGTTGAATCGCTCCATTCTTGCTTTACTCTAGTTGCTTCGAGTGCTACGTTGACCGCTTAAGCTGCTCACCGAGGTCGTTATAGGCCATGGTTTGGTGACCAACAGCAGTAGAGGTGACATGTGCACTCCTACGACGGTGTCCTTCCTCCTCTGTTTTTCGGTGCTCATAGGAAGCCGGGAGCATGCGCGAAAATCAAAAAAAGCCTCTATTTCAAAAGAAAAAATCGAAGGGGAGTACATTCTAGTGATGACTCCTTTTCCTGATCATTTTTCTTGCTATGGTTTCACACTCTTGCAGCAGAATTTTAGGAGTTGGATTGTACCAGGCCAAGGAAAACAATATATTGTTTTCCCGTGAGCAATACATTGAGAAAATCCACTCTTAGGAAGGAATGCCCCTCACAACCCGCATAGTGCCCGGTCATTTTTTAAAGCGTAGACAATTGTATAGCATAAAGTTTGTGAGGAAACCTCAAAATGACGGTTTAGAATGGAGTGTAACCATCAACCATGTGGGCAACACATCGCTTTTGCAGCACAATTTGCTATAATATTTAACATGTAACAAATCTTCTACAGTCCGAACGAAGAGCTTCTCTACCTCCTTACTTGTATAGCAGCAAGTTGAAGTCCTTAAGAATCCAATAGGTTAGGGTACTAAGTCTGACCTGCGGCCGGATTCTTTTTATTTTTTGTAATTTGTACACTTCTCCTAGGAATAACCTCTTCTGGTGCGATCGCAGGTACAGTTCCAGAATTCGTTGCCGATATTCCTAATGCATTCGCTCTTCTGGCTCAGGGCTTTGGGCCTTGCTCTGTCTTTCTAGAACTGCCTAATCAACTCCAAATGCGGCGCAGTTCTTCAAAAGGTCCTTATTCCTCATATTCTGCCGACTTGTAGCTACTTTTTTCGTCATTCAGAAGTTGCTGTAGGAACTTCTATTATTATTTCATGGCAGATTGTCTTTGTGTTTCGATATCTGGTTTCTCCATCGTCTCAGAGTCTGAATCTGACTCTCATCAGTAGCCGCAATTCTTGTCCTGATAATTAATCGGTGCTATAATGGCTATTCATCGCGTTACAGCGCGTGATTGACTCGTTTCTTGTCCTTAATCTATAAAAAAGGATAAATGTCTGCCTAGTCAGTCTCTTTGCGTGATGCGCCATACATTCTACCTCTACGGGATGTCGTGGAAACTATTTGAATGCGTTTTTGGTTGATACAATGACTTGTGGTAGCCAGTCGATAAACAACTCAGAGCTTTATCCTTCCCAGACAACTTCTTCTTCTTCTCGTGAGCGTTTAGTCCCGCGCCGTCACAGGGTCCGCTGCTTTTGTGATCTGTCGCCACCTCATTCTATCAAGGGCGTCATCTGGCGCAACGCCGATTTTGGCGAGATCTCTCTTGATGACGTCCCTCCACCTTTTCCTTGGGGCTCCTCTCGGACGCTTTCGGGGTGCCTCGAAATTTAGGGCCAACTTCGTGGGGTGGTCTTCTGAGGATGTGTCGTACCACCTAAGGCGCTGCTCCCTCATCTTCAGCTGGATCGGAGCTGTCTTCATCACTGCCCTAACATCCTCATTTCGCACTCTGTCCTGACGGGTCCATCCACATGCCCATCTGAGCATCCTCATTTCCGCGGCGTGCAGTTGCCGCTCCTGTGCTCTACCCAGGGCCCAGCACTCACAGCCATAGAGGAGGGCAGGCCTCATTACTGTTCTATATAGCTTGCCCTTGAGTGTCCTGGAGCACCTACGGTTGCAGAGAATTCCTGTGGACTCCCTCCATTTGAGCTATGCTGCATTAATTCGCCCCTGACCGCCTGATCCACGCTTCCTTCCTCCGATAGGTCGCTTCCGAGGTAGCGGAATTCTTCCACTTTTTCGATCATCTCCCACTGATTCCACTACGACTCTTGATCATGATTTGTGACAGGTTTCTCCATCAGCCGGCCTCTCAATCTGGGCTTGACGCTGGAACCGTTGCCATTTTTGCACTTTCTGAGGGCATGGCGAGCCGGACATCACATGAGGAGACATCACATAGCAATAACCGTTTGTGGTGTCTACCTCTTCTCACACCCCGTGCGGAGTTCATATCACCCCTTTCTTGCCTTCGGGGCGCCCTTTTCCTGCCTTCGGGGCGTGCTGTGATTCAGACTTCGCTAGGCTTCCGAAGAATTGTCGAACTCCTTCTCAGCTTGGGAGACCCTGCCGGAGATTGAAAACCTCCGCTGTACATCGCAGTTCGACACCCGTTGCCACCCCCACGCCACGATGAGGCGCTGAACCATGTGGGAGCTACCCAGACAACTATGGTAGCAATTCAACGACACCGGAGGTTGGAAGGTTTGGTTGGCTGGGTGGAAAGTCCGAACTAAAAAATTGGCTACCATGCACGTCGGAGGGAACGCCATCTGCGCCTCCAGGGTGGCATTTCCTCCGACGTCTATGTAAATCAAATACGCAATTGAATCGTCTCCAGGATCTTCCGTAGAAGTTAAGTGCACGGCGCATTATACCAAATAAGTTGTTGCGTCCTCATTGGTGCCCTTTACTTACCTTTTATTTCTTGCATTACTTGGCGAACTTGTGCCTTTTTTCATATTCTTCGCATCTACCGAACCGTCATATCCTCAGTAGTATTGCTGTGGCAAGAGCTCCATCAAATTTCATATGCGATCTGCTGAAACTCGTCATTGATGACTTCTGCGCTGGCCGCTGACCCAGCAAGCATTCTTTTTGCCAGCTTCAGGCGAATCCTGTTCACATATAATTTTCCTACAGCGACAGTGTGATTCTATTAAGTGCACTGATGCTAAGGGCAAAAACCACGCGTGAAGGTCAATTGCTCTGCGAGAGGTATTTCAGTGTCACCGACACCTGTATACCACATTCATACACCAGTCTTATTAGGTTGGAAAAAAAGTCTCTTCACACTTCGAAATTTTTTTTACCCTTCCCCTTGTAAACGCACTAGCCAATGTTGATTGCTGATTTCGTAATCCTATCACACTTGTCTGCCGTTCGCACGCGGACACAGGTTAAGACTCTTCTTGTAATTCGTTATCCACCCAATCTTCCGAACTCAATGCCAGATCTACCTCATGGCCGTTTTCAGCACGGCATTCTTCATGAATTCATTAAAGAATCCACAGCACGTCAGGCAGCAGACCAAATTAACCACATATATGGCTTGGGATCTACTACTCATCGCGCCTGTTACGAGTGGTTCGGAAAGTCTTTAAAGGGAGATTATTCACTGAGGGCAAAGCATGGTCAGGAAGGCCAACTGGATTGGACGACAGTGAACTACACCATCTTCTTCGTACCGATAGTTGGCAGACGACACGTCAGCTGGCAGAGAAGCTCGAAGTGTCTCATAGGATAGTGGGGATCCATCTGAAGAATCTTGGCTTTCATGGAAATTTGGAGCTTGGATTCCACATGCCCTGTCAGACACTCAGAAAGGTCGACGGCTCTCCATCGCTGCTTCTGTTCTGTCCAGATAAGGAAGAAAATCGTTTCTTCCGCAGATTGTGACAGGCAAAGAGTCCTGGGTTCTGTGTGCCAACTTCCGAGGAAAAGGCAATGGGTACAAAAGGGAGAGAGCCCTAAGTCTGATCTCAAGCCCAATGTTCACAAACGGAAGATTCTCTTGAGTGTTTGGTGGATATCAGAGGAGTGATTTATCGGCAAACTCTCAGAAGTGGAGAGACACTTACTGCTGTCACATACTGCGGCCAACTCCACAAAGTCGTCGCAACTCTCTAAGAAAACAGGCCGGAGAAGTCGAAGGTGATGATCCTGCATGACGATGCAAATCTACATGTTGCAAGACTCACAAGAGAAACAATAAAGGAGCTGGGCTGGGAGGTAATGTCACATCCACCGTATAGCCCTAACCTCGTTCGTGCCGACTACCATCTCTTCCGTGCTTTCAAGCTAGAAATTGGAGAGAAATATTTTGGAACTGATGAAGACCTCAAAAATTGGATTCATCAATGGTTCGACTCCAGAACTGCAGCCTTTTAAGCGAGAGGAATTGGAAAATTACCCAGTCTTTGGAGAAGTGTAGTGGGACAAAATAGAGTTTATCTCAGTTGATTTGACTTTGTAGTTGTGAAGTAATAAATCTTTGAAAAAAAATGAAAAGACTTTTTTTCCAACCTAATAAGTAAAGACGCTCGACGTTTGACGTGTTTCCCTGAATTTCATCCAACGCTCGCTTTTCTTTAATTTGGACCTCTCTCGTTCAGGGAATATAATATCTTGCTCATCCGGCGGCTTAGGAAGCTGTCCAACTATAAAGTAGACTCTAGTTTGTTAGTCTAGGCATATTTCGGAACGGTGTGCACAGAATAGCGCAGTCGGATGAGCTGCCGGCTGTCGCACGCATCCAATTCCAGGTTCCTGGTTCGGATTTCCCGCCCGGGCCAACCAAGCCTTCCATCCCTCAGGGGTCGGTGAATTGGTACGAGACTTGTGTGGGAGGGATATCTGAATTCTTCATCGACTGTCAAAATCGCCTCCACGACATCACGTAGAAGTAGAATGCGTGGCGCATCCCAAACGGGATTGAATAACGCCGTCCTTTAATCCAAACATAAAATAAAGCGCTTGCCTGCCAGTAAATGCAAGGTTTTGTGCAAAAAATAGTTAATTATTCTTGATGAAAGATCTAGCGCATTATATTCAATGTCGAGATGAATTTGAACTATGAACTGCTTCATTTGAAAAGTTTCCAAATTTGGACTGAAGATGGGATTAAAACTGGAATGTAAGATACTTTCCAATGTATTTGTCTTGGTCAGTTTTGGTTCTTTTTTCTTCTTGAACCTAGTAGCTGGCATTTAGGCCATTAGAATTCGGGCAAAGCGGTCTTCCAAGTGTACTTTGCGCCAGTTTTATGCCGATAATAAATCTGACAAAAGGACATGGTGCCTGCTCCATGTAGACCACATAACAGACATTGCATTCGTGCCACTGTTGTACATATAGCCGTGAATGTGATATGTGGAGCAGCGGCATTGCTCGCTGCACCACATTAACGACGCCGGATTGAATTCGTATTCAGACGAAAACAATCTCCACGGTTTGTAATTTCTTCGAGTCGGGTGTTCTCGAATCGATAACCCACTCACTGTCAGCCATGCTGTTCCCCAGACGCGTGTAGTTGACACGATGGGTTCGGCGATGAAGAATCAGCGCCAGTTTTCTCGTCGTGCGTTTCATTTCCTAATGGGTGCGCGCCAACGATTGTTTCTGGCACGGCTATCGGCGCTGTTTTGGCGTTGTAACAGCGGTAAATTGCAGTCTTGTCGTGCCGTATCGCCCCTGAATGACGATTTGTCTCGTTATAAGTTGCCTTTATTTCACAGATCGCTTTAAAAGCGTTCTTTTCGGCAATTGACCAAAGCCTATGCGCGGTACTGTATATGTAGGTTAGTATAAAATCTGGTGCTTTACAAGCTGTCTATCGCATAAAGAGTTTTCAAAGGTTTACGAAAGTGAAAAAGTATACCCTTAAAGGTGCAGATCCGGCTCTAGCAAGAAATTTCCTTCATGTATGTGGATTTTTTCGCCTAATATGCGAATTTACTTTCATAGCGTTCATCAGTTGGACCGCAAAAGTCTGCTTAGTGGGCCCAGGTTTTGTAAAAAAAAATCGTCAAGAAGAAAAAGAAAAGCTCAAAAACGTTGACCCGCGATACGATGCACCTTGGATCTTCCCAGAAGCTGGACGACTTTCTACCAGCTAAAGGAACATAGTAAAAAATTTCCTATTTTAGAGGTCTTGTTACTGTTTGGTTTCAAAATTTTCATGATTTCTCTCTCTTAAAAATTTTGTTGATGATAGATGGACTTCTGTTATTTGCTGCGAAGATGAAGGCATAGTTATCTAATTATCATGCAGATGGAGTCGAAAAAAATCCAATAAGAAAAAAAGGTCTGGCTTTTTGCATGCTAAAATGCAGCCAAACTGAGTGCAGCTAAGAGACATTTTATTTAACGAGTTTATCGAATTTACCGTTTTTAACGCAAAAATTTTTCGTCAAAAAGTGGTCGTTAAAAATTTACCGCAAAAAATTTAGCGCACACCCCTGGTCGGGATTAGGGGTGCACACGAAGTTCTGTGCGTTAACTTAACGAATTTTTTTAACGGAAAATTTTCGTTAAATTTCCGGGAAATCGTTAAATTTCGCTAAAAATACAGTTAGCTGCAAACTTTTATTTCAATTCAAAAACCAAGGAAAATGCCATATGTTCCATCTAGCTTCGGCAGATCAATAACTAAAGTTCAAGGAATGGAGTATAACACTACAATGTAACTTAAACAATTCATTATCAGCAAGGTGTGGGCAGTAAAATAAACAAACCTTCGGCAACAAATTACCTTCATGGTGTGGAATGCACCAGATGTGGGATTATCATTCAACACTTACTTAGTGGGCTGGTGCCCGCATCCATAAGGCATCTTAGAATGGGAGATAAGGCAGACGCCGAAGTTCCTCCCCTTTCCTGGTTCTTTACGAAACCGTTTTATGTGACTGTTCTACGAGCATATACAATCTCGATGCGGGAACCAGCCCCCTAAGTACCGAAAGAGCTAACAAAAATACAACTAAAAGCCTATCAGTGAAATGTTAACACGTTGACGAACGTACGATTTTCGCGTGCCCTGGTCAGAGACCAATCGATTTCTTACATCGTCGGAACTCTGACACGACATCGTGTCACACAGTCCCACGCGGCCGAAAGGGTGTGACACGGTCGTTGACGTGTTAACGTTCACGAAAGTAGCTTTCACAATTTTTGTTATTAGAGCGCGTGTAGCGCAGTCGGAGGGGTGTCGGTTTTTGCATGCATATCCTACACCAGCTTCCTGATTCAGATTTCCCGATCAGGCCAACCAAGCCTTCCACTCCTCGGTGAATTTTCTGTCGGCAAATTGGTACCAGACTTGTCTGGGAAGGATAAACTACTGACTTCTTTATCGGCTGACCACCACAGGTGTTTTACTGCATGGCCAATTACGCGCTCAAATCGTCTCCAAGACATCCCGTAGAAGTAGAATGCGTGGCGCATCCCAAAAAGCATCGTGACGGCGTTCTTTATCCCTTCACTAGCGTTTTTCTCAAATCATTTAAAATACCTCCACAGACTGCAAACATTCTCTCCTTTCCGACTGCTTTAGGTGGCGAGCAAAGTATTCTGGGATGAGCAGCGCCAAATGAGGATAAGCATATTTTACGGGGAGGTCAGACCACTAACATTGTGGATTTGTTGACGTGCTTGGTGGCTCGGTGAAGAAATTTCTAGCTCCAATTATATTATTTCCAAAAATCCAAATGCGCCATAGAAGGTATGAGAGTGGCTAGAAAAACTTTAAAATATTCTTGCTGATTTCAACAGTTTTTCAGGAATATTCTACTTGGGAGGATGAGGCCTGCAATAATAGTGAAGACAGAGGGGAAAGTGATAAACTTAATGAAAAAAGGTCCGTTAAAAATTCCGTTAAATTTCTTAAAATTTCCGTTAAGTCGTTAAGCCGGATTTTAGCGGAAAATGCCGTTAATTCGTTAAATCGTTACCCGTTAATTGTGCACCCCTGGTCGGGATCTCCTGATTGCGATACTTCTTACAAACTGAGCGAATTTCTTAAAACCTACTATATTGTTTGGTATATTTATCTTGTTACTTGGTTCGCAACTCCTTTGCAGTGCTTGTTTAGTCGGCTTCGATTAGAGAACAGTTCTAAGTTACCACAACATTTTCTCCCGTTATTGCCTTTTTAGGGCTCATGTAGCGCAGCCGGGGGAGGTGCCGGCTGTCGCGTGCCAGATTCCCGGTTCGGATTTTCCGTCCAGGTCAACCTAGCCTTCTATCCCTCCGGGGTCGGTGAATTGGTACCAGATTTGTCTGGGAACCATAGAGCGCTGACTTGTTCATCGGCTGGCCACCGCAACTCCTTGCATGGCCAAGTACGCATTCAAGTCGCCTCCACGACATTCCGTAGAAGTAGAATGCGTGGCGCATCCCAAATGGGATTGAGCAACGCCGTCCCATATCCCTTTTATTGCTTTTTGGGTCGGAGGAGGCAGTGTCGCCTGCACAACTAATCATCGTACTTCGACTGGTTTCGATTACCGGAAATTTTCGAGCACTCGAATTCGTATATTTCGAAAACGTGATTATTCGAAATACATACAGGGTCTCTCAAAAAATGTATGCACTGTTTGAAAGGTAACAACTTTGCTTACAGTAAAGGTGTTGAAGAAGTTAAGGGCTCATATGAAAGCTTAAAAAATAGAAATTTTTCGATTTATGACTGGTATGGAATGTGCCATGCACTCGTCTGAAATTTTGCATTTTACACACGATCGGTTGGATACTTGCTATAATTTCTTCACGAAGTAGCCGTATCAGTTGTTTTACTTCTTTCAAAGTTTAAAACTTGAAAACATACTAAGGCTTGCGGAAAATGCAGGATATCCCAAAAGATGCAGGTACTGTTTGAAAGGTTCTAATATTGCTGCTAGTAAAGCTTTTCAAGATGTTTGAGACTCATATGAAGGCATGGTGATAACATTTCTGTGGTATGCAAATAGTCACGTCATGCCACCGCCTGAAACCTTGCATTTCAGACTCGACTGATTGTGCATGGGCTGAATGCTTGTTACAGTCTTGTTACCACTTGGCCATATTAAGCTTTGCTGTGGTTTATAACGTTTTTCGCCGTCCAGTGGCTGCAATTATGCAGACTAACCTCCCCATTCAGCCTCGATGTTGCTTCATCAGTCCATAGAATCCGCCTTGGAAAATGGGATTCATGCTCGCATTTAAATTGTGCCATCAACAAACTCGCATGTCGTGTGTCTTACACGTGATTGGCAGAGTTTGAACGTCAAAAGAAGCATAGCATAGGTTAATGTGGCCAAGTAGTAACGAGATTGTAACAAGCATTCAGCCCATGTACAACCACTCGAGTCTGAAATGCAAGGCTTAACGTGGGCGCATGACGCTACCTTAACTATTTGCACGTCATAGAAATCTCCTTACTCTGTGCTTTCATATTCGTCTCAAACGTCTTCAAAAGGTTCACCAGCAACAACGCTATAGGGCTCGTGTAGCGCAGCCGGAGGAGACGCCGACGGTCGCATGCACCTGATACGAGGTTCCTTCTTCGGATTTTCCGCCCAGGCCAACCAAGCCTTCCATCCCTCAGGGGTCGGTGAATTTGTATCAGAGTTGTCTGGGAGGGATAAAGCGCTGACTTCTTCATCGACTGGCCATCACAAGCCATTGTATGGCCAAATACGCATTCAAGTCGCCTCCACGACATCCCGTAGAAGTATAATGCGTGGCGCATCCCAAAAGGGATTAAGTAACGCCGTCCCTTATCCTTATTATCCTAGTGCTAGAACCTTCCAAATTGTGCCCGCGTTTAGGATTCCCTGCATTTTTCGTAAGCCGTTGTGTTCTCAAGTTTCAAACCTTGAAAGAAACACAAATTAATCGATACGACCACTTTGTGGAGACATTATGACAAGTATTCAAGCGAAACACAATCAATCGGGTGTAAAATGCAGGAATTCAGACGAGTGCATAGCGAATTCCATACCACTCAAGCCAGAAAATTTCTATTTTCTTAAGATTTCGTACAAGCCATTAACTTTTTCAGCACCTTTATGGTGAGCAAAGTTGTCACCTTTCAAACAGTGTATGCTTTTTTTGAGACACCCTGTATCTGTGACTATTGTAACCTTAATGTCCTGCTTACTAATGGGACAAAGATTTGGATTGTAGGGCCGCGACTCCACCATATGTGTGATTTTGGCAACTGCTGAACGTCCTCCTCACCTTCGCGGGCCGTGGTTGCTAGGGCATTAATAGCAACGATCGCCTCGAGCACGCCATACACAACGACGTCTTATTTCGCACGTTAACTGCCAGTGACGGCTCTATTCGTCCAGTATTCTGTTCGCAGCTCTATTTTCGATCCAGAATTTCGGAGCGAATCTTGAATGGCGGAAAACGAGATGTTTTTGAGAGCTGCATAATTCGTTTCCGAAGAATCGATTTCGTCTCATTGGAACGGAGACGAGCTTCTCCTTCTAATTGTGTACGCATCTTGCGCAACGATGCCTTCTTCGCTTTGACGCTTCAAGCTACACCCTTTTAGGAACACTCAGTGCTCTCAGCCCTTGTGCTCGTAAATGACTTTTCTGTAATACATATGTGATGTGTGGTGTTTTATGGCCAGCTTGTTCAAAGTGTTTTATGACCAGCTTGTGGACACCTGTTTTTTTAACGGACTGCTATCTCTACAAAATATTCATTCGTGATTCAGTTTATTTTACTTGTTTTATTTTATTCCAAGTTAACTACGTGCCAAAAAACACTATTAACAGACACAACAACGCCTAAAAATTGTAGTAAGTTCAATCCCATTCGGGGGGGGGGCAGTCCATTATGAGCTGTCAAAATGTTAGCTATGCATTATTACAACATGCAATATAGCATGTATATTGCATAATAGTGGAGACTTAGAATCTATGTCTCTGTTGCAAGGACGCAGGCTAGATTAACCTTCCTTACATATAGGAATCTAAGGGAGCTCAACTGCTTGCTTGGTGAATCCGAAAATGTCACACAGATGTCACTCCCGGCTCTCAAGTCATTTATTGCTCGTAGATTTCTCTTTTTAAGCTAATTTAGTGTTGTATTTTATCTGGCGATCATCTCTTGAGTCTTGATTTGATAGGTCCTGGTTCCATTTGATTTCCTTTTCTTGATGTTAATCCACGTGTATTGTATGACACGTCTTTGAATAAATAAATGAATGAATAAATAAATAAATATAACATATGAATGCCTTAGCTTACCTGATCCCCTCCCCCTGGAAATGTCCGAGCCATACCTTGAAATATTGAAAAGATTTCATTGTGGAACTATGGACAGGCCATGAGGAGGCTGCAGCATCTTTGCTCGAAATACGCATTTGAATTCCTGCGATACCGTACCGGTATGGGTGCGCGTTGACTCGCTCACCATTGCTTTAGCGAATTTTCGCGGCTTTATTGCATTGTAATTGTTCCAGGTTTCTGTTCAAGTTAGTGCGTTTTCATTACTCCCTCCTCTTCCCCTTCTCCCCCCCCCCCGATTAGGAAAAATCTAGAAAACCGATTTTGGTATTGGAAGGACAGCAATTCATAAGGTAGTATATTACAGTCTTGTGACTGCTTGGCCAAACTGACCGGTGTGTGCTTCTTTATGCCCGGCTTTTCTTCGAGGAGAAAAAGTTTTCCAGATGTGCTGCTGAAGGTTCGAGAACATCGTCGAAGTGCAGAGGCGATTCAGCCACTCCTTCTCCAGAGCCCCACCCACCTGCGTCACAATAATACGGATACGAGACAGATTTGAAGAAAAGGGAACTGTACAAGAACGTACGAGAGACGCCCGTTAGCACCTTTTGATATGGAAGACGGCGGTATTCTCTGCATTCTCTATAGAGTCTAATTAGTGAGACAACGGCTTGATCAGTTTGCCGCAAAACTGAATCATGCGTGTGGTTCTTCAACAGTCAATCGAGTCTGAAATGCAGAGCTTCAGATGGGCGCACGGCGCGATCTTGACTGTTTGCACGCCACAAAAATACCGTTACCCTGTGCCTTCATATGAGTCTCAAACATCTTCAAAGACTTCACTAACAACAATGTTAGAACCTTTCAAATAGCGCCTCCTTTTTTCGCAAGCCGTAGTCTGTTTTCAAATTTTAAACCTTAAAAGAGGCACAAATCAAACGAAACGGCCACTTTGTGTGGAAATTATAACAAGTATTCAGGCGAAGCATAATCAGTCAAGTGTAAAATGCAAGGCTTTAGACCAGTGCATGGCGCAGTCCTGACCACCGGTCATATGTCGGAACGTTTGTTTTCTTAAGCGTTCATATGAGCCCTTAACTCTTTTAGTACATTTACTGTGAGTAAAGTTATCACCTTTCAGACAGTGTATACATTTTTTGAGACGTCCTGTATAGCCGAGGTACATATTCGATACGCCTCCACGTCATGCATTATAGAAGCAGCATTAGTGCCGGAGGCTAGAGGGACTAATTAAGTGAAGTCTACCTTTACCCTTCACCGTAATCCACATAGATGATCCGTCCATCCTTTGTGCCATGGACGGATTAGCTGCACCTATTCCATCCCTGCCTCTATGCATTCAGTTAGATTCACTGGGGCTGGTGGCGAATATTTCTACGACTATGGCTCGTCTTCTTAAATGTCACTATATGCGCTCCAATCGGCGCAGATTCACTTGAGTTTGCGATCAGATAAATGGCAGCGGCAGCTGTGATTAAGCATAGGGGCATCGATTCCTTTCGAATCGATGCTCCTATGCTTAATGACGGCCGCTGCTGCCGAGTGTGCCGACGGATTTAGGGATCGTTTAGTGTGCAAGCCACACGTGACGCGATGCTATGATAAGTTCCCATATCGATCGCGCGACTCGATGAATCGATATGGGAGCTTATCATAACAGAGGGTCACGCGTCGCCTGATCAATGTGGCCACCACACGTGGCTCGCATCGCTCGGCGTCGAAGTATAAACGGGCCCTAAGCCCTCTGTTACACTTCGCCGACAACAGCGTCGCCGAAGTATAACATTGGCCTAAGGCCTTGTGCATATCCCGATTCCATCGCGGCGATGAGTTTTGCAGAGCGACGCGAAAGAATTTGAACTCCTCAGTGCTCGTCGCATCGCTCATCGCTCTGCTACAAGATTATAAACGGCGGATATCAGGACCGACTCCCCGTAACCTTAGGCATCGGGCGAGACGTCCATTGTGCAATCGCAGAACAAGGCTAGGAAAGGGACTCCATGGTGTGCCATACAAGCTGCTCGTATGGAGACTGCTTTCTTCGAACAGGGGGAGTTTGCGGCTGGGTTCTGCGCTCTTTGAGCGCAGAGCCAGGCTAGGGAAGGGACTCCAGGGTGTGTGCCATACAAGCTGCTCGTATGGAGACTGCTTTCTTCGCTCAGGGGGAGTTCGCGGCTGGGTTCTGCGCTCTTCGAGCGCAGAGCCAGGCTAGGGAAGGGACTCCAGGGTGTGTGCCATACAAGCTGCTCATATGGAGACTGCTTTCGTTGCTCAGGGGGAGTCCGCATCTGGATTCTGCGCTCTTCGAGCGGCGAAGCGCATACGGCTGAAAGAATGCGCAAAAAACGCGCAACGTCGTGTAGACGTCGAAACCTCCCAGATCTCAGATACTCAACTGAAGTGCAAAAACGCCGCCGCACCCGGGCACCGAACCCCCGACATCCTTCGCATGAAGTAAACCCTCTACCTACTGCACCACGATCCACTTGCACACGGTGCCATCGCAGGCTTACAAGATATCGATCGGACGTCGCGGCGTGGACGCGGACGCGCGGTCTCTGAGCTAGGAGGGCGTAGACAGCAAAGTCTCGGCGCGACCCGCACTGCGGTTACGGTGAGCCGGTCCTGATATCCGCCGTTTATAATGGTTGACGGGCAACTCGGCCCCGCTCGTCCCCGCTGCTGCTGAGTCACGTCGATTTGCAGCGTGTCTGCCACCTCTCGCTGCCTCTCCGCTATTTCGCGCGCCTCTACCGTCTCACGTGGGAACATGCTCTTTCTTGAGCGCTTTGCACAACCGGCGTCTCATCATCGCGTGATATATTTCCACACCAATTGTACTGTTGGTGATATCACTGAGGAAATAAACCGTTCCAGCCACAACGACCACTGAGCTTCTGCAGGATGTTTAGAGACATGTTTGAAACTTGCCTTCTGTTTGAGATAGATATTTTAGAACACTCTTTATCAAAGCGTTTGAAGTACAAATGGCAACATACGAGTAAAAACAACTGAATCGTGCGAAGCATGAGACTGCATTTGTGAGCAAGCATATACCTGAATACAAAGCCAAGGGTGCTAACAGTTCCCTCACGGAATGGACAGGATACCATGCGTGGGGTTCTTCAGAGGAGTACAACGAGGGGACGGGGACACATTGAGAGCTAACTAGTGTGTGGTCAAGGTTGCTGGCTAAAGTATCAAGGTGATTCTTACACTCTCTTGTGGTAGGTGGGCGACTATCCGCCTGGAGGAACTCTTTGAAGCGTCTCATCTCATCGTGTATTTTATTTTGCCTGCAGGCTTCTCGACTTCGGATATATCTTGTCGCCATTCCCCATTTGCTATAGGCAGGATCTGCGATTTGGCCATAGTTAACTGTGAGGCCAAAAACTGTAATAGAGCTGCCATAGCAGGGGTGCCAGTAGGAAACGCCCTTCGAAGTTTACTGTGAAACCCTTCAACGAAGTTCGCAGATTATCCTGCCCCTTCCGTGAGGGAACGGTTAGCTGTTTCACCATTGCCATCCGCTCAGGGGCTGTGAAAGTATCGCCTGAAACCATAAATGTCGTTCTCTAAACAGTATTTGTTCTCATGCGTCGCCTTACCGAAGCGTGGCTGTGCCATATCAGCTCCTAAGCCTTGGACAACGTTGGTTGGAGTTCCCGTATAGGGTTGTGCCCTAAATTCGTTGCACCTCTCGATCACACTACGGCGCATAATAGAACGAGGGGCGCTTCTTGGCCCACAGAAGTGGGGGCGAACCGGATTTGCAGGATCCGTTATGAAGTGTCCACTTCTGATTTTGCAGGAAGGCACAGGCTGATTTTACACCTCGCGCTCTCGATCCTTAAGCGATCGGTATCCACAGCACACAAAGATGCTGGTCTCTCCGTCTGAGAGTGTCTTCCTATACGCCCACTCATACACAGCTGACGATCTCGAGGTAGGATATATATCGCTATATCTCTACCCCTTTGCCGTGAGGGAGCAAACATCACTCGAACCGCTCCGAACGACGCCATTTCGCAACAATGGTACTTCCAAATCCCGCCAAACCTTATTCCTTTTGGATGTCGTGTGAAGTCTCTCCATCGTGGGGAAGCAATCGCATGAATTGCACGTGCGGCTAGAGATGTAGGGTCGGCAGAGGTCGGCACTCTTCCGTCTGGGATCTGCCCCGCCGCGATGACTCAGCATGCTCGGGGCCGAGCTGCCCCGTAATCGTTTATAATTGTCTCGCTCTGCAAGGGAGTGCGACGGCGATCTGCCCAGGACCAACGCTAAACGCGGCGCGAAAAAGTATGCCATGCCCGCGATGAGCGCGGGAAGCCGACGCGCATACCGACCGCCACTGTTGCGACGGCCGCGGCGAAGTTTCCTTTGGCTATTCGACCGCGTGTGGCGGAATGGCCATGAACTGATCGCGGCGATGGAAGTATGCCCCCGGCCTAACTGCTCATAGTCCGCAAGGAGGCGACTAATCTTGGGTAGCGCGTTCAAAGCCGGGGGCATACTTCCATCGCCGCGACGCCATCGCGGCGCTCAATTCATGCCCATTCCGCCGCACGCGGTCGAATTGTCAAAGCAAGCTTCGCCGCGGCCGCCGCAATAGTGGCGGTCGGCATGCGCGATGGCTTCCCACGCCCATCGCGGGTATGGCATACTTTTTCGCGCTGGTCCTGGATGGATCGCCGTCGCGCCCCCTTGCAGAGCGATGAGCGATGCGACGAGCACGGAGAAGTTCAAATTCTTTCGCGTCGCTCTGCAAAACTCATCGCCGCCATTCCATCGCGGCGACGGGAAGTATGCACGAGGGTTAAAATCGATCAGTGCGAGCGATTGCTTGTCAAAAGTCGATACTTATGTCTTTCTCTTAGCACTCGATTCCGCTGTTATTATCACGGTTTTTGGTCCTAGAGATGGACTTACAGTAGGCTGGTGATATTGGCCTGCTACCTCTAGTTGGCGACACTAGCATTCTGTTCTTTCGTCTGTTTACTTATTTATTTGTTTATTTATTACATCTTTCATGGCAGCTTTCATTTTTTTGCAGAAACAAATGTATGCATGCTTGTTTTGCGAAGAGTTCTGTGTTCCTATTCGAGCTTCCTCGACCGGCACGGTCCATTTTCGACTTTGTGCTAAACCGCTGAACGTCCGGCTGTTGAAATATGATAATTGTGCAATCGTCTCGTTTCCTCAAAGTCACCTACCACCAAGCTATGTCTCATAGAGCGTGTTCAAGCGCACTTGTTGACGAGACACACCCTCATCGACTCATTCCATAAGATTAACGTGCGCCGCTTAGTGTTCAATAACTGAGAATCGCAGTAGTAACTTCGACTTCCAGGCTGAATGCGGTGGCTGCTTCTTCTGCTGCTGGGTGTCGGCAGTCGTGCGGAAGAATGGGACGCCAACAACTTCCCGAATCCGACTGCTGGCCAGTTCAGTGAGTGCCGCATGAAGACGACGGCCAACATCTGCGATCCGGACGGGGTGTTGTCCGAGCAGGCACGATACCGGCTCGACCATGATCTGAAGCAGCTGGAGAGCAGAACTAGGCAGGTCAGTGTTAGACGAGTTCTTGCCTCTCCTTTTGGCGCCAATGGGGTCGGAGGGGTCCCGTTGCACTCAGTGGATATTCATCTTGGTAGGAGGGCACATGAATGTCCAATTGCACCAGAAATGTCCTAGCTCAGTTCATCACCGGGTTTGAACACACCGATGGTGCATAAAAGTTTTAACTTCTTACAACACAAAACGTTGTGCACGGCTGTCCTACATGGTGACCCCTTCCGAGCCTATTTGCGCCCTCCTTTCTTAAAAGGAAAGGTTCTCAGCTCAAGGGAGCTTTTTCAATGTAATTTAGTATGTAGGCCAGTGTGAGCGGAGTCCAGAAATACAGTTAGTTTTTGTTGAACGCCTTTTTAAAGACCTGAAAAAGAGGTGTGAAAGCGTGTTCGTAGCAATAATCAACTTCTATGACACCCCACGAGATGTGCCTCGGTGGCGAAGTCGGTAGGAGTACCGCCTCATAGAAGCACACCGGCGGGCTTTTGGGTTCGAGTCCGCGCACTGCCCGTATTTTTGCACATATAGGTCTGTTGTTATTACCCTTTCTCATGATCACAGGAGTTGGTTTTAGACCATCAATGCTTACAACAACCCAAGGCTGTCTATTTGCACCTTCATCTGTGCTAGTTCCTCGACGATATCTGCACCATATCATTTTTCTAGGAACGAGAGGTTTTATTGATCATCCCTTCTATTTAACAGCTATGGTACAAAACTGTGAAATAAACCACAAGGGCGTGTCACGACAGCAGCATCTTACAGGAAGGTGTTCTCCCTAGCAAGTAACGCGTAGTCCCTAGGTGTATAGCAGGGCCCTGGGTGAACATCGACGTAACCAACTGTCACCCACGAAAAAAACTAGCACATATGAATGCGCAAATAGACAGCCTTGGGGTTGTTGTAAGCATTGATGGTCCAAAACTGATCCCTGTGATCATGATAAAGCGTAACAACAACAGACTAATATGTGCAAAAATACTGGCAGTGCGCGAACTCGAACTCAAAAGCCGGCTGATGTGCTTCTATGAGGCGGTACTCCTACTGACGGCGCAACCGAGGCACAGCTCTTCGGGTGCCACAGAGGTTGATTATTGCTGCGCACACGTTTTCACACTTCTTCTTCAGGTTTAAAGAAGCGTTCAGCAAAAACTAACTATGGTTTTGGACTCCGTTCACACGGCTCTACATCGTGTCAACAAAATAGCATCGTAAAAGCTCACCATGAGAAAAACCTGCTATCATACCGTAGATTCTACGTCGAAAATTTCTACACTTTGGCGGGAGTGCATCCTGTCACCCGCATTGTGACGAGCGAATTTCTTCGTGTCTAGTGTCATACGTTCCCAATGTTCTCATCTATGGGAGTTCCCGAAGCTCCGCTTTAAGTTGTTTGAACGATAGCGTTGATGTCCGAAGATATGGCGTATTTCTAAATGAAAAAAAACGTAAAAATAATAATCAGCTGTTAATAAAGAGTTAACAAGGTTCGCTTCGAACTTACTCCAAACGAGCTTTTCTGTAACACCTCCTTGGTTGCTCATCTACGGAGATGTGCGGCATTTCCGTTTTCGTGTTCCGAATTCCGGTTTTCGACCGTTTTTAGCTCTTTCGTTCCGTTTCGTGTTCCGCTGTCTTTTATATATACATATACATATATTTATGTAAAAATAAATGTAATAATGAGCTTTGAGTCATTTACGCTTCCGTGTTTCGTATTCCGGTTTCCGCCTATTTTTAGAGTCTTCCGTCCCGTATTCCGTGTTCTGCTTTTCTTGAAAATTTTTTCGCACATTTCCGCTTATCAGTGGAGCGGGGAGGTGTTATAAAGCTGTATTAGCAAATAAAATCAGTTAAAATTATTGGGTGACAGCGGCGACCTGCTTTCTGTTATTTAGTTTAATTCAGTTGGTCTACGGCAAGAATTCGTTATTGAACGTCGTTTACGTCAGTCTTTTTAGGATCGTGCCCCGACGTTCTGCGACAAGAAGGGTGTCACAGCCGCTATGGCGGTGGCGCGTCATGTCAGAGGAGGATCGACCGAGGTAGAGCCAACCCTTTCAGCTCATAATGTTATCCGTTTTTGACTGTTTTTATGCTTTATATTTATGGAATGACACATCGTCACGCTGACCAAAATCGTGGCTAATTGAAGAGTGTAGTTAGCGCACAGCTCTCAGCAGTTTTTCCTTTTAGATGGATATTATGTAGGGCTTTCGACTTACGCCCCATGACCGGTTCGCCCTCCGTTAGGATCTATTTATAGTTAGCGATGGAAGCGACAGGTCGCACGGGCGAATTAGTACATATCGATTTTTGGCAAGCGATCCCTCTGCATTAAAATCCATTCGTATGCTTGCTGTACCTCAGTCGCTCCCGTCGTGAACTATGAACAGCCCCTTATGGGTCAAGTGCGTCGTTATAACTGTAATTCTTTAAGAGTATGAAACCTATTAGGGCACATGTCGATCGCCGATCGTCGATTTGCTTGATCGGGCACCAGCGACGTCTCCATTCCTTCATATCGCGTGGCAGAGTACTTTAGTATGTAACACAGGTCCCATCGACTCCACGAGAGTCGTATCGTTCCTCCACGGCTTCAAGAACTCCAACCAATGCATTAGTGGGTGACCTGGTATTCTCTTGACATCCCGCGGAATCTAGTCGGCGACGGCTCCGGCATCTGCAATGCGCATTACGTGGCCGGCCCGCCTTATTTTCGACGACTTGGCCCATGCGACAGAGTCTTCGATGAGGCATATGTTAGCACTGTGGAGTCGAACAGTGGGCACGCAGCCGCACATTACTCGACTTCTTCACGACTTCGTCGCCGCTCTTGAGAGCTCCTTAAGTCGCTCTTTATGGGAGAGGGAACGCTGTAGAACATCTGTTACCCACGATTAGATCTATAAGGTTGTCCCATAAGTCACCGCCGTTTTTTAACGATTCATTATGGATTTCGCCGGCGATCTCTTGCATAGCGCTATATAGCTTTTGAAAGAAAATAATTTGCTATATCAGATCATATATTGCATTTCTTTTTTCATCCTGAATTCTGTCAATTTTTAGGTCGTTAAGATGAAAAGTGAAAATGTGAAAAACTGGTCATCTGCGCAGTTGCTCTCTCCGATTTGAATTTTTTTCGCAGTTTTTCATAGAGTTTGGAAGACAATGTTCTGTACTACAAGAATACGTGTTGGCCCTATTTGCTCATTTGTCCTTTATTGATATTTAGGCCATCAAAGTGGGACGTCCGAAGGAGAAGATTTATTTTTACCGACAGCTCATGCTCTGTAGGACTTTTCTGTTCGGTGTTATGTGTCGGTCGAAAGAGAATGTCTTGCTCTATAAGAATATGTGTCGCGTTGATTGGCTCCTGCTGATTTCTGTCGAATATCAACAAAATTCCAAAAAGAGAAAAATCGTCCTCACCAACAACTCCTTCTCCTTGTTCAGTTGTTGATATTCGACAGAAATCAGCATGAGCCAGTAAACGCGACACATTCTTATTGAGTAAGACATCCTCTTCCGAACGACATATAACATCAAGCAAAAAATTCCAATTACAGAACCGAGTTGTCTGTAAAAAGTCGAACGGAAAAGTTGGACGTCCCAATTTAATGGCCTAAAAATCAATAAAGGACAAGTGAGCAAATAGGACCAACACGTATTCTTGTAGTACAGAACATTGCCTTCCAAATGCTATTTAAAAAACCGCAAAAAATCCATACATAAGCGGAGAGAACAACTGCGCAGATGGCGACTTTTTCACTTTTTCACCATAACTACCTAAAAATTGGCAAAATTCAGGATGAAGAAAGAAATGCAATACATGGTCTGATATAGCAAATCATTTACTTTCGAAAGCTATATAGCGCTATGCAAGAGACCGCCGACGAAACCCGCAATGAATCGTTGAAGAAACGGCGGAGACTTATGGGAAAACCTTATACAGGGTGCGTAAAAACTATTGACGCAGTAAATGGTGGTTGTGGAAATAGTATTGTGCAGTAAGTTTTAAAATATTCACTTGAGAAATATGGAAAATGATCTTATAAACACGATAGAATAGCTCGTAATCGACATTGGCTCCTTTACTGTGAATACAGGAGCGAAAACGGCGGAAAAAATTCATGAGCACGCGCCGCAAATACTCTGCTTGGGTTTCGTCCCGTGCTTTGAACAGGGTAGCCTTCTACGACTGTTCACTTCTGTTGAAAGTAGCACAGATCTCATTCTTCAAAATCGCCTAGAAAGAGTAATCCAGCGGATTCATGTTCAAGCTGTGCTCTTCTGAAAAGCTGTTCACACCTGCGCGCGTTACCTGTTTGCCGTTATCGGACAGAGATTGATAATTCCGGATTTGAACGTTATCGTGCTTGAACATCTTGTAATCATCATCTGTTATGACAGAGCCGTGGCTGACGTTTGGGTTGCTCATCTCTTTCCTCACCGACCGTTTCGAACACCGTCTAATTCTCTTGCTAGTGAAGTATTCATTTCCTTTGCTAACAGCCAGGAAAGGGTTACCGTAACCACGACGGTATCATGATTCTTCAGTTTTTAAAAGAAAGAGATTTTTTTGAACACAATATAGACAACAAAAATAAGACACAAAAACTTTGAAAGGTAGAAAAAGAAAGTTGGAGCTGAAACAAGAATTAGGTGCGTCAGTACTTTTTACGCACGCTGTACATTTGGCAGCAGTGCCAGGGAATGCTGGACGCTACCTCAGATGTTCGAGGTTCCGAGTGCGCGGTACATCCTAGAGAAGCTGATCTATATCCCCATCTCCTCTTGTAGCTCACCACTTTTTCCCAAGCAGCATTTAAGCCACTCATCCTACTTTTATGAGATTTGAACGCGTCTTTGGCATTTTCAATGACTTGCAACGTGCACAAGTCAGTGTTTGTCCTTTTTGGTTCAAATATTTTGTCTGGTGCCAATTGCCCCGAGCCCGGAAAAAGCTTGGTCAGCCCAGAGGGGAAATCCTAACCAAGAACCTGGTATCGGGTACATTCGGAATGCGCTATCACATTCCCTTCTTACTGGTACAGCTTACCGCTCCACCATCCATTATTATTCCAGGCAGTGAAGGCCATGGCAAACGACATGCTGAAAAAATGGACGCTTGATTCGCAATGTCAGAAGGCTGTTGTCTTTGTGGTCAGTTTGTTTTACCTTTGCTTACCTTGAAAATGTTGGCCGCAAATAAAAAATTGTATACGCTTTCCCTTATAGGTATCCACCGATGATCAAAAGTTCTGGGTGGCGCGTGATGACAAGGTGCCCGTCTATGCCGACGAGTTCACTGACATCTTCATGCAGCAGGTATCTACAGGCTTAGTGTTCAGGGTTGTGCAGCATAGCTGTGCGCCCTGGAGGACGTTCTTAATAGTGCCTTTTCACGAAAAAGCTGCTAAAGGGACATCTCCTGATTGTTCTGCTTTCAGAAGTCGCTCTTCCAGCAGAAAAACTATCAGCAGGCACTCTCCAATATCATGCAGAAGACATGGTAGGTTGAGTCTTGTTATTTCTTCGGGGGTAACATTATGCTTAGAAAAGGTTCTCGTTTTGGGTTGGCAAAAGCATGGTGGAAGTCTAGAAGGGGTGAAGAGAATCAACACTGATTTTCCTCCACAAAGTCCGAGGAATTTGTCTAAAAACCTCAGAAATAAGAGCAAATACTAATACGCACAACTGCTATAGGAAACCCAAGCCTGTTTTCGGTGGGGTAAAGCCTCCCATTTTATTGGAAGAAACAAAGGATGACTCTCTCCCATTATTAGACTCACACTAATAATCTTGACCGAGATTTCCTTATGATTTCAAAACCAGTAATTTTAGAAAAATTACGAGATAGATCGAAAAATGTCCAATGTGATGTGAGAAGCGTATAAACCATTTTCACGTCGAATTGGTATGGTTTTCAAATCAAACTGTACACTACTATAAGCTGCTTTAAGACTTTTGAAATCAAAGGGAACTCCTCCAAATCGAAATGACGTTCAGGCAGGATAAACTACAGACTCAATGCAATGGCTAGAATAATTTTTTCTTCAAGTGAAATTGGTATAACTTTCTTTGATTTTTTTTAGATTACCTGCCCAATAAGTATAATAATTTTATACAATTTTCATTTTTAGAGAAAAATGATAAATTCAAATTTGTTTGAAAACGTAACAAGGCAGCACTCATCTATTGCATTAAAAGGCGAGATCGGACTATGTACTCAGAAAGTATCACTACTACACCTTTGGACGAGGGCATGGCACAATCTCTTTTTTGGTGCTAAGAAATGCTCGCCTTCCTGCTCTTTAAAACATGCTTTAAACAATTTTTTCCTCGAAAAATGAAATTTGTGTAAATTTTCAAACAATGTGCTCATTTATTGGTAGAAATTATTCTTACCTTCAAATCAGTTTCTTTAAGCCTCATGTGGCTGGTATCGAGGTTGCAAGCTGTCATAACGATGTTTTGTTGCGATCAAAACTTCTAGCGCCAGGCGGCACTCGAACCCGCACCTCCCTCTGACCGGGCGGGAATGCTCTACGCCTTTACACCACCGGCACCGCTTGATCGAACAAAACATCGTTATGACAGCTTGCAACCTCGACACCAGCCAATTGATGCTCAATGAAACTGATTTGAATCGTTTCTATCATGACCATCAGCTTAACTGATTCCATGCTGATATCAGCGGCCGGCTCAACCCGGATACGGATCAGTGCTGATCGGTCCCACGAGGTGTAAAGATGTAGAGCACTCCCTCCCGGTCAGAGGGAGGTGCGGGTTCGAGTCCCGCCTGGCGCT
This sequence comes from Heligmosomoides polygyrus polygyrus, assembly GCA_947396885.1. Taxonomy (NCBI): domain Eukaryota; kingdom Metazoa; phylum Nematoda; class Chromadorea; order Rhabditida; family Heligmosomidae; genus Heligmosomoides; species Heligmosomoides polygyrus. The sequence continues at coordinate 4,666,444 of OX377204.1, forward strand.
AGAAGTTTTGATCGCAAAAACATCGTTATGACAGCTGTTCTTACCTTTTTTGAGAGTCTCTAGTTTAATGTAGAAGTGCGTTTCAATTTGGAAGTGCTCGCTTTGATTTCAAAAGGTTTAGACTAGCCTAGAACAGTGTCCAATTCGACGTGAGAATGGAATATACTCATCTGGATAACATTTCTGGAACATTATCACGTTGTGGTATAAACTTCTAATAAGATGGCTTCTAAGAATTTACAGAGAAAGAAAAGGAAGGATTGTACGAATAATAGAATTTTAGCGCTATGCGATTTAGGAGGGAGGGGCACTCTTTCCTTGGCGTACTTCACCCTAGCTCTAGGATTCCGTTGGAGCTAGAGTAAGAAAAATAAGGAAGAAAAATCGTCATCCCAACCGTGCACCCCCTAACACGCATTGCGCCCAACTTTCATTCAACCTACGCTTCTAGGGAAACAGCGCTATCCAAGCAAGGATCACCAAGACAGCCTGGTGGCGGTGGAGTTCAACCGGTGCCGAAGCCCGGATTCGGTGGTGACTCCGGTGGACTGGGTGGAGTTGGTGGCGGTGGCTCAAAGGGAATGGGAGGTCGGTTTCATCTGAATTTCCTTCACTCAGCTAAGTACCACTTGTTGTCTCGTTAAGGTGGCGGATTCAAGATGCCTTCGATTCCGGCGTGGTTCTGGATTGCGCTGTTCGCGGTGATAATCCCGCTTCTCTGCTGCTGTGTGTGCTGCTACTGCTGTTGTTGTCGTGGAAAAGGTGGAGCGACTGCTGTACCTTCAGCTCCTGCTGGTGGAGGTGGGAATACATCCAGCCTCGCTTCTTAGGTGAATTGGTTGTAACTGAAAGCGCTACTAGTACGATATGTTAAGGAGGCATGGGCGGTGGTGCTGCTCCTCGAGCGGGAGGTGGAGGCGGTTCGATGTTCAGAAACCTTGCTGGCAGTATGGGAGGAGCCGGAATCGGATCGATGATTGGAAATCTGATTTCTCGACGAGGTGCGTTGCCGTTTTGCAATTGAGTCGTTCATTACTGTGTAAATCCCTCCGCGTAAGGCCGGCAGCAGAGTCTTGCGGGTGCCGCGGACCCGCCATGACAACGGCGGGTGGTGCGGCGCCGCAAGGGCTGCTGTACGCAACACTGCGTACTTCTGCCGGCAGTTACGACCTCTAAGAATGTCAGAGATGAAGTAAGCAGAACGCTTTTTCTTTTTTGAAGAAGCGTTTTCTATGTCAAGTTAGGAGTTCTTGAATCTAAGCCCCGAAATCTAATAGAACACTTCTTATAACTCAACAGTTCTGTGCCATTTTGCCCTTGCTCTCATTTTTGTCGATCTACCTCCGCTAAAATTTCCTCGTTTGACAAGCAGCTCGAAGATAATGCGGTAGCCCTTGTGATGACAGCATTCCCTCCGATGCCTTGCTAAGTTCGATAGGTCCGTCCGATGCAGTTATACCTCGTACTAAAAAGAACGGTCTGCTTTCTTGTTGCATTTCTGTGCAAGGGTTTTCCTTTAACCTCAGACGACTAACTTGTGACTGGAAGGTCACGGAGATTTTCCAAGCAATTAAGGTTACCTAATATCGTGCTAAGCTTTTTTGCGTTACGTTCTGAGTGCAGTATTCCATACGCCTCCATTTGTCGACACTAGCGGTGATTATATTGTTAGTTGTCAAGCTTCTCTATGGACAGAGATTATGCACCAACTTGCTATATCCCTAGCATGTAGATTCGTTTTAGAAAATGTTTAGAATAGATGAACCATAATGGACACCCTCCTACCACGCCCTCCGGCGGGTCTCACCCGCAGCTCCTGGCGCTGCGGGTGAGAGCCGCCCGAACTGCGGCAGCCCTCGGGGACCTTTGCCTGCGGCGGCCCCGCGACAACTCGTCCGCGCCGCGGCTTCCACCACAGTGGCAGCGTGGGTCCCACTGCGGCGGAGCGATATGGACGAGTTTTCGGGGTGCTGCCGCGAGACTCTGTAGAGGCCCTAACACTGCGAGCGGCGTTCTCATTTCTTGACTCTAAAAATTGATAGCCAGGAAACTTTCTCAGGTCCGAACGCCGAGGTTGCATAACACTGAGGGAATCTCTACCTTCCAATTATAAGAAAATTATGTTATATTTTTGCAAGGCACTTGAAGCTACCGAATTAGTGGCAGCAGTAGTTTACTATGGAATCACTCGATCTCACCAGACAACACTTTCCAAAATCGAACATGTGGAAAAATGCAAAAATACTGCTATATAGGCGCTGGTTGAAGTTTGATTCCTTGACATTGCAGTATTTTTTTTGCTTTTTTCTGAAGATTCGATGTTTGGAACGTATTGCCTTGTGAGACCGAGCGACTCTAAACTTTTAGAGGCCCTATTTCGGTAGATTTAGGGACATTGCATAGATGGAACATACTTTTTTCTATTTGGAGGGGGGGGGGGTGGAGATTCCGGATTATAAATTACTACGCAGTGTTTGTTGTTCCACCGCATAGTTTATTCTTTCAATATGATCATTTTTATTTCGTTGGAAGTTGGATACGGTTTTCAAACAAGTCTGACTGAAGAATATAAGTAGTAGTAGAGTGCTTAAGATGATTTGCCCAGGACCTGCAATGATCGACGGCTCAAGTGGCCTGTCTGTGCGCCTGAACCTCGGCCGTGCCACCGAAAGAGGCACGCTAGGCCATGCCTGACTGGCTGACGTGGTTACAGTCGGGGCTCTCGCGTTCCCGCACTCCGCACACGCTGCCCATTTTCGCGACATGCGTCGAAAGCGATAAAGAACAAGACAAGAATGAATCAACTCTTCCGGCGATGACGACAACGATGAAGAGGATGAAGAAGATGAGGAACGAGAAGAAGAGGGCAAACAAAAGGAAGAAGGTGTTACAACGGAGATAACGAGTAGGATAGCAGACATTAGTTTAACGATTCTATTTGCTGATGTCACCGTTAATTTTCTGTTGCTCGTCTGTGGATGTTCGTTGCGCTCAACCCGAGGAGCGCTGGGAAACTGGCCGTAAATTGGCAGTCGTTCGTGGTTATACTTCGGCAGCATCTCACAGGGAAAGGTTCCCAACCTATGGTGAGCTTTTTCGATGCTATTTTGACAGGATGTAGGGTCCTGTGAGCGGACTCCAGAACCACAGTCAGCTTTTGCTGAACGCTTTTTTAAAGTCCGGAAAAGAGATGTAAAAACGTGTATGCGACACTCATCAACCCCTAGACACCCCTCGAGATGTGCTTCGATGGCGCAATTGGTTGGAGTGCCGTCTCATAGCAGCACTCCAGTGGGCTTTTGAGTTCGACTTCGCGTATTGTCAGTATTTTTGCACATATTAGTTTGTGGTTATTACGCTTTGTAAAACACAAGCGCTTGTCACACCAGCAGCATCTTACAGAAGCCAGTGAGGAACAACCTTCACCATGTTCGCCAAGGTACCATTTTCATTATACTACCCTTGAAATCCCGAAGGTGGAAAGTAGTCGGCCTACAGCACGCTCAGGTGAGAAATTTGTAGTATACATATGTAAAGATATGGGCCGCGTTCATAATATTCAACCGTAAGGTATGCGAATTTTTGTGCAGCTACGGTTTGGTAATATGGTATGATATCGAAGTGGTGCGGATCTGCGGCATCGTTGAAAAACTAGCACATATGAAGACGCAAATAGACAGCCTTGCTTTGTTGTAAGCATTGATCGGCCATAATTGACTCCTGTGATGGTAATGAGAAAGGGTAATAACAACAAACTAATATGTGCAAAAACATTGGCAATACTCGTACTCGAACTCAAAATCCCGCTGGCGTGCTTCTATGAGGCGGCACTCCTACCGACTGCGCCCATCGGGGCACATCTCGATGGGGTGTCATAGGGGTTGATGAGTGTTGGGTACACGTTTTTACCCCTCTCTTTCAGGTCTTTAAAAAAGCGTTCAGCAAAAACTAACTGTGGCTCTGGACTTCGCTCACAGTGCCCTACATCCTGTCAAAATAACATCGCAAAAGCTCACCATGAGTTGAGAACCTTTTTTTGTCTGGGTGTCTGGGCGTAGTCTGGGCGATTCGACCGGTCCCATGGTAGGCTATCCATCGCATAGCTTGTGATGCATTAGGAAGCCCACTAGTTTCTATACAAATCTCTGTTTTTTCTAGAATCTGATATTACTACTACACCTGTATGGAAGTTTGGTTACGAACAGTTGCATGTCAAACTTTTCTTTTCAGGTGGCGGTGGTGGCATGGGAGGCGGTGGAATGGGCGGTGGCAGTGGGTTCGGAATGGGAGGAGGCGGCATGATGGGCGGTGGAGGCTATCAAGGTATTTTTTCTTACGCTCTGCTATTGCAGCACCTTTTTACTCGAGGGAGTAACCTGTCTCGGTTCAAAATGTGATGTGGTACCGACGACGCCTTGTCGAGAGGTCTGCTTGCTACATGAGGCCCAGTTTATACTCCGTTCGTCGCGTGACGCGTCAAAATGAGAATTACCAATATTAATGAGGCCTCATTTTGACACGCTGCACGGGGCTTGGAGTATAAACGGGGCCTAACGTCGTATCACAGACGTTTGTTGTGTTCAATGTCTATGACGCGTAGGACATAGAACTAGTGACATAGACAAATTTCCGAAAATATCTTTGGAAATAACACGTTCATGAGCAAGTTAAGGGTGTGATCTATGGAAGCTATGGTGCATCCGTTGTTATTTGTCGTTACTATCTGTGAGAAAGCTTCGGCGGTGGTAAAAAGTCGTAACGAGAAGAGGGCGCCAACGTCTTTCTTTTCTTGCCACTCACAAAAATTCATAAAGTCGTTTTACGAGCTACAGTCGCCAAATTTTTATGACACCAAAAGAAGTGGAGTCAGGGTAGAGCAGATGGATACTATACATGGGTACTATACCATATCGTACACATTCATATTGTCCACCTGACTTTGTCTCCACTCAATGCCGCTAGGAAAACGTGGCAGATGGACGAATAGAGAGAGCTCTATACACAATAACTGGTGCCGTTCAAGTTAACTGGAAAAAATTTATATCATTCTTACATCAAACTGGGGTCGGATTCATCAACGACCTACATAACTTTAACAGAGAATTCACAGCGGAAAACTCAGGTAACGTAGCTTATCGCTCACCCTATCGCTTGATAAGCCGCGCTATCAGGAATTTCGGCTGTAGTTTTCTCTGCTAAATTGCTGTAAGTCGTTGATAAATCCGGCTCCTTGACACTTTGCAATTCAAACCGGGTACTTTTCACATCAAATTGGACACTCTCCCAAGCTAGCTTAATACTTGCGAAATCGAAGCGAACTCTTCCAAATCGATATGGGCTTCTTCTACATTAGACTAAATACTCTCTAAAAAGACTAGACTAAGTTTTTGTACAGGAGAAACGTTAGTATGATTTCTTTGAAGTTTTAATTCACCTACACAATAAGTGAGCACATTTGTTCGAAATTTTACAAAAAAAAATTTTTTTTTGAAAACGGCAATGCTTTATGGCTATTTTAAAGAGGGTGGCAACTTTTTGGTGCTAAAAGAAAAGATTACGCCACGCACTCGTCCAAGACGTCGCGAGTTTTATTCGATGGATGCCAAAGTAGCTGTTTGCATAGAGTTCTACACCTGTAAACGATAGAACAGGAACAGCTTTAGCGAACACACATATTCTCACTTTGATGCTTCATGTAGTCAACATTTGCACTATCAATCAAATATAAGCCATGAAGAGCTTTTCGAGTGCATGGCGCTTTAAAACAAAATTCAATTTATTATTTTTTTCTCAAAATACCAAACTTTCCTTGAATAGTAGATTATCCTAATCGTCTTGGAGACTCTAGTTCATCTTGTACGTTGCTCGTTTTGATTTTGAAAACGTTCAGTTTGATTTCAGAGGCATCAAGTGTTTCTAATTGTCCGATTTGATTGGGAAAATGTCCCTTTAGACGAGAAAATGGAATATATTGTCTGTATGAATCCGGACTGCGCTACAGGGGTAGAATCTGACTAGGATTCGTCGCAGTTTAAGCCTTTCATATATGCCGTCATCCTATTTTATTACGTTCTCTTACCTCACCTTAGATTATAATGCTTAGATGTACCCAAGTTTAATTCTACTCAGCGACTTGTACGACTTTTCAGCCTTAAATGGTGTTCTTTAGGTGGCGGTGCCTATCCGGCAGCACCTGCTCCGGCCTACGACGACAACAGCGGCCAAGGCGGAGGAGGTCTGTACCCGTCGAAAGCCGTCAAAGACGAGGGCGGTGGTGGCAGCTGGGCGTGATCGTTCGAGTTCCCAATTGGCCGGCGCTGCATTTTGATCCAGATTTCGAAGTACGACTGCAGGATTTATCATCGAAAATGGTCGCTCCTTGTCTCCACGGTTCCACCCGGCGAGTCCACAGTTTCCATTCGTTGTGCTTTCTGTGCTGATTGCTTGCTGTTGAATGTGTGCAGCGTTTATTATCGGGGTACGATATATTCCTCAATTGATTAGAGGCGCTTAACGACCGATAGCCCTTTTCATGGAACTGATAAGAGTTCTGGATATATCCTAGTGGGAAGGGGCAGGCCACTCTAAGGTCCCGTTTATACTTCCGACCCAGAGCGACGCGACGGCATGTAAAGTGGCCAAATTGATCGATCGCGTCGCTTAATCAATATGGCCACTATACGTGGCGTCGCGTCGCTCGGCGTCGAAGTATAAACGGGACCTAACCTTTGGACAATGGCGGCAGAACTGAAAGCAGACTATTTTGCAAAGATAACACCGTGTATCGCGACTTTCTCGCGATCATAGGACATTTCGTGGGATATTGCAAAGGAATTTAGCCTCAGCTGGTTATCAGATTGTCGTGATAGGCAAACAAAAAACTCAATAAAAAAGGCAGTCACCTGGGAAACCCACCTCATTGAATTTTTCATTTCTTCCCATGTTAGCTTCTAATACGATTTATTTAAGCTACTCTCACCATAGGATATAGGGTATGATCCATTTATACTGTAGGTTTAATTACCCAAGTTTGAGGTAAAAACCAAGAACGACTCGTGGGACGTGAACTGATCCACCGAAACTTGCCTGTGCATTCCCAGCTGATACATCATAAGCAAGTTTCATCGGTTCAGTTCACGTCGGTTTCCTGGGGCAGTTTCATCAACGATACTGCCGGTATGGTGGATCCGCCGGTATCATCTTACTGCGGATTCTGCAGACTCGACAACTGATATATAGTTACCGGCCGGTAAGCGGTTGATCAATCTGGCCCCTGGACAGATTGCGCATACACCAGTTGTTGTTGACGTTTTACCTCAAACTTGGGTAATTAAACCTAAAGTATAAATAGACCACATATATCATGTGACGAGAGCACCTTAAACACATCTTATGAGAAGCTAACATGAGAAAAAAAAATGAAAAATACAATGAGGTGAGCACAATGTGGATTCTCCAGATGACTGTCTTTTATAATGAGTTTTTTCGTCTGCCTAGCAAGAAAATCTGGCAATGCTCGAAGCTAAATTCCTTTGCAGTGTCCCACGAAATGTCCTATGATCGCGAGAAGGTCGCCTAGGAGAGGACTTTTTAAAGATTTTCTGGCCGAGAGATACAGATGGATACATTTGTTTCGCTTTTCTAGCCAAGAACCCCTTCCCCCCCCCCCCCAATGGGATAGATCCGAAGTCCTTCCTTATCACTCTGAAAGAGAATCTTTATGTGCTAGTCCAGATCCCGTGTCCGCTCGGTGCTTGTTCGCTTCCATCGATTCTACTTGGGCTTAGCGCTTTCAACTGACGACCTTTATGTAGGGGAGGAGCATGTGGAACTAGGCTTTTGTCTTCCACTCTTCCTGGAATCCTATGGGATTGAGATGTTTGAAAAATGTATTTCGTATGTTGAAATGATTGACAAGCTGAGATTGTTTTTTGTACATAATTTCTACTGATTTCTATAAATTTTTACACTTTGCTGCCTAAGACGAATCTCAGTATTCTGCTCCTCATCGGCCTTTGTTTCACATACATTGTAGAGCTATCGCAGAGTATTTTTGAATAATAATAATAAATTCATTCCATTGCAATAGGTGATCCATGTTTCGCAAATTAGCCGTTTATGTTTGTGTTTGTTTACGATCAACAAGAACAAAACAAATAATACAACACAAAAAGACGGAGAAAAATTGCGGCAGGAGACCTTTACAATTACAATTACAATTATTTCTACATCACGAATTATAAGTCCAGAGAATTAAAAAGTATGTAACAAATCCACTTGAGACTTACCGACCGGCCCCTAGAGGACAAGATGGAACCTAAACAAGAAAAATTCACGGAGAAAAACGAAAAAAATTACACTTGTTCTCGCCCCTTTTGCAAGCAGGCAAGGTTATGTGCCCTTCTCATCATCTTTGATCCTGGTTATAACATGTCAGTCGACGATCGGCACGCGGCATACGGCTTTATGCGTCGTCCTCACCATGTTAGATTCTGGTTATAGCATGTCAGAACATGTCATGCGGTCGTCAGCATGCCTCCATTGCGTCGCCCTTTTTCCCGCCGAGACAGTTGTAAAACCGCGGCAATTCCATCTTTTGTTTGGCCGTTCTTTTTGTTTCTTTCAGGGCCTATTGTATTCTCTAGGAGTCGCTTGGTAAGTTTCAAGTCAACTTGTTACATAATTTTTAAATTTGTGGACCCTCCTCCGACTAGGATAGATCCAAACAATCATCTATGCAAATTGTTTTTCGCACGGCTCCGTAACTGCACTGGTGTTATAAGAAACTGAATGTTTGCAGCAATTTTCAAGTGGAGGCTATCCGCTCCGTGAGTAAAAGACTTTGCCGGCGACCTAGAATTAGGACTTGGCAGGCATAATAACTTGGCAGTGGCGCTTCTTCTGTAAGGAATTTTCATTTCAACGAATTTGCAAGCTCCTTAATCGGATGTGAGGAGCGGAAGCCTGTCTAGCACAAAACATAACAGTCAACAATCACTGTTAAACGATGCATGAGTGGTAGCATAACTTCGAGTACTTCACGGAATTCACCATGTAGTAGACCATCTACACACGTGCTTTAAACTTCTCAAGTAAGTCTGGTACCAATTCACCGACCATTCGGGATGGAAGTGTTCGTTGGCCTGGGCGGGAAATCCGAACCAGAAATCTGGTATCGGTTGCAACTACAGCTGCCATCGTCACCGACTGCGTTACACGAGCCCTCGGTATCGAAGTCTAGATACCTCTCATAAAAAAGCCCAAGTCTCTAATTGAGTGCACCGCCGAAACACTTCACTCATTAATGGCGTGCTCATGAGGCTGTGCTGATATTCCAGTTTAAATGTAGAATTACAGATTTTTTGAGAAAAAGAGGTAATTGCCACCCATTCTCAGAGCATTTTTGAATAGTAACCAAATCATTTCATTGCAGCAGATGATTTCACATTCACAACACAATCCCAGATGACGCGAATAGCCTGTGCTGCTTAACACATCTGAAGGTTTGGTTCATGTTCATTTTGATTGTTTCCGAAACAAAGACCTTATCTCTGTAGTGGTTTGCGAGTGACAGCCGCGGTCTTTAGAGAAATACTCCAGCAGAAACTGCGCTCTGTGGTCACTTTCCGACCACCATTTGGGTCGTGAACAAGACTGCGTAATTATGGTTTGCGATTTTGGGCAAAATGTTCATTTCTTAAGGCCCTCATACTTGTGTCGGGGAAAGCCGTAATTGAGGAGGGGCAGAGCATTTCTCCTCTTCCGGCATTTCCATTGGCACATGCGTTTATAGGGAGAAATTAAAATTTATTAAGAACCGTGATTTCTTTGGTTTTAATCTATTTCGCATTCTTGCATGGACGAAGCTTCGTTGGATCAAAGTCGGCAGGAATCTCAACCTGAAACATTGCACTACTGAGGATTTCAAGATAGAGATAAGGAGTAGAGCGACGCTTTCACATCTACTGATGTGAAATTAATGACCCTAGAATCTTTGGAGTTTTAGTGCTCATCATTCCCCTGACAAGCGGTGGTACATCGTGCTCGCTATTTGGCTCGCACACACAGCATCCATAGCCGTCCTTGTTGGAGTACTGTAGACCAGGGATGGGCGGAAATTTTTAAAATTTTCTTAGAAAACAGAAAACGGGAAATCGCTTTTGTCATAAAACAGAAAACAGAAAAGCCAAAAACGCCAGAAAACAGAAAGTCAGAAGACAGAAAATTTCAAAATTATCAGACGACCTAATTATTCTACCTAGAGATCCATTTTTCCAGTAGGAAATGCTTTTGTATGACTAGAAATGTGGTCGGGTACCAGCGTTTTAACTTTTAGGCGTTTATAAAATTTTTTAGTGCACTCAAAATTCAATATAATCAGCGAATTGTAAACCTTGACTGAAAGATCCTAGGATTCTCGTCATTTGAAGTATAGAGCATTATTCATCAGCGCCATTTCACAGTTAACTCCCTAACGATTATATCAATAATCGAAATACTACGGGTGTTTCTGTGAAAAATAAATTCTTTGCTCCTTCCAGGTTAAGGCTAGAGAGGAGACAGACGCACGCACATCGAAGTATCGTGAGAGAGCAAGCCGCCGCTGTATCCTACGTCCATCGACCAGAAGAAGGCATTCGATTCCGTCGAAGCTGCAGCGGTCGCGGAAGCCCTGCTCACTCTGGGCGTTCCTACTCAGTACATCAGAGTGCTTCGAGAGCTGTACAATGGATTCACGACCAAGATCTCACCATTCTACAACGACGTCGTCATCGACGTAAGGAGAGGGGTTCGGCAAGGGGAAACCACATCTCCGAAGCTCTTCAGCGCCACCCTCGAAAACGTCATGCGCGAACTAGAATGGGAAGACATGGGAGTGAAGGTCGACGGCCGGCAGCTGCACCATCTTCGTTTCGCTGACGAGATCGTGCTCATAACACCGAGCATCAGCCAGGCGGAGCGAATGCTGGCCGACTTCGATCGTGTATGTGGGAACGTTGGACTGCAGCTTATTCTTACGAAGACGATGTTCATGAGGAACGGAGAAGTTTCTGAAGCCCCATTCTCGCTCAACGGAACGTACATCTCCGAATGCTCCAGCTATGTGTATCTGGGTCGCGAAGTCAACATGACCAACGACCTAGCACCAGAGCTGAGCAGGAGGAAACGAGCGGCATGGGAGCTTTCAAGAGCGTCGAAGAAGTCGCGAAGAAGACGAAGAACGTCCGACGCCGTGCCCACCTATTCGCCTCCACTGTTCTTCCTGCCCTAACATACGCCTCAGAGACCTGAGCCATACGAAAGCGGGATCAGTGCACCGCAGCGTGGAATCGAGAGGACGATGCTCGGAGTGACAAGAATCACGCAAGTGAGAGAAGGTTTCCAGAGTCCCGAGCTTCGTCGACGTTCGAAGATCAGAGACGCATGAGCCAAGTCGTCGAAAATTAGGTGGGCCGGCTCGCAGACACCCGCTGGATAAGAGCCGCCACCGACTGGATTCCGCGGGATGTCAAGAGAACACCAGTATACCCACCGACGTGTTGATCGGGCTTTTTCGTAAAAGTCCCTCGAGCGAAAAGGAACGATTGGAGCACTATGGCACGGGGAAGAGACGAATACAGACGCTGCTGGCGCACGTTCGAGCAACTCGATGACTACGGAACTACAGATTATACAGAATATATGAAAATTTGCGTGTATCACTACCCTACATCAGCAAAATCAAAGGTGACTAAAAGTTGTCTGTCTCTACATAATTTTTGACAACTAAAAGCTGAGCAATGTTCAGAATTTAGAAAAGCAGCTTCACCAAAGGCTCTGGAGAAAGCGATCATTGGGTATGACCGGCCAGCAATTTTCAATTTTTAAACCGGAGGTGGAGCATGATCTTACCCGCAGTTACTATAGGACAAGCGGTTAATTAATAGGTTATTTAATAGATAATTAGATGCCCCTCAGAACACTAGTATTGCAGCCTTGATTTAAAGTTGTAAGCAGTCGTAGATGGTCCAAACTACTGCTGAAATTCAAAAAAAAAAACGAAAGCCATATTATGAATGACGAGAAAAGTCCTATGAAGAGATCCATGTTAGCCTATTCAATCAATCAAACAAACAAAGCGGTATAGTTCATAAGCGTATGGCGCAATTCCTTCACGAGTACATGCAAGAACGCCACATGCTTGGAATTAAACATTTTCTAGAAACATTATTTTGGAATAAAATAAAACTCGTGAATCTATTATGCTTTTTGGGTACTTTCTTTTGGATCTCCATGATATAATTTTGTTCACCCACCCACATTTTCTGTTTTCTGGCCAACTTTTGGCCACTTTCCCAGAAAACAGAAAAATGTTGCCAAAATGGGCAGAAAATCAGGTAACAGAAATTCCGCCCATCCCTGGTGACAACCTTACAGATCTGATTGGAGCTTAGAGCTAAATTGGAGATTAGATGGATTGCGTCTGATCTACCCAGAGGGTGCTAGACAAGAAATGGTCCTTCGCAGTCATTTGTCTCCTACTCCCTCTCGTACATCAAGGAAGGTGAACCTTGGTACCATGTGAAATACGTTTTGAAATTTCGAATGTTCTGGTCAACAAAAAGATGATTTTTTGAACTCACCTCAGTTCGCTCGGTAGGTGCGATGCTGACGCTGTTCTTTGAGCGATGACTCGTGTAGACACTTTTGCTGGGCATCTGGTTCAACGTTTTCTTGAATCGTTCAATCTAAAACTCGAAAGTGACTTGCATTTCATGTCCTTGAGATCCGTGCTTGTTCCCTTTTTGTGACGTTTTGTGGGTTGGTGGTTTTTTGGTCCCTTTTTGTAGAAGGTTTCAATTAGGGCTCTTGTGCTCTTGTTCATGCTCATGCAGATTAGCTTTTGACCTCTGCAAATGGTATATACTATACTTGTGCTTTTTCAAAATTTTTCGAATGTACGAATAATCGAATAACTCCATTTTTTCCGGTTATTCGAATTTCCGAATAATCTAATAACCCCATTTTCGGTAATTCGAATTGCCGAATAATCGAATATACTGCATAGATAATAAGGAGGGTGAGATTTTCTTTTAACCATGACGTCGTCCAACGTGGGTCGGGGTTCAGCAGACATGCCGAAGACATCGTCCAAAGTTGGTCGGAATTCAGCTGACGTGCCGAAGACGTCATCCACCGTGCCAATGGATCAGAAGGCGTACCGAAGACTCATCCAACGTGCTTGGTAATTTGAAAGAGTAAGGGAGACCAGTAAAAGAGTAACCACTAACCGCGAAATACCTTCACCTTCCTACGGAATGGACAAGAACTTTTTCAAGGAGCTTGAAACGCTGGTTACGAAGGTGCAGACCAAATTTGCTAAATGAATCTTCTGGAACTTCTGGGACCAACGTCTGTGCATTTGTTGATATTTCCCTGGCCCCATACTTCGTTTATATTTTGAGCGGTCTACCAGGAGACTATCTCAGCGGTAGGTCGGAACAGCCCAATTTTTGTAAATATATGGGCAGAACCATCTCTCCCTGTGAAGTAACACACTGCAGGTATCTTCTTCGTGCCGGCAACACTAGCCTCGAAGGCAAACCGCATGGCAGCCGTTAATAATGATCTATTGAAGGCGTCAGTCGAAGCTGATCCGCGCAAAACCACGCGAGATATTGCCGAGGACCTCGACGTCGATCACAATACAGTTGCTCGCCATTTGAAGCAAATTGGGAATGCCAAGAAGCTAATTATACCGAAAGTCAGAGAAATCGCCGTTTTAAGACATCGTGGGCCCATCTTTTGTGCAATGCCAACAATCCGTTTCTCGAAGGGATTATGACTTGCGCCGAGAAATGGATTTAATGTTCTTCTCAGACTACAAGGTAGCAAGACATGAAAGTATAATATTGCGCTCTACCTGTTTCAAAGCTATGTCAGTGACGTCAGGTGCCATATCACAGCAATCACGATACGCGTCTCCGGCGGGACACTCGACGAGAAAATTGATCTAGAAAGGCTTACCTTTTATTTCTAGCTGTTATTTTGGTTATTTTTTATTCTATTGCAAAAGACGATTAAGCGGTTGGTTTTCGACGCTTCGATGATGGCATATACCTATATATTGTTCTGAACGTCAGGTGTCGCGAGCGCAATCGGTCCTCTGTCCGTGGCCAGCTCGGGCGCGCTGTTTCCCACGGTAGCTTGCCGATGAGGCGCCATCGATCGGCCTGGGAGCAAGGAAAAGTGGTGACGAGTCACCATCGATCGGCGCGCGCCGCCTCCTCTCGACAGGCTCGTGGCCGCATTCGACGTCTCTCGCTCCCGCGACGAGGTCTGCCGACCTTTCGCTCTGCTCCTTTTCTTCCGGATGGCCACCGCGGGGCCTCGTCTCTGCCATATTCGCTACTGACACTACGGACGGGAGCGCCAGGAGAGGGCTGCGGGGTCTAGTGAGCATCACGCTCACCCCCGCGGCCTCAGGAGTCTCAAGCACGACCGCCACGGAGGACACCTGACTATTTCTCTACTATCATCGCTGGATTGTGGATATTCTATTCTTCTGGTCGCGGAGTGAAAATAAACCTCATGGATTACACTGTGTGCGTGTGGAGGAACCGGATGAGTCCCTTCATATAAGGGTATATATATGTTGTATATTATCGTGTGGGTTCTCCGTGGGCTCGGATTGTCCCCTGAGGCAGAGCGGGAGGTGAGGAGCGGGTGGCTCGAGGCGCAGGGAAGAGGCCAGCTAGCACAGCTGGATCGACTAATACGTGAAGGCAATACGTGCGGTTAGGGCAGTACGTGGGAGTCCCGTGGGGTTAGGTCAGATCTGGGAACTCTCTGGTGCCCTTGGAGCGACAGGGAGCCGCAAAGCCAAAGAGGGTCACCTAAGTCTGCGAGGCCACCGATCGCAACATCAGGCGAGGTGTTTGCACTTGTGAAAAGGTGGGAATTTTGCTTTAAAAAATTCAAAATTCCTTCTAGGTGTCTCTGCTTTCCATTATCTAGAAGTGTAGAATTATCCCTTTCTTCTCTCGTTGGTTTTGTTTTCAGATAGACCATGGGAGACTGCATGTGCTCGCACTCGATATGACTGACTTACCTTTTTATTCTTCACAATACTTTCGAGGATGTAGTACTTCAGCATGGTCTTACTCGATACCGGCTTGTCGTTCACCTCGCTGAAACACATTCCGACGCTGCTCTGGTGACGTTGCAATAGAATCTAGTCGAGCAGTTACCGTATAATGTCGCCCGGACGTAGATGAACGCCAGCGATACTTGAAGTGTCCACGTTATGGACCTAAACGTTAGCTGTCGCCTCGGGTTTGAATGAAGTCACACCACGATTGAATACATTACGTTTTTATCTGCATGTGACAGCAGATCTCTTTGTGATGACGGCTAAATCCCAACCAGGGGTGTGTTTAAATGAAATCCAAAATTTCGTAAATCCTAAACCGTAAATCGTAGAAGGTACCTGACGTGTAGTGCAACTATCCCTCTAAAACAATCAATGGTAACAGTAGGTCATTCAGTACTTTTTTAATTATTAGCTCATTTGAATCTATCCTAGTATTAGGGAGGTACCGTTAGAAAAGCAAAACAAACGTAATTGGGATGGTCTCTTCTCGGCTAGGAAACTGCAGAGGATGGTAATCTCGCAGGCTAGTTAACGGTGTTGCGCTTGTGAACTAGTTTGCTTTCAATTTCCTATCTCAGCCAGAGGAGTGTGGTGCGCAGTCGGAGGAGGCGCCGGCTGTCGCCTGCACCCGATACCAGGTTCCTGGTTCGGATTTCCCGCCCAGACCAACCAAGCCTTCCGGGGTCGGTGAATTGGTAACAGACTTGTCTGGGAAGGATAAAGCATTGACTTGTTCATCGGCTGGCCACCGCAAGTCATTGTATGGCCAAATACGAATTCAACACGTCTCCACGACATCCCGTAGAAGTAGAATGCGTGGCGCATCCCAAAGGGGATTGAATAACGCCGTCCTTTATCCTTATCCTTATCGCAGTCAGAGAGTCAGAGGGGAATGCCCCCATCGTTTAGGATAGATTTGGCGATCTTCAGCTTAAGCTACACATTTTTTTAGCCAAGCTGAACATCGTTGAAATCCACTCGATAGAGTTCAGATGAAACTGCACAAGTTTTATGAGAACGCTGAACTCTTGACAAAAGTAGCGCATAGATACTTGTTTGTGCCGTTACGATAAAAGATCATAAATAAGAGCAGCTCGTTTCTGCTCAAATTTGCGGTGAAAACATCATTTGGCGAGCACTGCACCTCCCATCTCCTAATTTTATTTATTTAAGTAATTTTGCTTAACCTCAAGCGGCTGTTGCTCAGGTTGTGAGGTAAATCCGCGCTCTTGTAGCATCTAGCACTAGTTCTTGATCGCGATCGTTATAACAGCTGTGATAATCCTTAGTGATGTTACAGCTGCTTCAGCTTTGTCCGTGTACGCGAAGGAACGTTAAACGCGTTTGCGATTCGACCTGGTGTAAGGCAAGGATGCGTATTGTCGCCGTTGCTATTCAATATTGTTGTCGATGCAGTTATGCGGAAGGTGTTCAGCGGGCGGCAAGGAGTTCAAATTATAGATAATCACTTCGCTACGGCCTCATCTTCGCTGACGATAGTACGATCTTTGCAGACACTTATGCAGATGCAAATGATATTCTTCGAGAATCGCCGCTGTTGCTCTTCAATACGGACTAACTATAAACGCTGAAAAGAGAAAGGCGCTCACAACCGATGGCTCATCTTGCACACTCTACTTGAACATCTCCTAGATCGAACAAATCACGGAGTTCAAGTACCTCAGTTCTATAGTGCAGCAGAACAAAGTCTCATCTCAGTCTCAGTCTCAGAACAGCAGAATTGGCAAAGCTACGATGGCCTTCGGCTCACTAACCTGGTATCTATGGAGGAGACACAACGTGTCCTCGCAACAAAAATGCGCATATTTCGGTACATTGTGATGACAATATTGTTTTGTGGTGCAGAAACATGGGTACTTCTAAAAGTCGATTTGCAGAAGCTAGAAGTCTTCCACATGAGGTGCCTCAGACGTATACTAAACATCTCAATTCGCAATCGGATTAAAAACGACATTATCAGCAAGTCCTGCTGCAGTCAGCACACTGTTGAATCCGAAATCTGAAAACGCAGGCTAAGGTGGTTTGAACACGTAAGTCGAATGGCAGCTCAACGAATACCAAACAAATTACTGGGAAGAATCAGTCCGAGACAAGTCCAGCGAGCTGCACCAAAGATGATTGTCTCGGACTGATTCTTCCCAGCAATTTGTTTGGTATTCGTTGAGCTGCCATTCGACTTACGCGTTCAAACCACCTTAGCCTGCGTTTCCAGATTTCGGATTCAACAGTGGGCTGACTGCAGCAGGACTTGCGGATATTGTCGTTTTTAATCCGATTACGAATTGAGACGTTTAGTATACGTCTGAGGCACCTCATGTGGAAGACTTCTAGCTTCTGCAAATCAACTTTTAGAAGTACCCATGTTTCCGCACCACAAAACAGAAAGTCCAGCGAGCTGCACCAAAGATGATGTGGATAAAACAAATACAAGACGACATGAGTAAGCGAGGCTTCTATTTAGAGCGCGGGAGTGAAAT
Source organism: Heligmosomoides polygyrus polygyrus (assembly GCA_947396885.1). Taxonomy (NCBI): domain Eukaryota; kingdom Metazoa; phylum Nematoda; class Chromadorea; order Rhabditida; family Heligmosomidae; genus Heligmosomoides; species Heligmosomoides polygyrus. Next base: position 4,684,075 of record OX377204.1, read on the forward strand.
GGGTCTGGATCATCTGGTATGGCAGAGCTTTGTCCGTGACTCTCGCCACTCCATGGCACCCACAGCGACATTATTGGCTACGAGGACGCCCTCAAACCTGATACCCGCTAATGGGGAGTACGGAAGGAAGGAATATTTCAGCTAGAAGAGTAGGGTACCTGCAACCGTTCTCTGGCATCATATTTTACGTAGAGTCCGAGTTGCACGTTTCCTAGTTCAGGCGCATTGCTTAGTTGTATCGCTATCTGAAACACACTGGAATTACTAGACTAGCCGTTCTGCTTCTAGAAAATTTCTTGCTTACAAAGTAAATGTCAATTGGCCTTCCGGTGACTTTCTCAGTATCTTTGTCCATCTGAATTCTCTCCAGTGTTGTGCAGCGGTGTTGGCACCATGACCACATTCCATGCCGCACTTTAACTGACACCTTCTGAAATTTCGGAGTGTTAGCCCTAGTTTACACTTGAGCCGCAGCGGGCGCGGTACCGTGGTCGGAATAGATATCGATCGGGCGACGCGAAAAATCGATATCTATGGCGATCGTGGTGCCGCGTGGAGGCGCAAGTCTAAACTAGGGCTTAGGCAGTTAGATGTTTCGCTAATAAGACTTGCGAGGAGAAACCAACCTCTGATGGCTCTCTGAGCTTTCTATGCAGCTCGTCGACATTATGAATGGCCTTCCCGTCCAGTGCAACAATCGTGTCACCAACGAACGCTTTGCCAACCAAAACCGAATTTGTATCGATGTGGGTGATCTATAGAAAAGTTCTTGGATAGTTGCAGCGTTAAAACAGAGGAAGTCATGCAGTATATGGTAGAAAGGCGTTATAAAATGTTGCCGGTTTGTTTCTCAAACTCCCTCGAAACTTAGTTTTTTTTAGTAATTACATATTAATTTTAGGAGTGGAAGTCGGCATTCAGTAGTTTTTCTATATGTTGTTGCTCATGACTTGCTTTAGCTCCGCGTCATGATATGAATAAGTTCCGGTATAGCCTGTTGCAGCGGTGGCCGTTCTCTTTGTAGTTTTGCTATACCTTCCACTTTTGATGTTATTAGTTTTATCAGTCAATAGCAGAACAAAGAACGGTTCCCATTCAGTTACCTAAACAAACAACAAGTGCCCATTAAGGTCGAGTCGACCTGACTCAGGAAATGCTAGGAGGAGGAAAGAGCGGGTTTCGTGGGTCTCTACAAGGGAGCTCTTTTAGGCCCCCTTTATACTTCGACGCCGAGCGACACCACGCCACGTATAGTGGCCATATTGATTGAACGACGCGATCGATCAACTTGGCCACTTTGCACGTCGTCGCGTCGCTCTGCGTCGGAAGTATAAACGAGGCTTTAGAGTAGGAGCAGATTCGGGCCTCCTGTCGACGGGGCTCTTGGAGAGGGAGAGCGGGATTCGGGACTCTTGTAGAAGGGTTTCTCGAATTGAGGAGCGGGATCTGTGGCATCCTTTTGACGGCGGTGTCGGAGAGGAGGCGCTGGATTCGGCGTGCTGTCGACATGTAGCAGCATAGCGTATTCGGTCCACTTCTGGCCCAAAATCGCACGAATCGTTGACGAGGTACGGCAGATTGGATGAGACGGTATAACGGCGTCAATTTGAGGTTGCGTTTGGCGCGACATATGTAGCCCGATGGGGCTGAGTGCCGTGTTACCGGTCTGCACCCAGTTTTTCAGAAAAGGCGAAATTTGTACTACACAGCTTGCTGCTCACCCTGCAATCGCTCTTATGTATTCGGGCTCCCATCGGCTTACGAACCGAGAACGTTTCACAGTACTCGGTAGGAACTGCAGACATTCCTTCCCGCGAGTAGATGCGAGACTTTCTGGAAAAGTGCTACTTTCAATATAAATTCAGTTGGCAGAAGCATAAAGGATAAATGATAAAAGATAAAGAACGGCGTCAGTCAACACCTTATGGTATGCGCCACGCATGGTACTTCTACGAGATATCGAGGCATCAGCTTGAAGGTGTAATTGGTCTATATAATGACTTGTTTGGCTAGTCGATGGACAAGTCAGTGTTTTACCCTTCTGAATTCATCAACAATTAAACCCGTTCGTATGTGGTAGGCTATGGGGTAAAGAAAACTATAAGGGATAGAGATGAATACGTCGATATCAATACGTAGATATCTCTACTCCTTATATCAGCGGGTTAGTCATTGACGAATTCGGCCACTAGTAATGGATTTACGCTTTACGACGTTCCTTTCTGTCACGAATGTTTTAAAGAACTACATGATTAAGCAAATTATAAACCAGGCGAGCATCAACACTGTTAGGTGGAAATTCTTCTACAACAAGGATTTCGAAATTTGTAGAAATTCTCAACGATCTTCATGTCTAGGGCATACTACTACAGTTGTAGACGACTCACTTGGGGAGCTTATTAACATTCTTTAAAAAATTCTCATTGGGACCTATATGGTCTTGTAGGGCATCGAACGAGAATCACAGAACTGCGTTTCGTTTTTGCTAAGGGCTACTGGGTGGTCCGAAAATGGCAAAAAATGGTGCCACTTCAGGGCAGGCTGATAAGGCATAAGTGATACCTGGAATGGCCTGTCGTGCCCAAAACTTGACCTGCAAAAGGTTTGCAGCACAAATTAAAATTGCATCCTATAATACGATAGTTTATGACGCTTCCTAGGCGAAGCTGCAGGGTACATTCAAGTGATTCATTCGTATCGATGGTGACAGCGACTGGATGGTCGAGTGGGTAGCAATGCGTGCTTACGGTAGGGAGGTCGAGGGTTCGATTCCGAAGAGTCAGGGGATTTGCTAGGTGGTCTCTTCCATTTTTACAAAAGAAAAGTGCATTTTAGCTTCGGTGGGATACCGTATTATTGAGTAGCCGTGAGTAAAGGTGACGAGGTCACGACCACCGATTTCGCCTGACGTCACTTTTGGGAATTATTTAAGCCGCTGACCACGAATCTGCCATCATTTTCTAAATTTCTACTATTCGTGCAGTACTTTGAATCTCAAAGTCGAACGCTGGAAAATAACAACGGAGAAGGCCACACTGAAGAAGAAAACGATTCTATTAACTTAGACAGTTTTAGTCACCCATATCTACCGTAACTTACCGTAACCGACATCACTCCACTCGACAAAACCAGCTTTTCCACATCTGACAACAGGTTGGAAGCAAGTTTAGGAAGCAAATACGGCACCCTACCGAAGTCATAATGTACTGTTCTTTCGTAAAAATGGAAACAGACCACCTTGCTAATCCCTAACCGCCTCTGGAATCGAACCCTTGACCTCCCTACCGTAAGTCCGCGTCGCTATCCACTCGGCCATCCAGTCGCTGCCACCATCCATGCGAATGAATCACAAGCAAATTTAATTTGAGCCGCAAACCTTTTGCAGGTTAAGTTTTGGGCACGACTGGGCCATTCCAAGTGACACTTATGCCTTACCAATCTGCTCTGAAGTGGCACCATTTTTTGCCATTTTCAGACCACCCGGTGGCCCGTATCAAAACGAAACGCAGTTCTGAGATCCCCGTCCCATGCCCTACAAGACCATATAGACCTCGTTACAATCTTTGGGAGAAGTTCATGGGATTCCCTTGTCAGCTAAGCAACTGAACTGAAAATGTCCAGGCTAAAATGCATTTGAATCGTAGGAATGTCTCCTGGGGCCGGATTTATCAACGCATATACCCTCGGGTATGCGGGGTGTAGAGTGTAGACGTTATACGTTGGATCCTATCGAAAATCTTCGGATAATTGGATGATTCGGATAACGGAATTTTGCGAACCCTGGATTTTTGGATCATTCGGGTCCGGTTACCGGAATCGGATTTCCGAAAACGATTCATTCCATTGTATGGTAGACGTACAGGTGAGGCATTCATGATAAACCTTACTCGGCACATCGTGGATAAATCAGTGACTAGAGGGGGAACGATCGTCGTAGATATATCCGCATACCCGCGAGGAATCCGCACCCTATTGACGCTCCAGTAAGATTAGCTATCCTCGCGATAGGCTAAGTTCTACCATACTCTTGATTCCTTGCATGAATACGAACTGTACCCACTACCCACCGCTGGTAGCGGATACGATTACCTTACGGTGTCTCTACCTATACCCACTGCTTGATGAATCCGGCCCCTGCTTTTGACTACTGCCCCGCAGAGGATAAAGCTAGGTGCATGCAAATGTTAAGTGTTTGCATTGAATCAGATAATTGCCATAGTCGAGCAGTTTTTTCTAAATTTACGGACGCTATTTTAGAGAGAAATTTGCCAAAAATCTACTACTCATTTTTCAAAACGACAAGCATTGTTTCTGTGCTGCATGTACGTATTTTCCCAAATTTCTCAGTGTTTCTAAGCCAGACATTGATGTCACTTCACCTTCAAGATTATTAATCTCCAGCATTCCCATTATAGTGCTCGTGGTAGCGCAGTTGGAGGAGGCGATTGAAGTCGCTTATACCCGAATCCAAGTTCACGCTTTGTCGTTTCTCGCCGAGGCCAACTACACCTTCCATCCCTCAGGGATCCGTGAATTGGGGAATTACTAAGACCACTATAACCAATTCGGGATAAATGAGCGCGCAATTGGTGCTGGAGCATACATTTTCGACGCGTCGCACACGTGGGCTGTGTCGGCCTTGTGCGCCCGCGGTGGCCCGACTGGCAGGCGGATCGTGGTGTCTGCTTTTAATTTTCTGGTATTTTTGTTTCCAGCTGCATGCGCTACTGCGCTCGAAGAGCGCAGAACCCAGCTGTGCACTCCGCCGGGCGACCTAAGCGGTTTCCACGCAAGCTGCCTGGATGGACCACCCCGGAGCCCCTTCCCGCAGCTCGGTAATTTGGCCACTACCCATGCATCACATCACTCGTCGCGCGCACACTAAACGACCACCTAGCCTGGTTCCTCGAGCGCAGAATTCTGCCGCGGACCCTGAGCGATGAAAGCATTTTCACACATGAGCAGCTTGGATGGGCCACACTTCGGCGTCCCTTCCCTAGCCTGCTTCTGCGCTCGAAGAGCAAAGAACCCAGCTGCGCACTTCTTGGGTGAACAGTTTTAGTGCGCTTAGAGTCATCCAACGGAGATATGCATGCCTCAGTGTTAAGCGCAGGAGAAACCATGCTCCAATCGAAGATTCGTGCTCAAAATCTTTTCCGATTTGGTTTTAATGCCATAAATTCACTCTGTGGATTTGTAACAGACTTGTTTCAAAAGGCTAAAATACTGACTTGTCAGCTGGCGACGGCGCAAAGCGGCTCTGATGGGTCACCTTGTAAGGCAGCCCTACACGACGTTCTGAATTGTATGATATCAAAAATTTCACACAGCACTAGTGTGTTTGACTACAGTGGTGAACTGAGCTAGGCCACGTTACGCATAAAGCTCCCGTTAACCAGCGTCATTATCTGAGCTACGCGCAGGCCATAGAGATTCACACTTGCTTGGTGCTGCGTGAGCATCTCAGAAGCAGCCTGCAAAGCGCTTTCTCTAGAGACATTTGTATACAACGCAGTAACGTCAACGATTCCATGACACATCCTTCCTCCGCCGTGGTCTCGCGGAGTTTCTGAAAAAAGCACAGGTGTTTGGCAGGTGTGATGGCACAAATTTGAGCAGTTTAACTAAAACCAAGTTTAGCAACCAAAATTTCGGCCAGTATTGCGGTGTAATCTCGTGGTTGCCCTATACATCTCCTGGGATAGTACTACGAACTCCCCATCCTGTGACTGGACATTCATGTGCCTTCCTATCAAAGCAGATAACCTCTTAATATATGGTGACCCCCTCCGAGCCGCATTGCGCACTGACTACCAACAATCCGTAATTCCTTTTGTGTTCAGGCATTTGTTTGTTTTTTGCTCCTAGTGGTTGTAAGTCAATGAGTGTTTAATGAGTTGTTGCAAAGAATTGCGGCATACGTTAAACATAGTGCTGACGAAGCGTTGAAACCATGTGTGAAAATTGCACATGAAGGTATTCGAATTGTATGTGTAGATTAATCGCTGCCAGTTCTACCGCATCGCTATTGAAACCGGACAATGTTGAATGAACCAACGTACTGAAGTCCACTTTCCTTGGACGTTCCTCTCGGCTTCTGGGGCCTAAACAAATCCGTAGTTGAGTTTTATGTTATCTAACAACAAGGAATTCTATAGTTTTTAATTCTATAGCTTTTTCTATAGAGCTAACTAGTTGGCTCTAGCCTTTTGACGAACGTCATCCCAGACCACGGGGTGTTCATTAATACCGCGCCATTCTAGCGCCCTGCTCCGCCCCCGCAGACTTCCTCATGTGAGCCTACAGATGTGACTGTTTCCAAAAACCATCTCACTCTTACCTGAAGGCTTAGTGTGTGAACACGGTCTTCATGAGTGCTCAATTGCTATCATGTTCCAATAGAAAGCGCAACTCACATAGAAGACGCAGCACCATTAAACGACAACATTCTGAAAGATTTCACTAAAAATAAGATCTACCATACGTAGTGAGGAACACAGTCATGGCTGTGATTGATACTGATATTGATATTGTATCACGCTGGCATTATGGTGACGCGGATGAAGATAATGCTATGATTTGGATTGATGGGTTAGGGTCTCTGCAGAGTCTCTCGGCACCACCCGTCCATATCCCTTTCACCGAAGTGGGGACCCACGCTGTCACTGTGGTGGAAGCCGCGGCGCGGACAAGTAGTCGCGGCGCCGCTGGTCGCAAAGGTCGCCGAGAGCTGCCGTCGTTCACGGCGGCTCTCACCCGCAGTGCCAGGCTCTGTGATGAGACCCGCCTAGGAGAGGGTCGGATTCGAAGCTTGGGGGGGGGGAGGTTAGAATAGCCCATTTTTCATGGCCAAACATTATCAGATAAGTAGACCTTCGACTTAGAGCCTGGGAGGCGTGAACGCTTCATACTGAGATGGCCGCAGCCTTAAAATTTATGTCTGGAATCCTCTGTTTTGAGCTGCTTCTCAAACAACTTCGCGTTTTATGGGATTTTTACAATCACGTAAAATTGTACGCTTTTCAAATCAAATACCTCTGAAACAAACTGAACGCAGTTCAAGCCAAAATGCTGAGAAAAGTGTCTAATTTGAAATGAAAATTGTATTATATAAATTTTCATGGTTGCTTTTGTTGTGAATGTATTCATGTTTAATTAATCGTTCTCACTGATTCAATGTTTTTATTCGTGTTTCCGTGCTCGTTTTCGTTGCTTCCTTGTTTTTAGTCGTGTTAATTCGCTGGCTTCCATTGTTGCTTCGAGTTTGTTGATCGTTTTTATTGTTGCTTTGATTGTTTTCGTGCTTCCGTCCTTATTTTCTTTGCATACCCGGTTTTCTTTGTGTTTCGGCCTTCTCGTTCCTGTCGGCAAAAGTAGCAGTATTGAGTATAGTAACTCTCGCGCAGCGGCACCACCCACCAAGTAGATTTTGGCGAATCTCCGACACATTCACTACACGTATGGTACACGTTATTGGACGCAGAGACAATGACGCCAGTAATGGGTGTAATGAAGGTCCTCCACATGCCAGCCGGCCTTTCTTTGAGCTTTACCATGGGTGGTTGCTATCGAGTCTATACCTTGGCATTGGATCGTCCAAGTCTGCCATATGTTGAGCGGGCAACGCGTCAGGGTACGGATCGGAATCATGTGCTGAGCACCGGGATTGGAAAGATGTGCCGCGCACCTAGTCCAACATGCGAATTCAGTAGGCGTGCCGTAGACGTCATTCATTGTGCATCGAGATTCAGAAAACGTATCTCAGGCTTCGCGCATGAAGCGAGCTTTTTCAGAAGACGTGTCGCGGACGTAGCACAAAGAACGTGCGGATCCGGAGAACGGGCCACAAACATCCCATACAAGTGCTCCGATACGTCTAACTGTGTGCTTAGCACTTGTGCGCTTCGCGCTATTTTGCAACATCACTGACCTATGGAAAGTAGTTCTTGTAAAAGTGAAATTCACTAACATCTAGGCCTGCTGTGTGTTTGTCGGCATCAAGCCGTTCACCACTTCGGCACTTCATCGTAGACATTCACTCCGGACCGCCAGTAACGCCATTGGTTTGTGCTGCGCAGTACTGTTCCCTTCAGGTGGCTCCTCCGCAACCGTTCTCATGCTCAACAGTTTGGGTTTCCGGATATTGTTGATAATATCCGGAAGCATCTTCCGAATCCGAGCGCCAGGTTCCTCCTCACTCGTTTCTTCTTACTGGATCTAATTGCTGGCCCGTCTTTACTAGTCTTCCCCCCCCCCACCTTCTGGATCCAGATGCTCTGAAACTCACGCAGTTGCCGCTGTGTGAAGCAGGAGGGGACTTCCTCTGCTTATCACTCAACGCCCGTCGCTGCAGACGGTGAAACGTATCTCACATAAGTTAGATCACTCAAACGTCAACGACCGCTAACTCAACTATATAGTGGTAGATAGATAAAGAACATAGAGGGGGGGTTCTACTACAGCAGGAATCAGTCGAATATGCTTGCCAGACAAGAAACAGGCTCGATCAGCCTACCGCGGGAATTCAGAAGACATGACGCAGATTTCGTCCAACGTGTGTAAGGATTCTGAAGAGAAATGAGGACCACGAACAGGAACCTGCAAAGAGGGGCAGTAAAGGAGGACCACTGGGGGGGGGGGAGGAAATGAGGGGACCAGTATTTTCTCTCAGCGCTGTCCAACATGTGTCGAGATTCAGAAGACGTCCCGCATAGACAGCTCCAGGTGCGTCGGGGTGCAAAAGACGTGTCATAAACGTCGTGGCAACGCCACGACATGTGCTCCGCGACTCAGCAAATGTGTCACAAACGCTATGCAACATGTGTCCGGATTCAGAAGATGCCACGCGGGCGTCGTTAAACGTGTGTCCTGGTCTAGAAGAAGTGCCACAGATGCCACGAATCAGAAGACGGAGGTGAACGGGCTTCAGAGCAGCAGTTACGAAGATGTTTTCTGCCTTATCCCGCTGTGTTACTCTATAAAACCAGTTCTTTCCTGCAATAGAAGTATGGCCTTAAGGAGAAAAGAAGACGGCCAGCGTGTTTAGTTCTCGGGGCTTGGGGCGAAGCTCTCAACCAATATCTCTTTCCGTGGTGCTCGTCAGCTGGCAATCGTCACTGATGGGTTAGAATTTGCGTGTAAAGGCGTGTGGAAGACGTGTGCTACACCAGTGCAGCATATCTGCCGCTATGGCGTTTCACTTGTGAAACACTTCGAGCACGATGAGGTGATGACAAGTCGTCTCCATTGAAGGATTCCGCGTCCCAATCGACCGCCGGAGCTCTCTGGGCTCTCCTCCTTTCCCGGGCTATTTCTCATGTGTCCTCATTTTCAGGCACTTCTTCCTAATCAGTGCTTCAAGCCTTCGTTCATGGGCTTGCGGACAGTCGTTCGGCTGTGTGCGTACGAGGAGGTTAGTTTGAGGTGATTTTCCGTGCTGCGCGTGTTTGAGTCGCGGTTTCTTCCTTCGGAAGGTGGGGGGGGGGGGGGCGTTTTCTCTCTTCTTCTCCTGGTCCTCATGGGCGCAGTTTTGAACATAATTTGTCGTTTCTCATGTATCGTGTATGCTAGTTGTGTCGCAGTGCTGCTATCCGTTATTGTCTTGTTGTCGTATCTCGTTATTCTTCACATATCTTGCTGTCATGTTATTCACCGTTCCTATATGCTTTGTGTGCCTTTTTTCTTGCCTTGCCATTGCCTCATATGGGTTAGTTCTTTTCCCAAACTGGTTTGCTTCTTGTTATATCATTAGTTTTTATGTGTTTTGCTGGTTCACTTAGCCAGTTTCTCTGTGTCATATAGTTGAGGTTTTGCTCATATGAAGTCATTTTGTTTGTCTTGTTGTGCACCGCGTAGTATAGTCTTGTTTTCTTCACGTTTATCATCCCATATCATCCTATTGCTTACCATCGAAGCTTTAGTTCGTTGCTCGTTACTCGCGTGCGTATCATTTTGTGTATATTAAAGACAAATTATACTACTAAATTGTACTGCTTAATTACCCAAGTTTGAGGTGATCTTCATTGCGTGTGGTTCCTGTATTATCTAAAATTCGCGTGGCAGTGCTATTTGTGTTGGCTGGAGATCGCTTCATGAGGGGCAATTCGCCAGAGTGGACATGGTGTCGAAAGGGATTTACCCTATGATTTGAGGGACTTATCCTAGAGCCACATATAATGGATATAGAATAGCAACAGAAGACAGATTTATCCTAGTCGCGGCCAAAGCCTAAGGTGACAGTTGCGTCGTGTAGTGTACTAGCAAGTCACATTCAGTGAAGACCTGTGGGTTGAAAAGGCAGTTGCAACTGTTTAGGCAGGGTGGACATTAAAGGGAGGGGGGGGGGAACAGACATAACTCCAAAGCCGCGCGAATCCTCTTTGGCATCGCGCGCGGTGCGCGACGAAATTGGACGAGTTGTCGCGGTCCGACTGCTTCTGATAGAAACGCTAGTAAGGCTTTCGAAAGAGACGGCTGGTGACCGTGCTAGAGCGCGAAATTGTATGTCGGCGACTGTCGATCGCGTTTTTCTCGTAGAGGGCGAAAGTAGTTTGGTGAGACACGTCTGATATCTCCTGGAAGGGAATTCTATGCGTACTGGTAGGGAATTTATGCGTACCACGCTCGTACTAGTGTATTGTTAACTGGTAGCAAATTAGAGTGCATAGAGTCCTAGCAAAGTTAGCTGTTATATCTCCATACATGTCCATCGCGCGTAAACTTACGAGTATTGCCTATTACTCGTTAGTTCACGACCTCGAGATCCCTTTTTTCAAGACCAGAACTGGGCCGGGATTATTAAGTAGAAGTTTTGGAAGCAAGTGCTTGCAAATTCCCGCAATTTTTCACAAATTTCCTTTGAACAATTGTCATCGTTACCAAACGTTTGAAGCTTTCAGGAATTGTTGAGACGTGAGGCCTTTGCTGGGTTTCAAAGGTAGCTCAGGAGCGCACAAACCCACAGTTTTTCTCTTAATTCTACCTTTGTTCCACACTTGACCGACAGTTTTCTCCAACACACTTGTCATAGTTCAATTGCAGCTTTACACTGGCAAGATTTCGTGCTCCGCGGCTAAACGAGCGTCACCGAGCGCACGTCCACCTTTCAGCGCCGCGACGTCGCGTTGGAGTTACGTCCTGGAGTCCATTAAAGGATACGATGCGCCTTCCTAGCTGGTAAACATCTCCCTGGTGTCCAGCCATTTATTGCTAAAAACAAACATTTTTTCAAGTGTCTTCACTCTTGAGAAATGTAGTCCCGATGAATAAGGTTTGAGAGGTCATCTCTCATTTATTTCAGCTTCAGGATAAATGTGAGATGAGATTTCAATGGGAAGACATTTCAGCTCTATTTTGTCTCCACTTCGCATTATGATATGAACTCAAAAGGACAATCTCGTAACCAAAATCAAGAAGTCAAGCACAAACAGTTATCTGCATGGATCAGTAAATGAGAGTCGAATAACAAATATTTACCTCTCATTCACTCATGCTTCAAATGATTGAAAAAGGAAAGTGGTAAGGAGGAACAAAGAGAAGAAATGACCGGTACTCGCATTTTAAGTGCCGCCGCATGTAGGACGTACACATCTCATTTCTGCATATCTTCTACCGGTATCAATGTTAGCAGACCGATCCCCTCGAATATGGAGGGATGCATTATGGTGCGATGTTGACCTGGGATGGTCAACATCT